>JAUPFZ010000022.1:15000-1265000 GCA_036937285.1 Euphydryas editha | reverse complement strand
GATGTGTGTTCGTGATTTGACAGTTGCAATTACGTGGAGAAATTTTAAATTTGGAATTGGAAGGATTACTAAAATTTTACGTGTTAATTTTTAAGTCGTTAAAATTATAACGTTTATTAATACGGTTTTAATGGAAGGCAGTATTTTACCGTTTAGTGTTGTTTATCTCGCTAATTATATTCAGATGAAACTGACCTAGTGCCGCTTCCGTCAACTGTTTCATATAGTTATACCATAATGGAACTAATTATTAAAGAAGTTTATAATATTTGTTATTTTAAGAAATAACTGACATTAATGTGCAAGAATTTATAAGCAATACTGAATGTTCATAAACCTTATTTCAATGTGGTCTCATTTTTTATTTGTAACGAATAAATTGGTCAGTTTTTTTATTTTAAATTTTATTGATTTTTGGTTTTAGTTTTTATTCATGTTAGTTATGAAATTTTCTTCTAATTTGGTCTTAAATAATGCAACGCATTTTATTAATAGTAATAAAATTTAAAATCATGTTCTTAATTTTTTTTTGTCTTTGCAGGTAGGAGATATTCATTCAAGAGATTCACATACAGCAAGTAAGTTTATAATATTAAAAAAAAATCGCTATCATATAATTAATGCTCTCTGAACTGAATCAGCCTGTAAACCACCCACTGTTGACCAAAGACCTCATTTCCATATAGAAGAAGGGTTGGAGCTTACCCACCACTGCTGCTCCACTGCGGATTGGCGGATAATTTTCCTACCATAAGTGACGGTCGCTATTAGGTGTCTATGATAACAATCGGGACCAACAGCTTTACGTGCTTTCCGAGGTGGGGTGGGAAGAACCACTAGGTCATACATCTAGTACAGAAACAAATATTTGTACAAATACAAATATCTGCCCCGAGCTGCAATCGAAACCGCGACCAGAACGGTTGTCAGTAATGCTTTAAGTCATAAATAATTCAGTAAAAATGTTATAAACTTAGTGCATCAGTATCTAAGTTGAACTACTCGATTATTAGAAAAAAGAAAAAAAATTCCCATTACGTTGTACGCGTCGCTAAGGGGGTCATTCACTGATATTACCAGATTCAAACCACGCTGCCACAATGGCATTGGAAGCGTCGTCACGCATAAATGACAAAACCGATGACATTCCATCACAAACGATCATATGTCACGTAATGTGACGTTCTACATTGCGGGTCAAGTCGTAAACATTAGGGAAAATATCTACCACTGCGTGTTTGCTTTGGAAAATCCTGTTCTGATACACATATATGTATTGTACTAAGAGTAGAAAAAAATTCAGAAATGCGAAAAATCGTACATATGTAAAAATATGTACCGTAACTTTAATATCGACTTTTATAAGTGTAATAAGGAAGTTATATATTGCTGTATTGATAAAAACAAAAAGTCTCAAATAATAAAGTTGTCAATTTAATTTCAAGTATACCCTCAATCCGTGTACGGACGGATATAAAGACTGAATTGGCGTATTATTATCATAAAGCGAATCCGAACCAGTAAATGTTAACAAGCGATACAAATATATAAAAATCATTCGGCGACGGCCAGTTAATTGATATAAATAACATCGTCAGTCTCGTGGCATACTGTTACGGGCAGGCCGACCCAAATACCGGGCTAACGGTGCTCCGCCGGGGAGAGTCGCAGGATAACATTAGATAGAATCTGTTTTTCTGTGATAAACAAGTTTCGTAATTTGTAAGCGTTTGAAGTTAACGTCTTGAAAGTTTATATCGTTCACAGGTGTTGAATTAAATTTTAGCTTTATTTATAGTTTAAATTATTATCATTTAAGATGGGAGTTAGGATTTATTAACATTAATTTGTTTTTTTAATTTTTTTTTATTGTTTAATATGGTATACCTAAATATCAAAACGATATCAATACACTACATACTTCATTTGTTCTCAATTATATAAATCTTTCTCAATTAGATAGTTTTTGATTGTCGATTGTTTGACATTGATACTATCAAACTATACCAAATTTTATTCATACTAATGCAATAATTTTAGTAGTATTTTTAATAGAGTCAACGGTTATTAAATTCTGAAAAACAATATTAACATAAATTATTTACAAGATTTTAAAAAGAAATCAAGGTCAAAAATAATCATAGTCTGTTCGCCGTCCACAATAGTTAAACCATTAAAAATCCAGTAGCCTCGAAAATTATCGAGAAGCGAATAATTCCTGCTAATTATGGTTCATACGCGACCGACCGCACCGTTACGGGAACGGTAATTCTCAGGTTCAACGTCATACTTCTTGACGCTTCAGTGAAATTTGTAATTACCGGCCTTTAAATATAACGATCATCCGAATTGACAGCCGAAATCTATTTGTTTATAATGTTTAAACAAATATGCAAACTTATTTTTGTGTATATTTCTCAAACGATGTTGCAAAGCATGTTTTGTAAGTATGTAATAACTCCATCAATCACTTGTCTGTATTGCTGTGTAAAAGGTTTTAAAATGGGAAAAAACAAAAACTGTATTAATATTATAAATGCGAAAGTTTGTATGGATGGATGTTTGTTACTTTTTCACGAAAAAAACTATTGAACGGATTTAGATGAAACTTTACAGTAATATAGTTTATACATTAGAATAACACATAGGGTACAATTTATTAAGATTTCGTGTAATTTTGCCATAATATAACATAGTTTAAAAATTATCACACGAAAACGCGTAAGTGACTTGTATAATCTGTGTGTGACTTTCTTTTCGCGAAAATTCAGTAAAGTGTCGACCAGGAGCATTTATTATTTTATACTCTGCGATCGTGGAGTAACATTTTTTGTATGAGAGTCTTTGTTACCGAGGAATTGTAAGAATTTGTAAGAATACGGATAATCTGAAGTCTGGGGAAGGACATAGGCTACTTTTTGTCGATACAACCACGCGAGCGAAGCCGCGGTTGGAAGCTATTACTTACTTTAATAAGCGTAAATCACAAACATAGTCCTAGATCTATAAACACATTGCGCAAGAGCAAAGGCTTCATGCCGCAAAACTGCATTATACATCACGAGATAAACTAGCAAATGTTCTAGACTTGTAGCGATGTTATCTAAACGTTGAGTGTGTATAAGATCAAGGATTAGAGACGATGTGTCACCATCAAGCTCAGCGGAGATTCACTGCGTCTCGACAGGTCGCATTCACAGTCCATAACTCTTGACTATTTATTAAATCCATGTCCAGTTAGAGTGTGGTACAAGATTTCTGTTACTCGTTTTTTGTTATTACAAATTATTTGTAATAGCTAATTCTATTTTCATAAAAGCAATGGAAACTGTTAAATAACCCAATTTTTCAACCATTATATGCATATAAATGAAACCAACGTTCCAAAGATGTAATTAATTATAATATATTTACAAAAATATATAATCTTGATTTTTGAAGATGTTTATCTCCATAGTACTATTAACTATATGAAATAAATTAAAAGAGTATTAAATGCATTATGAATTTTTAGAACACTCGTTGTTTACATAATCTGTTGGTGTATTTCCATTTATCTAAATTATAGTGCCGTAAACTTAGTGTCATACACACATTCATACACAAAGTTAAAAGAACTACGATTACGACCATTAACACTAAACCTACCACAGCGGTCAAATGACCGCTTTTGATACGAATTAAAATTGTTAAATTTCAAGTATACATTTTTCTTGAACTTATGAACACAACTTTCTATATAATATATAACTACTTAAGAAACCTGTAACCCTAAAAAAGCTAAAAAAGAAAAATGTAATCTTAGAATTTAACAATTTTAATTAAAGTCTCAAAAGCGGTCATTTGACCGCTCTGCCAGTTTTAGTGTTAATGGAGATCTCGTTCAAGAGAGTCTTTTAATGACGATACATTTTTAACTTATAAAATATCTTAATTACCTACGAGTGACAAAATTTCTCTGTAAAATATTATATTCACTTCTATTGTTGAATATAGTAAGAATTTACTTGCGCCAGCTCATAAAATGAAAGAACGTGTGACGGTTATTCTATGACCTTGCGTATACAGTGCTTTGAAATGTTACATATTGCTTTAGCTCTTCTCAGGTATTTTGTTCTGAATGAATATCTGATTGCACAATTACACTTGAGTTTACTTTGTCCTACGGTTTCACTCATCTTTATTCGCACTGCACTTTGTGTCTTTGTTGTCTGCATTTACCAGATAGTCTAATTTTAAATATACATTGTGATTAATGAGTCTAAGCTCTTTAATAAATGGACTTCGTATTTTTTTAAATCCTCTGGTAAAATGAGCAATTTACGAATTATAATAGTACTATTTTATTATTATTTTACAAACTATATATTTAAGAAATTCATATTGTCCCTCCTTTCTGTTTAAACTGTGCATTATCTATTTTAACGTTCTTGATATAAATAACTGCTCTTTTATAGAGTTATCTAAAAGGTATTTCACAAAGTACCCATCTCGGACCGTTTTTATTCATACGATATAAATGTCACAATATGAAAGCAAGTTGTAAACAATATTATCTTTTATACGAATTTTACATCTATTCATAGATATCTTTATAACTCGAACCTCAAGCGTGTCGCAGTAAACGTCTAACTGTACTTAATCTCCGTTAAATACGGGCCGATTTGAATACTCCCAATAAATCCTATTCCGCTGCCAGCTTTGTACGTGCGACATCGTTACCAATCTATAAGATATTGGCTCGGGTTTTAAACTCAATCATTCGAATTGGAAACGTAGAAACGTGACAACTGTCACATTATATAGGATAACTGTTGACTATCAAAGACGAATAGAGCGTAAGAATGAAAAAAAACTACTTTGTACAAAAAGTTCAATACGCTTTCCTCTTTTCACTGAATAATACGGTATAAAACGCTAAACTTTAATTATAAAGTGACATAAGATTGTTTGTAAAAATGTAACGAAAATAATTTTACAATTAATAATAACCAAATCAAAAAAGTAAATATAGCACCCATATATATATATATATATATTTTATATGTTAGTAAGATAGGCAAACTGGCAGACGTTCCACCTGATGGTAAGTGGTTGACGTCGCCCATGAACATAAGCTAGTTTACCTGGAACTAGCCCAGGCAACTCATCATCATCAGTAATTTCACTGCCTGTTTTGCCTTTCTCTCCGAAACACAGCAAAGCTGTTTCACGAGAGAAATAAGCAAGATGGTGGTACCCATGCAGCCGGGAGCGCGGCACAGCGCATCCCTTCCACCGGTAATATATATAATATTATATATCATAAACGGCATAAGTGTCCTAATACTGGGCAAAGGTCTCTTTTACATATTGGTGAACGGTAGGAGCTTAATCCATCACGTTACTCCACTGCTAGTTAGCGAATAATTTTCCTACCATGCTTTACGGTTCTACGTGCTCTCCGAGCCACGGTAGGGAGAACCACATTAACCCAGATCTAAACAAATAATACCTCAATAAATAATTAAATACCTCATACTCAACTGCCCCCGATATAATGAAATACTGTTTCGGGTATTCGTAAACACACAACATAAGCACAAACACAAAGATCAAAAGAAAACATCTATATGACCATACAAACAATGTCCTTAACGGAGATAGAATCCGCTACATGTATCGCAATAGCTAGTTGTTTTAACCATTGCTGCAACCGTTCATAAATTAATATATTGATTTGACAATGAGAATGCTAATACCATCTAATCAACAAATCGGATCAATTAGAATCGATACAGATATACCAAGAAAGGACCATAAATCGGCTCACGTTAAGACGTATTGCATCATTATTCCAGCGACGATGGTATTAGTGATTCCACGTTCGATGCTCGGACGAGGAAATCTTAACAATGCTATAGTAAGATAGGTGTCTGATAGATTATCATTGGAACAGATAAAGGCTTATTTTATACCGTGATCGGGAAGTAAACAATTTCATGGAACAAAAGGAATAACATTTTAATAAATGTACCGAAAGTAATGTTTTATTATAAATTGGCCTTTTTATGACGTATGAGTATTTTTTTTTTATTTTTTCGCTTACTTAAATCCGATTATTCGTTAATTAAATGAATAATAAAAAATACAATAATAAATGTTTAATGAAATTAACTGTTTTATAACAAGTACTTTTATAACAATCTCAATGAAAAATGAATGAAAGTGCAAAAACATTTCTATCAAATATTAAAATAATTAAACAACAAATAAAACATTCAAATATATACTAAAATATGTGAAGAATAAGTAAAAAAAACGGCACAATTGCTTAATTAAAAACCATTAATTTAAATAGAAAACAGATTTAACGCAGAGAAAATCATCAAGTAACGCTAGACGGAATTCAAGAGTGCTTGTTAAATATCTTTAAAAAAAGTAATTCGAATATTATACAAATATATTAAAATGTACAGTATTATATTCCATGTAAGCGATCTTACGTACAGTTACTTTATAGTATATGGTTCATACAAAGAGCTCTATGTTCAAATTAGCGGAGGCGGTGCTAACATTGTTTACGTCGAACTAAAGTTTACTCGTCCTATTTCACTAAATGTGAGAAGTACAGAGCAGATGATTGATAAGAATGGAGCCGACTGTTTAGACTTGAACGGAATGGCGAAAAATATTTGAAATAATGCGTACTTTTTATTTTCATTCATTGAAGAAAAATAGTATTACACTGATTTTTATATATTTTTTAGTTTGAAAACATTGACAACTGCATCCATATTGTATTTATTGCGTACTTACTAAAATATAATAGGAAATAATGTATATCGCGATTGACGTAATTGCAAATTAATTAATTATACAATTCATAAACAAAATACTATTATTAACAATAAATTGTATATCATTAAAAGAAAACCATTAAAATATAATTATTTTCCTGTTAATATAATCAGTACGGAAGCTCCATTGTTATCCACGAATTCAACGAAACGTTGAAGTCAACATTTATGAATAAACACGTTTATGAAAAGGAATAAATTTCGGTTTGAGATAAAGTACATTAAATTAAGCCGGTACGCGGCCACAGTGCATTGCCCTTGAAAGTTTATTTTGACGGCTAAATCCGTACACCATACGGCTGGCTTCACGGTAACTACCTACCTCCAAAACATTAGGCACCAACATCTGTTACATTCGTGTAGGGTTGCATACTTCCCAGAACTATAAAGGGATATACTTTTTCAAACAGCTAGATCTATTAAAGTACGGATATACATTTATCATTTGCCACTTTGTATTGATTACTGCCTGATATTATGAGATTTACAGCTAATGCAAGTGTCATGATGATAATTTTTAAAGTAACCCCTTATTGGAGTATAAAAATTCCTTTCAAATTCAGGTAAAAACGTGATTAAATGAAAAAGATGAATGCTAGTAAAACCATTTTTTTTTTATGTTTATATATGTTTTATATATGTTTAGAAATTTCAAGACAATCAGCCTTAATAATTAATCTAGATAGAATAATTTTTAGTTCTTGAAGAGATCTCACCAAATAGTACCTACGTTTCATTTTTTAAGCTTTGTTGAACAAACATAATCTAAAAAGTATATAAGTGGAAATAACTATATTTATTTTTGAAATAATGATTGTATTGAATCGAAAAATTAAGTTAATTATTTTTTGTTTATCATATACAAAATCTTCAATATTTAACCCTTAAAATAATTCTATTTGTAGCGACAACCCTTGTATCGGTTAAACCATTCATTTCGTTCGTTTCTACCTTGTTCTCAATTAAGATTGGCTCCTTGGAAGTATTTGTAAAAATTAATGGCAAACCACTCCGACGGATCTAGATTTATCTGTTTTATTTTAAAGATATCTTGAATGAATTCCAGCTCGACTCAATCGGAAAATCCGACTGTTTCCTTCCAGTTTATTTATAATAAACAAACGTACTTTTAAGAAATATGTAAAAAATAAATAAAACGTTTGATTAACCTGTCATTGAGGCTACATTTGTAATAAAAATACACGAATAAATAGACGATTTGTTATACATACGAGTACAATAACTAAATTTTTTTTTTAAATATAAATAAATATATATGTTCAACATACACACACGGTCGACTGCCCCTAAGGTAGGCAACTTAATGCCTGTGTCTTAGATAACAGCTGACTGATATAATTTTTTTAAATAAATATACATATAAATAATACATATATAAATAAATACATATTACACCCAGCTCGGGGAGGGGGGGGGGGAATCATACCCACAACCCTGGTGCAGAAAACGGCCACTGCTCTAACAGCGCCACGAGCCAGTCAAAACTCAGTCAAACTAAATACTTTGCAATGTCATTTACGGGTATCTTTCAATAAGTTATATATTAATTTAAAATATAGTAAACAATTGAGGATACAGTATAACAATATATCGACAAACATTTTTATGCAATAAAAAAGAATCTCAATTCTCAATAAGTTTTACTTAAGATGGTCAAAGAGGATTTATTTATTGTACATTCGAATTCGAGGTTCTCACAATAAAAACCCTTTCGAACATAACATCGCGTGCTTCGCAACAGTTAACGTTCTGTACAGTTTTAAATACACTTAAAAATATTTTACAGCTAATTACTTAAATAGAGGCTTAAAATATAACAGCGTTAATAAAAGTTAAATGCTATGTCCACGACGAGTACTGTACCACAAACAGCCTGCTCCACAAAAATACTTTCAAGAGAAAATCATTCTTATTATCAAAGAATTACAAGTCATTTTAACCTTGAAATATAATATATTGTGCAGTATTTGCAGTCTCAAATGTTGGTTTAAAAGAAAAATAATTTTACACATAGAACAAGTAAAGCGGTCGTTAAGATGGTGGATGGATCGTTACGGTTTTAATTGCTTTACTAACTTCTGTAACCTGGTGTTATTTTAAGATCCGCTTAAGCGTTTTTGATGTATTAGAAGCGACTACGTTTGCGACTAATCGAAGTTGATTTGACAAAACACTATCGGTACTTGTCTAAAGGAAAGTTTTGCACGTCTAGATCAAATCCGTTGGGAAAACAAACTATTGTTATGGATAAATTAAAACCAGTTACCAATCCAAATTAAAGAATATTTTAAAAATATTTGTAGGTTCATTCCTAGAGATATATATTGAAAAGATTTCTCAAATAAACAAACTCATTCTAAGTTTGAAAAAAGAAAATAATTATTTTTTCACCTCGGGCTCTTCGATCGTTGGTCTCAAAGCTTGATTATACAGAAGTATGTTAATAATATCTTCAAAATGTATGTATGTTTGTGTGTTACAGAGAACTTTGGCAGAATTTCGGTATAATTTATTTCTGGCCTTTCATATTAACACTTATTGTTAGCTTTAAAATATAATGAGAAACAATACCGCTATGGATACCATATGTAACTTTTAAACAAATATTCTTAACTGACCGTTAAAAACCGAATAAAGTAAACCTCAAGGCAAGAGTAAACAAGGCGCGTTTATAGATATGTGTTTGTACATTGAATTATTTTATTTTAAATAACATCGGGACAAGGAACTTGAATCTTTCTGTCTTCACAATTCGGATGTTAGGATTTTGTGATCTTAGATCATAGTTGAATATAATTTTGTTTACGACTTTCTCATTCGTTATGGTGATAGATAATTTTTGTTGTGTGAGTTATCCTGTTTATATAAATACTAAAATATTATATTACATAAAAAATACTACTATCGATTATGTTTAAGTTTTGCATGAATAATTAATATAATGGACGACCGTTCTGGTGTCGGTTTCGAGTTCCGTTCGAGACAGATATTTGTATTTGTACAAATATTTATTTCCGGTCTGGGTGTATGCCCTTGTGGGTCTCTCCATCATGCCTCGGAGAGCACGTAAAGCCTTCGATCCCGGTATACACCTGATAACGATCGTTACTCATGGTAGAGAAATTATTCGCCAAGCCGCAGTGGAGCAGCGTGGTGGATTAAGCTCCAACCCTTTTATATGAAGAGGAGGCCTTCGCTTAGCTATGGGTTGTTTGCCTGTAAACACACTGTACGATACACCTGTAACACTGTACGATATAAATTATTATATATTTTTTAAATCCTTTGGGTTGGTTTTCAGACTTCTTCCAATTTGCCTATTTACTGCGATACACAAATTATTATTATTTGGGCAGACCGCTATTATGAAAAAGTTAAAAAAGATCGCTTGGCAACCTGTCGCTAAGATTATTAACATAATCATTAAGTAAACAGCAATTAAAGACAATAATATAAAATAATATCCATTAATTTGAATTCATGGCGTTCTGTAGTACCAATTTATAGCACGGATGATTTCGTCAATGTCACGTAGAATGGCGACGACACGAAGTAGATTAATCGGTGCGGCCGAGATTGCAACCTTAATAGAATTTTGAAGACCGTAGAAATATTAGGTATTTTATGATTAGCCCTTAAACTATAAAAAACAAATGTAAAATAATAATATATATGAAACGTTAAATTAGACACTTTTAATTTTTTAAAAGTGAGAACAGATTTATTGCTTGATACTAAAATAGCGCGTATAACACTAATAATATTGATAATATTAGCTTGGATTCGATTCCCGCTCATGACAAGTGTTTGTATAAGCCATACAGATGTTGGTCATCTTCTGGGCGATTGTGATGTTTCCGGATCTCCAAGAAAGGATTTCATCCTACTGTAGGCCGTTATGCCAAGCTTATTATTATATAATAATAATATTACATAAAATAAACCTCGATTATTTAAAATTATTTAAGGCGGTTAAAAAACTGTCCTCTAACCCGCAACAATGATATTTTATCTCTACGTCACGGCGACTGCGCAGGTTAGGCTCCGTGACGGCTGTCAATGGTTGGGCACTTCTGACTTTGTACTTTCGCTGGCCGACGACCAATCACAACACGCTGTGATGTCAACTACATCGGTATTGTCAACATTAGTATTGTTTATCGGTTATCAAATTGCATCTCTTTAAATGCCCAAAAACCGCACAATTTTGTGACCCACGAGTTTAGGCTTACCAGAAGACGCGGTCGACAATCTAGTGTCCTTTTATAGTACATAATAGTGTATCTACAATTATATATTCCAGCTTTCTAAACGTTGCATTACGTAGCAACCTTATATTCCCTGGGCTCGCGCGTGATATGTATGAACTTCAATAGGGTTGTCGCCTAAATAATTTTAGATAATTAAAAAAAAAAACTGAACAAAACCGAAAAAATAATTACGAAAAATATATTATTTCTAGTGTTGTCTTAACAATTTTTAAATCTTCAATCTTATCTTTTAAATATTGCATAAGTATCAACCCTAATTACAAATGTAGCATCGCTATGAACGTCCGACACGATTACGAGACAATGTGTGTGATGAATATGTACATAAAAATACATAAGGTTACACTTTCTGAATGTATAATAAACTGCAAATTAGTACGATTTAAACCATTATATGGTAATGCGTAAATTATAATTAAACCTATCATTATTTAAAACTCAATGAAACCTAAGATGATTTAAGATTTTAAGATTTACTAAGGAAATTTGAAATCGTATGGAAAATAGTAGTACCATTTTTTTTTTATCGCAGGTGAATCCATTTACGGATGATATCCAGGTCGCCCGGGTCGGCAGTCCTAGACCTATGTCGGACTCGGCACTTTGGGAGTGCAATACCGTACTAAATCCCTGCGAGCCTTCAGCCGCTTTAATTGGAGGGTCCCGGATCTGCAGGCTACAGGATCCCTCCAGCGACAAGCTGGCCTCGGCGAAAAGGCCAGACTTCTCCTCCATGGGGACTGTCCGGCTAACCTCTGAACAGTCCCGACGACGCCGTGTCTAGCAGGACCGGGTTCCCATCCCGGCCCGACACGGGCACAAGGGCGTTACTGGAGGCGCATTAAGTAGCGCCTCCTGCGCACCCTCATTCTACGCCCGCGGATGGAGGCCACGTCGGCGGCCTCCTCTCTCATCCGCTCGTCGGCCTCCTTCTGGGACATTACTGTCTCGCAGAAGGAGACCATCGCCTTCCAGGACTCGTCGTCGCCGAGCATCGCGGTGATGACGCTCGGGAGCGACAAGTCCCCCCCGACGACCGACGTCAAACCTTGACGCAGCACTGCCAAATGGTAGTACTATAGTATGAAATAGTATTGCAAGTGTAACTAGAAGTTTTATTAATTGTACAAGTACAAGCACTGTAAACAAAGACAGTAGACATTTGAATTTCATAATGTATAATTTATGTCTTTGTCTTTCACATAAAGTTACTCTCTATCTGTTCTCTTACTATTTATCGCTCCCGGCTGCATGGGTACCCCCCCATCTTGCTTGTTTCTTCCGTGAAACAGCTTTGCTGTGTTTCGGAAAGAAGGGCAAGACAGGCAGTATAATTACTGGCACCGAGACTTAACATCATGTGTCTCAGGATAGGCAACACATAAATGAGTTGGCTGGGCTAGTTCCAGGTAAACTAGTTTATGTTCATGAGCGACGTCGACCACTTACCATCAGGTGGCACGTCTGCCAGTTTGCCTATCCAACTAACATTAAAAAAAAAAACCAGAAACCAAATCAAATTATCCTTTCAATAGTTTATATGTACTGTTTTCTTATTATTACGCGAATTTTACTCATTTAATTAAAAGTCTAAAAATTGTTTTTATCGCGTTTATTTCAAATTACGGTTTAACAATATTTTATTTTAAATTATTTCCCGACGTTTCGAAAAATAATCGGATTTTTTTACAGCGTCCATGATCTCGGGTGACTGAGGTGGTGGGTGTTTGAATAATGAATCTTAAAGTATTATGTAATCGTAAACGGGATATTTCCATCTTTATTATTGATCATTCTGCGTTTCAGATATGTCAGCACTTGCAAAGACTAAGGACTCGTTACACCAGTCGCTGATAAAGCTATAGATAACTGGTTAGAACCCATAACAGTATCCAACAGATAAAAGTTTATGACATATCTTTTTCATCTTCAAACTTCATTTGATCTGTCCTATATTTCTATTCGCAACCTGTGAATGCAAAATTTGTAGTTTATTAGTTGAAGTAAAACAGGCCCTATTGCTTGTTGTACCTCGTGCTGTTAATGCCTATCAGTAACTTATGTGCGAGAAAAACTTTTATCAGCAAACAGGCCCTAAGTTTAAACATGGCGTTTTAATATACCTAATTATAATGTCCTAAAAGAAATGCTTAGCCGATACTTCAGTACCAATCAGAATACTAGATTTAAAGTTTTCTAAATCTACAATGTATGTGAGCAATTCAATTCGTAATAATACAGAGCTTAGAAAACGGTCGCTTGGGAAATGAGCGGTTACATGTAAGGGTAATTTGTAACTTTATTACTTGATAACATTCGTAGCGGCCTCGATAGACAAAATACCAGAAACCGTGGTAGATTTATTTCCCTACTTACTTTCACATTTATAAATACAGTTTAAAACATCAATTTAATAAATAGTTTTCTTAAATATGTTTCCGTGTTTTAATTAACTTTTTTGTCAATGTTGTCTTTATCAGTGTATGTAGAGTACTTAAAGTGTATTAATGAATTTAAAATATAAGTAACCCATCACGCTGCTCCCCTCCGGGTTGTTAGATTGTTTCCCTACCATGAGTAACGATTTCCATTAGATCCAATTTTCCATATTTTTAACCGGACCGACGGCATTCCGTGCTCTCCGAGGCACGACGGGACGACCCATAAGAACGCAGATTATAAAAAAAATATATATTTGTACAAATTCAAATATCTGTCACGAGCTGGAATCAAACTCGCGACCGCCAGCATTAACGTGACCACTACACCAGAACGGTTTCTAGAATTTAAATATATGTAAATTTAAAGTACTAAGTTCATTCAAATAGTTCGTTGGTATCTGACCTGTGGCTTCGTAATAATTCGCTGTTACTATTGCTACTCGTGATATGATATCAAAATCGTAAGGTGTGGCTCTAAGTATACCTCTAGTTACTACGGAATGTTTATGATTTAGCCCTTAAGGTAGAGACAATAACGCTTATTTGTTTTGTTATTAGTGTCAGACTACTTATGTAAATGTACTCCTATTTAAACATTATGTCCACTGCTGAAAGTAAGTCTCCACCATAATCTCTGGGGTTCGATAAGACTCGCCACGCTACACACACAGACAGAGACAGGCGGGTAGGCGAGCGCTGTGTTTTCCGTCAGGATATGATGAAGCTACTGCTCATCACTATCCTGGTTGGTGTACAGTTGTTCGCACTACTATGGGCTTAGTCGCTTTTTACGACGAAATAAAGAGGTCGGGACTTCTTCTCTGCCGGTCATTGCACGGCAAATTACGGCACGTTTATTAAAACAGAATCTATTTAATAAATTATGTTATTTGGGAAACGATCCAGAAATTAATTATTGATATTACGTGTAATTCTACTAATATAGCTGTAGTTATTTTCATAATACTGTAATTTAGTGAAATTAATGTTAACTAAGCTTTAACACAACATTGTGTTTCAGTCTACTAATATTTTATTTATTTATTTACATACTAGCTGCTGGTCGCAACGTCGTCTACGTGAACGCTATTAGATTACACGTTGTTACAGAATGCGTTGAAGAAATAAAGGTTCACTGCTCGGTCCCCGTAGGTGATAGCGTGATAATATGTAGCCTATATGTTGACCCGACTTCTTAATAATATTCGTGCCTTTGAAGTAAATCCATGCAGTACTTTTTGAGTTTATTCCGGAAATACATATAGACAAATAGACAAAAATTCTAAAAACTATATTTTGGCTTCGGTATCGATTGCAGATCACACCCCAAGTATTCTTTAAAAATATATTCAATGTACAGTTTTGACTTTTCTACCATTTTACTATATGTATAGATTAGCAAATATTTTTCCTAAGTACTTATTGTTAAATGCCATTGACTATAATTTTACGTTAACGTTGAACAATAATTTATATAATGCTATGATAAACTACCTGTGCCTCGCGGTTTTACCCGTGTATCTACCGATCTCGTTTGAATATTGGGATACAAGTTGTCTATAATATTCTAGTTTCATTGCAATTGTTAACACAAACATCCAAACAAACTTTCGCATTTTTTAATACTTATAGGATTACGATTAATATAATTAAAACCATATTTTTTCCTTGCATTTTATTTCTAGATGACATGTCTTTTTGGTAGTAAAATAAAGTATTTTTGTATTTGTACATTATCAGAATAAAACATTACAATAAAATTAAACGTGTTTTAAACAGTATTATTAAATAATGATTTCAATGAATTTTAACATAACACATCGATTGCGAAATGTTTTACGATAAATTATTTTCAAATAAAGAAATTACAAATGTGGGTTACAAATCAACTCCCTTTTCTGGGGCAATACTTATTAACAACCGTCCGTTACGACACACAGTAGGCGATAACCATATAAAGGTTTTTATTTATGTTATTACGAATTTTATGCCAATTGTAGATTAATTTACTGTCGCTGTTAAATCTAAAAGATCTTACCAACAATATAATTTAATCAACTGACCTTTATAAAACTTTTAAAGTATGTATTACTAAGCTTTTTAAGGGCTAAATTCATCGCTTTCTGATAAAGTTTATCTCACACATAGATTACTGTATATATACTGATTATTTGTCAGCAGGAGGTAAAACCTCGAATTAATAATCTACGACTTGTTTTGAAAATTGTGAAAAGAAATATCTGATAGATAAAATTGGAGTTCGATGGTGAAAAAGAAAAAAATATATCAGATACTTTTATCTCTTGGATACGTCAAATACTTCAGAAAACTATCTGAAACTTTCTCAGTAAGCTAATTTTATTATTTTTTATATATTATATAATAAAAAAATTAAAAACATCTACTTTAGTTGGAACTTGGATTGTTTACAGTTTTAAGATACATATATGCTGTATGTAATCTTGTGATGAGATGAATGATATGTGTCTCTGATGTTTCTCTAATCTTGCGCTAAACGCGTACAATATGAA
This sequence comes from Euphydryas editha, assembly GCA_036937285.1. Classification (NCBI taxonomy): domain Eukaryota; kingdom Metazoa; phylum Arthropoda; class Insecta; order Lepidoptera; family Nymphalidae; genus Euphydryas; species Euphydryas editha. The sequence continues at coordinate 1,248,897 of JAUPFZ010000022.1, read as the reverse complement.
AGGAGAAATTTTGAAATAAGTCTTTTATCTTGGATAAACTGTATTTATCTGACAAATGATACATTCACTCGTATTACGTGTAACACTGTTTTAACATTTCACAATTTGAAGCAAGAACACACTAAGAGACTAAGAAATAGAAACCAAAATAGCTTAAACAGCGTCAAGTAGATTTGGAAGAGTGACGAGATTGATAATGCTTATCTGACGTGTCCACTCTTCAGCTATGATAACATTGCATCAAGCTATAATCAAACGAAAAACTCAACTGTTAACAATATTTGTAATGTACTTTTTATGTAGATACATATTTGTTCACAAATTTATAAAATATACATATATCTCAATATTTTTATACACTCACTGTCATACTGAGACTATTTTTGGTGGTTCTGTATTCATAATCTAGGGTTAGGTACAACAAAGAATATTTTGTTTTCAAAGCAAGTATTGATTCAAAAGACTCTTAAAGTGTTTTCCCTACAAGTCTTTTTAAAGTATTTTTGTTTCATATTAACGGTTTTACGTGGATACGAATCGACGAAAACAAAACTAACATCGACTTTTATTTTTAAATCACTAAAAAGAGACATTCATGAACAATTAACCCCAATTAGCGATTTTTGTTAACGGTTTCTTGTCTATTATTGTTTGTTACAAAGATAAATTGTCATATATTTCTGTTTTTAAACGAATAAAACATACCATTGTAAAAACCTTTCTATTTTATAATAAACTAGCAAACCCGGCGAACTCCGTTTCGCCACCAACTTATTTTCGTGAGGGATACTCACACCACGTACTTCCGCCATGCAAAACCATATTGGTTTGTAGTACATGCTATGTATCAGAGATGGCGCTGTATGTGAAAAATTATTTTCCCTGTTTTCCTTTTTTTTTTTTTTAATTTTCCTGAATTTAGTTTGCTATAAAGCTCACATAGCCCGAGACCTTTCCAACGAATGCAAAACCGTGGAAATCGGTTCGTGCGTTCTGGAATTATAGCGTCAGGAAGGAAAACCCGACTTATTTTTATATTATAGATTAAAAAAAAAAACATGATTTAATAAAATAACAATTCTGTTCGAAATTTGATCATGAGTGATATTTCGATAAATCAAAACCGGCTTAAAAGGAAATGTTAAGGAAATAACATTCTAGAATATTGAAACGATTAGAAAATTTAGAGTTAGTTTTATTGTTTAAACATGATAACTTCTATCAGATTCCAACGTCACGATTACAGTAATAGAACTACAAATACATGAATATTATGTCACAAGCAATGTGAACGGCCGTTAAACTTACGTAACGTGATGAAATACCTGAGATCTAGTTAGATTGTCGTTCAACTGTTGCTGACATTGGATAATGTTAGGATTTAATGCAATGAGAGATAACATGACTACACTAACACTCTGGTCGAAACCGAAATCTGTTTCTAAATACTTTAGTCGCTAACTAGAACATTTGTATAAGAAATAAATAATGATAAAGTGTTGTATAGTAAGTATTTTATCAAAAAATAAATATAAAATAGTACAAAACAATCCTAAAAGAAAATTGTTTACATATTGAAATCTCGTAATGTCAAACAATTAATGTAGGTACGTCTTTGTTATTTATAGATGTTAATTATTCCTATAATCCGCCACAATTATTTGGTTGTAAAAAAAGAAAAACTGTCCAAAATCATATAGAAATATTTGAGATAAGGAAAAGAATCGTTATATATTGGGATTCCATCTGCCATTTTACTTCGTTTCCAATAAATGTTTTGCTTGAATAATCTGCTGTTTTATTGTGAAATAATAAATTTGGATATCGCATCACATCAGACGCTCTTACTTCATATTCTGAATAAAAGACGACAATAGATTCCTTAAGTAATTTTATATTGTCTATACAAATTACTTGAAAGTCATTTGTTATGGTCATTAATTTCCGTTTAACAATAATACCATCTAACACCCGTGAATAGAGTTGAAACTTGAATGACATTTTTCGAAGAAGTAGCTTTACTAAATATTCTAATGACTCATAAAACGTAAAATGAAACAGAGATAGTTGCAAAATTGTTTCGCAGAGACCATTTTTGTCAGTGTAATGTCGTAATGAAGATTCTGAATAGCGGATGACCAATACATGCATTGCTAGCTTACATTACTTGATTTTACTTGCTAACATACTTGAAATATCTCGTTTTAAAAGACATTACCCTACCCATCAACCTACATTCTAAGCTTGGAATTCGACGACCAACATTAATAATATGAAATATCTGGACAACTTTAGATTACCGATCCTTAAAACAATTGCGTTTATAAATATGTTTATATCTGTACTATGGAAATAAATATTTGATTAAAGCTATTTAAATACGCAAATAGCAACTTCAGAAGTAGTATATTTATTATAAAAGTCAAAAACATCAGCAGTATTTTATGTATCGCAAGGGTAATGTCGAGCCAAAGGCTTAGAAGATATCAAGTTCCATTACATACAAATACCGAACCGTATGGTTAAAGAGTTATTGCAAATATAAATAATGCTATCTAAATTCTATCGATAAAGTGTAATCGGTATGAGAAAATCTATAAAATAATAAACTAGCTTCTTATCTCACCCATTGTTTCTCCTAATAGACATTTCGTATCATATTTTCCAAACAACACTTTAATTGTGAGGCTGACATTTTTCAACTTGTCCATTAACGTCAAGTACATCCCTTAAGACTTGAATCTTATCTGCTATACCCTTTTATCTACTGAAATCTTTCAGGCCGTTCTAAGCTGTATGGTAATTGTACAAAGACGATATTGGCATGGTCCGAAATATTAACTGTCTGACTGGTTAAGTAAATATATGATCGAAGTAAATTTTCACCCACACGTGGTCTCGAAGACCTCTATAATAAACGTAATAGGACTGCCAATTATGTATATTATGATATAGCTAATACTATAATTTTACTCAAGGATGTACATCGCTTTGAGGAAAAATGAACTTTCTTCTAAACGAGATAAGGTATACAGTTGTCGATAATATAATATGATACAAATATGGCATTTCAATCTTGAGAAGGAATGTGGATACGCTAATGAAATTTGCGACACCGGTTATTACACATTAGGACATGCATACCTAAACATGCACTTTTGCCTTACTGCATTAAACTTAAGGATCAATTTAGCGAGAATGTATATACGTTTTGAGGTGCGGTTTACCTTACAGTTTATTTGCAACATCGCACTTGCTTACGATAAAATTCACATTGATTTAAGTATTTCTTGTTTTTACATTTTAAAGCCTGTAAAAATTGCAGTTATTAATTGTCCGCAGTGTCAAATCGAGTATGGATTAAATTGAATGTATTTAAACGAATTCGGTCGGATAGGTGGGAAGGAGGTTAATCTTAAAATCTGACAAAGCATTTTAATAAAAAGATTGATCTCTCACCATGAAATATAGAAATGACCGTTACTCCAATACTGTCACAATGTAATTGACAGCCGAGAAAGAATCGTATTATAATAATTGGATACGTGATTAAATTATAAAACGCAAACATTCACGTGGAGATAATATTAAAAAAAAAAAAAACTAAAGAAAATATGCTAAATAAAGCATATATTAGTAACAAAAAGTAAAAAATTTAATGACCTGACGTAAAGTAAATTTTAATGTATCACACTTTGCATTAAATATACAGACACACAAATATAGCACACCGTACGTAGGCGTGTTTTAACGAAAAAAAAAAACATTAATTTAAAAAAAAAACCGCCTCGAGTCGTAAATGTCGGACAATTTGATTTGATCTGTTACGTTAATGATGGTAGAACCGCCATAGAGAATGTTAATTTTTGTTGCGAACGCTGGTAAAGGTCGTTGCTCTTGGTAGCCATATTTGACCATAGACTGTTATTTAGTATAGTCGGTTAACAGAGCATGACCATACAAAAGCCTTCTATTTGATTGTTAGTTCGAAACGCAATGATTTATTCAGTTTTAATGAATTCATCAGTTATTGTGCAAACTCTAATGACACCGATGATTATAATTCTTATATGAAATCAAGATCTGATAAGCCGTCGTGCTGCATAATGACGTAACGAAGTGATCTTGCTCTAAAATAAACACGAAATATTGAAATTTTGATGAAATACTGCTCCAAATTCACTCATACATATGTAACAGCAATTGCACAATTTCCTTCAATCTGACGCGTCCTTACAAAATCTGCTATGAAGTATTCAACAAAGGAGCCGTTTTTAAACTTCTATTTGTATTCAGGTTGAGATTCTGTATCACACCACGGGGTGTTGTAAGCAATTTAAATGGCAAAATGCCTAAACTCTGACATAATCTTTTCGCAATTTAACCCTACGTTCTGATATTATCTGTCAAACGTTTCATAAATTTCATAGCTCGAGAAGATTTTTTTTTTAATTAGTTAACATATTTTTCTAGGATTTTAGACGTAGAAGAGGCCTTTGCCCAAAAGTGAGAGGCACAGGCTGATTTAGTAGTTAACATATATCGTAATCATATATTCAAAAAGAAAGAAGCCCTTTTAAAACTACTAATTAGAATGTTTAGAAATCTGCAAAATCATTTACAAAAGAGTGACGTAATTTTACTACTGTAAACAGATTCAAATACAATTGGTTATAATTGCTTTCTATTAGTGTTAATAGTTGATAAACCTTAATTCCTGTCATCAATTGTTTCAATATCAAACGCCTCGTAAATATAATCTTTGCTTGTTTAGGACATTGTTAAATTTCACAGTTTCGCTTCATTAGCCTCTATTGTCTATGACTATTTATTAACAGTAGTTCGGTCTTAGTTCATTGTAATAGCCTGACTGGTTGATTGTTGAGGTTCTAATTTTAGAATCGCTGGCTATATGGAAATAGAATCTTAGAGCTCATGCAAATTAAACGTTTGAGAACGATAGCGAGTAATGAAATCCATATTGATTGTCGATTAATAGTTATTTATTACTTTGTGAAATTACTTCCAGAATAATTATAAGTATAATAAAAATAAATATTTTTAAATTTTCAATATGACATAATACATCGTATATTTTTATTTTTATTTTTATAAGTAACAAAAATATCCACGGGCTTATATTTGCCCGTGCCTTTTTGCATTAAATGTATAAGATTGTTAATATAGTTTCATGCGTACTATTTAAGACTTAGCTAGACTTAGGATCTCTATGACGTGAGTCCGTATACTGACCATTATTTTTTTAATACATATAAACAATACATCGTATATTAAAATATATTGAAGACTATCACTAAAATATTTGAAAGATATTTCAAGTTTAGTCTTACCATGTGCATTCTTGTTATAAATGGAAAACAGCTTATTGTGAGTCGCTATTCAATGAGTCCCATTAGCGATGCATTTGTTTGTGTTGAACGTAAAGCGTCTTGAACTGTATCTTATCCTTCATCTTCAAAGGGATCGACGTAAATTACTCGAATCGCTTTTAAAATCCTTAAACATTCAAGTTTACCAGCTAGATGTGTCTATTCTCTTACCCGGAACCTTTGAAAATTTCATTTCCTGGTTAAACCAAACGTGACCCGACTACCGTTGAAAATTAATACATGGAGTACAATTACCGTGATAACCTCAAACCTCATACACGATGTTAACATTAGATGACTATCGGTTGTCTAAAATTTCACCACACTCTGGTACTGCACGATCGCACTTTCTAGAAACCGACATATCTATCTTTTAAGTAATTACAATAAAAAAAAATATCTTTGCGGTAACCGCGTGACAGAAGATCGTGACAATTTGGAACAAAGGGCAGAGGATTTATTTAAGAAAGTAAACACTCGACTCTTAATTCTGATTCTTTAATCTGTATTAACTATAATAACACTCATATATCATTGCTTTTGCAGCAAATTGTACCTACGAAAGCATATCAATCAATCTGTTGAAAGAATTTAAATAGACAAAAAATATTCGTCAACATTATTTTGGCTATAAAGACATGTAGCTATTAAAAAGTAAAAGTTTATAATTGCATACAATGATGCGCTAAGTTTGATAGTCGGTGGACAGGGCGTGTTCAGGGCCAAAATTATCATAAACGAGCCCAGATAGAAAGTTAAACGAAACGAAAATTTCATAATTAATAACAATTTGAATAGAAAGTTTATATATATAAACGTACTAAAACAGATGAATTAAATAAAAATATGCTCTTATTAAATCTTAAAAAAGCATTAAAAATGTCAATTGAATTCCCAGTTGAATTTAAATAGAAGTACAAACTCGAGGTTCAAAATCAAGGGCTCCAAAATCAATCCATCAAAACAATACGGGAGTGGTCTTACAAAAACAAAACCGGCTATGCATACCATCGTCCTTAGGAGCAACAGCCGGCATGTGGCCTACAGTAAAAACCAAGGTCGTTTGTGTACCGCTTTACTAACTTATTCTTCTCTTTTTTATCACCTTTCTTCCGAACAATAGTTGAAACGTCGTAATTCAACACCATCTGCACACAAATTTCGACTTAAATTTAACGATATAAGATAAAATTTCATATAACAGTATTCAAGGAATTTCAAAGGTCATCGAGACCATGATTCGTGATTTTTTGCAAATGTTTTTTAATTCTAAAGCTGAAATGATAGGTTACGTTGGCCCACTCGAAGTTCTGATGCGTCTGTTCTGTTTCGATTTTGGTTATTTGATTCTGGTTTAGTTTCGTTTGGTTATTTCGAACTTTCAATGATTTTTATTTCCTTGTTCAACTGCAATTCTAGATATTTCTTAATATATAAATACATTTGCTTATCACTTGAAATTTATTTGGAAGTTTTGTAAAGTCAATCTTTTTATTTTTTAAATTTAGTACACTATCTCGGTCTCGATAAATTCCTTATCAAATTCGCTCAACGTCGACTATTTTTTTTTAAACCTGTATCTAGTCGTCTAGCAGGTAGTGTTTCATCACCGGAATTTGTAGTACGAAATACCTGTATCTAGAGAGGCGACATGTGCCAAAGCCTTTAAAGGAATTGAAAATGAGCTACCCAAGTTTCTTAAGGACTGGTATTGGAATTTCGAGGGTTACTCTATTTGGAATGATTTTATTGTCCTTATTACTCGCTGGAATATTTAGTTGGTTGGTTTTTATATTTATTAACTTGGTAATACAACAACAACTTTATTTTTAACGTTCTATTGTATTTATGGAATATCTACTCTATTGCGAATATTTGCAATGATTTTTGGTATTTAATTTTTAAGTTTATTTATTGACGTAAAAAGTTCCCACGATATCCGCTGAAACCACGTCGATTTTCATCATAATCGGTCGATAAGATTTTCGCCTGTTACAAATAAATTATTTGTTGCTACAATTTGTTGCATAGTCAGAAAACTGGATATTTTATTTAATGGTTCACGCAAACGAAGCTGGTGGCCTGATTATAAGTAATAAAAATTAATATTCAAAACGTAACTCTTATATATGTATAATTTAGATAACTATCTATTTCAACACGTTCTGAACTGAATTAGGTCTTTACTCTTAGTTTTTTTTTTTTTTTTTTTTATATTTTCGATTAGACTGACACGTGAATCTCATTAGTTTCATTTTCATTTCGACTGTAAATATTATAATCCAAAAATTCAAAAGGCGAGTTGGAAAGAAGAATTTACAAAAGGCGGTCTAATCGGTAAAAGAGCGATCTCTTCTAGACAATTTTAAGGTGAATGATATGATGTATGTATTTATATATGTATGTATATGTATTTATTGCTTGTGTATTTAATATAATGATTGTTACTCATTATTATCTTCTATTTATTCATAATCATTTATTATCTTCTTTTGCTTTTTCTGAATATGAAGTTGTTCAGTTTCCGATTTTGCCCACCTACAATCGTTTGCTCTTGTACATCCCGAGGTTGGCTGGTAGAGAATGCTTTTAGCACTAAGTTCGCCTTTTGTCCAAATTAATGATCTATTGTGCAATAAAGTATAAATGAATAAATTAATTTGAAAAGAAAATATATGGGGCTTCATTCATATTAATCATTTTATACCTAATGTCTTAATCAAATCAATTAACATAATATTTAAATAAAAGATGTAGAAAACAAACATTTTATTAGTTAACATAAATAAAATAATAAAAAATCAAAATATAAGAAAAGATACTTAGTGTAAAAATCTGGAAAATGAAAGGGATTTAGAGTAGATTGTTTTTAGACATAAATTATCTTTGACAGAAGAATAACATACAGTTCACAAGGGGTAAATTCCTGCGACAGACAGATTATCTATACAAATAATAAATCTGTTAAAACCTCCGTTTTATTAATACACTATATATCATCAAGAATAAATTTCAATAGCGCGTTTTTTTTCGTATCAGCGCCATCTCTTATCGTGTTTTTCTTTGTTCACGTATCACGTAAAAAGTACAAAACCAATGTAAATAACTTTAATACATAAAAATTAGACATAACTCACAGTATAATTTAGTTTTTGTTTCATTGTAATTAAATTTAAAAATAAATATTTAAGAAAATAGAAATAGGTACCTACGCCGCCAACGCCATCTGGTCTAAGGAATCTTAAAAACTCACAAAACTTATTTTTGAGTTATTATTTTTTTAAACTTAAAAGTTTACTAAATATGTCAGATAGGAATAGAAATCGTTTTAATATTTTAGATAAACATCATTTTCAATTAATATAGGTACTATTAAATATTACTAAATATAAAAACGATATTCTACTATTATGCGATAGATGGCGCATGTAGGTGATAAAAAATATAAATTTATAATTTTTAAAATTTTAGTTAAATACCCGTGCGAAGCCGGGGCGGGCCGCTAGTAAGAAATATAGTTTTCTAAGCCCAAGTATGAAACGAATACATTACGTATATAAATTAGCTCATTCCTGTTATTTGCATTATTTTGTGTTGCTTAAAAGAATGTCGTTGTGTTCACTAATTAATTAATCGGAAAAATATGTAAATTTTCCTAACCTTCAGATCGATAACAAAATATATATTTGGTCAGCACATATGGCCCCGTTACAGTTTTAAAAAAATCGAAAGTTGTCTGTTTTACACTGATTTGAATTTTGATGGTTCAGCATAAAGTCACCGGGGACATCGGAACGAGAAGGGCCGAACTTGTGGTCTCATGAAAGTGGGCAGCGAAAGTCGTTTATCGGGATCGAAAGTTAGTCGCCTTTTTAATAATCAATAACGTCCTTTTGGTTAATAGTTATTTTGATCTCAATAAAATACAGCCATTAAGTTTTAGTAATAATCTATTATTTTCTTATATAATTTGATCATACTTGGTGATATATCTTGGAGTTTTTGTGGAATACTTTGCAGTATTGTGTTACATAGGTATTTAGTGGTCATTGCTACGTTATTAAAAAAAGGAGTTCACCAAAACATCCACTATGATCGATCGTTGTATATTGAAGCAGGGTTGGCGCAGTGGTCGTAGTAGATATTGCAGTAGCTGCTGCATGTTCCATCCCCGCCTACGACAAATGTTTGTGTTGTTTGTTTACTTATGTTTGGTTTCTTATTTGTCGTGGTCTAAATAAATAAATATGTATAACACCACCACCCCCCCCCCCACACACAGGCACACACACACACACACACACACACACAATCTGTTTCTAAGGTAGGCAACTTAATTGCCTCTGTTTTAGGTAACAGCCGACTGATGTTACATACTATTTATTTTTAATAGATGTACATATAGAAATAATACATATATTTACAAATATATATTACACCCAGACTCGTGGCGGGACGAAACCCACAACCCTGGAGCGGACTGCCAGCTGCGCCAAAGGGCTAGGCATTTATGTTTGTGTTGTGTCTGTTTCCGTACTCTTGACACACGATTTTCATCCTACTGGGGGTCATTCAGTGTGAGGCGTTTATTTATATATTGTGACACAGACTTACGCTCCTATAAAATTAAACTGAACTGAACATGGGGGTGATATCCCTACCATGAATAACTATCGTTACCAGGTAGGTGTCTATGATAACAACCGGGACCGACGGCCTTACGTACTCTCCGAGGCACGGTAGAGAAACCCACAAGGACATACACCAGACCGAAAACAAATATTTGCACAAATGTAAATACCTCCCCGAGCAGGAATCAAACCCGCGACCGCCGGCGTTGCGGTGATTATTCGCACCACTACACTAGAACGGTCGTCATAAAATTAAACGCACATCACAAATTATGTATAATTTATTCAGAAGTGAGTCGTTATATTTCACAAAGCTAACAATTAATAGAAGTAATCGAGATGATACATTGCGCAAATTATATTCAAGAAAGTGTTGCCAAAATATATTCGTTGTGTCACGGAACTCTTGAAGGAAAATTAATATTGGCTGGGTGCGTAAGGCATAGTGGGGGACACAAAAGTGATGTCAGCGCCCGTTGCGGACAAAATAGAACTACGGGTGGCTCTTTATTTTCTATGACCATAAAAATAACACGTGTGTCAGTTTAATTAAATAAATAAAATAAAATAGGTCATCAAAGTTGTTGTGTAGTCCATTGCAAAAATACTAGTTACTTTACTTTACGTTACTACTAAGTTTCCGGTTGCCAAGTGGAAATTAAATCAGCGAAAAAAATTGATAACTGCTGTTAAAAGGCAAAAGTAAGTATTACTATAATCTACAACCGTATACTATAGAATAATGTCATATACATGTGTATATCGTGTAAGAAAACGGAGTAATAATTTAATTTTTTTTTTTTTTTTTGTAAAGTATTGATGGTTTTGGAGACCATAACGATGGTCTCCAAAACCTATGGATGTTATATGCAATGAACACTTCATTGGCGGTGAAATATTTCAGATGTTGAATCAAGTTCTAATTACGCTCCAACTATTTTTCCATCAGTTTATAGAAGACGTAAAGTCAACGAATCCGCAGTTTTGAGTAGGTACGTAATAAAATTTAGTTTTGATTAAAATATTTATATTAATATAAATAATCGACAAAAAAATTAAGACGTATTATTTGATATAGTTAATGATTTAGCAATACCTGTTTTATTTTATTAAACCCGTTCTTAACAATTCCATTTTTTATCTGCAAAATTTAAATTAAAAAAAAAATAAAATTTAAGATACATTCGTAAATATATAATTATGTTAAATAGAGCTATTTGTTATTTTATATATTATTTTAGATTGTTTTTTAATATTAATAATGATTTTTTATTCAATATTAATTTTACAATAATGTTTATTGTTGGCAGATTTTAACACTGCTTAACCTAATTCACTTATTGAGACTTGTTTTAGTTGTTGTAATTATTTTACTTACTGTTTTTAGCTGACCCACGGAATTTTTTTTTAATTTAATATGCACTCTGTGTAATATATCACATTTTACATTGAAAAAATTTTTTTCAATGTAAAATGTGATTTGTGATGTGTATTTGAATTTCATCCAATAAATACATGTTTATTTTCTCAAAAGAGCCACCGTAAGTTGTATCGTTAGATGGCGCTAGGGTCACGCACCCAGCGAATAGGTAATTAAATACTGTTCTATTTTTCCAATGAAACATTCAACGGTGGGCGATATTCGAGTCGTTGCGTGACCGTCGATACGTTTGTATTTGATAGAAATCATTCAATTCGAAAATACCAAAATAATTGACGAGATCGCTACGTGAAATTGTGTTTTTTACTGCGAGATAAAAATATCTAATCTAATTTCTATTTAAAACACTTAAAAGGTAACTTTATTCCGCCACAATTTTTACCTGTAAAAACTAACCTGTGTCTATATTGTTTTTTTTTTAATTATTTCATTAAATAGTCGACTTTACTTTGAAATTAATTTTAAGCTTCTTTTCTTTAGTATTATTAATATATCTCTATTAAGATAAAAGCAGAGAGTTTAATTTGTTTGATAATGTCATTATTTATTGACGAATTAACTGTTTTTGACGAATATTTTCGTCATGAAAAAATTGTAAAATTTTATGTTATGACAAATATAACACCTCGTCCAGCACGTACAGCAGCGCCGGCTTGTACAATAGGATGGCCAGCGCTAGCGACAGCGCCGCCAGCGAGCTCTGCTCGCCCGAAAGCTCACCCAGCGACTTCTTCCACATACATATATATTCTAACAAATTCGAAACAATTAACTGGTTAAAAAGCCAGTTTATTAAAAAAGTTTTCTATGTTGTAAATCATCACTTTAGGGTAACGAAGGCAGAGATATTATTTTATTTATTCCTATAATATCATACTTTTTAAAGAGTATAAAATATAAAAAAATTTATACATTAGATATACACAAACAATATATTATTAAGAGTATGCATATATTAGTACAGTTTTGAATTTCAACTAACAATAAGATAAATAACCATAATTATAAGGATTAAAATAAATTTAACACAGCGGAAAGTAAAGGCAGTTTTGATTAGTACCTACAAAATTATAAATGTTAGTTATTATTACATATGGAATATTCACGAGTTAAATATTATGTATGTAATATTAAATTAAATTATGTGAGTATGTGTGTATATAATAACATTAGTGTCATTATTCTAGTTTCGCTTTTAATATAACTTAAGATATTTTATTTAAAAAAATTCGCTTTAATTAAATTACTCAGTGCATTTATTTACTATCTAATGTAATATATGTTAATCAAACGTCGAACTGAAACACTAATTAAATTACGTACATCTCTATGATAATAATCAAGTTGTTGTTATATTATTACGTAAACACACAAATTATGCAAGTATTCTTAGCATTATTGTGTTGTTTAACGCGATTTTCCATGTTTTCCGTGAAAACTCGTTGCCTTTCCGCGTGTTTCCTAACTCGATAATTAGACATATCACCAAGTAGATGTTACAAAGTTATTTCATCTTATAATTATGACTAGCGGCCCGCCCCGGCTTCGCACGGGTATTTAACTAAAATTTTAAAAATTATAAAAATAAATTTAATTTATACTTTAGCCTCAACAACACGTGGTAATTATGCTGTTAAAATGTAGCTTATATGACACGTTCGTAGATTTACCATAGCAGCGCCATCTATTGATTACTTACTCAACCCAGTCGAAAGGTATCGACATCTGTTAGAATCATTTGGAGTTAACAGATAATTGTGACTGTCAAATAATAACAGACAAATAATTAGCAATAAATTAAAATTGCGACTATAATTTGAGATTTAAACTATCCTATCTCTCAAGTTGGATCAAACTGCACATGGTGTGCGAATTTTATTATAATCGGTTAAGTGGTTTAGGAGTCCATTGAGGACAAACATTGTGACACGAGATTTATATATATTAGAATAATTAAATGATAAATGATAATATACTGCAATACACTACTGCTTGAACAAAGTGTCTTTAAAGTATTATTTTATCATAAATTTATATGATTTGAACCTGCCTTGCAGTTGTGGATTCGATTCCAGCCCCGAGTCTGTGTGTAATATATGATTATATATGGAATATTATATATATTTTAAAAAAATGTAAATCGGCTGTTACCTAAAATACAAATACGTGTATACCTAATACAAAACGTGTATACCTAAATAATATCTACCTTAGAAACAGACAACCGTGTGTGTATGTTAAACATATTCATATAATAAAATTGCAAATTCTTTACAGTGAAATTCTTAGCAGTATTTTTTTGAATAATTTTAATTAATTAGTTTATTAACGCACAAGTGCCGATTTTCATGAAACTGTTTAGGCGTTATAAGCCTGTTTTAAATCCTAATAATATCAAGTCAATTTGTTAAGTAAGTTAATAAGCGATTTCTCATTAATTTTAATTTGTATTGGAAAAAAAAAACTTAGCCAGTAGGTAAACTTCGATCAATTTTTTTTTTAATACACTAGGACTAGACCCACTACAACTCCAGTTAAAATAAATTAGACATTTTTCTCACGTAATTAAAAAAAATTACACATAACTGTTACATAGCGTGATAAACTCTAGTGAATGTCTCGTAAGTTTGTTCGTTCTATTTAGGTATAGTAAATTCTCACCTAACACAACAACAAACGTCAAAACGTCTCTTTGAAGTTAACGCTTCTTAATCTGTCTTAATTGTTAAAATATCCGTTATGTGTTAAAATTTTTTATTTATGTTGTTTAAAGCGAATTGCGTGGAAATTTAAATGAAGTCTCAAACGTATATGTAGTAATGGTACAACGGGCCGCAATGGGAACCCGGTCCTGCTAGACACGTCGTCGTCGGAAATGTTCAGAAGTGAGCCGGATAGGCCCCATGGAGCAGAAGTCTGGCCTATTATTATGTTTAAAACGGGTACATACCACGATATAACACAGTGTGATTTTTGCGTCAATATTTACCCAGTTGCATGGATCGTGGTCACGACAGGACTGCGGTGTCGCGAGGTGTGTAGCTGGAACTGTCATGGGTAGTAGCGAACTACCCTCTTTCTCTTCACAGGAACTTCGCGAAAATTTCGGCAAAATACACTCACAACGTCACTTTTCTCTTTTGCTTTCATGCGGCGCTGTTCTGGTTTGCATAATTCTACCACTGGATTCCACGTACTGGCTAGCTTAAAGCCATCCTCACGATTGAAATTCCGATGTTTGCGAATTTCAATCGCTTCGCGCACTAGTCTAGGTATGTAGTGGCGGTCTGTGGAAAGCACTCGGGGGTTGTGGAGTTCAATCCAGTGATTTGTTCCCGGCTGTAGAATATGCTCCGCGATCGCAGACTTCTGTGGGTCGTTGTTTCTTACCGCTTTTATGTGTTCAGACACACGGGTAGATATGGGTCTCTTGGTTTGACCTATATATGAGCTGCCACAGCTGCAGTCGATTTTATACACTCCTGGACACTGGAATGGCAGGCGATCCTTCGGAGAACGCATCATCTGGGCAATCTTTTGTAAAGGAGTGAATACGGTCTTGATATTGTATTGTTTCTTCAACAATGTGCCTATTCTGTCAGTCACCCCCTTAACAAACGGTAGGTAGGCCATCTGTCTTTGTGCTTCCGAAGGACGAGTCCTCTGCTTACAAGTTTTGTTCTTAACAGATTTGTGACCATTCCATTTTAACACCTCGCGTACATGTTCCAGCTCGCCTTGTATGTGAAAGGTCATGAGCGCGGTTGATGAGAGTGGTAGCTACCGACGCCAGGTGACGTGGATGGTGATGCGATGTGTTATATGATATCACTGTATTATATCGTGGTATGTACCCGTTTTAAACATAATAATATGTCTTCAAACCACGAAATAAGTCTTAAATCATTAGAAGTCTGTAATTCTTACCCTTATCGAATCATTTAATTGTCATCTTTTGCCACTATTGATCACATTATTCCTCATCAATATTTGCATCTATGTATGTATATTTATAGTATTTATACTGCATGTATATTGTATAGTATGAATTGTTCCTATTCTGCACTTATAAAATTATATTATAGTTTTGTTATTAATGTACTGTACAGTTGTACACCTATACCATCTATATACCATTTCCTCTACCCTAAGGTTGCCTGGAAGAGATCGCTCATTAGCGATAAGGCCGCCTTTTGTACTTATTTCCTTTTTATTTTGTAATATTGCTTATTCTTGGTGTACAATAAAGAATTATTATTATTATTATTATTATTATTAAGTCTGGCCTTTTCGCCGAGGCCCGCCTGTCGCTGGAGGGATCCTGATGCCTGCAGAAGGCTCCCGCAGGGGCTTAGTACGGTATTGCACTTCCAAAGTGCCGAGTCCGACATAGGTCTAGGACTGCCGACCCGGACGTCCTGGATATCATCCGTAAAAGGATTCCCCTGCGTAACAAAAAAAAAGTATTGGTACTACACCGTTCTCCTGAATCGTTGCGTCATGTTTATAATATGACATATAGTAAAATATATTTTTAACATTGATAGAACCTAAAATTATCGCGTACAAACAAACACAGCTTTAACATGTCAGTATATATAGATGCTGTAATTTTTATATGGCACTTATGAAAGAATAATTTCCATACTATTAATCGTGATGTGTAGTATTGGAAGCAGTTTCACAGCAAGTACCTGTTGTACTATTAGTCGCAGGATCGATTGCCGTTCATGAAGTTTTAAAATTACATGTGTCGTGCTCTAGACGTTAGTGTTTGTGTTGGGCATTTCCGGAGTCCCGACACAGGATCACGAGGCGTTTCTCTTTTAACTAATATTTAACCAAAAATGTTATATTACACATTGTAGATATAATTAAAACAACCAAATACTTTTGTATTAAACACGAATCACTTTGCAATATATAATACATAAGAAATATGATTTGATAAAAATTACAAGGAAACCTCCATACAAATATTTTTAAAATAAACTAGATTTATAAGCAAAACATATATTTTTTTAAATGTTGTCAACAAAAACTTACGAAACATACCAAAAATACCAGGAAAGCAGCAGCCTTGAGGAATATTTTTTACGACATAATACAATTCTTTGTATGCACAGTACGACATCAAGGCGATACCGTCGTGTGGCACCACACAAAAAGAGTGGTCACCGATGGCATGCTCTGCGCGCGCGCATCCCGTTACGCTAGCGTTTTTGCGATGAATACAGCTATTTATAGGGCTGTCGGACTCGTTTATTTTTTTTTTACAAATATTTACTCATTCATTGTTACTAAGTATGTTATATCAGTACATGTAATTTATCAATAACTTGTTAACGTTGTTGTTTTATTGTTTTGACATTATATAAAAATAACATTGGTGTAAAAATTATTAAAGCATTTAATATCTATAAGACTTACAATTAATATTATGAATACGTCACGTAATAAATAAACAATAATGTAATTAAATATAGTTAAAAAGGCATATTAGTGTCCTTGACATATTATTATACCTATTATATAAAAATTGGTAACCCTGTGCCATCACGTGTCTTGCTCCACACAAATGTGAGATAGCTATCAACAGATACGGCTAATGCGACTGAATAACTAAATAAAATATGAATACGAAATAAATGTCTAAATGTTTTGTTTGCTTACAAATTACAGCGTCATGTACGGTTTTTACTTTATACTTTTTAAGTTGATCTTTTTTTCAATGTTTGCACTGTATTGTATATTGTATAGAATAGGGATTCCGAAACTATTTTGGGCAAGAGACCTCAAACCCCCATACCCAAATTACTTTGAAATCCTATCTCTACTTTTTTCCTATTGATACAAAACACCAACTAAAACACTGCAATGTGTTAAGTGGTCGATATCGATCCCTTTGGGAATCCCTGGTCTGGTACATTTATATAGAGTATGTTTATGTCTAACTTTTATAAATGGGTATTTCTTATCATTTTCATTTAATTAATTTTTTTACATCGCGCAATAGTGTCCGTAATGTCGCCACCGCAAGAGATTTACGAAGCGTCATCTATTGATTTGAATACTATAAATATCACCTGTCATAGTTTCTGGAAAATTTCGTTTTCTCTATTCACCCGAGCAGAGCTCGGTCGTCCAGGCACAATAAACCTAAATGTGAACAAAGCGATCTTGCCGCTCAATGTTTATAATCATAGTACAATGCACTGAATCATAGCAAGGTACAAATTAGGTCACAGTAATTTCTCCTTAGTCCTTTGATTTGAACAATGGCCGAAACGTATACAATATAAACCTTATCACTAAGCTATAAGGGCTACCCGATCGGCCCTATCTATCCCTTGTCATGTTGCAATGTAGAAAGTGTCCCGGGATAGGGGGACAATACTTAAATATAATGAAGGAATTATATCATTTTTATTCTTTGTTTTTCTATTAGATTTCTTACTTACTTGCGTGTATTAGGATAATACTAGTTAAAGCTCGCGGGTTCATCTGCTTTGTATCTTAGCGTTTGTATGTCGTTTGCTACACATTTAATTCATCTAGGTACCTCTGTGTATATGTGTGGGATTGAGACTTCTACGGGGAAAATTGTCGTGTATGGCCAATTATGAAACCGATAAAAACCAAATAAATCGAAAACAAGTAAAATAACCATCTACTTCATTCACTTTATTCAATATGTACTTTGAAAAAGTTATCTGTAGTCACATTATATATATTATTTTATAATAAATGTTTCCACTTTATTGCACAATTCTGTATTGAATTGTACAAAAGGCGGGCTTAAATCTAAAAGCATTCTCTAGCAACTAACTTTAGTACATTCAAGAGAGGACATTTATAGATTTGCAAAATCGGAAACTAAATGAATTCTTGTTTAAAAAAGGCAAAAGAAGATAATAAAATAAATAACAATATATATGTATAATACGTTCATCATCGTCATATGAGCACTGTCCACTGTTGAACGTAGGTCTCCCATTTCATAAATACACGATGTATTAAACTTGTCAGAATTTATTTTTAAATAAAAAGTTACTCGTCTGACGTAAAACCTTGATATAATTAAACAGCTGATCGCCTTTCGCCGTTCGCTCTCATGTTAAAAGACTTATGTGCTGTCACAGCATATACCTGTACCAAGGTTGTTTACATTTTTATATAAAACATGGAATAATTTAATATAATAGTCTTGAATTTTCAGCATTCTCTCATGTACTCTGTAGTAGATTACGTATTATGCACATACGTGTCTATATATAATTGGTTTGTTTTCTTATACGACTTATATGTATCGATTAGGATTTGAGATGTCCTACTAATGTTATAAATGCGAAATTTTGTGAGAATGAATGAATATTTAGAAAGGTGGACAGATGCATCTCATCTACACAAGAGATGCAGATATGATTGCGTTAAAAATGACACGTAGATAACTAGACGATAAGATTATTTTTTATCAAGAGATTTCTAAGTAACTTAGCCCACTAAGCTGTGGTTTGATAATGCTAGTAAAATCGAGAAGAGCAGCAAGTGGACTTTAAACAACTCCTTACGACTCGAAAATAAAAAATCAGTAATGCTTAATATCAATCGAGCTTACCGTTACCAGAACTACGAGCGGGTAAAACTACAGAGGAAGTATACATTGACACTTTAAACTAATTTACCTTACTTATCTACTACTAAATTTTATCGTAAATTTTTTACATCTCCAAAGAGCTTATAGTTTAAAACTATTTGAGATTTAGTCACCATTCGGTCTGTCTAAGGTACAATAAAAAGACACATTATTTAATCATTTGAATTTTAAATCCATACTATATTTATGACTTTGGCACCAAACGCCGAGTGCTGCCTTTTCCATGTCTCTATTCCCAGTTCCGTCTCATTGAGTCCTATAATACCTTTGAACGTTAGTCATCCTAACTTTCCTCCATTTCTAGACCACGGTTCCATTGTAGTGATCTCAATGTGTCACGACAGTGATAACCGAACAGGATACTGTCTCGAAATAATTGTCGATAACTTTGAGATCCGTTAATAACTGCACAAAATCAAGAATTATTTTCTATGAATAAACATATCAATACTTACAATTAAACTTCTAATATAACTGTGGGTCCAATTCTGTATATTGAAGACATTTTGAGTTTTTTTTTATTGGAGGGTACTCTATAATCGATTACTAAAGCCATAATTGTAATTTTTTTCTTCTTTTTTGTTTGTCTTTATTATGACTGCGTATCACGCCGAAACTATTGAATGGATTTGAATGTAACTTAGTGTGATTTGACAACCATTTTTAATGTAGTGGTGCGTGTAGTCACCTCAACAAAGGCGGTCGCGAGTTCAATTCCCGCTCGGGGTAGATATTTGTATTTGTACAAATATTAGTTTCTGGTCTTGGTGCATGTCCTTGTGGGTTTCCTCACCATGCTTTGGAGAGTACGTAAAGCTCCGATTGTTATCATGGACATCTGATAGCGATCGTTACTCATGGTAGGTAAAAATATCCACAAACTTGCAGTGTAGCAACGTGATATATTAGGTTTTAACCCTTCCCCGCCGAAACAGCCAACTGCTAAGGTGCGATTCCCAGGGTTTGTCAACGTTAACGATCGATATGTTTCAAGGCGATTGGTATTTTACACATTTTGATTTATAATAATAAGGATCAAACCGAGACATTTAAGAGGACTAAACAACACGTGAAAGTATATTAAACTAATATGAAATACCACCACCACCACATCAGCCATTGGTTGTCCACCGCTAAAAGTAGGCCTCCCATCATCTCTAATGGCGGCTAGGCGGGCTGGCAAGCGCAGTGTGTTATGTGGCAGGATATGATGACGCTGATTGCCCACCGTCTACCGAAACCGCCTACCGCGAAGATGCGATGCCTAAGTGCGCGGGGCGTCGCACAGGGGAGACTGCCCGATGGTTCTGCCGCCTGCGGGGCACGTGGTCTGTCTTGTAAGGGCAGGTGAGGGCGCACGGCCGCACTACCCCGTTCTCCCCAGATGACGGGGTGTGCGGTTAGGTACATTTTTCCCCACAAAACAAAAAAGGCTCTAACCCTTCTACAATATAGAGAAGTGGCAAATATACAGGCTGCCTAAGTTCAGTTCAGTACGATGGTAGGTCATTTCACATTTCTCATAAACATTCATAATACTTCATTCCGGTTCCCTTGGGAGAGGAAATGAAAATTATAACGCATAACCGAGAACGAATGGGTTTTAAAATCAAAATTTGTTATGATTTTATATACCTATCTTCTCACCTTTTTTTTTGTTTTGGCGGGAAAAAACGTACCTGAACGCACAGCCCGTTGTCTCTCCGGACGAACTGAAATCATCCCTATCGTTATATCTACCAACCAAGCAGCTGGATATCCGTGACGGTTTGCTCGCAGCCAGAATGCAGAAGGGGGTATTGCTGGACTCAGCTAGGATTGTCCGCCGATTTCTCAGCCTACGGCCCTAACCCCCGCCCGTTTGATCTCCCTGCCGGGGCGTAATCCTCCACCCGCTTATATTTATCCATGTAAGTTTATGTAAATTCATTATATGCCTTATATAAGTATTGTATTATATTATACATATCTATATATATATATAATTGAACGGGTGGAGTGAATCAAATAAAAATAATACAATAATCTGGATTATATTATTAAAATTATATAATTTATAAGCGTTACAATTTCATCATAAATTACATATGAATGTAGCGTTAGTCTGTTTCTGAACACGTAACTTGATATCAACTTATCTAATTGATGGATTTGATGTACGAGGACGTCAATATAAGAATAAACTAAACATACACATTTCGTTAAACTATTCTGTTAATTATTTTATAATTTTATATGAATATTCTAGTGTGAATTTTTTAGGGAAAATAAAAGTTTAATAAGTCATAAATATGTAATTGTTTACTTTTCACAACGTAAAAGATAACAGTTGTTTTTACTCCACTAAATATTGCTGTCTTAGCACCAAATAGGTACACACTACAACATATTAGATATTAAAAAATAAGTTATCTATGAAACTTACAATATATTATTAACAGAATAAGTTATATGTGAAAAAATATAAGATATTGGCACTGTAAAAAAAAAAGTTAAACGACGCTAATATAACGAAAAGGATTTATATTTAGTTCAATGAACCTATGGGGTCCCCTTACTAAGTTAAAAAACGCATTTTGTGTTATAAGTTTGTTTATCGATTAAGGTTAGGCTTGTAACACATCACGCTACGACTAAACTTCAATGCGGTGTCACTGCGCAGTTGATAACAAAAAATATACAAAGAAAATTCAAATATCGAATCATAAACAAAACGATTAAAGACTCGAGAAAAAAAAATATTAAAAAAGAAAACAAGGCAATCGATCTCGATCGAGCGCCAGTGTAGATCGCGACGCGGTGTGTAGCGGACGTACGACTATTAAGATATAGCGGATCCGTGCGCTGACCCGTGCTACGTGCTTATTCGCAATTAAAGTTTATTTGCAATTGTGTTGCATAATCCAGTGTCGTGTTCATGTGTCAGTGTCCAACGCGGATGTGTCATATTCGATATTTGGTCAGTATAAGTAAACTTTCTTTCAATTATATTTCTTAAAAGTTTAAAATGTAAATAATCTGTACATTAATCTCAAGACTTATCTAGAATTTGTGATGCTTTTTTATGTTAGTAAAATTAATATTTAGTAAAATTAAAAATTGTATAATTCAAATTGAAAAAAAAAATGTACATTATATTTATTTGAATAAAACAAACATGAAAATAAAAGTACATACAAAAATAATCGATAGATAGATACATTGAATAGATAAAAGATAACACTGGTCTCGATAAAATACTCGAAACATTCTCAATTGCACAACTTACAGTACCCGAATTACACGTCCGTATAGGTAATAGATAATACAGAATCTTATCCAACGGTCCGTCTAGAACATTTTTATCTATCTTTGATATGAAAATTTTTACGTTTTAATACATTTCAAGAAACGAAATTTTACTGTTTTTTTTTTAACAAAAAAAAAAATGCTGATATCGTAAGCTAATTAAAATAATAAATCGAAGCCATTAATTATACATCAAATCATTTACACCGAAGAATCGTTTAATGAAATTTCTAATTTGACGTTTAAATTATTGAAATCAATTTCTAAAATTAAAAGCTCGTTAGAATCGTAACGGTGTTAAATTTTACATAAAAATTTTTGTTTATGAATCTCGAACAACAATTGTTTATGTAATTCGAACATTACATAAAATTATTCAACTTGTAACTTCCTTGTATACATTATAAGAGTAATAACTTTTACGATGCGCGTGTGGAAGTTTTGTAACGTTAAATCATACGTATATCTATCGCCCGTGACTTCGTACGCCGTTAAATGAACAAACTATATTTATGTATATATTTAACTCTTTCCAAAAGCCCCATTAACATTGTCTCGACTTTTAAACTTTGAGTTAATTTTGAAAATTCGATAAAAACTAGTCTTTGATAATAAGAGAATAATGAAATTAATGAAAATTCCACTGATTCTTGTTTCGAGAGTATAAAGTCGACATCACTATGTTGTATGTTAAAATTCGAATGAAATAATTTTTAAAATGTATATTAATACAAACAAGAATTAATCAAAAAATTTTTTTAACATACAGATGGACAAATTATAATATTTAAATTATATGAGTTAACCTCACGTGTTAATTTTTGTAAGTAATACTTGTGAATATTTCTAAAGATCAAACAGACCTGGCAAGATTCTGTTTGAAAGATAAAACTATTTTTAAATCCCCTTAAAAATAAAATATTACTATTAAGTGAAGACTGACTTTATTTATTTTCAGATAAATAAAAAGTATCTTTAAATTAATTAATAATAAATCATATCTAGCTAATATATGCTTAAATAAATAGTTTATTATATATTGTGTATGTAAATATATTTATATTATGTAAAGCTGTGTCAAGTGGCGATTATCGCGTGATAACAGAGCAATTACGTTGATTTGTGTCTTAAATAAATAATTCACGATTGTTTAAAAATTGTTATTGTTATTTTAATTTACTAACTTCCGGTCATTTTGGATGTACTGAAAAAAAATCTTCTCATCATATTGGGAAAAAATTCGTGAAGACTAGTATAGTATAGAGTAATTGCATAACGACAATACGATCAGAACAAAAACTTACCGCGGGTAAAACCGTGTAGATCGCTTTAGCATCTAGATAGATATAAATAAAAATCGTATCCAGCTGATAGTAAAGATAACTTTCAAGTGCTTTTGATAACAATTGAGCATGATAGCGGTAAGTGTAGCGGAGTACCGGTGGATATGGAACCACAAGGACATACAAATATCCGCTAAGTGTAATCGAACCAGCGACCATCAGAATGACACTATCATTGATTGTAATTTTTACTAAATTGTACAAAGGTTCTATATTTGATCATTCTCTTTTGTGTTGATTACCTAAAAATATTTGTATCGCTTGATATATATTACGAAATATACGTTATGTATTTTTATATAGTAAATAATGATAATAATGAACGCTTCACACTCAATGGCCCCCAATAGGATATAATATGTTAGTCCTGTGTCGGGAATCGGGAAACACAATACAATCACATACGCCCAGACCATGTTAAACATGTTTGTCATATACAAATATTTGTCATGTGCGGAAATTGAACACGCGACCACTGGCACATCGGCCAGTTGCTGTGGCCACTGCGCCAACACATCGTCGTTTATATATATATATATATATATATATATATATATATATATATATATATATATATATATATATATATATATATATATACACAAACGATTGAACATGACCGGCTAAAATTTATTCTTAAATCATAGTTAAACACTTTTTGGATATTCAACAATTACTTCTTCATAAACATAAAGTAGTCTTATTCAGATTAAAGTAAAAATTATGGCCTAAAACTATCCTTTTATATTTGTGTTTGTTGCTGAGCAAATGTCTTTTATATTAAAGAGAGGAGGTATTCGAGCTTAATCAGCCATGCTGCTTAATTGTAAATTGGCGAATGGACCAATCGTGGATTTTTTTCGAATTATGAAGACAAAGATGTTTATCTTTGCTCTCATCACCCTCAATAATCTACTACGCCGATGATATCGCGGATGATGTTTGAAAATAAAATAAATATTCAATTTTTAAAATAATTTTTAATTAACTCAATATGTTTTTGCAGGTAGCACACAATGAACAGTAAGGACGGTCAGTGAAGTGCAGTGCTACAGTGGCACAGTGATGTGAGCCACCATGCCGTCGGACGGTACTACGTGGTCACCACCCGCGCCCAGCGAGCGCAGGCTCAGCAACTCATCCGATGGCAGCGCGGGCAGCGGGTATTCTAAAGCGGTAAGTAAGCTCAAATACCATAATTACGTCTGAACTGAATTGAATTGAATCAGCCTGTAAACGTCCCACCGCTGGTCACAGGCCTCTTTATATAGGAGAAGGGTTAGAGCTTAATCCACAACGCTGCTCCACTGTTGGTTGAAGGATGAAAATTATTTTTAATATAATGCTTGATTAGATAGAATTAGAGAACAAAAATAGTTTTAAATTTTTTTCTTATATTTTAATAAGAAAAAAAAAAACATGATTTGACGAATAATTAATACGAATTGTAAAGACTTTCGAACTCATTTAAACATTAGCAAAAATCTGTAAGTAGGAAGTAGCTACTATTACTAATAGAGAAAGGGGGTAATTTTAGCTTCTAACTCTCACACTTCTTATTTAAAACGAAGCTAAATTAGCGATTTTATACTTTTATTCTAAGAGACAGCAATACTGCGCCGGTCCAAACAGCCGCAGAGTTGTGTTTACCTATATCTTGCTACTACCACATTACCCTTTATCGATAGATAAGAATAAAAATTCACACTTAGTCATTGTAAACATCGTATCAGTGTTTGCGTAAGTAGGTACAGCTTACGTCATTACCACTCGATTTAGTCTTAACAATATAGGTGCTATTCGCGGTCTCTCGGAAATTCGTGTTAAGTTCTAAATGCGCCCGAAATTACACTAGTTCGTATGCAAGAAGATCAGTCTTCTTAATGTCATAATCAGAAAAATTTATATACGAAGTAAGTTATTGACGAGTGATTACAACTTCGTACTTGACTTTTGTTTTTTTCTTTTTTCAAATATCAATCAGTGAGTCAGTGACACATTTTCACAAATGTGTAGCTTTCGCTTTATATATTCTACATAATCAGAATCAACATTACGAATCGGTGGCAGATTTATTCGAGTTGGATTCAAAAGTGCTTTTGAAGACTACTTGAATAAAGAAATTTTAGATTTTAATAATAATACTGTAAATATAACAATGTTGACAACACGTTAGTGCAGTTGTCCCTGTGACTGGGTGATGGACTAATCTCGGGTTCGATCTCCACTTTATAATAGGTACAATACAGATGTATGTAGTCTGGCTTTTTGTTCTATTTGTGTTCCTAAAACCTAACAGTTTTGCAAAACAATCAAAATTCTGTCTCAGTTATGCCCTTACAAATCTCTGTACCAATTGACCGTTTCAATTTAACGCATGTGGTGAACACCTACCGCTTTCACGGTATTGTTAACGTTACAAAACACAGATTGTAAGCGTTAGTGGTCGAGTTGAATCACGACACCGCTTATAGACGGTCACGATCTATTTAGCAATATATCGGTTATTTGATTAATTTATGTAATTTGTTTTAGGGCTTTATACGATACCGACCCTACGGTTTCACTTTCGATATAAAATGTAGATTTAGGTCAATATCAGTACATAATATATGTATATTAATAACAAGTTGTCTGCCGCTTCATTTGCGATCATCACTACACTTAGTGACTTTCATCCCCTTTCCCTTTCATATTATAAATGCGAAAGTTTGTTTGGATTTTTGTTACTCTTTCACGCAAAAACTACTGAACTGATTTAGATGAAACTTTACAATAATATAGCTTATACATCAGAATAACACAAAGGCTACAATTTATAAAGATTTTTTTGTAATTTGGCTATATTAATACATAGTTTAAAAAACATTACGCAAAATCGCGTAAGCGACGCCTTTTTCGTGGCGCGTACGACAATCTTTTCGCGAGAATTCTCTGTAGTAGTTGATATAAAAAGTATCTAGTGTCCTAGCTCATAGTATGGATTTAAGACATGCCAAGTATCATTCAAATTCATTCAATAGTTAGTTCAACACAACAAAAATACTAATTTAACTTCAGCATCGATTATAGAATGTCATCGTCAATGTAGAATTAAACCTATTACAGTTCTATTATATCTATAGATTTAGCTCGGACCGAAAAATATCGATTTCGTTGCGACCGTTCTAGTGTAGTAATGTAAAAATGCAAATAACTATAACGGTTTGATTTCAATTCCCATCCAGAGCGAATATTTATATAAATACCCAGATGTATTCATGAGTCTTTCCATCGTCCCTCTTAGATCACGTGACACTGTCGGTCCCTGTTGTTATTATAAACACATGGTAACTATTATTGTTAATTCTAGTAAGAAAATATCCAATAACAAGTACTAGAGCAGCTACGCTCATTGTGCTCCAACTCTTCTTCTGTTTTAGACAAGATGCCTTTGTCATATTTACATGTAGTGTATTTACTTCAGTTTATAACTTTATAGTAACCAATTTACTTGACTGCCAGTCGGTAGACTCCAAGCACACTCTAACCTTAAAAAAATATTTAGATATGGAAGATAAGAGATGGAATATATGAAGAAAAGGGAAGAAGTGTTAGTATCCAAATAAAAAGTAGTAGGGTTCAAACAATAGACAATTGGTGTTTAATTTAAAAATATTTTTGACTCTAATTAATTAATCAACGAGCCATTTTGACGGTCCGAACATATAATAGCTCATAGGTGTTAAATTTTTAGCAAAACAATGCGTATACATTGCTGTTTTAATAATAGACATATTTTTCTTGTAAAATATTTGTATTGTAAATAAACAGTGGTCGTGTAAACATGAAAGCGAAAAACAAGTAGTTTGTGTTTTTAAAGTATTCTTTTGATTATATATAATTTCCTTGAAATATTTGAGATGTTTATTATGCAAACAGGTGGTCTCATTGGTAATAACATTCTTTACTGTACACACAAAACTACAGATATAAATATACAGTCATATGAAAATGTACGAAAAATGATATTATCGTTAAAAGAGGGATTTATTGGGATAACGTTTGTGCATAGGACATAATATAAAAGCAGCGTCAAGGAATACAAAGCTTAATAATATGCTTGAGCAAGTTTAATATTTTGGCCGTACTACGGTTCATATTCATACCAACACAAACGGCGATTTCTGTGGTAGGGCCTGGTCATCTTTCTTATCAATTTTATGAGTCGTAGCA
This sequence comes from Euphydryas editha, assembly GCA_036937285.1. NCBI lineage: Eukaryota > Metazoa > Arthropoda > Insecta > Lepidoptera > Nymphalidae > Euphydryas > Euphydryas editha. The sequence continues at coordinate 1,220,932 of JAUPFZ010000022.1, read as the reverse complement.
TGATGTTTTATATCCTAAATTAAGATCAAATATATAAACTATGTTTATTGTAAATTACATCAATTTTGGTTCACTATTTTTCTAATTTTTCGCCATCATAACGAGAGACAAATTATCAAAAAAAAAAATTGTCAACGTACAGTAGTGATCTCGCTACTTTCTTATATACCTACCTAAAAAAAAAAAAAAAAACTAGCTAAAAATAACACGAAATAACATTTCTAATAGTAAAATTTCTAAGGAACAGCGAAAAATGCTAATAACTTTTACTCTTTTTTACTTTATAAGTTTTTTTTTACCGTCATCGTCAGTGCGTAAAAGATTACTTAAAATTACTTTTACTTTCGCCATTGTTACTTTTTAGTTTTAAATAAGTAATTGCTTTGACTTCGACGGTTTTTAACCGACTTCAAAAAAAGGAGGAGGTTCTCAATTCGTCTGTATTTTTTTTTTTTTTTTTTTTTTTTTTTTTTTTTTTATGTGTGTTACCTCATAACTTGTTACTGGGTGTACCGATTTTAATGATTCTTTTTATATTCAAAAGCTAGTGCTCGTCATGTGGTCCCATTTTAATTTGAGCGAGATGTGACTAGTAGTTTTTGAGTAATCCTTAATAATGCGTATATTTGTTCCTGATACCGCGCGTCGCTGCGCGGGTCGCGTTGCACACTATCGTTCCTTGAGGCTTAATTTGTTTCGGAAGATTATCACGTATTATGTTTTTTATGTTTACTACGAGTTAAACTATACAATATTATATTTTGTTTCTCAGATTACGACTCAGGTGTAGAGTTATGTTGCGCTGAACTTTGAGATAGCCTGATAGCACGTTTCAAAGCGCGTCCTGTATTTAAAAGATCATATCTCAAAAATAGTTATACGGCAAAATGTAAAGGAATAACTTTTCATCGGTGAATAACTAGACTAACTGTTTACTAACTGTTACTAATTGTTTTAAAAATTTTTAATTTGTTAAAATATTTAACGGACACCATTTTGCGTCATTTTTCATAGACTAAAATCTTAAATCATAAATGTGATATTGTGTGTGCAACAAGTTTACCTATTAGCAGCGGAATCTTTTATGATGTAATCTCAGGAAAGTAATGACAGAATCTTGGGTGGCATTGGAATGAAATAAATAAACAACTTAAATTAAATAAATAATTTAACTTAAATGTTTATAACATAATGTATAATATCAAATACCTAATGAAAGGCAGAAAGGAAGGCACGTTATGAGTTATGCCGTTGGTCTCATTACGTTTGCTTAATGTAATTCAATAGGCAGAATATAAACAATATACGGCGTAATTATGTCGCATTCTATGCCTCTCATACTCGGCCGCCTCACCCCGCGCGCACCGCACTGACGCACATGTTGAGCAGATTTTTTTCGGGTTTTTTGTTCTATAGTTCACTAGTTCTTTTTTTTTTACGCCAAAGGAATGTGACAATGCCCAATTTTTTATTCATAAAGGGATGCCACTCGGACGCAGGTAATAACGATATTAATTTAAGTTGTATAACATATTATAAAATATGCTAAACATAATGCAAAATATTTTTAGGATGTATTTTTAATATCCTCTTTTATAAAATACAATATATTATATTATGTTATACAACTTAAATTAATATCGTTATTACTTGCGTCCGAGTGGCATTCCTTTATCGTTAACAAATTGGGCATTGTCAATTTTTCGAGGGTGGTACCTGTAGCTTGTGAACTGTAACCGCCCAGCTTTATATAAATAAATCAGTTATCGAACTACAGATTCACTAAAAATCAAGAAATAAAACAAAATTTTAACAAAAAACATTAACCGACTTCAAAGCAAAAAAAAGAACGGTAAAAAAAAATGCACTAAAAAGTAAAAAAATAATTACGTATTCTTTTGTCTGTAATCAAATTATTACGATAATATAATGTACAATTATTGTTGTTATTGGAGTCGGTGTTAGCCATGTGTTAGCCAAGGAAATAAGGAAAAGAGTGCGTAATAGTGTAGGCCGGTACACCTATTGTAATGTTAAACTACGTTCGCCATTGTTACTTTTTAGTTTTAAATAAGTAATTGCTTTGACTTCGACGGTTTTTCTTGTATTATTCTTGTTTAATTATTTGTTTTTGTACAGTAACTATAGAATCTATTGATACATCAACCTTCAGTATATTTTAATTAGTAATTTATTATCTAGAAAAGGATCTTTAATATGTTTTAAAATATTTAGGTACATGCTTTTTTCATAAATATTAAACCTTATTGAATTTTTTAGATGCCTAAACTGAACTAGACAAGAAAAGTTGGCCACCTATTTGACAAAGATTTTTTTTCTCTTCTTCTTCTTCTGTATTGAAGAAGGGTTACAGTTTAATTTGCCACGCTGCTCCACTGCAACGAGTTATTCAAAATACTGGCAACACTGCCTCGTTGTCTGGCCAAACTAGTTCGTTATTTATTTAAGTAATATAATGTGTTATATGAAATCATTTATTATGAAATTAATCATAATTTAATTATTTTTTTTTTTAAATTAAATTACTATATTTATGCCAAAGATTTTGTTTTGAAAGCACTAATGCCAGTATTTACCAAACCGATACGAAATATTATTTTATTGTTAATTAGGCTGTTCATTATGGAAGATTATAGTCTATTAAATATCACGCTATGACTTAAGCAAAATAAATCTTCAATATGATTTTTATCGAAACGCGAGTGAAACCACATAACGTCTTGCGTATAGAAAGCCGTGACACCGCGTAAAACGTTTTGCTTCTAATGTCACACGTAAAACGCTACGGGCAACAATTAGTATAAGCGATTTCTATTACAAGAAAGGATGTTGCCAATCACAGATAAATCTTCTCGCGGTTAACTTAATTATGATATAGGGTACGTTCGCGGGCCCTCTTCTAATTGATAATTCTTCACTTTTATAGGAGCGCATGCGTACTTCATACTTTTTTATCTATGCATTCCACAGAGCACATGCGCGGAAACGGAAATCGGACATGCGCAATAGTTTTTTATTTTTCAGTTTTAAATAAAAATAATAAGTAGTCAATAAATGTAAAAAGATCATTTTGTTTAGTATCTTTTATAAACAATAGCAAACAATTATTTACTAAAGTTCGACAGTTAAATTCAGTCTTTGATTAAAGAAGTAAAGTATCATTTCCGCGCATGTGGTCTGTGGAATGCATAGATAAAAAAGTATGAAGTACGCATGCGTTTCTATAAAAGTGATGAATTATCAACTAGAAGAGGGCCCGCGAACGTACCCATAAACAACTTTAACTTAAAAATATAGAATACAAATTCCTTTAAGCGATTCTTATATCCTCTCTGAGGTCGACCGCTTTTAATATCTCACGTGAATTATCAACTTTATGACAATAAATATAAGAGTGATTGAATGTTGGTTTACCTTTCGCTACAAAATCGCGTGCCAAGGGCGACAGAAATGTTAAATATATTAAGTGTCCTATGAGTCATTTATGAAATATCAACTTAATTTATCGTAAGATGAATTGCGACTCGCGGAAGTTGTCCTGTCTTTATTTTATTAATTTAAAGGCAAATGAATAATGAAATGTATTCTTAATGTTTGTATGGAACGATACCTGATATATAATTAAAAAAATACTACAAAAATTTGGAATTAAGGTGACTCGGGTCGCTAGTAGTCGATTTTTTAAGTAAATTATGAATAGAAATTTATTGATAAACTAAAGTTGATTAATGACGTTTCAATATTCGAAACCCATCACAAGGAGATGAAAACGCACGAACATACGTATACGAAGTTTAAATTTTTTTTTTAATTTGTTGTACTGTACTGTATCTGTGTAGCCTGAAAACAACCCACTGCTGAGCGAAGGCTTTCTCCATATAGAAGAAGGGTTGGAGCTTAATTCATCACGCTGCTCCACTGCGGGTTAGTAGATAATTCCCCTATCATGAGTAACGATCGTTATCAGATATCTATGATAAAAACCGGGACCGACGGCTTTACATGCCCTCCGAGGGACGGTTGGGAGACCAACAAGGACACACACCCAGGCCGGAAACAAATATTTGTACAAATACAAATATCTGTCTTGAACGAAAATAGAACCTGCGACCGCCGGCGCGCGGTTTGAGGCGACTAATCACACCACTAAACCAGAACGGTCGTCACTAATGTCGTTTATTCGTTACTAATGTCATAAAGATATATTTTGTAATAATACAAGTGTGTATAACTATTAAACGTGTTACATTATCGTAAAAACTTTAATTTCTCGTAAATTACAACAAAAGAACGTGATATTGTGATGTAATTATATATAAAAATTAAACTCGATTTGGTAAGCGTGTTCATTGAAAACGGCTGAACTGATATGTCTACTTTTAGACGAATTGGCGCTATCATTGTTGACTGGGTAATTGGGTATGGTTTTCGACTTAGGTTTTCGATGAATATTTTGTACAGGCCTTATTATTTGTATTGTGCGTGTTTCTGGTTAAAGGATAAGGTTGTATAGCCTACTAAGTTTGATAAGTTTATGTATTTATTTACCAGTGCTCATCGGCCGTATCGAATTGTTAAGACTATAATTATGAAATATTCCTAAAATATACCTTCCTGAAATATATTACTAACTTCATGTTGAACTTTATCGCAATCAACACCAACGTTTGCACGTGAAAGCGTAACAGACAGACAGACAGACAATACTTAAATATTAAAGTATTAATACGGAAATACAGATACATAATACAAAATTGTTTCAATGTGAAACGTCCCTAACATACTTTACTTGGTGTACCACCTGTCTGGCAGCAGCTGACATTTCGGACGACCTTCATCGACCCCACAGATTTATCTCCTCACATCTACCGAGATGACGATTATATTCCTTATTAACTTCGTATAAAGATGTATTTCCTATACAATACATTACATTTTAAATCTCAAGATGGACATCCGTGAAGCGAAATGTTAAGGATCTCAGATGATGATCTCTTGTTAGTGTATATATTTTCTTTTTTAATATAACAAAAACTTTTCAAATCATTTTCTAAAAATCTAACATATAGGCGGTTATCAGCATTCTTTAATAGTTTTTACTCGACTCCGAAAAGTGGGAAGGTATTAAAAACGCCGGTATATCTGTATGTAGGTTATCGACAGTAGGTTTGAAATAAAAATTAAAAATGGCTAAAGTTTTATAATGAAAATCGAACCTCGTAGTTATCGTCGCGTTGGGACGTCATAAGTTCGCGTTATTGTTCATCCTTCTAGATAATGTCTGCTTGACAGTCTGTACACAACGATAATAGGCGCTTAGTTTGAACAAGACATTAAAAATTCAAAAAAAAAATACAAACCATATTACAAAATATGCACAATAAAACACGAAATACAAGAAAGCACGAAGATTACTTAAATAAGGTCTTTTATTTCGATACTAGATATTCTGCTAGGTTTTAGTCACAATGGCATTTACTGTTACTATTCTGATATTATGAACTATGATTTTGTCTGTCTCTTTCTTTTGGATGCTTTCGATTTATTCTTTGTAGTTTCATAGTTTTACAATAATTAAAAACAAAAAAAAAAAAACTATTTTTTACTCTATATAAGTTTAGTTTTGTGATCTTCCATACAATGTATTTTTAAAGTATTTGTGTGTTTTTTATTATTCAATTTTTAATTACCTATTAATTATTACCTATTGTTATTGTGTATCTGTTTAGGAAGTTGAATAAAACTGTGTATTGTCTTTAAGCATGACTGCATAACTTTAAGTATAATTAACATATATTTTTAATTAATATTATTTTACTACCTTAAAATACTGTACCTCGATAATAATTATTACCTAATAGTTCCTAGGTTTTTATTAATAATTATTTCTTTGAATAAATTACGAAACAATTAATGTAATTATATAGATAACTGTATTACATATGTATATTTAATACATTAAGTAATTATAGAAAAACTACTTGAAATTCGTAACATTTGTGTTAAGTTGTAAACAAAACAAGATAAAATATAAATCAACAAGTTCGAATCGAACTCGCACATCGGTTCCATATCGCCGTAAAATATTCAACATATTAATATTTATATATATATTTTGAATTAAAATTTATTTCATGTTTATTATTTATTTACTACTAAAACATATAAATTCAAACTTTTTAAAGGTATGCCCTGTGATACTCAGTTGTAAAAAAAACGTTGAGTGTTTGAATTGGTTGACCTTTGAGGAACCCTAAAAAAATATATATATCGTCAGGATAAGAGTGAAAAAGGCGTATGTCGTAAATTATTTCAAGGCCAACGACTTTTCACCTGAACTCTTAATTGTGCAATAAAATATTGAAATAATGTAAAAATGTTTCTGTATGAGATATCAAGGTTTACTTGTGCATTTTTAGTTTTTGTTTTTTATCATTAAACGTTGACAACGCGGAAGGTAATTTAATTAATTTTTTATTTTCATCTTACACATCATTGTAACGCGACTCTACCGTTGGCGTTGTTTGCTTATTTCCAAGTCAAGCGTGACATTATTAAATTAAACAATTTATAATATTAATGCTGTACTGTTGTCCTGTTTATATAATTAGGTTGTATTGTTTATTTATTATAAGGTACTTTTTTCAATATTATTCATTAATTGAATAAATATTTAAATTATCGTGATCTTGTTCTTACTTTCAAAATTAACACTTTAAATCACTTTCACGTAATATGCTTTCTGTTTTTTTTTATTACTCTTTCCTTTTTATTTGTTTAATATAATTTTACTATATTCACTTCTCTTTTTTTTTAAATTTAATAATGTAATCGATTAGTTATCGATGTTAATAAGAATATTAAAGTTAGTTGTAATTAATTATATGTAATTGAAAGTTCATTTAGACAACCTTGAAGCTCCTTGAATTGCTTTTGTTGATAATTATAATAAATAAATAATACTGTACTACATATAGAATTTATGCGTCGATACATTAGCTCCGTCGTTATGTCAAGAAGACAGCTTTAAAAGCGGGAGTCGCTGCAAACGCCATGGTCACGGGACGAGTAAAAATTTAAGTCTATTATGGAGTTAAGGTCTCTTTTCTGAAAGAACGGTACCACTATTACTAACCTTAAGGCTTCGTTATCTATCTTTAGAACCGTAGGTACACATTTGATTGTTGCAGACAATATGTAATATGGAACTTATAATATGTATATTATAAATATAAAATTGTATTAAAATGAAATGGATCCCCGTACAAAAAAAAAGTTTATTCCACGTTATTTAGCTTAATTTTAACAACTACGCATTGTTAAACATTACAGTGGTATGCAACCTTTTGTGTACTAGTTCCATTCGCTATTATTTTTTATGTAACGTAATACTTTTTTTATGATTTGAAGTGAAATAGATTAGCCTTTAAACGTTCCACTGATAGCCAAAAACCTCTTCCCGTATAGGAGAACAGTTAAAGCTAAATCTACCACGCTGTTCCACAGCGGGTTGGCGGATAATTTTCATATTATGAGTAACGATTGCTATCAGGTGACAACCGGGACCGATGTATTTATGTGCTCTTCGAGGCACTGTAAACAAGAATATTCATCCAGACCAGATACAAGTATTTGTACAAATACAAATATTGGCCCCGAGTGGGAATCGAACCCAAACCGTCGGCGTTAAGGCGACTACTCGCACCACACTACGGTTGTAAAATTGTATATAGGAAGAAAAATATTCATGACCGCATACCAAAACCAATTCAGGTCTTATTCCCTATCGCTTGCTTTCAATCGATCTATGCATTTGTGACGTGACCTACAATAAACAAACACGTACTTAAGCCCCATAGATATAGAGTCCACACTACTCCACTTGGCAAAACAACTAACCTCTAGTACATCTTACGTTTAAACTTTATTGCACAGGACTTAAGGTTCAATATCGAATGTCGTTTGCAAATTCTTGCAATTTGCCCGATAATATCGAGTATTTGAAAACCTTATTGACATACAAATATGATTGAATTTCGTCCGATAACTATGCAAAATCGTTAAGTGACAACTATTGTTAGGCTTATTTAATTGGAACGTAAAACCAGTTCGATATCTGGGTCAAGTGCGTTACTGTACTTCCTGATCTGTCACCTGGTTAACGCGATAAAAGATAGAAATAATAGATAAAATAAAAAAGATATTTTTATATGGTGTATTTTTTATAATCAAAATATAAAAGTATATATGAATTTAATATAATAACCGTTGCCAGCGATTTCTACGCGTGAGAATTTCGTTGTATAATAAACTAATTTAACATACAAAACTAAATCTTTTATATACACGGTTCCTGTAAGATACCTATATTTATTATGTTATCCTATGTCATGTGTGTATCGTCTGTGTTATTCTTTGTTTCTTTAAAATAACAGTACAAAAAATAATAGAAGTATCTCCGAACCGTAAGGGACCTTCAAGATAAGAGCATAATCTTATTTAAAAGGCCGGCAACTCACCTGCTAGTCCTCTGATGTAGCGGGTGTCTATGGATGTCGCTTTGACCTACCACCAGGCGAAACGACTGTCCGTTTGCCCCCTCTTGTATGAAAAAAAAGTATTAATCACTGTTTTTAACAAACTTCAAAAAAAAAGAAAAATAATAATAATAACATCATCAACGTAGTCGAAGTCAATTAAATACGGATTATTACGGATAACTCAAAAACTACTCGTCAAATTTGGCTTTTAAATGGGATTATATGGCAATCACCAGCTTACGAATAAAACAAATAATCATCAAAATCGGTACACCCAGTAAAAAAAAGTTATGAGGTAAAACACAAAAAAATACAGTCGAATTGAGAATCTCTTCCTTTTTTGAAGGTTTTGCAAAAAAAAGTTTTAAAAAATATCCCATTGGAATATTACAAGTTTTTGGAGAAGAAAATTACTTTATACTTAAATTAATTACTTTATAAAAAAAAAAAAAAAAAAAAAACTTTATACTATTCCAAACTATAAATTATCTCTGTACCAAGTTTCAAATAGTTTCGTTCAGCCATTCTCGAGTGATTGCGTAACAAGATGGCGCGATTGTTGAGAACGCGAAAGTTTGAATGAATGGATGTTCCATTCATTCAAACTAGCGTTAATGATATTAGTATTCGTTTACGAACTCTCAAGTTATCAAAATAAGAGTTTCAATTTGTTATTCTATAGAATAGCAGCAACTTCTACTTTAGTTACTATAACGTAACGGCCTTTATAAGTTTAACTTTTTCTATTTATTTATTTATTAGAAAACTATATAATACAGTGCAGTAGGTACAACTATTATAGTATTGTAAAATTAATTCAATTTTTTTCTGATTCTGCTTACAGAGTCTTTTTCTTCGAACTATTAATAGTTAAGACATTTATCGTAAAATCGGATTTTTCTGATTCTGGTAGTTACATTGTTCTTTTCCTCGAAAATAGACGCCCTTACCTAGAAATACCATTTCTTTACCGATTGTTACATTACGATACAGCATAATTTCCTATGCGCTATCCTTTTTAAAAATAAAAATGTTAGTCGGCGTTTACTAGTGGGTCTCCTCACTGTACCTCGGAGAGCACGTAAAGCTATCGTTCCTATTTTTTGTCATAAACACGCAATAATAATCGTTAATCTTGGTAGACCAACCGTCAAGCCGCATTGGAGCAGTGAGAACGATTAAACTCTAACCCCTGTCCTTAACGGAGAAGAGGCCTTTTAACTAGCAGTTTAGTACAGTTTGTTCTTTTTTTTTCCGTATCTTGGGATATACACCACTAAGGGAAAGTACGTTACTATACGTGACCCAATTTTTTACAATTTTTGACATAACATAGTAGATGACATCTACTTGACCACTCGTAGTATTTGCTAAGACCCACCCCCTCCCCTTCAGGATTCCACGTAGTAATTCATAAATATGCTCTTAGATCATTTTTTGCAAACAGAAAGTTAAAAAAGTGTAGTCAGTAGTAGTACCTACTTGTAACGTAGTGTTTGTCACGGTCTGTTAGATAACAAAAAGCGCTAAACGCTGCGCGCCATATTTGAATATAGCTCGAAAAAGCACAAAATTTCTCTAGACACTCTAGAGTCTCGAGGATATTGACTACTTGACGAAAACCTAAGAAAACCCGCCCCTGTGACCAAAGCGTGGTATTTTTGATGAAGACCCTCTCCCCCTGAACGGATCGTGTAGTGTGGGTACGTTCCATAATTACACGTACATTAGGTAATTAATTGATAGAAATTTTTGGTATTCATTAATTACGACGACGCGTAGGCGCAGTGGTCTTAGCAACTGGCTGATGTGTTTGCGGTCGCGGATTCGGTCCCCGCACAGCGGGCCGTTGAGTAAGGCTTTTATTTATTTATATATTTGCTATCCTTTCAATCTGCGTATTCTGATATTGGTGATATAAATTTTAATCAATTATTTGTATGGATTTGGTTAGGAAGACGATTTATAAAAAATGCCATGAGTATTACATTTTGAGACATTGCCATCTCTTGTTATCTGTACCAAATATTCTATGTACAAATGTGTGAATCTTATATTAAATAAATGACACATCAATGTTTAAACAGCCTTATTCACACAATAATGGAACGCGCTCGCGCAAACGGATAACTGGAACGATCTAATTTACTTAAATACATATTTTGTTTAAGAGCTCTTTCATGACTTATTTTGGAAGTCTATATATAAGTCTATAGTTATACACCTAATAAAATAATATATAGAGTTGAAATTTGTTTGTTTGTTTTATATACTATTATTACTTATAAACGAATTTGATTATAAAAAAATATTATGAAGGTATATTAGAAAATCCCGTTCATTATGTAAGATTATAGTTTAATAAAATATTATAAGCATCAACGATGACAATTAATTATGATAATGTCAGTCTAACACAGTCGAAACCGCGGAGTTATCTAGTCCACATTTCGTATATTTTTTTTATATTTAATTTTTTTTTCTTTTGTTACAGGTAAGCTGAATATTTCATGCCAGGTTTTATTTTAATAACTTCATTTCAAATCTCCTAAAAGGGTAAGGATTAGCGTATTAGGATGTACATATAATGATATACTTACAACAAGGAATTTATATACAAACTGGAATGCTCACATGCACTCCAAAACAGTTCCTACAGCCGGGATTGCATCTCTTTCTACCATGGATTCAAGGCAACTCTCGTAAGAAAGAGACAAAATACCGGTTGTCAACGAAATGCTCGGAACTATTTTTCACTTTACGTGTTATAAGCCAATGTCAACCTTATGTCAAATGTTTCAAGGTGCATATTAGAATATACAATTTTATTAAGTGAGCGTTCCAGTTATGATAGAAATTCCTTGACTTACAACATACTATACCTTGTCCAACCTTTTATTATCTTTTCGACAGGTTACGTTTATTAACTACAGATTTATTTTTTTTAATTTAAGGCTAGGATTATTTAACTAGACAAGATATACTCAAATAATAAATTTTATAATGTTAGTATGAACTATTGTTAGTGTTTCCCTAGTTGGAATTATTGCGTATTCATAAAGTAAATAACAATAATAGTTAAAATTGGGTACATTACTTAATTTTGTAATAAGTATACCTATAATGTTAAACTTTTGCCATTTCTGTATTGTGAATGATTTTTCTACCATCACGTATTTATTTCAAATGTATATTTTTTTTTTTTGCATTTTGTGAGTGTGTCAGTGTGTATAATTGTATATATTATGTGGCGAAATAAATATTTTTCTTTCATTTCAATAACAATCTGTCTGAAGAAGTTTTGCATTTAAATTATCTGTCAAATATAATAATTATTAATAAAAAAAAAGTCGTATTTCTTTATTATTACGAAACGAAATTAACTAAAACCTCATACTTACGCGAAGGTCATCATCGTGACAGCTCGCGGCGACACAAAGGCAATTTAAATTTTTTTTATGACATGTCATGTATTTTAAACAAATTCTTTGACATCTTATTAGGATGCGAGCGACCTTTTGTCCGTCCATCTGTTTGGAAATACGTTTTGAAATCGTAAGCGAACGAAAATATACAAAAATTATTTGTTTATAGTTATTTTTTTTTATTTTTTTTTACTGTACATCCACAGGCTTTATTTGCCCATGCCGTTTTTTTACGAACATTTTTAGATTATTATTATTATTATCGTTAGTGCGTACTTATTTAGACAACGAGACTAAAACTAGGATACAGCTTAGGATCTCTATATCGCGAGTCCTTGCACTGATTTGTTTATAGTTATAGGAGATCTTATACAGCTATTGGCTATTAATCAGCTGCATAATGGAATATTCTAATTAGTTAGACTATATATCGCTCTCCATACATGATTATGACTACTATTTGGTTCGTAGTTTGTTATATTCAAATATTTCTTTTCAATTCTCCTCCTGATAGCACCAGATCTTTTTCTTTTGTTCCACATGTCGACAATGAAATAACAACCTCCATGTTATAATATAGCCGTAGACTCTAGCTGTCAGTGATGCAGACTAAGTCTGTACTGTAGCTGTAATTTATTCTTTTACTTTTACAACAACCTCATAGACAGAAGTTATACAGTTATTGTATTTACAAGAGTGTTACAAAACGCCATAAGAATTAGTTCGAGAGTGGTGTCGCTGGATACCATTGTTCGGAAATAAGTATCAAATGATCTTATAATAACACTTAAAGCTGTAGTAAGTGATCGCGTACAAAACAGGGTTCGAAAATATTCGATATTTATTATAAATATCAAAATATCGGATATTTATGATATATATCCGATATATATCATAAATATCCGAAAAATTTGATATATATATATCCATTTTGTATGAAAACTATATTATTAATTTATTGTGTTATTTATGTAAACTATTTGCATATGTGTTACATAAACATAACGAATTATTAAAAAAAAAAAAAAACTTAAATGCTTTTAATGTTTTATTTATTTAGGTACTTAAAATCTGACAAATGAAACCAAATCATAATTTTTTTTTAGATCAGGCAAAATCAACTAAAAAAGCATAAAATCTAATACAGTGGACCCCCGGTAATCCGGGGTAATATATATATATATCGATAGTAAAATTATCGATATTTTTTATCGATGAACATCCCTACTTTTACCTAACAATTGACAAATCACAAAACAGTAGGGGTGTGCGATAATTATCGATAATTCGTAACTACTCGATAATTTTCCATTCGATAATTATCGATAAGTGTTATTCGATAATTTTGATCCGATAATTATCGATAATTTTTCATTTGATAATTTTCGATAACTATCGACCGATAAATATCGATTACTTTCGTCAACTATCGACAATTTTTAACCGATAATTATCGATAACTCATCATTCGATAATTATCGATAACTATCGATAAAACGATTCGCTAATCATCGATAGTAAAATTATCGATATTTTTTATCGATGAACATCCCTACTTCTACCAAACGACAAATCACAAAACAGTAGGGGTGTGCGATAATTATCGATAATTCGTAACTACTCGATAATTTTCCATTCGATAATTATCGATAAGTGTTATTCGATAATTTTGATCCGATAATTATCGATAATTTTTCATTCGATAATTATCGATAACTATCGACCGATAATAATCGTTAACTATTCATTCGATAATTATCGATAACTATCGATAAAACGATTCGATAATTATCGACAGTAAAATTATCGATATTTTTTCCGATGAACATCCCTACAAAACAGTTCGCGTGTAGATTGCGTCGCGCCACTATCTCTTTTACTCGAACGCGGTCCGATGGAGTGTAAGACAGAACGCTTAGGCTAATCGTGCCTCTCTATCGCTTGTTCTGCGCTCTCGCTCGCACGCGGAACGTGACAAAATGACGTCATCTTTGAAAAAAAATACCCGATAGCTTTCATCAATTTACTAGACGTTATCACGTCAAAAATATGATTTGTACTTCTGAGTACATATATATATATATAACATATATAATCCTATCATTGGACCTCTAATTTGTCGGATTACAAGGTACTCTTTTGAAAACATTCCGGACTATAGGAGGTCTTAGGCAGTACCTACTCTATAATCTGACAAATTCGATAATCCGACACTGCCCTGCAAAACGTTTGTCGGATTACCGGGGGTCCACTGTATATTAAAAAATCAACTTAAAAACATAAAACCTTTTTATAAATTCTAATCAGTCAATGGTCATACCTACACTTAGGTAACAAAACAAGTTTTTAATTTTAATTTTGATTTAATTTTAATTTTGATTTCGATTTTGATTTTGGTCTTGATTTTGATTTTAATTTTTGGTTTGGTTTTAATTTTGAATTTTTGAATAATAAATTTTAATTGAATTGTAATTGTAGTTTAAACTTAGTAGGTATTGATTGGATTTAGATTTTAAATTTGATTGTGACTTGAATTTTAGTAATGCTAGTTTTTGACTGAATTTTAGTATTGATTTTGAATTCTTAATGTTAATTTGTAATTTTCAATGAATTTTGGTATTCATTTTGAGTATGGTGACGTTTAATTTTTAGGTGATTGAATTTTGTCGTTGATTTAATTAAGATTTAAATTTGTTATTATTAATGGTTATAAGAAAACTTTGTAACTAACACTATATGGGCTAGTTCTGAATTAAAGGTTATTATTATAAAACAATAAACATTACAAATAATAACTCTAGAATATAACCAAATAAGTCTTTTAGTAATCAAATCAGTTATCAGTCATTCGTAACACACTGTTGATTTTCAAATAAAATAATGCCATATTAGGGAGTTTGTTTTAACTCTACTCCAACGCCTTCTACATTTGTGAAGTAGAAATACAGTAACAAACGCCAAAAATTACTTAATAATATAATTTTTTTTAACCAATTTTGTATTGATATATATCATAAAAAGTCATTTGATATATATCGGATATATATCATGATATATATCATGATATATATCCATTGATATAATATATATCCTCGAACCCTGGTACAAAATGCAGCCTAAATACAGCTTTAACGATAAAACTAGCTTTAAGTGTCGCACAAAACTTTAAGTATTACAGCAGAGTTACAATATTCTGTTAAAACACTACGCTTCCGCGGATCCCTTAATAATGATTTTATACAGACAGATCAGTTTATATACAAACTGATAAATCATTACTATAAGAATTAAAACTTTTTCTAACACCATTTAAAGTCTCTAAAAGAACTTTAATTCCTAAATAGGCTGGTTTATAGATGTTGACAATGCTTACGTGCTGCTTGGGTAATGTTTACACTTATATTTCTAGCTACAAAAATAGCAGAATTACTATACTAAATTTCATCATCCATTTCGCTGCCTTGAGCGTGTAATTTACTTAAAAACTCACTTTTTTTTTTCAAAATTTTAGATAGGCTTGCGTTTGACCACTATTTCACCTGATATTAAAAGAAAATGCGGTTTAGGATGGATCACGTTTACCAAGAAGTAACCTATTCACTCGCGACTTAAAGATCCCTAGGTTGTAGTTATTCGGAAATACAGACGCTGGTAGAGAGTTCCATTCATTGGCCGTACGCATTAAGAATGTATTAGCGAATGTACTTATTTCTTCTAAAGCTTCAAAAACAAAAACAAAAATTTACAGAAAAATTTATTCCCTATTTTACTCCCATAAGGGAAGAATTTTCAAAATCCTTACTCAATATACATAGAAAAGAGCCTTGCTGATCTAGTTTCATATGACTCTGCTGTAATCGTTTTGGCCCTGCAATCCAATCAAAAAAAATATTTTTTTCAAGTAGGCATCAAAAGAAATTTTAAATCGTGTTTTTACAAAATTGTTATTCAATACTTAATTTAATTAAAAATAATGTAAATCTACCTTCGATTCGAAATCTAAATTCTGCATATGAGAACCGAAAAGAAACTCAATAAATAACAGCAATAACTAATTCAGTCAGTCACTCAACATATAATTTTGTAAGTTCCTATAGATTAGCAATCTCCGACGACAAGTGTAAGACCTTTAGCGAGATCAGAGATAAACGCATTTCCAAGTGTTTATTCATTCTATCAATATTGCACTCCGTTGCGTCAGTGGCGGAGGTCAGAATAAGTGAACTATGTTAGGTATTACTTTATATTAATCATAATTAGTGTTTATGGAAAAATTATTTACTAGATTTACTCACGAGTTCACGACAGTTAGGTACTCATACTATGTAAATAATTATATTTTGTTTTATCCACGTGGACGTTAGTTATAGCTTCACTTATTTGAGTCATTGTCATGACGTTTATAGTCTAATATTAGTTATGACTAGTTATATAATTATAGTAAAGTTCAACAAAATTGATTCAGTACCGACAAACGCAAAGATTACAAAAAAATATTGTTTTTATCACCATAACATGTAAGTAGATATTTTTCTTATAAAAATACTTAGTGTACAGAATGATTATGTGTTAAGATATATATCGTCCTCGGCTTTACTTGTGAAGTATATATAATATAATAATATGATACGTATACATAAATTTAACTATATTAGTTGCGCTCCCGGCTGCATGGGTACCACCATCTTGCTTGTTTCTCCCGTGAAACAGCTTTGCTGTGTTTCGGAGAGAAGGGCAAGACAGGCAGTGTAATTACTGGCACCGAGACCTTAACGCCTTATGTCTCTGGATAGGCAACACATAGATGAGTTGCCTGAGCTAGTTCCAGGTAAACTAGTTTATGTTCATGGGCGACGTTAACCACTTACCATCAGGTGGAACGTCTGCCAGTTTGCCTATTCACTTAACATAAAAATAAAAATAAATTAGTAAGGTACGGTGCCCTTATAAATTTTAAGTTCAAGATTGTAATAATAATAATATTCTTTATTGTATAAACTTACACAGTAAAATACAGAAAAGATTTTCAAAGGTGATGTTATCGCTAAAAGAGCGATTTCTTCCAGACAACCTTTGGGCATAGGACACGATATAGTAGCAGCGGTTAAAAAGTGTACAAATATTTAAAAAAAACGGATCATAGTTTTTAACAAATGCAATTAATAAAAATATACGTACGTAAATAAAAATATGAAATGTATATAACATACATAAAATATATTACATAATATAAAAATATATAACTAAATTTCGACAATAAGGCATGACGTCTTGAGCGATATGAAATACTTCTTAAGACGTTGTTTAAAACAAGCTTGAGTTAGAGCTTATCTTATTAAAGGCGGCAGAGAGTTCCACAGGTGGACAGCTTTAGTGAAAGAATTAAAATGGAAGGAAAAAATAGGAAATTTATCTTAATTTATGATAAATATAAATAATGCAAGAGTAAACAGGTCTTAACAAATACGTTTATACTTTGATCGAGGCGGAATTAAATCCTCAAAGTGCTAAGTCACCAATCAACAATCTAATAATTAATAACCTACATATCTGCATTAAAACGTAAATAAATATTCAGGTAAAGGCCGCAACGGTCACATTCACGTGACGGAAACTCTAATTACGTTCAATTATGTCGTCATACAAAGGACACTTGACTTTCTGTTCAAACATTAATTACCACTAACTGTTGTAATTACGTACGAATCATCCCTTGGATTAATTTTAGCATAGTTTCTTGAGGTTCTCTTTGTCCTATTTATTAGAGCGTAATGTCATTCAGCTTATAACTTTGTGTTTGTGCTTGTGTTGTATGTTTCTGGGCCCCCGACAAAAAGACAAAAAGACAAAGACTAAACAGTCTTAGAAGATTTTTCTTAATATACTATTGAGCGGCAAAACCACCATGCATAGCGAATGATCCACAGACCACACAGCGAATAAGTAGATACGCATGTGTCATAATTTCTCCTGAAACCTGTAACTACACGGTGTTTCCCTCCGCCGAACACGAATTCTCAAACATAATTATTTGTAACTTAAAATTTGGCATTAGCCCGGATTTGAACCCGAGACCTCATGATTAAGATTCATTTATTCTAAACCACTTTTAACCATCTCCGCTACTTGTCATATCGAAATTAATAAAACTTTTTTTTTTACATCGTTAATATTTATTATTTTAGAGGCATATGAAATTAATTAATTCTGTTCAATATAACTCGTTTAGCCGGAAATGAGAAATGTATTAATTTATTCGATACTAAAAATCAATCGCAAAAACAGTATTCGCACCTATATAATAAAGCTGTTGTGTTTGTTTGTTTGTAAGAAATCTCAGGAAGATTGTATGATTTTTGGAAAGCATATATTATATCATATCATATGACAGTAATATATTATTTATCAGTCACTTTCAGCTCCAGAAGAGTGACTTCGATTCCCACTCCGAGTCGACTGTAATATTTATAGGTGCATTATAACCTTTTTTTAAATATTATATATATATATATATATATATATATATATATATATATATATATATATATATATATCGTCAATGTAGCTATTACCTAAAATACAGGCATTAAATTGCCTACCTTAGGGCTAGACCGTGTATGTATGCTGAAAATATGTATTTAAATAAATATATATGTGTACATATTTGTCACAAAATATGTATCACTATGGACGCTGTAACGATAAATATTAAAAATAAAATGTAGTTAAAATTATTGATTTGCTAATAAAATATTTTATCGAAGTTTTTTTTTTTTTTTTTTATGTTTGATAAATATTGTTAAACTTAACAATATTACGTAACTTTTCGTTTAAAAGTCCGACCCGTACTTGGCAGATATTTTTGTATATCTATTATTTGTATTAAAAATTGTAACTCAGTAGGTAACAATATAGATACAAACTTTTTCAATAATATAAGAAGTCATTTGTATAATATTACACAAATATCAGTTGACTAACAATGTTTGAATAAAACTCATTTCATAAATCGTTCGTTTCACTATTTCTTCCAGAATAGCAATTGCTTTTGTGTGTCCGTTCAGTACAATTGTCTGTGGGCTATAAAATTTGGTTTCTAAAACTTCAATAATATCTAATAATAACTCTTTATTTCACACCACTATGAAGAGAACAATAGTCATAAACTCATAACAAATGAAGAAAAGTTCACAAAGGCTGTCTTATCACTAGTAGAGCGATCTCTTTCAGACAACCTTTGGGTATAGGACACAGTATAGTAATAGTAATATTATAGTGCCATAGAGTTGGTTTGTTTTAATATATTGATTTCACTGCAAAAATATCTTGTTTGTCGAGTGAAGTGGGCTAAAAACTTCAAACTATGAATAACATATCATTAGTTGTATCGTCAAATCGTCAATCGTCAAAAAAACGTCACGGGAAATAACGTTGATCGTCTAGTGTTGAATAATATATATATTTTTATCTACACAAGATCAGATCGTCTTCGAAAATGACATCTATATCTATACCTACTAATGTTATAAAGCTGAAGAGTTTGTTAGTTTTAACGTGCTAATCTTAGGAATTACTAGTTCGATTTGAAAATATAGTTTTGTGTTGGATAGTCCATTTACCGAGGAAGGCTATAGGTTATATAACATCACGCTACGACTAATAGAAGCTGAGCATTAATAATAATGTCACAAAAACGGGAAGACATATTCGTTTTTAAGAGCTACCGTTGCTTGAGCTGAGTAAACGTTTAAAATTATGCAAAAACCATGTGTGGCGGAACTGATCGCCATTAAAAATTCTAAAAAAAAGTCTGGGACAACGTATATCGATCTGAAGGACACAGGTTACTTTTTATCAATACACCACGGGGTCGAAGCTGCGGGAGGTAGTTAGTTAATTATAAAATAACATTCAATAACGGGAATAGAATTCGCAATGGCGATAACCGTTTGCCTCATGTGAATGATAATATATTCAAACTTTTTTTTACAACGGCTTGGCGAAGTGGTCATCGGTACTGTCTGTTAGCGGTCGCGGGTTTGATCCCCGTTTATTACAAATATTTGTATGGGTCATACAGTTGTTTGTTATTGTCTGGGCGTTTCTGTTTGTGTACTGTTTCCGAATTAGATTCACATTCTACCTTTGAGTATGAGGCATTAATTAAATTAAATTTCGATACTGATATAATAAACTTTATACATATAAATGTGAACTTTACTGTGTCTGTTACTTTCAATACTTAATCGCTTAAAAAAACAATGATTAATCAGTATATAATAAAGACTTTTTTAGAACAAAAAAAAAAACAATTTATAAAAGTTTGAAATATGAAGTTGAATTTCATATTTTTTCGAAGACAATAATAAAAAAAAATCTTCATTAACATAAGTAGTAATTTAAATAGTAATAAAATCGGCAAATGTTTTAATAAGTGATATATCAACGTTATGAAAAGCTCTCGCAATAAATAAGCAAGATTCCGAAGCGGTCATCGTGAAAGGTTAAGGTTGATGTTTGATTAATACGACAAAACGGAATTTATTGTAGTATGAGACGGTGATTTCTTTAGTAAATTTATTTGTTTATCGATTAAAAAATACGAATATTTAAAATTTATTTTTAAATATTAATTGTTTTAACTCAAAATGTAAACAGTAGTTTATTACGAAATTTTACAGTATTATACGTATTTACATAAAGTAAGTTTTTATTGGTATAAATCATGTCCGCGTGGAAATGTGCCAAGAAGTCACACTGACTAGATTAAAAAAAAATTATAAAACCAATGTAAAAATCTATTAAAATTATATATTTAAATATTATAATACATCTGTCGATCGCTTCAAAATTTTTTACCTAAAAATTAAATTATTCATTTTTCAAGATAATATTTTTATGACTTGTAAATAGTGACGTGATTTTACCTTTGGCAATGTTACTTATAAACACACGGTAAAACGATTTTTCAAAATGTTGTATCTAAAAAAACAGACAATCTCTATAATGTGCCTTTCATTTTTAGCCGACTGCGCCAGAAGGAGAGTTATGTTTTTCGAGAGTATACATATATGTATGTATGTGTTGTTTAGCATGCTCTGCGGCCTGAACGGTTCGATGGATTTTGCTTGAGAGGTGTATGTCGTTAGATTCGTATTTACTGTAAGAGTGACACTGTAATGGTGACTGTTGAGTATGGGGCGTTTATTTATTTATTTAAATAAATAAATAAAAAATCTTTAACTTACTAATATTTATTATAGACCCGTGTGTGCCCAGGTAATGTATATGTACCTAAAACTTCCAAAAGTCACTCTATTTATTGGTGAAAACCGCATTAAAATACGTGCAATTAGTTTTTGAGTTTATCGCGAAAAAACAGACAAACGCGGCGGAGGACTTTATTTTATAATATGTAGTGATGAAAAAAAAACGAGTTAAGATAGAGAAATATATGAGATAACCTCACGTGACCGAATATAAATTGAGTTTATTAACATGACTTACAGTCTTGATAGTATACGATTGTTTTTGTTATAATTCTCCAACAATTAAGAGAATTAATTACGTGTTAATAATTGATTGATTTTTTTTATCGGTTCACAAATATTATATAACTCCGTATACTCGTAACATCTATGGTAGGGCTAAACATAAAATAACATAAACTTAAAATAGAGCAGCTTAACACGACATAATGATTTTAGGATAAAACTATAAACGCCGACAAACTACATTTCTGTCCTCTTCAATATTTAACTTTATTGAAGTTTATTTTTCCAGAATATTCATATTTTTCGTGAAAATAAAATTCTTTATTTTATTTTGTAATTTCTTCATCCTATTACAAAGATAGAGAACAGCGGAGTGAAAAATATAGTTAACTCGTCAACATTTAGTTGCGTAATCTCATACATTTTCACGTAAGCGCCATTATTGCCATAAAAGAAAAAAAAACTGTAATAATCTTAAAGAGACAAAAACGTGGCATTTCATTGAATCCCACTTATGTTATTGTTAAGCGGTGGAATGCGATACTAACATAGTTTTACCGGCATACAATAGCATTTTTGCGAGCTTTCTTTACTATAATGAATTACAAACTTACCTTTAGAAATACTTAGTCCCTTAAGCGGATTTAAATAAAGAAAGAAGAAGAAAAGACTTATCTATCCGTGTGAATAGTGTACGTTTTATATAATTATTTAGTTAGCTATACAATTACAGTGTCATTAGAGTTAGAGAAGTGTCACCAGCTAGTAACTACCCTGCTTCCATGAATTGTATCGAGATTTTTGGTAGATTATAACTTCCTCGACATATGGAATTTCATCGCCGATAATGTAATATCAGTTTATTTTAATTCGTTAAAGGTTTAAAGTCTTATAAGTCAAAGGATAAAGGGATTTCTTTAATGTATTGGTCAAACTGTCGTCGATTTCGACAACGTATTTGTGTCAATAACAAACAATTAATTTGTTGTTTACTTATTATTACTTTTTTTAATTATACAATAAAGTACATATTTTATGTTTTATTTTTATTATTATGTCGTATTTATGTATTTTTATTATATATCTCTTTTCTGTTATATTGTGTTTCAATTACTCACAACATAAAGTTGTCTGGAAGAGATTGCTTATTAGCAATAAGACCGCCTTATTCTGCAATAATAATTAAGCATATATATATCTATAATTTTGTTCAAAAAGGTGTACAATAAAGAATTATAAATAGGTACAGACACGCGCAGTTCACGACAGACTTCTGTATTTCCAGATGTTGTTATTGGACCTACTGTACTAAGCAGTCGTCAAATTCGGTAGTCGTGTACATGGATAACAGATAAACGGAACTGTCAAGTCTTGATATATATGAGTTCCAAGCAATAAATCATAAACCGATGATATCACTGATGGAAAAAAAATTAATAGTGATAGTGTCGCGTGCCACAATGAGGGCAAACTTACTTTCTCCAAGGTCGGTCTATTGTTCATTGTTCATGGGAGTCGGTTTACTTGAACTGGTTCTGTGAATAAAGACGGTGGTGATTTTACGCATATTAAACTGAAAGTATCTATTCTACAATGTTTGATCCAATTTGCTAATTGGTCAGTGACTTACATTTTAGTTGATATACGTTTTGGCATACATTATTTGGGGCAATCGATTGGTGTTATACCAGTTTGTATATTGGTTAATAACGAAACAAGTCACAAACTTTCTGCCTTAGGTTAGCCATTCATGGAGCGGATATTTCCATTCGATTTGTCTGATCTAATGGACCACAAAATTAAAATTGTTAATGTTATTTTTATATGCAAATATTTACTTTTTTTTTAACAGTGAAGGATACGGGTAAACTACTAAAATATTCCAAGTAATCTGTCAAATTGCTTGGACCAATTTTAAATTGCGTTTAACATAACTTTTATATTCTTTAATACAAGTCAAGGAGTGTCTTCAAATATTAACGTTCATATATTATTAAATATAATTTTTAAAAAAAAGGTTGACTGGCAGATAACAATGCCACTAGGCGTTAATTCCGCTTTTTCTTCCAACTGTATTTTTTGACATTGTTGGTCAATGAAGGGCTTAAATAAATCAATGTTTAATTCAACTTTTTTTTATTTATATTTTAAGGCATTTTAATTTCTCACAAACTTACATAGTTATAGCGGAATGTCATACAAATAAGTTTGTCTCTATATTAAAATATTCTTGGAAAATTTCTACACTTAATAGTAAAGGTACAATAAACTTTGCTCCTTAAAACCAAGTCACCTCGATTCGATTAAAAGATAACATTCGCAGTTTTTATCGTTATCACCAGCATTCCTTGTTATGTTAATATTGTCATTGATAATGATATCAGTATATTAAGATTACACCATTTATTTATATATTTTAATCTTGAAATTTTAGTATATACTAGACATTTCTCGTGGATTTGTAAATAAGAAGGTATCTATTAATTTCGTGAGGCGTTTTATGGTCGAGCGAAATCTCACTCAATCTGACGTGGAGGGGGGGGGGGGGGTCTCGGCAAATGTCACGTAATTTTTTTTTCCGTCATTAATAATCTTAAATACTAGTCTTAACTAAATAGTCTTAAATAAAAAAATATATATATTATAAGAAAATAGTTTTTTTTTTTTTTTTAAATAAATCTAATGTAATCGAGTACAGATTATAACTCATTTCCATTACAAATATGAAATAAGCATTTAAAAAAATCCCACGTGAGATTAAATTGTCTCACGTAATTAATGGATGCCCCCAAAGAAATTACATAAACAAACGCCACACATTCAACTGCCTCTAGTACGATGAAAATTTCTGATGTCAGTAAGCACATAATATAAGCATCAACTCCACAACAAACGTCTGTGTGGCCTATAAAAATATTGTCATGTGAGGAGATCGAAGCCGCGACCGCTAGCGCAACAGCCAGTTCCTTCGTTAATTTTTGTTTGTCTCTCAATAGTGCATAAATAGCATAGGTGATTTCGACAATGTCATGTCGGATGGAGAGAATACACAACAGCAAGTCACTATGACCACCTAGCCAATCACTCGTTGTAATAGTTTAGCCCAAAAGTTACCAAAATAAAACCTATCCAATATATATATCAATATCGTTAGATTGTTCAAACAAATAAACTTCAGCTATTTCATACTTTCCCGTCCGGTGACTGGCAAAGAAGAATAGTCCCGACCTCCTTGCCGAGGTGTCATAAAGGGCGAGTAAAACCTTAATGGTGCGAACTGTGCAATAAAAAAGATGGTGGTGGACAACAGCGTAATCATATCCTTGTTTTTTTTTTTTGTTTTGGCGGGAAAAAATATACGTGACCGCACACCCCGTCGTCCGGGGAGACAAAGGGGTATTGTGGGGCCCTCACATACCAAAATAACCCGCCGTGCGCCCTCACTCGCCCTTACAAGGCGGACCACGGGTAGCGCGTACGTTGCTCCGTGGCCTGCAGGTGGTAGCTTTATCGGGCACCCTCTCCTGTGCGACGGCCCGCGCACTTGGGCATGGCATCTTCGCGGTAGGCTGTTTCGGCAGACGGTGGGCAATCAGCGTCATCATATCCTGCCACAACACACTGCGCTTTCCAGCCCGCCTACCAAGCGTAGTGAGTATTTGCAAACCACCCCAGAGGTTAGAAATAATGGGGAGGTCTACGTTCAGCAGTGGTGGTATTTCATATTAGTATAATATACTTTCACGTGTTGTTTAGTCCTAAAAGACTAAAAGGTCTCGATTTCATCCTTATTATTATAAATCAAAATGTATCGTGTAAAATACCAATCGCCTTGAAACATATCGATCGTTAACGTCGACAAACCCTACAACTGCGCTAATGAGGGTAATTGGATATTTTAGATTATACTTTATGGTTACGTCGTCAGAGGTTTGATTCCGGCTTGCGTAAATTTTCTTATAGGATATTAAATCAAAATTAATGTATGTATTGGTAGTGTAATCTTTTATCGGTCTATATATTGACATTTACGGCTCAATAGCAGTTTGTGTGATTATTTAGTATGAAATACTCATTTCCTTGTGACTATGAGTGATTTAAAATTCTTTCCAATATTATACTTGGTGGTTATCAGTTGTGTTTATAGACAACCGTTGATAACGTCAATGTCACGTCGGATGGAGAAAATACGGAGATACTTGTAGTTCAGTGTGGATCAAGATTACAGACTCAATCAAATTAAAAAATAATAATACTTATAACTATTAATATAATAAAATGGTAAGAAAGTCAAAATTGTACATTGAATATTTTTTTTCAAGAATACTTGGGGTGTGATCTACAATCGATTCCGAAGCCAAAAATATAGTTTTAAGAATTTTTGTCTGTTTGTCTGTATGTATGTCCGGGATAAACTCAAAAAGTACTGCATGGATTTACTTCAAATTTGGCACGAATATTATTAAGAAGGTCGGATCAACATATAGGCTACATATTATCACGCTATCACCTACGGGGATCGAGCAGTGAACCTTTATTTCTTCAACGCATTCTGTAACAACGTGTAATCTAATTGCGTTTACGTAGACGACGTCGAGGGCAACAGCTAGTAACTATTATAATAATTATTATTATTCAACAATCACATGATCTATTTACAGTCTCATATTATTACGTTCTATATGTCTAGTTATTTACGTAAAAAAAAATAATAAACCGTTAGTAACATCAAATGCATTAAACGTATCTCTATTTCCTACTTCTATAAAATGAGTCGCTTATTTTAGCCAGCTTGCAGTGATTTAGATTCTAATCAAGATCCCTAACTATAGAATTTTAGTTAGTAAGTATATAGTTTAAAAGAATATTTATTTGAAACATAAATCGTTATAAAATAAGTGCGAAAAGAGACTTAGTTCGTGGATGGTGAAAGTTGCTTTAGTCGGAATATACCTTGAATGAAAACAATTTGGTATATTCACATACTAGCAATATTCCCGGCTTCGCAAGTAATTTTATTAAGGGTTTTTTATACAAGCTTATAGAGAAACTTTCAATAATTTATATAGCAGTTAGTTTAAACTTAGCTTTGTTAAATTCTTATTTTAGTCACGTTTACTGTTTTTTTAAATCGAATCTTTTCAAACGTCAAATGATCTGTGTTAGGTATTAAATAATTATCTTCTCAGACTACCTATAAAATATTAGTTAAAACGTATAAATCTACTTTAAACTTATAATAAAGCTTTCTATTTACGATAATAGTAATAAATTAGATCTCGCCGCAGTCGGAACACGTGGGTCGAGGTCAACGACCCGCTATCGGTCAGCCTGTGTTTGTTCGGTTCCGTCTTACCGTTCACACCGGTTAGGTGATGTGAGATGGATGTTTATTTAATACTGTTTAGATGGTGCATGAATCATATCAGAGTTATATTCTTGATTTAGGTATCTTTGTATGAACATTGTGTATTATAAATATGCTGTAAAACAAAATAGGGGGTGACTGTAAAATGGAAAATTTTGTAATTGGGTTAATATTTTAATAATCACAACTCCTCGAATGAATTTGCATTTATGTGACGCTAGAATCTAATCTCATATTCTCTAAACGCAATTTTTTATTTTTACTTTTTCGTAATAAAATATTAGCGTAATTTCTGCTTTTATTATATTTTTGTTTTATAATTACATCGCGTTTGTTCTTTCATAAAAACATGTTAATCCATTCGTGCTGATTAGAATAATAATAGAATGTTCGGTTTTATTTTTTATTTATACTTGTTTTTAATATTATTTCAGACATTTTTCTTGTATTAATAAAAATACAAGAAAATTTTTTTCAAAAATATGACAAAAAAAAATTGCTGTTACGTCATTTTGGTCGACAGGCCGTAATTATAACTGCTTTCACACTATATATATTATATAGCCTATGTTACGTTAAAACTGCACAGTATTATATTTAATATTGAAATATACCATAGTATTCTTACCTTTCCGACGTCTGGAGAGGCAAGAATGCTATATATTATCTAAAAAAAAGTGCTAATAGGACGTTCTTCCTACAGAATTGACATGATCACTTACTTCGTGACCAAACTCGTTTATACAAAAAGAAAAAAAGAAATTGTAATGATAAATGTATTATTGAAATAGTTTTAGTAACTTTAGATTTTACTGTTTATAGAAATACAAGTACGTGTTCTTAGATTTTTATTATTTCTTATAACTTGTAATTATAGGTTTTTTTTCTGGATAATAATTTAGGTATTATAATTCTTAATTTCATTCAAATCGAAATAACTAATTGATTTACTAACTTTTAATTTTATAATCATTTTACATTTTTAATAATTACATAGTGCTAAGAATTACCTAGTTATCACATAACTAGGCTATATTTGAGCTAGAGTGAAGTATCATAACTGTTTGAAGAAGAAAACAAAGAACGATATCAGGCTAATACGTTAAATAACAGTGATAAGGAAAGCGGATTTCTCGTTGCAACTGTTATCAGATGAGTGCTGTTTAAACATTACATACATACAAAGAAAATAATCGTGTTATGTACTTGTAGAGAAGTAAATTAAATATTATATCAATTAATTACAAAAATATCGCGGAATCGTCTGAAATCTATGGTTAATTTTTT
This sequence comes from Euphydryas editha, assembly GCA_036937285.1. Lineage (NCBI taxonomy): Eukaryota > Metazoa > Arthropoda > Insecta > Lepidoptera > Nymphalidae > Euphydryas > Euphydryas editha. The sequence continues at coordinate 1,192,797 of JAUPFZ010000022.1, read as the reverse complement.
TTTTTCATACTGTACCTATGGCTATGCATCATCAAGCCGTGAAGAGAAAAATAGATCTCTTTCTTCCCGAGGTGTCGTAAAAAACGACAAAAAACAACCAGGATGGAGATGAGTAGCAGCGTCACCATATCCCGCCACAATGCACTGCGCTCGCCAACTCGCCTACCAAGCGTGGCGAGTTGTGCCACCTAGTGTGACGTCGCATATTTTGCAATTTTAAACCTAGAAATTACTTCATTTTGCCTCTTATATGCCTTGTTTGTGTAGGTTAGTACAATATTATTATTTTGTCGTCGAGGCTATGTGTGATGCAAAATATAGACCACAGATGCCTCTCCCCACCTCACAATGTCACATTTCGTCAACCCCCTCCCAACCCCTCTTAACGTGTGACGTAATTTATGGATGGCCCCTAATTATCTATCTGTCCATCTTTCTACAAATCTGTTAGATATGAAATTGGCTGAAGTGTAAGTTTATTTTAATAAAGCATAATTTGTCATATAGGAGAAGTCAGTCATGACGATATCCCGATACTATAAATCTTTTCTTTTCCGCCCTCGATTCATAACGATTAGATTTTATAACGATTGTTACTAACTTTATCTTATTTAGCTTTTTTTTAAAGTGAATTTTCCCAATCCTGAATTTTGCACACCTACAAATATCCGATCTTGTACGTCCTAAGGTTGTCTGTTAGAGAATGCTTTTAACATTAAGCCTGCATTTTGTACAATTCTTTAATGTATTGTGTAAGTTGTAATAAATAAATAAATGTTGCGTTATATTTAATAGAAACAAATATTTATAAATAAATCAATCATGAATTTTATCACAAAATATGATAATTTTATAACACCCAGCAATAAATCTCAACCAATATATTATAGTTTTATTTATTAATTGAGTAACTTAAAGCGTATAGTTGCTTCTTACGAAATAATTAGATTAATAATGAGTGATGGCTTTGACGCAATATAAAGATTGATTCATCTTGTGAAATTAGATTTGTGTGTTTTAGAATCGAGTATACATGACAGTAGATATGTATCGTTATTCGTAGGTCAGATTTGGAGTAGAACAGCTTAAGTCAATAATTAATATAATAATGTCTTTCTGTGTGTCTAGAAACATACGATACACAAGCACTAACGCCCAGACCACTACAAACTATATGGAGTATACAAATATTTGTCATGTGCGGTCACCGAATTTGCGACCGCTAGCGCATCAGCCTGTTGCTGTTACCAATGCGTCAATGCGTCGTAACATGAATTCTCAAGAGAATTTCTTTTTAAACTAAATAGTAAATATTAATATAAAAAAGATGTATGTGTTTCAATCGGTGAAGAGCTATTGTGTGATCTTTACATGACTTACAATGTTAGAATTATTATATATAGAAATATTCTTTTGTATTATATTATGTTCTATTTTGTTGTATTATAAAATATTGTATTATGTTATTTTATATTGTATTATATTGTGTCATAATAATATAATATTATATTAATTGTATTATTGTATTATTGTACACCTACACACTATACTTTCTTGCACATACCAAGGTTGGCTGGTAGAGAATGCATTAGCGTTAAGCCCGCCTTTTGTAAACACTTGAATTAGTTGTATTTACAGTACAATAAAGAAATTAAATTTAAAAAAAATTGAACTCAGCATTATAATTGTTAATTATATAATATAAGTTTTGAGATTATAATAAGTTAATTGCTTGCTTGTTTCTCCCGTGAAACAGCTTTGCTGTGTTTCGGAAAGAAGGGCAAGACAGGCAGTGAAATTGCTGGCACTGGCTTATGTCTCTGGATAGTCAACACATAGATGAGTTGCCTGGGCTAGTTCCAGGTAAACTAGTTTATGTTCATGGGCGACGTCAACCACTTACCATCAGGTGGAACGTCTGCCAGTTTGCCTATCCAACTAACAAAAAAATAAAAATAAAGTTTATGGTAAAACATTTTTTGCCTATCCTTGAATTAATTACGATGAGTTCTATTAATATTTAGCAAACCATCGTCAAGCTCAAGAGTTAGGAAAACATGAACATATACGCATTTCTTATTAAGTTAGCTCGGTCTCAGATTTGGGATTTAGCTCCAAACTAGCACAAATCCGGATTTGCCCTTTTTCGAATGGAATTATATAAAATTTTTAAAATGCAATTATATTAAATAAAATGCCGCCTAAATTAAAACAAATCTCGTTTAATTTTTTTTGGATACACTTTGCAAAAAAATAATAATTACTCACTCATAAACCAGTCCGTATTTTTTTTAATATAGTCCGGATTTTTTTTATCGTGATGGAAGATCATGGTTCTGCCATAAAACAATCATTAAATGAAAGATCAGATGTTTGAATTGAGTGCTTATTACCAATATATTAAAAGTTGTCGCTTTGCATTTTTGGTGACTCAAGGTTATATAACGTGTGTCACCGTTGACCGCTCTTGTGTGTGGGCGAACTTGAACCCCGCGAATACCTTTTAAGGGTCCTCAAATTGTGTCATTGGGATCCTTTTACTGATACTTCGCAACCCGTCTCTCCGTTAATCTGTAAAAAGTAAACATTGAAATTTTAACATAAATATGTATTATTGTAAGTTATGACCGCTATAATAACAGTATTAAAACAACTCCATAATATACAATAGTTTTATCAACGCTTATTAGTATTGAATATTACATGGGGATACGGAACTCTTCGTGTTCATCCGACTTGCACTTGGTCGATTCTTTTATTTCCATTTGAGCCATATCGATATTTTTTTTTTACTTTTATTCAATGTTTGATGACGAATTCGACAGTGTTTCTGCGTTGAAGGTCTCAATTCGATTTCTCGAAGCAAGTATTTGGAAGGTTTAAAATATGTGTGTTAATGTGAGTAAAGTTATTAAAAGAAAACTATTTATTTAATATATGAAAAGATATCCGTCAACCCGCAGTGGAGCAGCATGGTGGATTACGCTCCAACCCTTCCTTCCTATTCTTGAGAGAAGGCATTTCCCTAGTAATGGAAGGTTAACAGGCTGATTCAATTTAAAAAAAAGCAAATCTTACAGTTAATTTTTACCTTATTATGTAATGTTATTTCTTGTATTACTTGTAATGTTATCATTTCTAATGTGTTTCAATAATTGAAATAGCCCTGACGTCTTACAACTAGAAGTGTATTTACACACGTTTTAATATGTATTTTTATAACAATATAATAAAATTTATTATATTGTTATAAAAATACCTATAAAATACCTTAATTATGCTTCATTTAATGAAGCATAAGGTACTTGTAAGTTACGTTTGTTGTCCATAATTAGCTAAATAAATAAATTTCGAAGGAAATATAATTTACGATAAAAGTGTAAATATTCCATAACATTTAATTAGCAAGATTAATATTTGAAATTCATAAAAGTAATTACAGGTAGTAGGTACATCTCCACAGTCCACAGCGAATATAATTCGCATCGCGTACGATGATTACGTATTACGCTTTTCACATTCGTATTATAAAACACATAATTGACGTTAAGTGGAAGACAATGTTTATAAATATACTTTTTTATTTTATTTTACGAGCATTGTTTTAAATTGTTTTTTATTTTTATTTTACTATGTAACGACTAAATATGTACATATAGCGACCGGTGGTGCTGCTGAACGAAGCCGGGAAGGCCTTGGACAAGATAGTGGCCTCCCGGCTCGTTCAGCACCTGGAGGAGGGCTCGGGACCCGGACTTTCAGAATCCCAGTTCGGGTTCCGAGCAGGTCGGTCGACCGTCGACGCCCTCAAACGCCTGCGGGCGGTGACGGGTGAGGCGGAACACAGAAGGGAAGTGGTGGTCGCGGTGTCGTTGGACATCGCGAACGCCTTCAATAGCCTCCCACACGCGGTGATACGGGAGGCACTAAAATACTTCGGAGTGCCCCCGTATCTAAGGAGGCTATTGGAGGCGTACCTCTCCGATCGGAGTGTAGGCCTCGAGAACCGGTCGGGGTCCGTGGAGTGGCGGCGAGCCGGCTGCGGTGTCCCGCAGGGATCCGTTCTGGGTCCGATCCTGTGGGACATCGGGTACGACTGGGTCCTGCGAGGCCGTCTTCTCCCCGGGATGGGTGTTATCTGCTACGCGGATGACACCCTCGTTTATTCCCGGGGACGAAACTACAAGGAGGCGGCGCGGCTGGCCGAGGTCGGACTCGACCTCGTGATCAGCCGCATAGAGAGTTTAGGGCTTCGTGTCAGGATTGACAAGACCGAAGCCCTGCTTTTCCGCGGGACCGGCCGCAAGGGACCTCCACCGGGGGCTACCCTTCAGATCGGAGAAGGGAGAGTCAGGATGAGCCCCCAAATGAAATATCTCGGGCTCATCCTGGACGGAGGGTGGACCTTCGGCCCACATTTCGCTATGGTGGGACCGAAGGTCGTGAAGGCGGCGAGTGCGCTGGGCAGACTCCTCCCGAACCTCGGAGGACCCAGCGCCGCCTGCAGGCAGCTGTACTCCGGAGTCTGCCGGAGTATGGCGACGTACGGTGCCCCGGTTTGGGCGGATCGCCTCACCGCGAAAAATAAGGCGGCGCTGCGCGCTGCGCAGCGAACAATCGCGGTGAGGGTGATTCGGGGGTACCGTACGATATCGTGGGCTGCAGCTACTGCTCTAGCCGGCGACCCCCCGTGGGAGCTCGTGGCGGAGGTTCTTGCCGAGACCTACTCATATGTCTCGGGTAGGAGGGCTCTTGGTGAGAACCCCACGTTGGACGGGATCCTACGTGTGCGTCGGATAGGGCAGGAAGCGCTAATGTGAAGGTGGGGGGAGGACCTGGTGGAGCAGCCGTATGGCACACGCGTAACGACTGCCATTCGCCCGGTCCTTGAGCGGTGGATGCGTCGAAAACGCAAGCCCCTCACCTTCCGTCTGACGCAGGTTCTCACCGGGCACGGTTGCTTTGGTGACTACCTGTGCCGGACGGCCCAGAGGGAGCCGACGACTGAATGTCACGATTGTGGCGCGGCGGTGGACTCTGCCCAGCACACCCTCGAGGTGTGCCCGAGATGGGCGGCGCTGCGTCAAGGTCTGACGTCGGTCCTCGGAGGGGACTTGTCGCTCCCGAGCATCATCACCGCGATGCTCGGCGACGACGAGTCCTGGAAGGCGATGGTCTCCTTCTGCGAGACAGTAATGTCCCAGAAGGAGGCCGACGAGCGGAGGAGAGAGGAGGCCGCCAACGTGGCCTCCATCCGCGGGCGACGAATGGGGGTGCGTAGGAGGCGCTACTTAATGCGCCTCCAGTAACGCCCCTGTGCCCGTGTCGGGCCGGGATGGGAACCCGGTCCTGCTAGATACGGCGTCGTCGGGACTGTTCAGAGGTGAGCCGGACAGTCCCCATGGAGGAGAAGTCTGGCCTTTTCGCCGAGGCCAGCCTGTCGCTGGAGGGATCCTGTTGCCTGCAGATCCGGGACCCTCCAATTAAAGCGGCTGAAGGCTCCCGCAGGGGTTTAGTACGGTATTGCACTCCCAAAGTGCCGAGTCCGACATAGGTCTAGGACTGCCGACCCGGGCGTCCTGGATATCATCCGTAAATGGATTCCCCTGCGATAAAAAAAAAAAAAAAAAAATATGTACATATAAAATTAAAAAAAAAAAAAACGGATAGTGATTAAATGTACTCTCAATTTCTGAAGAACAACATTCACTAGAATAGTGTTGATTACATTACTTAGAATTCTATGAAATGTTATCAACACTATTCTAGTGTCTATTGTGTATTTGAGATTGTCAAAACTAATTTATAACTGAGTTAAAAATTGTTTAAATAATGAAATAAGATAATTGTTATGCAAAACATTTTGTATAGAGATTATTTTATAAATTAAAATATGAATCATTTTTAATAATTTTTTTCAAGTCAAAGTTTTTATTGTTTTTCGTCGACACTATTTGTAAAGATAATTTTAATAAAAATATATATATGTAGTTTCTATTTGAAATTCAGTACTAAAACGTAAACAATATTTCAGTTCATACAAATCATAGAAAAGTTAAGTAACTTTTTGAATAATAAAAAATAAATTATTCCACGTTTCGTTCCCTCCTTATCGAATATTTATAGATAACGCATGGGAATAAGTGCGAATTTTCAAAAAAAGTCACGTATACAGTGAAAGCAACGTCGTAACGCTAGCGATCACACCAGTACACTTGTAAACGTTCAGCTGACAAGTGCAGCTTCGATAGCTTGAACATCATCAAAACGGTTTTTGTTTTAATAACGCCTTGGTAAGTCTTTTATTATTAGTTATTTTTTCATATAAATAGATGTATGTCTGTACTTGTGTATATAAAATAAACATAGACGCAACTTTGAACCTTATTTTTAAATTATAAATATTGTTTTATAGCTCCTGAGACTTGATCTGTTATTGTCATTGTCTCATAATGTTATATTAGTGGATGAAGAATTAATTTGTGGTCCATGAATTAATTCAAAAAGATGTTGGCAAGGTTTGACAAAATACATATTTCTAAATTAGACGGAATAACAACTAAAAATAATTATGTTTCTTATATCGAGATGATCTTTAATATTTAACGTATTTTAATAGCGGTCATAGAAATACATAATGTGTGAAAAATTTCTGTTAATATGTGTATGTCGGTCTGTTTCGATTTGTTAGATATATAACTCGTTGATGGACGCACGGAAAGGCAGCATAGTCTAAGTGTTCCTAAAAACTTTTTGTTTTTTAAATTAATTTAATATGATATTTACCAATATGTATATTTATTTATATCAAAATTTAGATTAGTGCGTTCAAACAAACACTACGTACCAAAGTAGATTTATAGATAAAAAAAATCAATGTAAAGGCAGAAGAAGTCGGGACGTTAATCAGTATACTTTAAATGAACGATAACACATCCATGTGTAAAATGGCAAGTTTCAAAATGTCTGTGATTAATTAGCTTTTCATCTGCCTTTCTAATTATGAATCTCACGGTTTCGCCTTGTCGTCATTATGTCAGAAGCAATGTAACATAATATCATAATTAATTAAACAATAATATTTATTTAACATAGAAGTATATGTAATTAAATAATCTAAAAAAGACACAGAAGCAATGTGCGGAACCAAAAGATGTTCAAAAATATTATTCAAAAATCAATGACAAAAATTTATTAAAATATATTTAAATATTTATAACTACCTATATGAAAACGTTATCGTTCATAAAAGTTTATATATAGACGCCTTAGATTTATATATTTATGCCGTGTATTTTAGAATTTAGAATGTCAAGGTTTTGTTTTTTAAATATAAAGAACAATTTTTTAAATAGCATTCATAGCATAGCATTAGGATGAGAATGACGTGTTTGAGACTCGATCGATTGATTCAGCTTGCTGATGTAAATGTATTTAAATCTTTAAGGATAGAATGGAAAAATCCACAACCACATCCGTTAGATATCCACTGCTGAACTTAGGCCCCCATCTACTCTAGGAGGGATTTGCCAATATTCGCCACGGTTGACGAGCGCAGTGTGTTGTGGCAGGATATAGTGATACGCTGTTGTCCACCATTATCCTAGTTGGTGTACAGTTATTCGTACCACTATGGCCTTAGTAAGAAGCCCTTTACGACACCTCTGCAAGAAAGGGCTTTATATATCTACTATTCTTCTCTGCCGGTCAAAGCACGGCTTAGTCACGGACACATCGTAGCAGTGTAGTATAATAATTCAATAAATTATGCCTCTGATATATCCTTGATATTTATAAGTATTCTATTACCTTCATGCGTCTTCTTAAATAATTCCCGATATCTGTCTCGTCCTTTCCAATATCAGTCATTTATATACGGAGGTATATTTAGACATTTACAATTTCATTTATTACGAAGCGGAAAGAGATGACATGTAACACGACAGTGGCCAGTGTGTTTAATAATGAACAGACACGCGAGCGGTGCTCGTCCGACATTATCGATGAAAATGTAAGGGTTCTGTTTATTTTATAAAACATTGTATTTTAACTGAACAAGTGAACTGAACAAGCCTGTAACCGCCCCCTTGCTGGACAAAGCCACTGGCCACGCCACAAGGACACACACCCATACCGGAAACAAACATTTGTACAAATACAAATACATATATGTTCCGCACCACTACACCAGAACGGTCGTCATATTATGCAACAACGAAATCATCCTTGAATGATTTTTAATAAAAGCACGAATTCAGCACTTATTTACGTACTATCCACGTCTAGAATCGATCTAAAAGACTCGTCACCGTCTCGTTTCGGTACGTGACCTTGTCCAACAGATTGGGTTGTGATTTCTAGTTGAGGGTAATTGAATTCGGCTTCTATACTGTTACAAATGGGAAATTTTCCAAATATATAAAAAATTCGACATTTTTTAAGTTTATTTTTTAGAAATAAAGAAAAAAAAATTAATTTTGACTGTGGAAAGTAAAATAACATAGTTATGACTTAATCATATATATATATGTATATATATATATATATATATATATATATATATACAATATTAAGATATCAAAAAAAAAATATATATATCTTAATAATAAATTAATTATTACCTATTCCGTCTAAAAATTTTCCAATAGAAAATCGATTTGAAGTAGTTACTAGGTTAGATTCACATGATGAGTGAGAGAGTCAAGACTCTCCTACTCTCGTAAAGTATTTCTGGCACCGGTACTGCAAATGTATGTAGGTAGCTTTAACCACTTATTGGAGGATCCGCCTCTACGACTTCGGGCTATTCCTATTAAAAACAAGCTGATAAGGTAAAGTCGCCAAATTCCGTCCCCAAGCTTAATTTCGTCCCCATTGATATATCTTTTTCTAAATAATACCATCTAGTTTTAATATGTCAAATCTAAAGTTGGTTATGTCAATCAGCCATTATGAAAGTTTGACTGTGAAACGTTGCTCCTGGCGCAAGATATTTAAAAAAAGAAAGAACTGTACAAGGTGAGTTTTTAATTAAAATACTATGAGTACTGTTTAAATATGGATTTATTTGAGTTATTGTAATGAAATATTTGACAAAATTTGGTGCTATTTCTTAGATTTAAATTGATTGAAATTTTATTAAGGCTATGACATGTACTTTTGGTTTAATGGATGATATCCACAAACTTGACAAATTCTTAATATCGTCCCCTCACATGAGCCTAATATCGCCCCCGGGACGGTATTTAGGTCACTACATTATTTGTCGTTAGGCGTACTTTTTTGACTGTTTTATGTTTAATTTTTTTAGTTTTAGATGCAGAGGAAAAAGTTATGGGATTCTGAAGCAATGAAAAAAGCCGTTGAAGCTGTCCGAACTAAATTCGTATTTCCCTTAAAAACTTATGCTCAAGAAGTAGAAAATTGGTTAACAAATGACCCAGGGCGGATTGTTACTCACTAACAACTTGGATAAATATTTGGGAATGCATAAGATGCAAAAACATGTAAAATTGATACAGCTGTAAATGGCTTCCGAAAAACAGAAATATTCCCACTCAATGAAAACATTTTCATAGACTCGTCAAATGCTCCTCTTTCAACCAGTTCGAGCAGCACAACATCTATTGTAAATGATTCCTCCGTTACTTTGAAACCCACAAGGTCTAGACCAAGAACACAAACGGCATTATCTATCTATATTAATATTATAAGGCTGAAGAGTTTGTTTGTTTGTTTGAACGCGCTAGTGATTCGAATTGAAAAATTCTTTTTTGTGTTGGATAGCCCATTTACCGAGGAAGGCTATAGGCTATATAACATCATGCTATGATCAATAGGGGCTGAGTAATAATAAGAAATGATACAGAAACGAAAAAAAATAATCCTTTTTGAGAGCTTCCGTTGCGTCCTTTATTATTTATCTTCTCGAGACATTTTTTAACTATAGTTCCACTTTTAAAGTAAATATAACATCACTCTTTTACTGAGCTTTTACTAAACTCAATAATACGTTGAACGACCCAGGAATCAAATCTGAGATCCCTTGCTCGGCAGTAACGCTTGAGACCACTCGATGCTAACGCTCCAACCAGGCGGGCACCTACTCTTAGAGTAATTGTTTAAAAATTTGAAGTACGTTTTCCCCCTCAAATTAACGCGGGTGAAACCGCGGAGCACAGCTAGTTTAAAATATTTATTTATTCGCTAATATTTAAGTTTACGTACTGATTATTGTGATCTCAATATCGTCCCCGGGACGTAATTAGGCGCCTAAAAAAATATTCTCAGAATTTCTAGTTTTTTGTTAAAGCCATTTTTGTAGAAAAAGTAACGCAGTTAAGAAGTTTTTGACTGTTCAAAATAATAAATAAATGTTTCAACTTAACTCTGATGTTTTATTTATTACTTCACTTGGTATATTATTTTAAAAATTTGGTTTTTACAAAAAGGGGACGTTATTTGGCGACTTTACCTTATTATTAACACATGGTACGAACCTCGATGGGGAACGTTGTTCATCCGTTTCCGAAGTTGACACGTGTACTGTGACCTTTAGACGTAAATCGTTCATGTTTTAAAGGATGCAGATGAAAGCAACGCAAACCCTATTATAAATAAAAAGTACAGTCCAAAATAGCGGAGCTTTACTCGAAGAGTTTTTTCTTTTTCTATTTTTGTACTAGAAACTGGCATGTACATCAAATATTTATTTAAAGCAGGGGGTAACTAGCGGTGCGGTATTATTTCCGATTTCGCAAGAATTTCGAGAAAATTTTTGTTAACAATAGGTTCCGTATTTTTTGCGTGTAGGTTTCGAGTTTCGAGAATTATGTGACGAAAACCACGAGGTACAATTAGTATATTATATACTACACAATCTAACACAAAAAAAAGAATCTCTTTCAAAACAAATCATTGTCGTATTTACTATATTACTTACAAATTCCATTATAGATCTAGAGTCTAAAATAATAATCTGTTTTTATGTATTTTATTTCATTTAACTTTTAATTATGTTACAGAAGGCTATTTGTTATTTATACTGACATCGGATTACACTAGTTATATTAAATGTATTTACTTAAAATTTTGCTGCAGTCAATATCTTATTTTAAATATATAATATCATATTACATAACCTTTAAATTCTCATCATCACCATGTTTGTCTATAATCGTTATGAGTTCTCGATATTCCGGCACTTATTAGAAATCAATAATATTTTATATACTTTGACATTATAATGTTTTAACATAGGTACACATAAAAAAGTGGTTTATTAATTTCACAAATGAATCCTAAATTTACAGTCATGACCGTGTAATCTCTCTAATCGATCGTTAATCGCCAAGTTTGTTTTAAAAATAACGCTGTATTAATTATAACTCGGTTTTACTTTCCCCGATGGAAAAGCGCGAAAGTCAGTGGCTTGTCTCTGTTCAAGTTGAACGCGCGTAACTTGCACATATTATACACGGTGTAACTCGGATTTCGTAAGGAGTTTTTATATAACTTCATAATAATAATAAAAAAATTGAAACGGCATTACTAAATTCCATTTTTGAATTGTGAAAACGACTTTTCTTAGTTTGAAATAAATTATTTTTATTAGATTTTTGGTGGTCATATTTTCAAATTTGGAATTCCAGTTACGAAATTGGGTTACTACGGCAGTTTGAAAACGTAGATCCGTTCGTTCGGAAATAGACGCGAGTGCCAAGTGTGAACGGTGAACAAGTCGGTGGTTCTATATTTAGTCTGTGGTAATTTAGAGCGGCAACGCATTTCAGTTTATATATAGATTTGCAGCTGGATTGAACTTTCGTAGGGCGCTTTCTTTTTTTTTTATACGTTTTTTTTTTCTTCATAATTTTCAAACACGAGATGTCAATAATAATGCACAATACCTACACTAAAATCTAGCATTTATCAGTTCTTTAAAAAAACTTGTTTTTGTTAACTATAATATAGAGGAAGGATATGCTTTAAAAGTATTTTATTAAGTATTAAGAAAGATCAAATACTCACCGACAAGAACAATTAAAGACTAAACTTGTCTGATACAAATTTGCTCTTCTAAATTTAGACTATTAATATAGGTTCAACAATTATAGCTAATCCATATACAGGAAAAGAGATTATTAAATTGATAGAATAAGTTTTAACTTAAAAAAATCTGGTCCATATAGATATAGCGCATAAGTAACTTAAAAATTTCAAGTGCTAAAGGTTTAAATGCATTTCGTGATAAAGAAAATTATGTAAACATTATATCTGCAGTGAAATAACCTGGCGTATTGTTCTCCATTTCTTTTTAATAAGAGAAAAGGCTTATGCCCAAGCAGTGGGACATCAACTGGCTGTTACAGTGCTCTAATACTTTCATTTGCAATAATTTCTGCTCAACTCCTGTTCTTCTTTAATTTAAAAACGTGTTGTCTTAAATGTAAAATCTGTTATCTTCTAGAAGTATTCTATATCTATATTATATCTATAAATCGACGATTTCGTATATCTTGACGATGTTTTAGTGCAGTAATCATAGAAACTGGATTACACACTAGCGGACGCGGGTTCGATCTCCGCACATTAAAAATATTCGTACCGGCATGATCCTGACGTTTGTGCTTGTTTGTTATGTATTTGACGACGGTTCTGGTGTAGTGGTGCAGTCACCTAAACGCCACACGCCGGCGGTCGCGGTTTCGATTCCCGCTCGGAGCAGATATTTGTATTTGTACAAATATTTGTTTTCGGTCTGGGTGTATGTTCTTATGGGTTTCCCAACCGTGCCTCGGAGAGCACGTAAAGCCGTCCGTCCCATTTGTAATCATAGACACCTGATAACGATCTTCACTCATGGTAGATATATTATCCGCCAATCTGCAGTGGAGCAGCGTGGTTGATTAATTAAGCTCCAACCCTTCTTCTATATGGAGAAGAGGCCTTCGCTCAGCAGTGGATTGTTTACAGGCTAATACAGTACAGTACAGTAATAAATGAATCCCTAAGCGTTATAACATTAGTATCGAAAGTTTTTAAATGTATCGCACGCTTCAAAGAACAGCTACGGCTTAGTGAGAATAATTTTAAACTATTACCGTATAACCGCTTACGTAAAACCGTGTCAGGTAATTCATATATATCGAATACTAAAAAGAAAATAAAACGTTTTGAGAATATCAAATAACATACGTACATACAATAGGCCACTTTCTATATATATGTATATATAAAAACTAATAAGTCACCATGTTATTTATATCTGTTATTCATTCGATTGGCCCGTTGGTGCAATTGGTAGTGATCTTGTTATCCGCTCCAGGGTTGTGGGATTGATCCCGTCCATTCTAGCTGTAATATATATTTATTTATATATGTATTATATGTATAAATTTATATTTAAAAAATGTATATCAGCCGGCTATTACTAAAGCAGGAACAAGGAAAAATTGTTGAAGTAACAAACGACCATAATTGTTTGTTAAAACATATTGATTTACTATTATTTTACATAAGTACTGTATACTTTTAGTTCAGTATCAGTCTTTTTCTAAATCATATTTTATTCTCTTACTATTTATAAAGTTACAGTTTGTTTCTTTAAACACGCGTACTTCAGGAACCACTGGTTAAATTGAAGAACAAATGCGTTAAAAGCCCCTTTTATATTAAAGGTTTTACGACCTGTTTTAAAACCTGGTCTTTTATATACAAGTCTGATAGATTTGGAAATAGTATTCGTAAAAGTGAAATACCAAAATAAAAACGACATTAAATAAAATGCGTTTGAACTAACACAAGTTTTTTTTTTTTTGATGATTTTACAGCAACAGTAACGTCAATTCTATACGTCAATTGCATTAATTAAATAAAAAAAAAAAACATGTAAAATAGTAGGTACGTATTATTTAGATTTTTAGCTTTTTAGCTTTTAGATTATAACAAAATAACCAAGACTTTATACAATTAAAATAGATATCTTTATTTATTTTATGCATAAAGCAAAATTATCTAACATCACAAGGTACCCACTAACCTACCCAATTGTTAGTTGATTACCAAAAAACAATTATTATTATAATTCCACAGTATTTTTATATATAAAATAATAAAAATAACAATAATTACATTATATTTTAAACCAAAATAAATTACAATGCTAATAATTAGTTTAAATAATTCCAATATACATATATATTTACGACAAACAATAAAATAATGTATGTCGAAATTTCTCCTGTTTAAATTATATCATGAAAAAGTTATGCAGAAAGTATTAATACAGAGACGTTATTACGTGTTGATTTCGTTTTTTAAAGTTTCAATTCGTCATGGTAGAAAAATGTCGATTACACCGTGTAAGATATAAATTTCGCAACCGCTACGTATTTCCGGATGCTTAGTAGTATAGTATTGAACTTAATCAGTCTGTAAACAACCCACTGCTGGGCGAAGGCATCTTCTCCATATAGAGGAATAGACGGATAATCTACCTACTATGAGTAATGGTCGCTACCTGTATATATATAGTTGTCTATGATAACAAGCGGGATCGATGGGTTTACGTGCTCTCCGAGGCACGGTGGGAAGACACACACGGCCATACACCCAGACCAGAAACAAATATTTGCATCAATACAAATATCTGCCCCGAGCAGGTATTGAACCCGCACCACTACACCAGAACGGTTGTACAGTGTACAGTGCATAATATATGTACATAAACACAAAGGTACCGTGTGACGGGAGAGATACGAGCCTTTTTCAATAAATACGTTTTCTTCGTAAAAAGATTTTCATTTAATTAAACAGACAAATTCCCAAACGAAAACAAATAACTGGAAGTCTATACAAACATTTGTAATCAGTAGGGGTCGAACCCGCAATCTTAAGCGCAACAGTCAGTTCCTCTGATCACCAATTCATCGTCAAAGTTTTCATTTGTTTTGTTCAAAACAGTATTTCTTTTTTACTAGTTAACTGTGCAAATGATCTAATATCACCATTTGTTTCCAGACAACAGACAGTGCGGACTTCCTCGCGACCAGGCCGCACACGGCGGCCGTGATCCCCGGTAAGCCGGCCGCCAACCCGCTGCAGTTCATCAAAGTGGGCCCAGCCGACCTCGGTACGCGAGCCCGCGAGCAACTACGAAGGGCTGAGCTAGCCAAGAGGACTGAACCGGCAAGGATCGAGAGGCAAGAGGACTGGCAGTCGGTGAGTAGCTATTTACGACAACCCTCAGCGTTGTTCATTTGTTTGGCATAAATTGTATAGTTTTTGTGAGGTTAAAAATAATAAATATAGATCGAGAATTAGTTCAGCTTACAAATCTGGTTACTTAACATAATATTCTAAATTAAAATATATTTCATAAAATATATTTCATTGAATTCATTTATATGTTTAAAAATACGTTGCAAGCAAGAACAATTTGAAAAAAAAAAAAAGATCTTCCGTCAGAATCTTCCCGGTACCTACTCCAAATTGGACAAAAAGCCGAAATGAACGAGAAATTAACGAATAAACTCAATCATCAACCGCCGGATAGAACCTTTTAATTAAATTACATACAATGTTGTTTTCACTTTTTATCGGGAATCAGTGAATAGTCATTTTGAGTGGAAGTTAGGGTTGCCAACTCATTGCACCAGTAAGTGGCGAGTTTCTTGCCATTTATTTATTTTTATTAAAATTAATAAAAGTCGTCCGCTGCATCTGTCTGTCTCTAACTTCTGTAGGGATTTTCATGCGGTTTTCAAAAATAGAGTGATTCATGATGAAGGTTTAGGTACATATACATACATACAACGAGTGCAGCCGGGGTGCGCCGCTAGTTTTTAATAAAATTCATCAACGACTGTTACATTTTAATACAAAAACAAATAAATATAAAAATGTGTAGTACGTGCAACAAATGAACTGACAATTAGGATAACTTAACCTACAGATTTATTTATTTATTTAATTATATACATACAAATAAAAAGATATTTAAAAATATACACAAACCAATTGAGTTCCCACGATTTACTGATACATCAAACACAAACAATTTAACGGTAAAATAAATAATGATATAAATTAATATTATATTACAATACATTATATAAGCTCTTTTTCTATGTTAAAAGATTAACATAAGCTTTAGAACATAAACATAATTTGCATTTAAATTCAAACTTAGCTCTTTAACGAAGCATAATAATTTATGTGATAGGTATTTAAAATAATAAAAAAATAAAAATAAATAACAATAAAAAAAAAAAAACAACATAAACAAGGTTGATTAAGACTAACACACGTTTTTTGTAAAAAAGTTCTCAGCAGTCTGAATAAGACGTTAGCTTCACATTGTCATAATACATTACTGTACAATGATGATTCAAAAGCACCTTGCTTACTTGAAAGCCTACTTGAGTATAGTTCGATTGATCGATTGATTTAATAATATACTTTATTGCACACTAAAACAGATAACAAAATTAAAGACACAAACTAACATCATTTTAAGATTTACAACCAGTCGGTCTTATTGCTAAAAACCAATTTTTGACAGACAACCTGACGGTGATGTTAAATAAAGTATTAAAAAGTATAAAGATCTATTAAGCACGTCTTTGTGTGTTGCTATCATATATCGGATTATTTCGGCCTGCAGGGTGTTCAATTCCGTGATAAATAAAATAAAGAGTGCATATCGTCTCTTTAAAAGAATAACGTGGTATGTTATAAACCACAATTTTACAGGAGAGCAATTTCAAACATTTAAGAGTTGATAAATTCTAAAATATTGATAATTTTACTTACTATTAATTGTTTTCCTACACTAAAATTATCAATATTTTAAAATTTATCAACTCTTAAATGTTTGAAATTGCTCTCCTGTAAGGTTGTGGTTTATTAAATATCACGTTATTCTTTTAAAGAGGCGATATGCATCTATATACTACATTATTACATTAGTTGACTATTAAGAAAACAAGGAGGTAAATTAAAATCTGAAAAAATCGGAAAGCGGGGAGAATAGGTAATGTTGCAAAAACTCTGATCTATATTATAAACGTATCTAGAAAAAAAGCACAATTTATAGCACAAGTGTCAACCCTAGCGGAAACACGTTGCGTGCCTTGCGGCGGCGCTTACACTGGCACTTCCGTTCCGTAGCTTCAGAGATGCATTTTATTGCAGTTAAAATAACAAGAATGTTCGGTAATTGAATCGTTACCTTGATTTTTGTTTAATATTTTAATTGTAAAACAATTTAAATCTAAATGTAGAGTCTAGAGGAATTTTGTAAGTGTTTACGAAGTAAGTAGTTGTAAGTAATCACGAAGTAAACGTCCACTTCCTTTTATGTGAATTCCTTTATTTTTATTTAAAAAAAAAAATTAATAGTATGAAACACATTGCTAAGATAATTATATAATCGTTTGTGATTATTTTTAAACTAAAGTATAACTTTAAATAACTTTTTGCAAAGATGTTACAAGGAATAAAAAGTTTTTAATAGGGTACAAAGTACTAATATATCGCTCGTACATAATTATTGTAATTAGAAGATTAAGTATATTACCTTACAATAGTGTATTTTATTTTTTTTGTATTATCAATTACCATATAGGTTGTGCATAATGTTTTTACATTAATATATAGAGAAAATAGAAAAAAAAATGTATCAAAAGAAGTCACCGAACAAACTGAATGAATTAATCTTAAACGAAATTCCGAAAAGCCGAAATAGGCCAGTCGTTGTAACACAGACCGAACTATCCCAAGGTGCGTTCAATGCTAGACTACAACTATATACATATATATGAGTTAGGTGGAAAGGCTTTATCTTTGACTTAAAACACAAGTATTAAGTTGCCTACCTTAGGAACAGACGTCTGGGAGTGTATTTTGTAGTCTAACATAAAACGCAACTTGGGATAGTTCGGTTTGTGTAACAACGACTGGACTATTTCGGCTTTTCGGAATTTTGGAGCGAAAACCAAGGTCGCTGTTAACTGCGCTAACGGGCCAGTTAATCGTTGAGAAAGAATAATTAAAGAATCGAATTTGTCATTAAAATTAAAAATCTGAGATCATGTCACGGTAGAAATTCTGAGACATAACAGCGAAGTCAACAAGTTTACAGTGGAAAGTTTACAGTACAGTACAAATGAAATTCCTCAAACAATAATCAAAATAAATTTTATAAACAATGAATTGTTTATAACTCGATCGTAATAATAAATCATTTACGTATCGTATATGAAAACATTCGCAAATACTTTTACGATACGAATATTTTAAGATAAAGCGAACAAATGAGTCAGATTCTGGACTGTTTTTATATACACATCTCACGTGGTTTCATTAACGCTGAATAACAATAGCTTACTGTACCTCTATCATGAGTCACAGTGTTATGTTATATAGTCTAATTTGTGACGAGAAATATAAAAGATAATTATGTTTAAAGTCGCAACAAAATCGGTTTAGTATTCTTTGAGATTTTTACATTCATACAAACAGATATACAAACGAATACACAATATGTAACAATATTTCGAAATAAAATTATTCAATTAAATGTATACAAAATATATTGATATATGTAAAGATAATAAAACAATGAATCGTTTTCTGGACAGTTTTAATATACTAGACGAAACACGCGGTTTTACAAGCTTTGATATTTATGGCTACCATTGACCTATGAGTCGTAGGTACCGTTTGTACTATGAGTCGTAACGTGATTTAGCCTTCGTAACTTCTAGATAATACTAAAATTAATCAGCCTGTAAACGTCCCACTGCTGGGACAAATGCCTCTTAGGGTGCCTATCCACTGAAGCGGAGAAACGGAGAAATGTTAACCAAAAGGATTGCAAAAGATCTCCCCTCCGCGCCAGTGGACAAAGCCGTTTGGTAATATTTCTCCGTTTCTCCGCTCCGCAGCCATGCTCCGCTTCAATGGACAGGCACCCTTAATCCACCACGCTGCTCCACTGCTGGTTAACGGAAAATTTCTCTATTACGATTAATGATCACTATCAGGTATCTATGGTAACAACAGGAACCGACGACTGTACATACGATGGGGAAGCCAACTATATAGTACACCCAAATCAGAAACAGATATCTGTACAAATATAATCAAATGGGGTTGAAATGAGTTTTGAAACTTAAACTCACTCTTTTGATGTTTTAAAAAAAAAAACTTCGCTAAAAATCGCTATAAAAACTTTTTTATCGATGTCATTTCGTCACTTGTCACACTTTTAACTGTTTTGAGTAGATCTGTTTAAGATTTCACGGATAAAAAAACCATTTGTTGACTTAGATTAAGTTTTATTTTTTTATTACATAATAACAACACAACTCGTAAAAAAATTGAGGCTTTTTCTTTATCTATGGATAAAAACCGTTATATTTGACTTTCATAAAAATATTATTTCTTGTTGTATTATCTCAATAAGAGATCTTTTAAGGGAAAAAAATTAACACTTTTTTGTATCTTTGCTGTTATTATAATATTTTTTTTTTACTTATATAATTATTTTTTTTGGTGTCACCTAATGGCAACAAAACATTTACAAAATAAAAGTTGATTGTTGGTCTATTTCTTTCATAATAGACAACTAGCGACAATATAATGCGATACATTATAATCGAAAGATAATAATCAAAAATTATTCATTTATATATAGTGACATAATCGTAATTTCCATTAAGTAAATCCTTAACGGATTAACTATATATCACATTCTTTACTCAGTAAGTAAAAAATATTACTAACAAATTAATATACAGAACAAAGTTAAAAAAATATCAAGATGCGAACAATGTTTACAAAAAAAGACCACAAAATATTTGATAAAATTAATCTCTTAAAATAAAGTCAATTAGGCTAATAAATACTCTTATCAAAATATTTAAAAGAACCTTGATCTTTTATCAGTTCGTACTATATTCGCGTTGTCCTTCAACATATTAAATCACATTTGAAACAAAAAACTAGCAATTAACCTAAATGCCAAGTTTCCGTGAAAACCTTGTACGCTATCCACAGCAAGTTTGCAATAATGAACTATAACCTAGAATAAAAATTTATATTTATACTAGCTGTCACCCACGACTTCGTCTGCATTGCAAACAAAGACTTCGTTACGGTTTAGTTATTTAAACAATTGTATTATTTTAAGACTAATAACTTCTAGACGGTATAATTATCAAGTTGAAATTTATACCTACCAGATTTTAAGTTAGGTCTTCGGGGTCATTATGCATGTTGCAGAAACAGACAAACAGACAGACAAGACATTAAAAATAGTTAGTTTGGCTTCTATAGCACTCATAAAAAGACCCTTAAGATTCGTTTTTCACAAATATATCTCATGTGCACACACATCGGCCATCACAGACATCAGCCAGTTTTTATTGTATAAATGGAAAAGATAACAAAGCTAAATTCTATGTTTAATGTGTCTTACGGCGAGTTGCACGAAACCGTCGCTAATTTTCCGTTAGTTAAGTTGCAATTAATCTTAAAATTAGTTGATCTCATGATTAATTTAAAGCTGTTGGAATTAATCATCCGTTAGATAGGTCTTTAATTAAACTAATTTTTTTGTTAACTTAATCAGATGTAGGTTTCGTGCAACAGATAATAACGATTCTTGTGATTAAATTAGTTCAATAAACAATTAAATTTTAAAATTTGTTTCGTGCAACTCGGCGATAGTAAATTAACTTGCGTAAGAAAATCTTTCAAGTGTGGAAAATTTTGAGGCTATACAAATACAAAATAGTTTATTGATAAAAAGTAAATTTTAACAAACAAGTCGCAAGGGCCCCTGTACTGGGTGGAATCCCGTATTATTGTGTACCCCGCTAATCCACAAGGGCTTACAAAGATTAAACAAAAAACAAAAATATATATTTGAAAAAAATGTAAGTTTGTGTGTGAGAGTGCGAGTGTTTGAGCATGCGTATGTGTATGTGTGTATACGACATCACGATACGGTTCAAAGGAATAGAATAGTAAGCCAAATTGTCAACCGAATCTGACTAGCATCGTTATTTAAGTGAAACAACGATGTAGGTATATTTGTAACAACTATAACAAACCTCTTTTCGTCGGTATACATAATTAAGGTCAACTCTTCGGAGACGGTTAAATAGTAATCTTTTTAGATTGTAAGGAAGGAAGTGAAATTTAAACGAGTTTTCTAGTCGTTAAAGTACCGATTATAATGAAAAATGTTTTAACGGTATTATATTTAAAAATGGAAAATAAATATTTAAAAAAAATTATTTAAAAAAAAAAGGAATTTACAAGCTATAGTTCACATAAGGGCACATTTCAAAATATTAGATAAGGGATATAAAAATGGCTTAAAAACATATTTGTTGTTTAATTATAAGTTTTAATTAATTAAACACCTATTGAAGACAAGTTTTTGTACGTGGCTTTGTTTGTGAAACCTAATAAGGTTGAATAGTTCCCAACTATTTATAATAACTAAAATTCATCACTCTCACACTTCTTGTATAATTGTGATAATACCCACAGTTTTGTATTTTCGAAGTTTCGAAAGAGTTCATGGAATTAACATCTTGTGTATATAACAGTTAGAGATATCGATGATGTTTCTAGTTAATCATTGTTATCATTAAAATAATATTTTTTTCATTCCGATATAGCCATGACACTATTTCATTATATTTTCATACTCAATTTCACTTAATTTAGCTGAAACCGTGACAAATTAAAAGAAGCAACAGTTAAATTGATATGATTTTTAAATAAATTTCACTATTTCAAGGGACAATCTATGTAATGGAAAAATACTTAAAAGGTAGACGATAAAAACAATTACAAAAAACTTTGAAAACATTGTCATAAAACATAAAAAAAGTCATTGCGAATTACTCTACAAATTGTCTGTGTCTTTTTAATTTTTTTTAAAGACTTCTCACTATCACCGAAAATATAGCATGCATTTCCTCTTAAATCGACTTTAGTAGTGTATCTTACACTAAAGTTTCTTTTCGACATAATTTTAATCTCCAAGAAAACCTAAACTGAACATCCAATACGTATTTTCAACAGAACCACGTATATATGTAACCTATTCGACATGTGACGTGAAAGGAAATTGAACTATAATAATGTT
Organism: Euphydryas editha; assembly: GCA_036937285.1. Lineage (NCBI taxonomy): Eukaryota > Metazoa > Arthropoda > Insecta > Lepidoptera > Nymphalidae > Euphydryas > Euphydryas editha. The sequence continues at coordinate 1,170,626 of JAUPFZ010000022.1, read as the reverse complement.
GTAGCTTTGAACTAGTTTGTCTACAAAATTACAAAACTGATAACGATGAAGAAATGGCTAACTAGCCCCTTCTTGTATTACATAATTTGTAATTGTCTTAAATGTCTTTATATTGTGCTGTACTATAAAGCGTAAATAAACAAATAAAATAAAAATTGTTAATTAAAAACAATTATAAGGTACAATACATCACGCCTCGACTTACGGGAGTTGAACAGCAACGACCAACATTAACACGGGCAAAGTCACTCGTATCGAGCATGTAATAATCACTTCTTTGTCGCCGGAAAAAACCTATCACGCAATATGACATGTGTTTCATATTATCTCAATATAACATTTCTCGAATAGGAAATTGAAGCATCGTTACTATATAATGAGGCTATTTATCGATCGCCAGTACCAATTGTGAGGATATTACCGTCTTGATGACTCGAGACTCGTTATTGCTGCGTTAATCGTTCGAGACTTTGTACTAATCGTCGTTTAGTTTTCCATATTTGAAATTGTAGCTAGTTTTAAAAACTGAGTGATGAAAATAGAGTATGGACGTTTATTTCGATTAAAATTATATAAATATACGAATAGGTAGAGACTCGTGAATCTTATGTTAAAATTCTGATATATATCAGTTAGTTCTAATAGCTTACATTCTGGCAGTTTTAAAGTTATTTCTATTTAATTATTTCCAGAAATTATAACCTTACTCAGTTAAAGAAAAAAAAAAAAGATTATCATTAGATAAAAATTTTAGCAAAAATATTTATCAAATCAGACCGGTAGATTCTTAGATAAGTGCATTTGTATTAACTCTTCGACTCTGTACCATGAACATATAAATTAATTATAATAGTTGTATTTCCTTCGATAACTGTAATTAATTATAAAAGGTTGGCATACATATTCATCTTCCGATAAGGTAACTTCTATATGAAGACTTGTTTAATACTCGATATATACCTAATATATCGGTGATGTCTAAATGTTACGTCCTTGTGTCTGTGAAGTCACCGGTCCATTTAGCGTTCACTTTTAATCTAATAATATTTTACTAGTGATGGAATTTCTAGTACTCTCAGACACTTATCTGCTATTTTAAACAGAAGATGAAAAAATGCAGAAAGACGTTTCTTCTTCAGCCAATTTATACATCCTGTAAGGTTGAGTTTCTTAAGAGTTAAGAGTCAGAAAAACCTGTGTCAAGAGCCTTCGCTCTTTTACAATAAATTAAAATGTTTCATTTTGAACTGTCTCAAACACTCATTTTACTGAGAAATGATAAATTGGTCTTATTATACGTAGGGATTTCTTTGTAAGTTTTACTACACTCAATACTAGGGTACCTACTAGGACTACTATTTTATCAAGTATGTTGAATGATGGTTGCATAAAATTCAATAGCGAAAATTTTTATATTTTGATTGTTTTTCTCGCAACCTTCAAAATATACAATAACAATCAAACCCGTAAGAATGTAATAGAATATTTTACATTTTAATAGCAATGTTAGTAAAGTTATCATTTTAATAAATAATAATCCAATTATATCGAAACTTTGTTCAAATATAATTCTATTTCTTGTTAAACAGAACTTGGACAATTGGAAGTCATCGCGACGGAAGCGCGTGGAACACATCATAGAGCGTTGCGTGGAGGTGCGACGCTTCGAAAACGAAACGCACCAGCCGAGAGGCAAATCCAAAACCTTCAACGAGATGCTGGAAGAACGGTAAGTGATCTCAATATAAATATTAAGTTCAAACTGACAGAGGCAAAGTTGGAAACTAAGTTCACTTAGGTTTTTTTCGTTAAAAATGATTGAAAGCAAGGATAAATTCTAGATTGGTGTGCGCTTGACTAGAAAATGCACTCTTTTGCAGTATTTCTTAAGATATTTACCTTTAAAACATAGGTAATACTTTAAACAATGTATATATTTAATTAGACAATTTATAATCAATATTTTTTAGATTCTTATATTTTTTAAGCTCAACCAAAAACATAATTGTAAATCACCATTATACTTAACAACATGATCAGTACACGGTGTACTGGTTTCGACGTAAAATATAATCATTTCTGTAAAACTCTGTTTTACGAAATATTCTTAATATAAATCAAATTTACTATGATGAAACCATAGACTCAACTAAATTTAACTTACAAATTAGTTTCTCAAACCTAATACCGAATGTTTAAGTTGTTCCAAGTTAATTATATACTGTATATAGCGAGCTCCGAATTCGTTGATAGTATATCAATCATTCTCTAACACTTTGTTATTACATAGTTATTGCGTTATCCCATTAGCGATTAGCCATGGTATGTAATTTGATACGTTTTTTGCACCTTGACAAACATTGGTAACAGCAATCATGTAATTTAGCCGTCCTTTAAGTGCATCGTTATTGTCTTGCACAATTTTGTGATGAATCAATTGAATAACAAGAAACGCCATTTACGTATTACGTTTAATTTTGTACTAGTTGTGTACTTTCGATAACTATTACGTGACTTTCATTGCAAGAAGAAGATTATTATTTTTTAATCCATTGCGACAATACAAGTGACATATTATGTATCGATAAGACTAAATTTTCTCATAAAAGCACCTATATATTTTTTATGATTTAGAAAGAAACATAAACACGAACAAATCACATTATTAATATTTAAATAGTACAAAATTCAATAGTTTCTACCAATTAATACGTAAAAAGTACCCGAAATCAAAGTTAAGTTATAATTGATTTATAACATTTAAATAAATACAAATTCAAAATATAATTATTATACAAAAATAAACCTTCAGTAAATGAGACAGTATCGACGTTAATTCAAATAAAGTTGATTTTTTTTAATGTATCATATAATTTTATGAGAGTATACTCATGAGAATATACATAAGATATATCTTAAAATAATAGGCTCAACAAAATAAGCAAATATGTCTCGATTTGAGATCTTTGTTCATTCCCCTCTTCGTATTCTCATTGCCCTCTATTGAAACTGGTTAAACAAGCAAATTAAATATAAAAGATCTATGATTGAGATCATATCAGCTGATCAGCGTGAGCGCTATTAATATTTAGTTTACTGTTTACTAAAAAGAACAGTTAATTTATTACATTATATAATATCGGATATCCATATTGCACTTATTTATTAAATTTATTTTTTAATTTAAATGACAATTGCATTTTTATAGCTATATATGATAATTAATCAAAGTTTAAATTGTTGTCTTAAGCCAACAAAAGACGTGTTAAGTGAATGTACCCAACTCAAATTTCAAAAGGAAATCAACTTTCGTTCCGTCACGAGCGAGTTGATCGGTGTCGGTTACGTCCGTCGCGCTCGGTGGCCTGCGCCCGACTGATCGAATTACGCGTGTGTGCATTCAGATGACTCGTCTATGTGTGTTCCTTTATAGAAAGTTTTGAATAAATTCGTTTATATCTATGGGAAGTAAAGACCTACTGTCCTACTAAGAAACTCTATTTGTGAGGGTAATCTATACTGTATCGTAAAAGCTTATAAAGATCCCACTGCTGGGCAAAGGTACCTTTTTGAAGAGTAAGATGTGGAACTTGATAAACCACGCTGCAATAAGCAAAACACTTAATATATACTAATACAAGCAGTAGTTGCCACTTGCTTCGCAATTACACGTGACTTTTACCCCCTGTCTCCAAGATAATCCCACTTAATTTCGAGATAAAAACTATCCAATGTCCTAGCTCGTAGTATGGAGCCAAATCATGCCAAGTTCAATTTAAATTCATTCAGTAGTTTAAGCGTTATGCGCGGCCAAGAAAATAGTTATAGGTTTTGGCTTCAGTATCGATTATAGAGTACCCTCAAAAAAAAAAAAAAATTTTTTTTAATGGGCAGAATTGCACCTGTTACGTTTTTATTATAAATGTAAATCACCTACAACTTGGTCTATTTTGACACGCTTTTATTTGCTTGCTATGTTAGGTACATAGCAAGCAAATAAAATCGTAACGGAAGTGTAACGGAATCTTTTAACGCGATTTTCACTCCCTTAAAACGTCGGATCGATTTGAAACGTTTGCACACTTTATTATTTATTACTAGTATTAATAATAAGAAATTTAGATGTATGCATTTTTATAACTCAATGACGCTAGAACTGATAGTTATCACTCCAAAATAATTACACGGCTCCTAAAGGATACCATAAGATGGATACGAGTAACTTCAAAATTGTCGACGCGAACGAACATGCGGCTAATATTCCGTGTCCGTGTCAGTAAATATACAATCAGTTGAGTCGAAAACTGTTAGATGAGGAAAAGGTCAATGACTGTCTCTATTGCTGTTTATGCCAAACCGGTGAAGCGTTTAGACGTGAAAGCAGAATAAACAAACGAACATACGGAATCAGTTTTCGTAACAATTATTCCGTTATTTCTTTTGTTGTTATATAACGCGTTTTGATGGGCGTCGATGAGCAAATAGCTTTATAATTAAAACTTAATCCGACAAATTGGAATTAGACGAATTAGTGTTAAGAAATCAATATTAGGTAATAAAAAATGTTTAAAAACGGTTTAATCAATAAGTATCATGCATATTAATAGTTTTATTATTTATTATGCTATGTAAATTACCAAATAAATAAATAAATAAATACACACACTTAATACCTAGCCCGTTGAATTCTGTACGGGTCCTGGAGTATGAAAACACACCCAATAGAATCACAAACTCTTAGGACACGACGAACATATATGATCTATACCAGGGATACCCAAACTATTTTGGGCAAGAGATCCCTGTTCCAAAATGAACTGAAACTTCAGACCCCCATAGCCAAATTTAAAAATCCTATCTCTAGTATTTTTTTTCCTATTGATACAAAATACTTACTAATTTAAAAAAAAATCTGTTTTCGTTTATTTTGACCCCTAGGAATCCGATTTTAACCCCAAGGGGTCGATATCGACCCCTTTGGGAATACATAGTCTATACGAGCATTTTACATGTCATCACTGCGCGAACTCCTCTATATCTTATTCATATATTCGTTTATCGAAACCAATATCTAGAGTAAGTAATTCTAGAATAGGTATCTCTACCGTTTGTACCCATTTAAGACACGATTCCGTGTGAATACCGAGATAATAATGTAAACATAATCTTTTTACCCTATGTGAACGTATCAAGTCACTACCGATTCAGTAATCCATCCATACATCCATCCATCCACTCATTTTGTATTATGTTATAAAAGTATTTTGTGAGTATTAACTTTATGTAACTTCAATTGTATTAAGTGAAAGTTTTAATTTAATAAATGTTAGAAACACCTCATAATCCCTTTAATGAGATTTAAGGCTTACGTAATCATTACGCTAAGTGTAATAGAAGCGCTCGGTTTTGAGGTTACATATAAAAAATGTCAATTGAAATCTATTACTGAGACACTGCTCTTGGTACTGTCAGATGATAGTAACTAATAATTCAAAGAAACTCACCAAAAATAGTGATTTAATCGCACTTGTTTTCGTCAATATCCACTAAACGTTATACACGCGAATTCCTTCGTAAGAACAAACATCCGTAGTTTACTAAACATCACTTATGCTATTACACGAATGAGCTAAACAAACGGACAGGCTCGTTTTGTATTGTATCATGTTTGTATGATGGAAAATTAATGAAAACACCAATCAACATGTACAATAAAATATTCACTTCAGTAAAGATTCTCCTATAATTTGCATTGATTAGTATATCCTGGGATATTTTTGGAAGTCCATTCGTACAGCAATGATCCCATTCAATACGATTAGATGTCACGTTTAATGTATTGAGAAAATTTCGAATACAAATTGATAAAACCGAGAATCATCGTTTTTGAAGTTGATTTTCAATGTTATCAAACAGAATATGAAGATACGTCACTCTTCTATATCTCTCTCACTCACGTAAGGCCTTTGAACTATCTCAACCAAGCTATTTTCTCATAGGAAACCACATCTCCTCTCCGAGACACGGTTGGTGACACTGGCTCATCTGTCGACCGCAATTGGGTCAAGCGTGATGACCATCTCGTTGTAATTAATAACTATTTAGCGCTTGAATATTTTGTATTCTCGCTGTTTATCAATGTGTTGATTCAATTATATGCGTTATGGGTTTAAGATGTCCAAGGTTCAACTCCATCGAAATGTTCTTTCAAAATAAAGGGTACATACCTAAAAATATTACAGACATAGTGTTGTGTTAGTGTCGTGTTTTCGGACCATCGACGCTGCCTAGGTTTCATCCTACTGGTGTAAATCATTTATTTATCGGACTTATTCGAAATTTACGTTCATTTTTGTTTTTTCTTATTGTTAGTCTAAAAACTAAACTTAATTTGATACATAATTAAAATTTAGTATTACCATTTGATTATTTTTAATTATATTTAAAAGCTAACCTGGAATTAGAATATTAAAGCTTTCCTCTAACTGGATGCGTAATTAGTGTAGTGTTTATGTTTAATTGTTTATGAAGGTTTATTTGACCATCGACACCGCTCGTCTAATGTCACTTATAACGCAGAGGTGGTCCTATAGGATAACGTAATTCATCGCAGTAGCCCACCTTGAGTCCTGTTTCATGAATCTGAACCAGTCTGTGAACAACCCATTGCTGGGCAAAGTCCTCTTCGCCGTGTAGGAAAAGGTATGGAGCTTAATTCACCTCGCTGCTCCCCTGCGGAATGGCAAATAATTTTCCTACCATGAATAACAATCGTTACCAGGTGTATAACAACCGGGAGCGACGGCTTTACGTGCTCTTCGAGGCACGATGGGGAAATCCACAAGGACATACACTCAGACCGGAAACAAAATATTTGCACAAATACAAATGTCTGCCCCGAGCGTGAACGCACCACCGATCACCGGTGTTGAAGCGACTACACGCACCATTACCAAAACGGTCGTCACTGTACCAGAAAGATCCTCAGTAGGATGAAATTCTGTGTCGATGCTCTGGAAAGACACAACGCAAACCACAGCAAAAAAGAAATATATATACACAGCTCGTGGCGCTAGTATACATACACGTCCATTAAATCGGTACTGATTGAAAAAATATATCTGTAAGTATTGTGGGCGGTTTTTGTAAGCGTTTAATTAGCAATATGAATGATATAAAAATGCCGATACACATAATGAATTTTCTGCTTTGTGTATATGCAATGATACCAATTGTTTACATTCATATCAATAGATTTGCGTGTGAAAATATAATATAACAATACATTCGCGTTTTTAGCGCAATCAGTTCACCGATATTGATTTCAACAGATCCATATTGTTAAAGAGTTAAACATTCAACAACAATCCTTATAATGTCAAAAAAGATCCAAAAGATAAGTTATTGGAAATTTTATACGTTATATTATTATAAATACACTAAATGACCCGCGTGGATTCACCTGCCTTTGAGTAATTTTAATAGACATAAATCTTCTCCAATAGTTTAAGTTGTCACCTTAATTTTTAATGAAATCGGTTCGTGTATGATCATGTGGAGTTCAAAACTGTACAACAGATCACATGAAACATCTGTACGATCTATTTACAATTAATATTTGTATAATTTAGGATCGTACCCTCGATCACAAACTCAATACCCAGTCAACCCATCGACTTATCCATATCACTAACAATAAGATTTCTAAACACAAAATTCAATACGAATATATAAACATCCACACAAAGGACATATTAGTTCATGTATTCATAATCTTAATGCATTATCTTTACGACACAGCAAATCCTTAGATCGAGTACTTCTGCGAAACGCAAGTTACGTTTAGCGTAATAAATCCGTAATTCCTAGCCTAGGTTCTTTCGTAATGTCTACGTCTCGGTTAGTGACATTTACCCGACGCTATTATTTAATAATATTGTGAAATAATTAATCGTTGACAATGGACAATTAACGGTTTTTAGGTTGCGGTAATTACTTCTAAATGATGTCTTTAATTTTATTATGATGCAATGTGTTTAATGATTTTTATATGATATTTTCTTTGGATAATGTATTACATACTTATATACACGCGCATATTTAACACATGTTACTTTTGCTGCCTTTAGACTAAAAAGTCTAAGCCTGAAATGTATTATTGAGAAAATCGAGAAATTACTAATACATTATTTAAAAAAAAATCTTATTTATTCAAATTATTTTACACGCTGCGTTAGTGGAATTTTGCATAAGTGACTTACCAGTGATAAAATGTTTAAAACAAAATGTTAAAATTATAAAATATCTAGTTCTCAAGAATAATTGATAAATATTGAAGGCTGTTTTTTTAATGGAATAACAGAGAAATCTTAACAATATCATTTAAATTAAAAAGTAGGAACTAATTATCTACTATACTAGGACCACTGAATAGTTAGCGGCTATTTTGTCAAAGTACGAAAATTATATCATAACGTCCATAAAGCAGAATAGTAATTTAAATATTAACAAAATGGTAGGTATTCGCTTTATTACACGAAAATCGTAATTTAATTACTGTATTTCATTTTAAGTGGAATAAAGAATATGTAATAAATGCCATTTGAACTAAATACAGCCTGTAAGCGTCCCACCATTCGACAAAGCCTCTCTTCTCCCTATTAGAGAAGGGTTGGAGCTTAATTCACCACGCTGCTCCACTGCCGACTAGCGGATAATTTAACCACCATGAGACACGATCGTTATCAGGTGTCTGCGATAACAACCGGGACCGACGTCCTTACGTACTCTCCGATTCACGGTTGGGAGACCTGGATGAGGACATGTACCCAGCTCAGAAACAAATATTCTCACAAATAACTACTCCCACCACTAGGTACACCAGAACGATTGTCTATAGGTAAATGGTTTTTACGAATTATAAAAATTATTAATGTTTATTTAATAAATTTATGCCTACTACTAGAAAATAGAGAAATATATTTAATTTGTTTTATGAACGCAATAATCTTGTAATCTACTGGACAGATTTGAAAGTCAAATTAAATATAATATGAGTTGGATCTAGTAAAAATTTCTTTCGTTTGATAAATGTATTTTTTAATAAATACTACATCGATAAAAGTATAATTGAATGTAAACATTACACATAAATGTATGGGCACATAAAAAAGAAATTATCGCCAACGCCCGCGGCTGCCGCAATTATCTTAATAGTAAGAGAAGTGTCATTTATTGAAAACGAAAGTCTTGTCCACCTGTTCGTGTCGTGCTTCAACATAAGAAATTATTATTTTAAAGTGTTTTTTTTTGTATGCTAGATGACCCGCGTGGTTTCTTCTACATTCAAATGTAGTTTTATCGCTGTTCACATACACGATAACTGTTGTTTCTGTACCGTAATACAATTTTTAAAGCAAAATATTATTTAAAACGAGTCACGATTCTTGTACCCTAAGAGGAAATGAGGAATGTGCCAGGCTTGGCGAAAGATTGGCGCGATACTTGCTAACCTTGGGGCTAGACTACAATGAAATTCTGTCCCAAGCTTGTCAAAATAACGGAATGAACACCATGCCAAGACTGACTTTTTTTTTCTACTCCCGTCGGTGACCGGCAGAGAAGAATAGTCCCGACATCTTTCTTGCCGAGGTGTCGTAAAAGGCGACTAAGGCCATGACGGTGCGAACAACTATGCACCGACCAAGGTGGTGATGGGCAGCAGCGTCACCATGTCCTTTTTTTTGACGCTGGGAAGTAACAATAATATAACCAAACAATATATTATGACAAAAAACTAAAATAATTCTAATAAAAACATGCCAATGAACGTAGGTGTCACACGCGTTTAGATAACATTCGAAGCAACAGGAACAAGGCGGTATTAAATTGCTACATATATCGTTTCCGATCACTTTCTACCAGTCATTAGAGGAGCGATAATTGCTAGCTGGGACTTTCCCTGATCGAAACGTTCGCAACGCCCAAGCATTGGCTGACACGTAACAGCTTAGTATTAAATGTTGGGAATTTAAACTGTAACTCGAGACTATTTGAAGATCCAGATCACGATTCAGTTTGATTTATATATTTATTATCAATTCATTACTGTCCAGACTAGTCCTAAGCCAATTGCCACGATTGTGTAGCGGCGGTGGACGCTGCCCAGCACACCCTCGAGGTGTGCCCGAAATGGGTGGCGCTGCGTCGGGGTCTGACGTCAGTCCTCGGAGGGGACTTGTCGCTTCCGAGCATCATCACCGCAATGCTCGGCGACGACGAGTCCTGGAAGGCGATAGTCTCCTTCTGCGAAACAGTAATATCCCAGAAGGAGGCCGACGAGCGGGTGAGAGAGGAGGCCGCTGACGTGGCCTCCATCCGCGGGCGACGAATGGGGATGCGGAAGGGGGAAAAAAAGTCTTAAGCCAATTGGTGTAGTTGTGTGACTAGTAACGCCGTCAATTGCGTGGTCAGTTCCCGCTCGGGGTAGATATTTGTATTCGTACCAATATTAGTGTTTGGTCTGTTTGTATATCCTCGTGGGTCTCCCCACTGTACCTCGGAGAACATGAAAGCCGTCTGTCCCAACTGTTATCATATACATATAGCGATCGTTACTCATGTTAGGGATACTATCTGCCAATCCGCCGTAGAGCAGCATGTGAATTAAGCTCCAACTCTTTTATATAGAGAAGAGGTCTCTATTTTGTAGGATAGTAGAGACGTTTAGGTGATTAAGTTTAATTAGTAAAAAAAAACACGAAAACAGTAAAACAAACAGTATAGATTGATTTCCGTGAACAACTAAACATTTAATTTAATAATATTTACATCTATAAACAACCAAATTGACATATTATATAATTTTTTTTGTGTATTTCATCGCACGCTTTCATAAAAATAATATAAGCTTAAGAGAAATTAATCATCTTAATTACAAAAATAATAATCACATAATTAATATAAAAACGAATTCCGACATTACATACATATAATGAGAAAAAATATCACACGATCATATGTATTTATAATAAAGTAAAAAATACGTAACTTAATAGAAATTTTGACGCTAAAATTTTTTTACGTAATCCAACATCCTTAATTTACTCTCACGTATTCAAAGGGTAAATTAGATACTAATATTTTTTATTAGTTATTAATATTGTTAATAACATTACGCTATTTGAAATATTAAAATATTTTATACTTTTATTAAATTTTTAAATGCCATTTGAAAGCCCGGCATCGCACCTGCTAATCCTCCGATTTGGCGGGTGTCTATGGATGTCGCGTGCACTTACCACCAGGTGTACCGACTGTCCGTTTGCCCCCTCTTACATAAAAAAAGAACATTATTACTGATTTAAAGACAGTAGGCGGCTTTGAAATTCAATTGGTTTTTAACAGTATTTTTTACCATTATATTATGAACAGACTCTTTGTCTTACGCCTGCATTGACATTTATGACTAATTTATTTAATTGAAAGTCTATATCGGATTTTATCGCGTTTATTTGTTAAAAACTTTACAGTTTAACGATTTTATTAATTAATTAAATTATTTCCCGACGTTTCGGACCCCTTATAGAGATATATATATATATAAGAGAACAGTATATTTATGACTAATGTTTCCCTACAAAAAGCGATGTTGAACAGCCTATGTTACTACTTGATAGGGTAGCTTTCAAATGAAATAAGGTAATGGTCAGTACCGCTCCGATTTGAGGATATATATTTGCGTTTGTTTACTATGCAATACTGAATCAACTTGTAAACGTCCCACTGCTAGGTGATGGCCTCCTCTCCGCATTTTAGAGTTGGAGCTTAATCCACCAAGGTGCTCCACTGAGGGTTATCAGGTGTCTATTGTAATATCCGGGACCGACGGCTTTATGTGTACTACGAGGTACGATGGAGAGACTCACAAGGACGTACACCCAGACCAAAAACAAATATTTTTGCAAATAAAAATATCTGTCTCGAGTGGGAATCGAACACGCGAACTCGTTTGCTTTAAGGCTACTTCTCGCATTACTACACAATAACAGTTATACTTTTAAAAAAAAACCTGTAAAAAGTCCTCGCTTTTCATAGGCGTCTTCTCATATTAAGGAAAAGTATTTGTGTAGCTCTATCCACTACAGGTACATTGACGATTTTGTGTTTGGATAATCTAGGTGTTATAATGGGTGTAACAATAACCTTAGGAATTAATAGGAGTTATATCTACTCATAAAAAAGAAAAAAAAAAAAACGAGATTAACCATTTTTATTTGGTTAAGAACTTTTAGGATCTAATTTATTAATTTTTTAGTAAGTACAGTTAGATTTTTATCATTATTTATTATTATTATTTATTTATTTATTTTTATCAAGAACAAAACAAAATACATTTTTAACATTAACTTATTTTATGTATAACTTACCAGTAAGGACAATAATTAAATACAAAAATGTTAATAATACCATAAAACAGACGTTCTCGTACATATTTCTTGCTGATCCACCATAAACCATTACATGGTGCGTTGCCATGGCTTGAGATAGCTTACCATGAAAGGGAATCCTAATACTATTCCAGACCATATTTGTTCGAACTATATAATCAAGTAATAAACTTGTAGCGATTATTAAAAACTCTTAAAAAAATTAGTATAAATTAAGGCTATATTAAATATGTAGTATAAAATAAGGCTATATTAAATATGTAGTAATTTTCTAATTTTTTTTTTTTGTGTATATAAATAGGTACATATTATGTTACGAAAAGTGTAATTCATTAGAATATATTGATAAGAATAATAATTAATATTGAACAAAATTCAAATAAAGTTTCCTCGTTTTTCTTTTTCTAAATATTTATTTTGTAAAAATAAACAAATGAAAAAGCAATTTCGTTTAAAACTTGCACCGCATCTAAATTAATTCCACATGCATTCCAGAGGTCCGAGTACTACGGTCTATTAGTCGATGAAGAACAGATTTATCTCATAATCAAGATGCTGAGAATGATCTAGGTTTCCTTATGTTTATATGTATTTAATATTTAATACGATTTATAGAAAGGGTTCTAAGTACATGAAAGGTATACGACAAGATGAAACCTAAGATGAATTACAACAAGAATTAAAAGAAAAGATCAAAGAATCGGTGGTCGTTGGGAACAACCTAAGGTGCTGGAACGTTGGTACGACAATTTCGTTTGTTGAGGTTTTCGGCGGTAGTCGGTGGGAACAGGTGGGGAGTCGTTGGTTATTAGTGTATTGTGCAAAACCACGAGCGTTAGAGATTCACACACACACAGGAAGATTATATCTAACCGCGGAGATATGTACATCTGTGGCGAAAGATGGTAAGGAAATAGACAAGCAGTGCAGTGACCTTAGTGACGTTATTTTAATATTTTGTTTATAACGATTAAAAACAAATTTATAAAAACTTGACATTTGACATTAATGATGATAATAGATACGGACCAATGGCCGCTGGAACAGATGTCTCCTGGAGTCAATGCCGCGTATCGGTAAACGCAATCCTCCGGCCCGCTGGACCGACGACTTACGCAAGGTCGCCGGCGGAGGGTGGATTAGGATTGCGGACAACCGGGATATTTGGTGCGAACTTTAGGAGGCCTATGTCCAGTAAGTAAATTGCAATAGGTTGAAGCGACAAGCAACCGAATGATGAACATGAGCAATGAACATTATAAACGAACATTTGTCATGGGCGGGTATCATAGCCGCGACCGTTCCACAGTTGTAACCACTGTGCCAATCCGTTCTCAACTTATGTATATCTGACGTAAAATAAATGTATATTATGTGAAAGTTGTATCCAATTAGTTCTTAAAGTATTACGTAAAATCGATCAATCAGAATATTATTTATAATATTTTAAAATAATAAAATTATTACATAACAGTTATCTATTATAATAAACAATTTATTCTCACGAAGCAAAAACACAGGAAACACCGCAGGATAGAAAGCTCGTTATACCGTGTCGATACATCGACTTATTTTATAAATTATCGATACAAATATCGTATAAACATCACTATTTACGTTTAAATGGTTAATTTCTACAAACACGAACACATTTTCTCGATATGCAAATGAGTTATCAACGCAAATATTAATTATAGTTATTACATGATCTATAGAGTTCCTACCATAGTATATAATATACGCGTATCTATATTTTATAATAATAATATATATGTTTAACATACAAACACGGTCTGTTCCTGAGGTAGGCAACTTAATGCCTGTGTTTTATGTAACAGCCAGCGGATATTCATATTTTTTTTTAAATAAACATACATATATAAATATATATTACACCCAGACTCGTGGCGAGAATCGAACCCACAACTCCGAAGCCGAAAGCAGGGTGGGGGTTCCTTAGGGTCTAACCTTTTTTTTTTAACGCTGGGAAATGCATTCGCTCATTTGGAGCGACAGTGACACATTTGCAAAAATATGCGAAAATGACTTATTAATGCTAAAATACTATACATAAACATCTGCGATAGCAGTGAAAATGCCACAATATCCAGCTATAATACAACAAGTTTAAAATAATAATAAGCCGTAATAATGCTTCAGAAACTTCTTTTGAACTATGAAATAATCTTTATTCTGATCTGGTGTAAAGTTAAATAATTTGCATTTGTGCCACTGTCGCTCCAAATGAGCGAGGGTCTAACCCTAACACAGCGCCAACGGATCAGTCAAAATTTTTATAACAACATAATATGTTTATTGCCTTTACCAAAGTGTTTTTAGTAATTTTTTATACCTATTGTATTGGTAATATTCATAGTTAATAACGCTTTGTTTCTATGAATTGTAGCGTGTTCCTATCGCTACATATTTTAGGATTTGTATCCACGGGGTGCTAATAACTCTATAACCAGTCTTACACTGTCCATATCACACAGATTGTATCATCAGAAGCTTAATAAGTAGATACCTATAAAAGTCATATAATATTAGTAACTATGGCCGTTTTGGCATAGTAGTGCGAGTCGCACAGTCAACACCGGTAGTCGCGGGTTCGGCTCCGGGCAGATATTTGTATTTGTACAAATCTTATATCTTTAAACGAGCAATTCTTGTATATATATATATAATCGGAATCTCGGAAACGGCTCCAACGATTTTCATGAAATTTAGTATGCAGGGGGTTTCGGGGGCGATAAATCGATCTAGCTAGGATTTATTTTCAGAAAATGTTGTTTTATCCCTTTTTTTACGCAATTAAAAAATACCATTAGAATACGAAGGTAAATTTCGCTGTCATTGACAAGCTTCTATTAGCTCGGATAGGAATCGGGCGGATTAGAAACCAGAAAACCTGAGTTCGAATCCAAGATTCTACAGACCAATCTTTTTTAATTTTTTTTTTTTTGAATTAAGAGCTCTTTTTATTTTTTATTTTAATAACCAGTTCCTATTATTTTACTTTTATGTCGGTAAGATCGAAAATATTATTTATGTTTCATCAATATGTAATGTATCTAAATATAATTTAACCGAGCAAAGCTCGGTCATCCGGGTACTATTTATTTATGGTCGTGGTGAGACACATGATAACGATCGTTACTCACGGTGGGGAAATTGTCATCCAACCCACAGTGGAGCAACGTGCTTGATTAAGTTCCAACGCTTCCCCTGTATGGAGAACAGGTCTTTGACCAGCAGTGGGACGCTTACAGGCTGATTCAAACAAACAAAATATTTATCACAATTATTTTTGTATAAGGTACATAAAATGTTTCTAATTTATATTTAATTGACAGAAATAGATATTTTAGACCATCAGACGCATATCTATGGTCCCATAAAAATCATGTAAAAAATTAGTCCAATCTATTTATAACTTTTTGACTTATTTTATTATATGTTTATATATTAATTAGCGTCTAACCTAGAAGCTAGCTACTGTGACCTAGGTACTATATAATTACAACATAGCCGCTTAACAAGTATCGCATGTCAACCTGTCCCTCTCGACCCGATTGCAACCAGTTCATACTCTATACATAATACGTAATATGGCAATATGGTATCTAGTGTGTAATTAAATTGCATGTATAAAGAGATCAGATTGTTATGTGTATTAATAGAACTGTCTGTCTGTTCTTCCGATGATGGATCGTTTGTATTTTTAACTGACTTAAAAAAAGGAGGAGGTTCTCAATTCGACTGTTTTTTTTTATGTTACTCGATTATTTCGTCAATTATGAATCGATTTTGATGATTCTGTTTTTAATCAGCAGGTAATATTTCTGAGGTGGGGCCATAGAAATTTTATCGGAATCAATTTCGCGCTTTAAAAGAAAGTGTACATGTAGATATAATCTTGAAGTCTGTTTTTGTTTTTAAAAACTTTAAATTATGTATTCGATATTTCATAATTATTTATCTTGCAATTAATTTGTGTGAGTCTGTTCAAGATTATGTATATGATCCTATGTTTCTTTTGTGGTCTAATATGCTGCTGTGATATTGTATAGCCCACCTTCCTTAATATACATGGTATCTGAAACATATAATTCAGGCTAGCTACTCAAAAAAAATTATGTAATTCTTTTTACAGCGAGCTAAATTTAAAAAATAATATTATGTTGACAATAGAAGTATAAAATGCAACACGAAATAACATTGATCTGTAAAAAACGTAATAATAATTGTTTTGAAAAAAAAACTTAATGTACTGTAATGTATAATATAACAAAGTCCTTCGCCGCGTCTGTCTGTCTGTCTGTTCGCGATAAACTCAAAAACTACTGCACGGATTTTCATGCGGTTTTCACCAATAGATAGAGTGTTTCATGAGAAAAGCTTAGTTACATATACATACCCCGGTCGCAGCCGGGGCGAGTTAGTAGTTTGTTGTTTATAGCAGATACTCATAGAATTTTAGAAATTTATTTTGTTTTATTGGATACAAAGTTATGTAATTATAAATATGCGCAGATATATAATGTATCTACATAATTTAAATAGTTGAAGATTTTAAATAGATTCGAAATGTATAAATATTAAATAAAAATATAATAAAGTTCAACGTAAAATTACTACAAAATAAATCCTTAGTAATAAATCCCTTGGTTTTATTCGATCTGACCGATATTGGCACAAACAAACTAATTTTCTTTCTCGTAAATTCGACGAGTGTATTGATTTTGAATCACTTAGTTAAGGCATTATATTATGGCCATTCAATTGCAAATTTGTTGCCGTTCTTAATAGTCTCTAAAAGGTCGCTTAAAATATAATTTTCCAGAAAACATCGCTTTTGAGAATCGCAATTTAGTAAACAGCAATAAATATGAATAAGCCTATCTATATATAATAATTTAATAAACTATAAAATTCTATAAAAATTGCTAAAGATATCAAAACACAAAATAACCATGTTTGTAAAATTATAGTGAAAAATGAAGAATATGAAGTTAAGTATAATTAAAATAACTAGGTAAAAGTATAATTGTTTTACGTGTTTTTTTTATTAACAATGTAATGATACGAAGACATTTTGTAATAAAACCGTCTGGAATGAACGCAGTTTTACAATAGTACATAGTAAATATGTATACATAATAAGTAAATATACATTAGTATCTGCTAATGACCAACATAATGTTAGTTATAATAATGAAAAATATATAATATTTGCTATAAAAAAAGTGAAATAAATATGTATCAACATGAAACGATTTAACGTGAAAAGTTTGTATCTTATAACTATATATGTAATGATGAAACATTAGTTTCATACTCTTGTATCTAACTCCTATCACTCGAGTTATAAAGTTTAAATCAGTATAAGTGTTCACAACACACTCTATATGGTGCATGAGAACAAAAAGCAAGTCTTCCCATTGCTTCCTGTATACCTTTGTATATGGCAGTGGTTTGAAAGCTAACACTTCTTTTAAAAGAAGATACATCAGGTTTAACTAATTAGAAAACTATGGTACATACATATATTAAAATGAATTTTTCTAATGATTTTATATTAAGTTTATTATCGGATCAAACTTGTAATCTACAAACAAAAATGAATCAAATATCGCTCCCCGTGGAACACCTGTTTTTAATAGAACTTATCTGTAATTATTATATGTTTAAAACCTATAAAATATACAAAGAAGTGAGAAACTCATATAAAGCCAAACTAAAGACAATTAATGAAGAAAGATCACTCTTAATAATTACAGATATAATAATGAATTACTTTGAAAAAACATTTTAAAAAAATGTGAAAATGTAATGTGAAATTTTAAGCTATAAAAGTAATACGCCATATGCCATATTAGTAGGCAAATATTTTAGTGAAAATTTAATTTATCTAC
The DNA here is from genome assembly GCA_036937285.1 of Euphydryas editha. NCBI lineage: Eukaryota > Metazoa > Arthropoda > Insecta > Lepidoptera > Nymphalidae > Euphydryas > Euphydryas editha. The sequence continues at coordinate 1,152,259 of JAUPFZ010000022.1, read as the reverse complement.
TTAAAAATATATATCAACACTCACATTATTCGATTACAAAGCTATTTCTAGACTTCAATCAACATATTTGACTATAAGACATGTCTTATCAAGATTATGAGTTATAATGAAGTTTTTATAAACCTTTTAGTTGTCCAGTTTTTGCTACAACTATTTATAACTACGATTTACAACGTTTATTATCGACTTTATGTTTATGAACATAAGAACAAGTCACGTCACGGTTGAATTCATTTTATCGTAACGAGAAATCTGGTCCGGTTGTTTATCATAAATCTCGTCTATTGTTGCGTTAGCAAAAACATTGTTTCCGTCACTGGTTAAATTGATTTTACTAGTTTTCGATTCAGATCTAAATAAAGCCTTCAGAAGCGGAAACGTATCATTTATTGTTCCTTTGAATTTGTTCTTGAACTTCGGGTTTAGAATACGTTATATTTATTAATCAGATAAATTTTAGTGTCATTGACATAGTTATAGTTTCGAATTTCTATTACTTTCAATATTGTGGACAGAAATTTTTAGTTATAGAATGTTTACCCGACCGATTAAAATATCTAGTTAATTATTGTTACAGTGTTAAGTATTTTAAAACATAATATATACATTTAAAGTATTTATTTATTATGATGTAATTTATCTTAATTGCCCCTTCTTAGAGGTCGAGGGTTAATTTCCTTTTCTATTTATGAGACAGGTTTTGTTGAGTTTGTAAAATTGTAATAATTTTACGATATAATGGTAAGAACAGTATAGTTAAGCATATAATGAAATCTAAAATATTGTTAAAACTGTTTTGTTGTACACAACTTTGCATATGTATTAGACAATTCGATTTTTATTAATAGCTCTTTTTAATGGTAAGTAAATACGCGGTCAACCTGATGCGTAGTGATTTTCGCCGCCTATAGCCACAAATACATTACTGGATTAAAAAAAAAATAGATAAAGTTGGAGAAAAAGATATCGGTACATTAATGAAGAAAGATTATTCGGACACCCAACACCTCAGTCCCCCGAAATCATGGACGCTGTAAAGGATCCCAAACGTCTGTCTGTAAATTGTTAAACTATTAAGGTTTTAAAATAAACGCAAAAAAATCCGGTATAGACTTTTAAATATCGGTAGATGTTAATTTCCGAATCTGTAACTCACTCTTAGAAACTTTCCTGTAATGACTCCTTATGTCGATTGATGTGATAATTATATACTAATCCATTTGAACGAGCCATGTATACCAATTGTTGTCGAGGACCAACTGCTAGGCTTTATATTTCAAACAATTCTTCTCCGTAGTTTAATGTAACACGACTATTGTGTACACAGTGTTGTATATTCAAGTTCCCAGGCAGGTGAAATAAAAAGACGAACAATATATTATGAGGTAAAGAAAAAAAAACTCTCATGCGGACAAATTACAACATTAAACGTTGTACGAACGCTACAACAATAGCTCTGTCAGTTTTAGGGTGTGGTATAAGGCATAAGATAAACAATCGTATCGATTATTCGCTTTATAAGTAGGTAACTAAACCATAGACAACACGTCACACGCTTTAGTGGTGACTCTGTTTATTTTCGTTTCTTGTTTTTTTTTACCTATAATATTCTTCTATAAATAGTCTCCGTTAGATCAAACATATAAATCGAATGTTTCTGTCTTGAGTTTAAATATATTAAATTTAAACACATTCTTAGGATTTATTATATATTGTATAATTATTAACTATACGTTTTGTTATCTAGACAAACAAAGATGACTCCCAACAGTATCTAAGCCAGTTCTCTGCTTAAAGTTTGTTTAGAAGATATCGCTGTTAGCGATAAAACCGTCTATTGTAACCGATGCAACTTAATTGTTATGAATTCCATATATTTTTACATTTCGTATTGGTAAGCAAAAGATGTAAATAAATAAACAAATTAATAACAATTAAACGCTTTTTCTCGTAACACGCGTCAGTGTTTACGAAAGAATGCGCACGCGGCGCTGTTCGTGCAAAAATCCACGAATTAACGCATTTACGTGCTCGCCGTGAGTCCGTCCGTCACGTGTACATTGTACGCTTGTACGGTACGACGTGTACGCTCTGGTTCGGTACTCTCTCACTATTAGCAATTATCAGTGATTTACAAAACATAATTATACATAAACCTACAATACTATTGTGAAATGCAAACTGTACTGTATCAGTCTGTAAACAACCCACTGATGAGCGATGCCTCTTCTCCATATAGAAAAAGGGTTGGAGCTTAATCAACCACGCTGCTCCACTGCGAGTTGGCAAATGCAAACAATTAATTCCAAATGCAAATAATTGAATGCAATAATTGATTTATTTTTACTGTACATTTTGAAACTGTTTTTTTTTTTGTTTTTGTTTGTTTGACCTCCGTGTATTGTTATTAACTGATAATAAAACTGTAACACAAACAACAACAACAACAACAACTATTTACTATTACAAATTTTCTGGTACAAAATTTTACATTACAAATAGGATTTTATTTTAAAAATTATTTAATTTATTTTAATACTACAGAATAATGTTACATACTAATGCGACTAGTAAAATACTAATAAAAAAGTAAATAATATTCGAAGAATCTACCTTTCGCAGAATTTTTTTTAAAAATAATTTTTAAGTTTTTACATATTATGTAGTTCGAAGAAAATGTTATAAGAAAATAATCACAGTTGTCGATAAGTAGACCGATGTTTTTGTAGCTATAAACTCTACTTTATTAATTCTAAAAGATAATTTGTTTTTAAAAAACTAAAATATCTTTCAATTAAACATAACATCGTTTTTATCAATTATATTATACTGTATAACTTTGTTTTCACTTACTTTAAGTTGCAATAATTTATCAGACTAAATCATGATTGATTTACATTATTACGATTTTAATAAAATATTCACAATTAATTGTTTACCATTGCAAATTTACCTGCTTAAGCCTTAATTAATTTTAATTTGCATCAAATAACTTGACTTGTAAACAAAAATATTAATATATAAATATTTAATTAATATTTTGAAAGTAAATAATAAAAATTGAAGGTAATATGAATAGTTCAAGGTATAACAGACACTTTTGATCCTGACCCCATTGTCGCTGCGCTTAAATCCTTGGTGAGGACAGTGAAAACATTTGCTATAGGTGTACTATTCACTATTATATTTTAATATTTATATGGAGACACTCGATATGCGTAGATGTCAAGACGCGAGCCGGAACCAGAGAGGGCGCTTTTCTCTCTATGTCCACAGACCCGAAAGACGCCGTTTGAACGCAGATAATAAGAATGAGAGACTACTAAATGGAGTAATTCATAAACAATAGATATATAAAGCAATAGGTACGTTTTTAATCGACTTTAAAAAATAAAGTTTTCGGGATATATAATTCGACACCAAAATAGTACTGTACTGTATCAAACCTGTAGCCTGTAAACAGCCTACTGCTGAGTGAAGGCCTCTTCTCCATAAAGAGTACGAATGCTTATAACTTTCTTAACTAAATAGGTTTTCTAACTAAAATAGGTTAAAAATAAATGATATAAAATATCCAAAACAACATTTTATTACATTGGTACAGATATTATGAGTCAATATTTTAACTGTGAAATGAAAAAAAAAAAGATTAACGCCAAAACGCTTCGAAACGAAGCCGCGCGAAGCGACTAGTCGTATCAAAGTAATAACCCCATTAGGATAGTTCAGAAGCAATTGATTCGTGCTACACGAGCCACAAACGTGATCCAGGTTCGATTCCCGCGCAAATTACCAGCACGTCCACTCAATTCCCAGGATGGGGGAGTTTTTTTTTTGCAATTTTCCATCACTATTTCTATGGGAAAAGATAACGTTTGATCTGTAATTTTCAATCTAATATATCTGATTAAAGTGTTATCTTTTAGCGCTTTTGAAGATTCTAACGCCGAGTTGCACGAATTACGCTTATTTTTAACTAATTAAATTAAAATCATTACAATTTTTATTATAATATAGGTATGTACGTATGAGATATGATTGTAAATTCTTGCTTATAATATTTTTCCTATATTTCAACTTAACATGCTTTTCATTTATTTAATGTTTTACATTTGTATTGTAAATATATTTTACACTAGCGGCCCATCCCGGCTGCGCTTGGGGTATGTACGTATATATATGTACCTTAACCTTCCTCATGAATCACTCAACCTTTGGTGAAAATCGCATGAAAATCCGTGCAGTAGTTTTTGAATTTATCGCAAACAGACAGACGCGGCGGAGCTTTTTATTTTATAATTTGTAATGATTTTTACAAGCAATATGATTCTCAAAACAATTTTATATATATAAATGTACGGGATCATAAACAAAATATCAATTTTAACAAGGAGCACGATAAGGTAGAAGACGTCTTGATTCAGTTCTCTATAAATTCACTGTCTCAATATTGATGAAAATTTATTATTTCCTGGTCTCAATTCTCTAGGCAGGCCATCACCCTTTACGATACTGAAAGGGACGAGCTAATTCCATAAAGGTAAACGTCATATTAAACAGTGATTTTATATCGCCTACAAATATTATATTTTAATAATCCGTATATCTTAAATTTTATGGCGTATTTGTTACAACAATGTTGATAAGCCAGATATAGGTTTACACGTGTTATAATCTATACTAAACATTATTAATGTGATGTTAAACTTCATCGTTGGAATTAACTATTAAATTTCTACAATTAAGTTCTATATTGAGATAATTTATAGAATTGTTTATAAATAAATAAATTAATATGTTTAACACACACACAAAGTCATCTGTTCCTAGGGTAGTCAACTTAATGCCTCTCTGTTTTAGGTAACAGCCGACTGATATACATTTTTTTTAATGAATATACATAATTATAAATAATACATATATAAATAAACAAATATTACACCCAGACTCGGGGCGGGAATCGAACCCACAACCCTTGGAGCAGAAAACATGGTCATTGCAAACTGCGCCAACGGGTCAGTCGGTAGTAGTTTATGCTAATACAAACTTAATACGTTTCAAACGTTTCTTTCTATGTATCTATTGCTATGAACTGAATCAGCATGTAAACGTCCCACTGCTGGGCAATGGCCTCTTCTCCATGTAAGAGAAGGTTTGGAGCATAATCAGATATCAATCAGAATAGCAGATAATTTTCCCTATCATGAGTAACGATCGCTATCACATGTTTACAATAACAACCGAGACCGACGGCTTGATGTTCTCTCCGAGGCACGGCGGGGAGACCCAAAAGGAGATACACCCAGATCAGAAAAAAATTTACAAATACAATATCTGACCCAAGCGGGAATCGAACCCGCAACCGCCGGTGTAGAGGCGACTACTCGCGTCACTACACCAGAAATGTCGTCATTGTTATGTATATTTATTATTAAATATAAGTTAAATATGCGTTTTAACGTATGTTTGTTTGTTTTTTTGTAATGACAAGTGTCTATACTGTGTACTCGTATTTCGTTTGTCTGTTTTCTCTACTTCCTGCATCGATATATGCAACGGTAATATCAACGTCTCCGTCATAATATAAAAATGAAGAGTATTAAGTTTCTAAGTCTGGATATATTTACGATGCATGTGGTCATAGCAACTGATTGATGCGCTAGCGGTCACGGGTTCGATACCCGTCGTTAAAGATCCGTAGATTCGTAACGATTTTTTGAAGAACAATGGTTAAGTAACTTACCATCCCAATTTGTCTAGGTGACACAGTTACAAAAATAATTCAGTAAAAATAATCTCAAGTGCTATTTAATATAAAAATAATAGATCGCGAAAGATCATTTTACATAACATATTATACATACATTTATATAAAACTTAACCTATATACGAGAAGTTATTGATAATACCTACGGTTTTCCCTCTTATACAACCATTATTATAGTGAAGCGAAAACAAAACGACACGCAAATGACAGAGTCGGATTCAGTCGAGTATCTTAATACAGCCTAAGAGAACTAATGTGCTTGAATTGTAAAACAATGGTGTATTTATCTCACTGTTGGGTAAAGAATTTTTATATTATGAAGAAAGTATTTTACAGACAAAATTGTGAAAACTTTTCATTTTTCATGAATATGTAGGTATAACATTAATTAAACAATATTATTTTAATGTAAATATAAAAAATGTTTGTTCCTTAACTTCTATTACAGAAATATTGTAAAACGAAAAAAAAAAACTTCATTAATATATTTTACTTAGTAACCTCTAGGTGGAATAGAAATTATCCCCTTAATAGTACTGCCCTGACAAAACGACATTCATATTCGCGACCTGCGCGTGCGCATGTGAAGCCAAATTGTTCTTACATGTCATTATAGTGATGTAACCCGTTGAGAGGTCTGTTCGTTTAATGTCAGATTTGTATTGCTGTGATCATTTGGGACGAACGTGGTTTAGTGGTTTTTCTATTCGAATATTAAAGGTTAAGCTGCAATAGTAAGATAGCTCGTGTTGAATAAATGATAATTTTACGCATACAACGGCCACCAGTAGGGTGAGGATCATGTATCGGGGGTCTGGGAATTCACAAACGCGAAAACTAAAACAATTATTTAGCAGTAACAGGCTATTAAACGTATCACAGGAGCGAAACAATTGCCACAACAACAAATAAAATTTTAACGTTCAATTATAATTGCTAATTTTATACACATTGCTATAAAACAATATTTTCAAACGACCCTCTATACATGTGATAATTCAGAATAATATTTGCATACGATTTCACACTTCCGAATAAATACCTACTTATAATTTTTGACGTAATACGTCTTGTAAATCGATGAATGCCGGCTGCACCGGATGAACTATTGTCACGTTTCGCGAGCGAGAGCGCGGAACAAGCGATAGAGAGGCACGATCGGCTTAAGCGTTCGGCTTGTGATTGAAAAACAATAACGCAGATTGGAGGATCTTAAATATTACACATGTACTTATATAAGTTGTTAATAGCACATTGTTATCTGTATAATTTAGGTAATAAATAAAATGGTAACAAATAAATGTTAAATTATCGAAAAAAAATAATTAATTAATTGAATTAACTCATTCTTCGTATTATACAAAATAATGATAATTCGGTGATAATAATTCAATTCAATTCATAAAAGTATGCAAATTTTTTATCGATGTTTTCTTATGACGTGATCACGAAAAATTATCGTCCGTAAACCGAGTTTACAGACAACAATTTTTTTTTATGCAAACAATTCATTGACACAGTTGTGAACGTAAGTTTTTGATAACATACATTAATATACTTTTATTTTTTTAATTCATATGACGAGATTTTTGATTATAGCAACTGTTTTTAAGAATCGGTCGATACTCATTCGTTCATTCATTTTGCTTTTTGACATTCAATGGTGCCGAAAGAGCACAGATAATTTCGCCGATATCACGTAGATTACACTCGATTAATATTAAAACAAACGGAAATAAACTAAATTTATAATGTAAATATGAATTTAATTTAATTAATCCCTACCAAATACAGTCACGAATTATTAAATAAAACTGTCAATAAATTCACGTGTCAAATAAATCGGTCCCGCGTTTTTAACGATACGTCATACTTGTTATATGGAAGACGTTAAGGCCTAGCGTGCACAATTGAAATTTCATTTGATTTGATCCCAAAGGGCGTAGTAACATTTTTAAGGTTAATATTATTATTATTAATTTTCGATACGAATTAAAAATCAGATCGCCAATATACGAATCGCTTCACTAGTGTTCTTAAGTTTGATTTTACGAAAATATAAGTAAATAAAATACCAGCTTGTAGTGTGAGCCATACTCACACACTAAGAGTTATGTATATCAGCATATCACCCTTCGACTTTAGATAAAGCAAAAATTCCGAAAAAAATAAATTTCTTTATGCGTTTTATTATTAAATTAATTTTATTTTTAACAGTAGTAGTGTTAGGAATAGTAGCCTTAGACCCAGTTTCACCACTTGCTATTAAGTTCCGAATATTCTAACTGGCACATTTTTGACAGATAATTGTATGGGTTATCTGTCAAAATAAGTGCCAGTTAGGTTATCCGGAACTTAACAGCAAGTGGTGAAACTGGCCCTTAATGTTTGCAGTCGCGGTTTCGATCAGGGTAGACATTTGTATTAATACAAACATTTGCCCTGGGTCTCCCCACCGTACCTCGGAGATCACGTAAATTGGCCCCGTTTGTTACCATAGACACCCGACAGCAATCGTTACTTATTCTGGATAAATTATCCGTCTACTCCACCGTGGTGGTAAATTAAGCTCCAATCCTCTTCTATATGAATTTGCGCGAAATGTGACGTTTACGAGCCGATTCAGTGGCTTACATAAAAAAAAAACTGTATCAAAGTTACAGATGGAGTCTCGGTGATAGTGTACCGTCGACTGTAAGGATCCGTTAGACCGTAACAAAAAAAAAAACGTACATTATATTATCGATGTGCGTGTTAGGCCTAATCGTTGCAAGTAGCGTCGTATTACCGCAGAGCTTTCTATTCAAATGTCCAAAAGTATTACGGCGAAAGTTAAAACTGACAACGATGCGTGTTTTTAAATTTTCACTTTTCTCGAACACAATTCACTAAGAGATGCTGTTGTATACTGTTTTTGTTTTGACGAGAGCTCCGGATATGTTATGATTTCAATTATTGATATTTTGTAATTTATAATTTTTTATTAATTTGAATTTTGTTAAATCCGTTCTCTTATATCGTCTCTTATATCGTGGAATATTTAACGATGATTAAACTGTGATATGTTCGGTCTATGTGCTATTCTAGGTCTTCAGTTATAAGGTACATTGAGTTTTATTGCAGTCGATTCAGTGGACGCGTTTGCGTAGTTGTCGCAGCGACCCCGCACGTGACAAATATTTGCATAGAGATGTTGTCGTGCGATGACCGGTAGAGAATAATAGACCCGACCTCTTAAAGGCGACCAAGGCCATAATGATGCGAGCAACTGTACACCGACCAGGATGGTGATAAGCAGCAGTGTTGCCATATCCTGCCACAGCACACTGCGCTCGCCAACTTGCCTGGCAATCATGGCGAGCATTGGCAAACTTCTAGATATGATGAGTCAGACTTACGTTCAGTAGTAGAAATCCACCGGTTGATGGGGCGGTGGATTTTTTCGTTCTATCCTCAAATACCTAAATACATTTATATCAGCAAACTGAATCAATCAATAAAAAAAAGTATATATGTTGATGTTTCTCCTGGTATCAGCGTTTGTGTGTTTCTGGACTCCGGATGTGACTCCTGTGTCACATCCTACTGGGGGCCGTTAAGTGTGAAGCGCTTATAATATTTACCTGTAATAACAAAGAAACCTATTCATACGTCTGTTCTAACAAACTTTTGTATTTATAACATTAGTAAAAAAATATATTATTTGTTAATAAAAAAATAAAATAAATAAAAAACAAAGTGTTGTAAAAAATCTCTTATATGGACAACATGTTGTCCACGAGTAATAGATGAGATCGCATGACATTAATGTGAATGATCAACGTGCGTTGATGTCATGACCTCTTGTGACATGACATCGCGATGTCAAAATCTGGCGCGGGCGGTTGTTAACAGCGTGTGAAAGGTATTATATGTTGTTCGCTCGTAATGAGTTATGGTCTAAAACTATGTGGATATTGCGGATATTGTTAGTTTAATGTCCCGCACCTGGGCAAAAGCCCTCTTCTCCGTACAGGAGAAGAGGGCTGCACTGCGAGCTGGTGGATAATTTATCCACCATGCGTAACGATTGCTATCAGGTGCCATGATAACAACGTGGTCTCCAAGGCACGTTAGGGATATCCACAAGAACATACACCCAGACCGGAAAGAAATATCTGCCCCAACGGGAATCGAACCCGCGTTCGCCGGCACCAAACTGACACCGAAACGGATATAAAATTCGAATCTGAACTAAAAGATCGTGAGTTGAAATCTAAATAGAACTGCAGAATTTTTAAGTTCTTGATTGGTTTAAAATTCATCATATTGTAGTCGGTGCCGAAGGTTTTTTATTTATGACGAAACCTACACGTTCCAAGTATGTCATCAAATTCTTCTCCTTAAAAGAAATATTCTTAAATAAATATCAATATACAATTTTATTAAATACCTAATTGATATTATACACTAAAACGAGTTAGTTAAAAAACTTTCTTTACGTGTATAAAATCAATATTTAAAAAACACAACCGGGTGACAATTATTTAATATAGATTTATAACCGGAAAGCGTCCGCTTTACAGATTGACATTCGCCTTGAAAATACCCGTCTGACCGGTTATTTTATTTTTTTATTTTTATTTTTTCATTCTGTTATATAAAACTGTTATGCTAATGCCGAACAGGTGACTTTTACTTAGAATATTTGTTGTGTGTTTTAAAAGCGCCGATTTTTTTCCTAATCAAGTTAAATATTTGATAATTAATATTTCGCATGTCCTCGAGTTTTTTTTTTTTGTTTTGTTTTAAGATACCTAACGACTTAAATATTTTTAGTAAATATTAACTTACAAATTCCTTAAAAATTTCGTTCTGATAATAATACTTCCTATTGTATTTGACAAAGAAATCTTTTTAAGAACACACATTTGACACGCAACAAAATTTAACGCAGTTAATATTTCTTATAGAATATTCTTTCTAGAATTTTATTACAACTCGATTTTAAGATTTTTGTTAAAAATACTAGATTTAGGTATATTAAGTAATTCAACTGTTTCAACATTGAGGAACTGTTATCGAAAGCGAAAATTTATATACATAATATTATAATTTATAATTACTCTTAATATAGGTATGTATGTACGGAAGGAAATTTCAATCAGTTGTACTGAAAAGGAAACGCTTTTAGTATTATATTCTTTACTAGCGGCCCGCCCCGGCTTCGCACGGGTCTTTAAATAAAATTATATATAAAATTATACATTTATATTTTTTATCACCTACACCTGCGTCGATACTGGAAAATATTTTATAATAGACGGATTGAGTGACAGATTTATTATATGTATATACATACATACATACATATATATGTATATAGATAGTACGGATGAAACATTTGAACTGTTTTTTTATTAATTATTTTCTCATTGATGAATACCATATTTTAATAAGTATTATTCCCGACGAAGACAAATCCAAAAACACAAAAATCATAAAAATCGTTCCACTCGTTCTCGAGTTATAAACGGTGTAACTAACACGACTTTATATATATAGATAGATTACAACTTAAATAGCTATAACCATCCAACTTTGTACAATCAACAAACAAATAACGACCAAATATTTTAAATTTTAACAACGAACAAACAATTAAGACCGTAGTACCCTAAAGTATATAATTATATACAAAAAAGAAAAACAGTTTTTTAAATACGGGCGAGTGTCATTCTTTTGGCCGAAGTTTTGGTCAGCGCGATTCAGAAAATTATCTGCGCCATCTATCGTATTGTAGCGACATCTATCTCGCCATATACGAACTAGAAGAAACAGACGTATCCTACATCGCGCTATCGAAGTTTTCAAAACGATTGAGTATATATACACGAACTCGACAATAAGCGTTAAGTGGCGCGTAGCCCACCAGACGCGACACCGTCTGGTCGAAGGATCCTTCCTTTTCAATGGCAACCTCTCTCTACGCCAAACTGGTGACCCCGAGCATGAACGTCAGCGCAGCCTTCGCAAATCTACGTCATCGTGATGTCATCATCACTTCCTCAAGCTTTCGAGCAGCGAGTCATACAGCCAGCCAGCATCCACGGCTACTACGGGTATTCTGACCACAAGCATGCAGCGGACGCGCATTCCTGGTCATCACCCACAGCCTTCGCAGCGACCTTGGCACAGCACACTGCACTTCGGCCGGTCAGCAAGCAGAGACGCACTTCTCTCCTGGTCGACGCAGCAGTCAGTTCCGATTCACCGTGAACTATGCGGCATCCGGTTCCGACTCACTGGAACATTCCACTGGCCCGGCAAGCATCACAAGATGTATGGATGACTCAACCTGCTATCGACCTCCGGTCTCGGAGGGGGAGTGATGTAGCGACATCTATCTCGCCATATACGAACTAGAAGAAACAGACGTATCCTACATCGCGCTATCGAAGTTTTCAAAACGATTGAGTATATATACACGAACTCGACAATAAGCGTTAAGTGGCGCGTAGCCCACCAGACGCGACACCGTCTGGTCGAAGGATCCTTCCTTTTCAAGGGCAGCCTCCTTACCCCCAAAGTATAATTGTAGAATATCGTTTTTATATTTAGTGACATTTAACATAATTAATATTTAACATAGTAGTATATTAATTGAAAATGATGTTTATCTAAAATATTAAAACGATTTCTATTCCTATCCGACATATTTAGTAAACTTTTAAGTTTAACAAAATAATAACTCAAATATAAGTTTTGTGAGTTTTAAAGATTCCTTAGACCAGATGGCGTTGGCGGCGTAGGTACCTATTTCTATTTTCTTAAATATTTATTTTTAAATTTAATTACAATGAAACAAAAACTAAATTATACTGTGAGTTATTTCCAATTTTTATGTATTAAAGTTATTAACATTGGTTTTGTACTTTTTACGTGATACGTGATCAGAGAAAAACACGATAAGAGATGGCGCTGATACAAAAAAATACGCGCTATTGAAATTTATTCTTGATGATATATAGTGTATTAATAAAACGGAGGTTTTAACAGAATTATTATTTGTATAGATAAGTAAAACATTACAAAAAATATATTCGTATTTTAATTATTTATATATTTAATTTGTATTTATTTAAGAAACAAATAATATTTAATAGGTTATATACACAAAAGACTAAGACCAGCCCCCGCCTAAGTGACAAAGTGTGGTATTTTTGAAGACAACTCCCCCTCCCGAACGGATCACGTAGTACGTTCGTACGGGTACGTTCCCTTAGAAGTGAATCCTCAACGCTGCTCTAGTGTAGTAGACGGATAATTTTCCTACCAAGAATAACGAGCGTTATGTGATGTTTAGGATAACAACCGAGGTCAAGACTTACAAGGACGATGTCATAAAAAATATATGTATATAATATAAAAATAAGATTGTAAAAAAGTTTATAACATTAAAATATAAATATACTACATATGTACATAATAATTATATTCTTTTTTTTATTATACGCGATTACATGTTTAAGTTGTGATTACATGGTTAAGTTAAAACTTATAAGAACACGTAGGTATTAAGTGATGAAAGAAATATGTAAAGAATTTCTGTAATAAATCCCATAGCAAAAATACATTTAATTGCATTAGTAAATCATGTTGAATTCTTTAAACTGTACACATGTCAATAAAACTATTTTATGTATTTAGCACTAACATTGTGTTTTAACTACTGTTTGGTGACTAACAACTGTTTGGTGTAACGGCCAGTGCTTGGAACGCACATCGCGTCGTATTAACGTTTCTAGGTTCAAACCCCTCGCTATTCGGAGAGCGATTTGGTTTAGCGTTTTCATTATTATTTTTCAATTAACCATTTAACCAGCGGTAGGATGTCTAAATTAAATTGGAACTGCTGTGAAAATAAAAATGACGGTGAATTATATTTGTCTTGTGCAAATTGTAAAATGGCATATCACACTAATTGTCTGTTGGCGACTGGATATTCTCAAGTACCCGATAACATCGATTTCTCAAAAGTGTGGTACTGTCCCACTTGCACACCGAAGCGGTCAAAGGGAAACAATGAGAATATACCCGTAAATACCGAGCCGGTCAATTCGGGCGCAAAACTCAATAAGCGATCTACAAAAAAAAGGATGGCACTTTCCTCGCCGCCTACTCTGACCTCTAGCGGCGCAATATCGCATATTGAATACCGTGACATGCTTAGAGAAATTGTTAAGGATGAGATTAATGTAATGCTCGATAGCGTTAAAGTTATCATTAAGTCTGCTATAAACGATGAACTAAAACTTATTAGGGACGAGTTAAGCGAAATGAAAACATCGATTAACTTCATTAATAGCCAGTATGATGACTTTATTAAGGAACACAAGGATAACATTAATATTATCAAGGAAGTGAAAGAGGAAAATGTCAAGGCTAAAACGGACATTAAGGAATTGAAAGCTCGCATAAATGATATCGAACAGCGTGCCAGAGAAAAGAACTTGGAGATCCAATGCGTCCCAGAACATAATAATGAGAACCTATTAACGATTATGAAACAATTGGGTAGTGTCGTTGGCTCAGAGCTACAAGATGATAAAATTTTAAGTTGTACAAGAGTAGCTAAAGTTAATCGCCAAAGCCATCGACCCCGATCTATCGTTGTCCAGTTCAGCTCCCCGTATGCGCGTGATAGTTTCTTGGCCTCAGTAATCAAATATAATAAAAGTCACTCTAATGATAAACTAAATACTACGCATATAGGGATCGGAGGCACCAAAAAATCTATTTACGTGATGGAACATTTATCTCCAGCAAACAAAGCTCTTCATGCCGCTACAAGAATCAAGGCAAAAGAAAAGGGCTACAAATACGTATGGGTAAGAAATGGCCGCATTTTTGTCCGAAAAGATGACAACTCTGACATTAAAATAATTAAGGACATGGAGTTCCTCAGTTCTTTGAAGTAACCGTGATATTATCCGAAGTCATTCATGATTATAGGTTATTTTTGCGTAAAAATTCTCTTCTCTAAATATATTTTACCAAAATGTTCGTGGCCTGAGAACTAAAACCCATGATGTGTACCGTAATGTAAGTGCTAACAATTTTGATATTGTCATTCTTACTGAAACGTGGTTGAATTGTTCAATATTTAGCAGTGAGTTATTTGACAGTAGATATAATGTTTATAGAAGAGATAGAAATACTTGTAGGCTTAGCAATAAGACGGATGGTGGAGGAGTTCTAATTGCTGTAAAAAAGAATTTAATAGCTAATAGAAAATATGAATGGGAAAGTGAAAATGAGGATATTTGGATAACTATAAACACTCCAAACCTGAAAGAGATTCGTTCGATTGCTTTATGTGCAGTGTATCTTCCACCACCCGTTAAAAAGCTGACTCTTGATAATTTCCTTAGCAATTGTAATCGTGTATCAGAGCTCCATAATATGTATACATGCATAATAGGTGATTTTAATTTAAGCTGTATAGATTGGAATGTAAATCTGAATAATTGTGTTAAATCTTACCCACCTGCTGCACAACTATTGTTGGATTTTATTTCTGAATGTAGCTTGCAGCAATTAAATTCAGTTTTTAATAACAGAAATAAAATTCTAGATCTGGTTCTCGCTAGTCCGCCGAAGTGTCGCGTCGAGCTATGTAGTGTTTCTGTTTGTAATATTGACCCCCAGCACCCACCGTTACATGTATTTATCTCTTACATTGAATTAGATAGACTTAAAGTTGACTCAAATCAAAAACCATGTTTTTATAAAGCTGATTTTGACTCCATTGCTGAATGTTTAGAGGAACTAGACTGGAACAAAATACTAAGACCTTGTACAGACGTCAACGAAATGGTAAGCACTCTGTATAATATTCTGCGAAATCTGATAACTAAATATGTTCCTCTTCAAAGGGTAAAAAAAGATCCTTACCCCCAGTGGATTAATCGTGACCTTAAAAAAAGGCTGAAAGAAAAACACAAATTACTGAAACGCGTAAAAAAATATAAAAACCCCATGGATAAATTGTCTCTCGTATTACTTAACAAACGATGTAAAAAACTTATCCATGACGCATATAACACCTATAATACTAATTTGGAAGTCGAGATCCAAAATAATCCTAAAAAGTTCTGGTCTTATATAAAAAGCAAACGAAACAATAAAGGCACGATTCCTGGGTCTATGAGTGATGGCTCAAATACATCTGTAGTTGGAGGGGAAATTTGTGACTTATTTGCAAAATATTTTAGCACTCTTTATGAAGCGTCGATGGGTGTCCCAAAACTGAATCCGGAGTATGTCTCAAAATACCTTCTCCCAATAACAGGTTACAGCGACAGCTTTAACTTTTCGGAAATTGATGCAGCAACTATTATTAAAAAACTCGTAACCTTGGACATATCTAAAGGCGTTGGTCCTGATAATATACCACCGATCTTAATTAGGAACTGCGCTTCTGGCCTGGTGACTCCTTTGCACATCATTTACAATTTCTCAATTCGAACTGGGAAATTTCCTGATGAATGGAAACACGCTAGAATAGTACCGATACACAAAGATGGGGGGGAGTCTCTGGTCCAGAATTATAGACCAATATCCATATTGTCCACGTTCGCTAAGATCTTCGAATCATTAGTGTGTCAACATGTTGTAGCATATTTAAAACGATTTATATCCGAGCATCAACATGGATTTATTACGGGTAGATCATGTAGCACTAACCTCGTCTCTTTCACAGAGTTGTTAAGACAGTCTATCGACTCACATCAACAGGTTGATGCCATATATACGGATTTCCAGAAGGCCTTTGACAGAGTACCACACAGTGTTCTAATCCAGAAATTGGAAATTTACGGATTCATGGGCCCCTCGCTGCGGTGG
The DNA here is from genome assembly GCA_036937285.1 of Euphydryas editha. Lineage (NCBI taxonomy): Eukaryota > Metazoa > Arthropoda > Insecta > Lepidoptera > Nymphalidae > Euphydryas > Euphydryas editha. Next base: position 1,135,605 of record JAUPFZ010000022.1, on the reverse strand, counting down.
CTTGAGTCATACTTGAGTGACCGGAGTTTTCATGTTGTCATTAATGGATACACGTCGAAAAGATACCCGATATCAGCTGGTGTTCCCCAAGGTTCCCACCTGGGACCGATATTATTCAACATTTACATTAATGACGTAGTGAAGTGTTTTAGCCACTCAATACCGTACTTGTATGCAGACGACCTTAAGTTTGCTAGAGCTATTAGGTCGCTCAGTGACTCTCTTCTGCTGCAGAGTGATCTGGACCGATTAATCAGTTGGTGTGAGATAAATGGCATGAAATTAAACAGAGAGAAATGCTTACATATAAAATTCACTCGCAAACATAACGTTTTTCCGACACAGTATCACCTTCGTCATAAGAACCTGTTAGAAGTTGCTCAAGTTAGGGATCTGGGAATTGTTTTGGATCAAAAATTAACTTTTGGACAGCACATTGAAAATGTAATGACAAAGGCTACTAGAATGCTGGGTTTTGTTATAAGAAACTGCAGGACTTTTAAACAAGCAAAAACAAAGATCCTCCTTTACAATTACTTGGTACGTAGCAATCTGGAATACTGCAGTATGGTCTGGCGGCCGCACTATGCTACTCACTACTTAAGACTAGAGCGTATACAAAAGCGTTTTGTATGGCACCTATCATACACAGAGGGTATCGCCAAAAGACTGGTTTCTTATGCTAGTAGAATTGAATATTTTAACATGATGACTCTGGAAAACAGAAGAAATTTACTGGACTTGATGTTTTTATATAAACTTCTTCATAATAAAATTGACTGTTCCAGCTTACTTTGCAAGTTTAACTTTAGAGCACCATCTAGATACCCACGTAGTGTAATAAAACCTCTGTCTCAACCACAGCGGAAGACACTTTTTGGTAGCCAATCTGCAGTTCCTAGAATGTCGAATCTATTTAATAAGTACTGTGACACAATAGACATAAATGCGGTAGCCTGCGCGGCGTTTCGGCGGCTAGTTATAGAAAAAATTAAAGGTGCCTAATTTTATTGTGTGTAATGTAATTTCGATAATTATTGTGACTAGATGGTTATACATCTTAATTATAATGGTATATATAATTTTTTTTATTTTTATAATTACTTTTGATGTGCTTAATGTATGAAAATTGAATTTTATTTGTCTATTGACTAAATTTTGACTAATTTAATGTTTTAATTCATGACAACTTGACTCGGGCTTACTTAATTTAATTTAATTTCACTTATATATATCTATTGATTTTGTAATTATGTATCTTAATTAATAATAATGTAATTTCGATAATTATTGTGACTAGATGGTTATACATCTTAATTATAATGGTATATATATATATATATATATATATATATATATATATATATATATATATATATTTTTTTTTTTTTTTTAAATTACTTTTGATGTGCTTAATGTATGAAAATTGAATTTTATTTGTCTATTGACTAAATTTTGACTAATTTAATGTTTTAATTCATGACAACTTGACTCGGGCTTACTTAATTTAATTTAATTTCACTTATACATATAATATATTGATTTTGTAATTATGTATTTTAATTAATAATAATGTAATTTCAATAATTATTGTGACTAGATGATTACATATCTTAATTATAATTTTTTTTTTTTTTAATAATTACTTTTGAAACGCTGAATGTATGTATATAGAATTTTATTTATCTATTGATTAAATTTTGATTAATTTTATGTTTTAATTCATGACAACTTGACTCGGGCTTACTTAATTTAATTTAATTTCATTTATATATATATATTGATGTTGTAATTATGTATCTTAATTAATAATAATGTAATTTCGATAATTATTGTGACTAGATGGTTATATATCTTAATTATAATTTTTTTTGTAATTACTTTTGAAATGCTGAATGTATGTAAATTGAATTTTATTTATCTATTAACTGAATTTTGATTAATTTAATGTTTTAATTCATGATAACTTGACTCGGGCTTACTTAATTTAATTTCACTTAAATAAGTTAATATTGTTTGATTTAATTGATAATTTTTAATTTCACTGATTAATTCAAATCTATGTATCTTGTCTAGGCTTAAAGTAATTTGAGTTCATTTTATGAATTAAGTTCCACTGATGAATGTACCTGTAAATTTTACACTAGCTTTATCAAATTTCTGCGCACTAATCTTGATATTGTTTCTCTCACAATGTAATGTTACTGTTTGGCACTAAAAACCAAATCGTCAAATCATCTTTAAATTTTCTGGTTTATTTTCTTCTGTTTTTTTTTCTACTGTTTGATCAAGTTTGTTTCTATTTTTACATTAACAGGATAACTTTGCATGTCGTGTTTGCTTTAATATGGTTGTACATTTAGAAATGTTGTCTATAATAAAATTAATATTGTAATGTATCATAAATGTAACAACTGCTAGCAAACCTTAATAATAAATAAATAAATAAAACATTGGCCCACAACTTCGTTTACATGAAAATTAACTAACATAAAAAATAACTCACATACTAAAAACTTAATAATCCCCTTCTTATTCTAGACGCAGTAACGAGATAAAAAATACATTAAATTTTAAGTTAAATCGTTAACCATAATCATAATTGTTTACTTTTTTAATGGTGTTACCATAACACCATTACTTTAGTTATTCCTTAAAGCTGATGAAGAAACGTATGGAAAGACGTATCTACTAATAATATGTATCGTACTAGTAAAAATATGTTGTTTTTTTTATGTTACTTCTATTAAATTCATAAAAATCTCCTTACGTTTTATATGTAGGTACAAGAACCATAAATTTAAACTATCCATTCAGAACTTTCCTTAGTTTTGACTAATATTATATTGTAAGTTTTTTCTTTAACAGTAATAACATCCGCTGTTAAAATTCCACACGGATTGCTAACAGTTTTATCTAATATTGCAACGATATTCCACAATTATACATACGGCATGACGCGTCGAGTGACTAACAGACAAACATAGGCGTAAGAGTTTAGGTAAATGACGAGACCATGACACAATCGATAATTATTTTTAGTTATTCTAGAACGTGCGAACATATTAAAGATGAGGAGAGAAATAGCATTCACGTTACATTTTTCGCTTTAAAATCTTACAATGAATAATAAAACTAAATATACTAATTGTTTTAGACATTCTAATCAATCTGTTTGTCATATGTTAACAAAAAAATCGGCCTAACCGTATGGGAACCATTAGGATTCATAATGTGAAATTGAGCCTATAAGAATCCATATTATCATCATAAATATAACCATGGTACGAAACCCTTTTGTGTGGGAGTCCGATTCACTCTTGGTCGAATTTGTTATTACTACCAGTATTGGTACCTACCAGTAGTGTAGAAGAGACATAATGCAATGTTCTCTACTTAAGTCAAACTCATACATCAATATTAACTATTGACATTCATATCACGTTTTAGCACACCTATATCACTTGACTATACAATTATAATACATGAAATAAAAAGCTGTTTTCATCGTCAATCACCGCGCTAACAACTAACGACTCAAGAGAACGACGACATTGCGTAAATGTATTGATTTCTGAAACAATCGCAGCTTGCAATCTATCAATAATGCATCGCACCGAGACCAGACGATCCCGTAAAGGAAATCTCGCTCTGATAGACAAGGAAATAGTTACGTTACTTTGTTCGAGCCGACCCGATGTGGCCTTTAAACAATATAATTATATATATTTTAATGAACAATACGGAATATTGACTCTGAAAACTTAGAAATTTAATGTTTTAGATCATTATCGACACCGTAAAAGGTTTAAAATTATAGGCGAATAGTTTGAGCTTCTGTATTTTATACTCCAGTATTACACTTCTATCAATTTTAACAATATTAAATATCTTTAATCGAAACAAAAATTGAATAGAATAAGATTGAATATATATTTATCCTACACACTGTAGGATGTTTTTTAGATCAGCGAGATAAAAACGTTTATATCTTTTCGTTACAGAGCTGGACGTAGAAGGAGAAATCCACTGGCGCTGTACACAGAAGATGACGGCAATGACCTCAGCGACTTGGGGATTGGCACCTCCAGCACCAAGAGCAGCCTCAGCGAGGACTGTGATACGCACAGCTTAGCCGTGAGTTAAACTTTAGTAATAAATAATCTGAGTATAAAATATATGATAATTTAATCTACAGTCATAGATTTTGATTTGGTTATCAAATAAATGATTTATATTAGACTTATATATTATTTAAAGAAAATAACGATGGTTGATAATAAAATAATAATTTTCATTTACAGAGTGATGGTATGGATCTTGAAAAAAATCATTCAGATATGGAAAACATGTCTAATTGTGATAACAATCGCAAGCTGGGCTCCAGTGCCAACGAATACGACACTTGCACGACCACAACCATCAGTTCTCCCGAGCCCGAGGAGTATACGTATGAGGGCGCTATAGAAGGATACAAATCAAGGATCATTTCGCAAACAAACTGCAACATCGCCAAAACAGTTGTTAATAATAATTTGAAAGAAAAATCACCAGATAAATCAAACGGTGACATCAACAGAATCAGAACATCGATAAGCAATAAAATTGAAGAAAAAATGTCTTCCTTTCAGCAAGAGAGAGCAAACGATTTAAAGAACAACAATAAGAAAGATTTACCGAAAGTGAACATACATCAACGAAGAGAACAGTTCGAAAGAGAAAATTCTCAGGAACCACAGATAAATAAACCAAAACTGCCTGATATCACAAACAAAAAGTCTATCAAAGAAAGACTGTCGAGCCTAGAGAAGTTTAACGAGGAAGTGCATATTCATAAGTCTATAAATGATTTAAATAAGTTAAATGCTGAAGTAAAGCCACTAAAAGATAGGCTATCTTCTCTTGAAAAAGTTAAGACTACACACGTAGAAGTTGACAAAACAAAAAGACTGTCCAATGGTGACCTGAGCAACGCGAGGTCGCTTAAAGAACGTTTATCAAGTCTTAAATCACAAACGTCAGAAGAAGAGGTGAAAGTTACAAAAACGGGAGTAAAGGAAGTTTCTATGAGCCTTAAAGAGCGGCTTTCGTGTTTGGATGCGGCAAAAAATAAGGAAATACCAAAAATAGCAATCGAGGAAGCAATGAAAATAAAAGAAGCGAATGATCATAACGATTTTAAAGAAAATTTGTCAGACAGTTCATTAAAAATGAGTTTGTCAGGAATTGAAAATCAAATGCAGAGTTTCTGTCGCTCACTCGATAGTTTGGATATAAATGGACAATCGTCTCCTAACTCATTCGAAAGAATTCAGAGTCTTGAAGACTTCGATTGTGCCGAAATGCAAAACAACACAGTTCCAAGCGACATAGAAACCGAGGATAGTGGTATTCACACTGCTAGAGACTCGTGTGCACCAGCAGACGACATTGCCGATTTGACTCAAGTAGCTTCTCCCATTGGAGAACCTATGGTTGAAGTTTCTGAATATGAGTCTTCGAATGAAGACGGTGCCATGGCTCTAGTACCTACTAAAGTCGAAGAGCCTATAGAAATTAATTCTGAACCAAAACAGCAGACAGAAGACATCATCATCCAAGAAATCGATGACCCAGAGAGTAAGGCTGACAGTGATAGTGGAAGCAATTACGTTCAAGCAGTTTCTCAGCCTGAAGAATTTAGTGTCACGGATGAAGTGACTGAAATTCAAATGGACAAAGAAGATGAAGACACATTGAAGAGTTTGGATAACCAAGACTCCAGTGTAAGTCTCAATGAGCCCGTCTCGACCACGTCAGAAGGCGACGCAGTCGTATTTGAGGGGAAGATGACTATACATCTAAACTTGAATGAAATTTGCAACAATCTAAGCACTGGTGCTGGGAACAGCTCTAATACTAATAGTACAACGTATTCTAATGACGCTACTAACAACAAAAGCATGCCAATGGTAACTGTTTCTAATATTACAACTACTACTAACATTTCACCAAAGAATTCCATTAAACTGCTTAAAACTAACATAGGAGCATCTAGCGATAACTCGACTAATTGCGTAGATATCTTAACTTCATCTGATACGTGTAATTTAGCCTCAGATGTTCAAAACAACTGTGATTCATCTCACATTGATCATACCTTATCCAAATCGCACATACCAACTGATAGTCCACTTTCCAGTCCCGTCGACGAGGTAAGTAACTCACAAGATTCTAACCCATTCTGGCAGAAAAGAACCAAACGGTGCCTTGAACCGAATAGACGTAAAACAATCTTATTTATAAATAATAAAGTAACAACATTTAAAACCGTAACAAGTACTAGTACTAAAGGTGATAAAGAAAGCAACTAAGGGTCTAATGAAGGTTAATTATATACCTAAATTTCTATCCCCATACGTATTCTCATACATTGCTGAAAGCAAGCTAGATGAGGACGCCAGTTATGGGTATAACTTTTTTAGAAATTTTATGATCTCTTCAGTTCCGCGTCAGTTTGACGGTCATCTTTCCAAAGTATATTACGACAATACTCATAAACCCCACTAAAACTAATTCGATAGTCACATAACAGTACTGAACTAATTAATCATTAAATAGTAATAGTTACATTGTGTCTAAAATATGTGTGCTAAATGAAAATTAAAATTCTAGCGCACCAGAACACTATTTACCATCAGACATCATTCAGGATCATTCGTAGTGCCTAGTTTTATACAGGGTTTGTAAACTGTAGTGCCCGTTTCATTATATCAAATATAAATTAGATCATTAAGTACCGATGTAGACCCCATTTTACTCATAGCATTTTAGAATATTTTATTTCTGTACGTGATATCTGTAAATTCATTATCGAAATATATGTTAAATTGTTCTATATGGGTTTTATTTATGTAATCTATGTATTAATATATCCTCATCAACATGCCGTTCATTAAATATGATAAGAACTAGTTCTTCTTGATAAAAATCAGTATGTATTAGTTTATGAGGTGTGATAAGAACAATACTGTTATCTTCAGAGCTCCTATCTAAAACAAACTGGCCCCTATCTCGTGCGTAAGCATCAGTAACGCGAACGATGTTACGCTGGAAATAGGCATATATTACACTGCGATTAATATTTATATTATATTGAAGGTTAGGATCTTTCATCGGCTTTTGGTGATGGGTAATGCAAGGTAAGAGCCATATTGTATGATGTAGTGTTGCGCTTCATATCTAATATGCTTTTTTGCCGCATCTTGTGCTAATCTTTGTCATTTAGCTAAGCATGTTTATATTTTACTGCTGCCTCGTTTGGTTTCTTATTTTTTTAATTTAGGATTTTATTTTTTATTATTTAAATTATTTTAACGCTTCTTATTTTAATTTGGAAGCAAGTATTACTTACTTCCGTTTCAGAATATATTTTTATATTATTTTGTAAAACTTCAGGTAATTGACGCTTTAGAACTTGCGTTCCAAGAATTGGATTCAGAGGAAAGTGTCATCGTGACAATGGACAATAATGATTCTAAATTTAACGGCAGTCACGTGGAGGAGAATGTTACCGATGCAGTTGATAAATTATTAGATTTCGATATAGAAAAGAAAGTATCGGTGACACCACTGTATGAGAATATTGATATCTTCAATCAGAATAACATTGTTGATGCTGGAGCATTCCCTTTGGATCTGCCGACGAGTGCTCTTGAACCTCCCAAGGAGAAGCCTCCACCACCCCCAATGGATGATAGTCCTGATGATGAACTTCTTGGAAACGTAAGTATTATCATTTTTCAGATCTTAGATACGTGCATTACAATATAGACATTTTTAATTTGACATCTAGCGTAATATTGGTAAACACTTATTATAATAATATCACTTAATAAAATAATAATCACTTTAAAGTTTTAATTTGTAAAATGATGATTCGAAGGTGCTCGTGGGGCCTATTTGAATAAAGTTGTTTTTGATTTTGATTTTATAACAATTCATAACTAGATAACATATTGTAAAATTACACATTAATATGAATAAATATATTTAATTATACAATACAAGATAACTAATAAATAGGTATTTTTGTGTCACAACACGTATCAAAAGTTTAAATTCAATCCAAAAAATATTTTCAGGGTAATTTCAAACATACAAGTTCGGCACGTCGTATTAAGAAGGAAATTCGAAACAAACGCACCAGTTTCCTAGGAATCGAAGGCCAAGTAGACGATAGTTATCTAGACGTAGATTTAAAACTAGCACCGCGCCCCGACATCACCTCCTTCTTACAAGAAGAGACCAAGATCGAGAAACTCCTGTACAAAAAAACCTTATCCCATGATATGGACGCCAAATTAAGGGACAGTAGGGATTCAGGAGTTGATATTGATAGAGGACCTTCAGCTGAAGCTTGGTATAAAGGGCAATCGTCTCCAGAAATATCTAACCCTCATAGCAGACAAAATAGCGAGGTAAGACATCATTTTAAAATAATTATCTTTTTCTGCAAAGATTTTTTTTTAAAGTAAAATTATTAGAAATATTCATATCTCTTATCTTTTTAAGTTTTACATTTTTCTAATCAACACATTATGTCAATTTGTAAAATATTATATATTTTAACAACTAGGAAACAATAGTTGCTTTTAACATACTGTATATTAAAGTTACAAATTATTTCATTTCATATTAAACTTTTAAGTCAAGACTGCAACGAATTTCAATAGTAGCTGAATCGGGCTTTATTCAAATACAAATTCAAATTTTCCATTAAACTCTTATCATTAATAAATTATCCCATAAATAACACAAACATTTAATAAGTCTAATATCCCATTTTCCAGCCCTACACCCAAATGACAGTAACATCAGATGAGGAAGAAACAACGAAAAAAAATTCTGAATCTTTCTCGAAAGATCTCACCACAAAATTAACAAACTTGACAGAAAACGGTGACGCTAACGACAACAAAATAGACCATTTGGACAAAAAATTACAACAGCAACAGGTAAGGTCCGAAAACTGACCTTCTAGAAACCCTTATTTCACTTTCCTTTAGTGTCTTGAGTAGAATTTTGTAGAAATAGATGAGAGCTTTAATATTATATAAAGTATGGCTTGTACTATTTCCCTATCTTGATCACATAATTATATAAAACATAGTCTAGAATTATGTATATAAAAGATATTTTGCTTTTAATTTTGGATGCCAAATCTTAAACTTGAAATTACTGATTTTGATTAATGATTATTAGAAATTATAGTTTTTTGATGGAAAAAAATTATTAGACAATTTCTATGTTAAGTTCTTATTATATAATGTAATTTTTACTTAATACCGTTATGTTGTTATATAAATGTAAAAAGTATAAAAAAACTAATTGCGGTTTTGGTATGTAAATATGGTTAAGGGATGCTTTGGCTCACCTAAATTGTACGTTCGGAAAACAGGAAAAAAATGTATATTTAATAATTTTTTGTTTTTTTTTTTCAATCCTGTTTTACGAGTAACATAATTTTTGGTTTAGGTTTTATTATATATATTAAAATATCGGCTATAACCACTGCTTCCTAATGCTTGTAACTCCACACACATTTAGAAGTTTCCTATAATCAATACTATATAAGAATGATAGTTCTGTTTAGTTCGAATCGTTATGTATTTTATTCGTCAATAAATATTATTTATATAGTAATATATTATGCCTTTTATTTATACTTTTATCAAACCTTTTGTAGTTAGCAGCTTCAAGCACGATGCACGCACTGCATATCATTTCTTTTGATACTTTAATATTTTTTTGTTTCAAACAGTAAACAATTTTTATTTTTGGATTGTGCTATTTTTTGTTTTTGAAGTTATACTTCTTTTGGCGCGTTAGGGAAAAATGATGTTTACGAAAAACCGACACCATGAAATTAGCTAGTAAACATTTTAGTTTTTTTCATGATATTTAAATAAACTTTATTTAACTAGATAATGCGTTAAAATAAAATTTTCAATGTATTAAATAACTTTTTTTTTTCTATTATTAGTGTCGTTTTTTTTTTTTGTCTACAAACGTAGGATAACGCGAAAGATAACATTTTTAGAAAGGTTTATATTTTTTTACCCCAAAGAAGTATAACTTCTTACGTGCGTGTACACCACACTTTGTTGTAACACATTTTTTTTTGTTTTCTATTTTTTTGTAAAAGGAACTATTATATTATTTAGTTTAATAAATAACCGATTTATTGTATCAATGTAATAGTTCCGTAAACACGCATCCACCATTTTTTCGTGTGTAAATAACATTTAAACAAAATGGCCGCCGGCTGTAATTTCCAGGCGGTTCAAATGTCTCGCACTAACGACGATTGGCCTGACGGGCTCTTTGACGATGCTCATACGAAGGTGACTGTCATGTTTTACACTAAACAATAGTTTTTAATAACAACAATTTTCATTTTATTCATACTCAGTTAATAAGCCTAACTTAATACATAATACTATTATAAATAATAAAAACCATTTATCCCTACGTATTAGGGTGGATCCATTAATTACGTCAGACGTTTAGGTTTTTCGAGCGAAATCTCACTCGATCTCACGTGGATGAGGGTAGTCTCGGCAAATATCACGTAATTATTTTCCTACGTTATAAATCTTAAATACTAGGCTTAACTAGTCTTAAATAAAAATAAAAATAAATAATACAAGAATTGCTTTTTTTTTGTTATACAAATGTAATCGAGCACAGATTAACTCATTTACATTACAAATACGCATTTAAAAAAATCTCACTTGAGATTAGGAGATGGATTCGAGCAAAATCTCACGAAATCTTACCGGGGGGGGGGGGAAAGGGGGCTTCGATAAATCGCCAAAATTATCTCACGTAATTATTGGATGCTCTCTTATAGATAAGTCATTCTCATCTCTAAAAACATATAAACTGAAAATTGTTAACAACTAATTCAAAATCATTATATAATTTACAAAAAAATGCACGCAAGCTTAATCTTTGACACTAAACTTACACTAATTCAGTGACTAACTGGAGAAAATTATACAAATCTACCCAAATCCAATAGGAAGTACTGCGTTTCGAACGAGAACTTCTACAATTGGAGCAGGAAGAACTTAGAAGGCAACGCGAAAATCTTCTAAGGGACCAAAATAGGTTAATACAAAAATCAGTTCAAGATATATCAACAGCTGGTGTCCCGGAAAAACCAGTAACACACAAAGCGAGTAAATCAACAAATCACAACTATAGACATTCGATGCCAAATCTATTAGTTAGTGAAAACTACATACCACCTGTTATCGAAAGACCAGTCATTGATGAGGAGATGAAAAGGAAACCGTTTGTTTCCGAAGAACATATCCAAAGTCATTTCGGCGTGGAAGAAAGTAGGAAATTATTGTTCGATGACAAGACAAAGTTTGCTGAAGTCAGAAGACCGGTTCCAAATGTGATGAGACCTCAACAACCTATACTGCCCCCGAAACCAAGGAGTCGTGATTCCATTGAAAGGGAAATTACAATGAGGTTAGTTGACCCTGTAATTTTTATGCATCCTTTTTTGGTTTAGATCTTTATTGTAGTCGAGAAAGATTTGGCTGATTTTTCTGTTATCAAGTTTAAAAAACAGACATTTTGATTTGTTAATCACATAATAAATCTTTCTAATCGTACTAAAGAATAATGATGTCAAGACCAATGTATAAAAAATGTTTGTTCTAGTGTTTTTGAAAATTCGACCGGTGTGGGGATAAAAAAGGGGGTGAAAGTTAGTATGGAAGTATAAGCAAGGTCACGCTTTCACGGCTTATCTCGGAACTGATATTGATGAAATTTGGTACAGGGGTAGACTAGATCGTTGGAAAGTGTATAAGCTACCTTCTGTTGTAAAAAAGGTGCATTATATAGGAGTTCGTCATTATCGAAGTCAAATCCATGAAACTTTTTATTAAAGCAGTTGATAAGAAGTAAATAAATATTTGTACTAGGGTTTTTGAAATTTCGACCTACATAGGGATCAAATAGGACATGAAAATTCATATAGAAATCCAAATGCCACCGTTAGAATTAGTAAACCGTATTTTTTTATTGGATTTGTTGAAAAATTTTCTCTATACTTTCAGGAGTAGTCGATTGCCATCTGCAGTGGAATACGTCAATGTGGATCGTACTGCTGTCCAGATGCGTCAAAAAACAGTGAACGGAAATGGACAGTACCATCCGATGACAAGACATACGCTTCAGGTTTGTTACCGCAGTCTTAGTTAACAGTCTATGTAGAAATATAAGTTATACTCGATTATCATTATCCCTAATTCTTCCTATATTATAAATGTGAAATGTAAGTTTGTTCGCTTTCACGCGAAAACTACTTAACCGATTATCATGAAACTTTGTACACATATTCTTGGAGGTATTAGACATAGAATACTTTTTTCTTTTGGTCACGATAACTGACATCCACGCGGATGCTAGTAGTCCATATTTTAATCTTTAAATTAGCAAAAGTGTGGCACATGTGGTTTTGATATGAAAATATCCAATTAAGTTTTAAAAAAAAAAAGCTACTAAGAGCAAGAATAAAAGAATCCTGGGAAAGGGGTTGTTTCAAATTTATATGGAGCCTGGGCCAGGTATTTGTACAGTATTTTAAAATGTTCAGGGTCATGAAATAATGAATATTTTTTCTTTATTTCTCATGAAAAGGCCTTATTTACGAGGTAGTTTTAATTTGCAAAATAAAATCGCAACAACTTGTCATCCCTTTTGACAATGACATATACACAAACGTTGTGATGACATTTTAAATATAAATAACCACAAAAATAGGTACGTATCCAACACTTAGTCGATCGAAAGACTTCGAACGTAATGTCATCAAATATAGACAACAAAACTAGGTTGATGTACATCGAGAGTTGCTATTCTACGAATGTATCCAATTATAAATTTTATAACTACCTCTTAATCACTGTAAAACTACTAAAAATCATATTTTAATTTAATTTCTATGATTTTATACTATTTTTTTGGTATACCGTACAAATACCTGGCCCAAGATGAAACAACCCCTTTAGAATAATGGACTCTATTACTTCTGATATAATAATTATTTTGTTTGATCTTCACAAAAAAGACATGCTTTAGTCAGTATTGCAGTTGGTCTGGGCACTTGCCCAAAGTACCCAGTGGATGAAGAGTTTAAATAATGTATCAGAAATAAGGTATTGCACTTACAAATTTAACTGCCTTATTTATAAACGTTTACTATAAGCCCGATATAGGTAAAATATGTTTTGTCGCTTTCGTGTCTTTTTATATTCGATAGATCGAGGCAAAACATTTTAACTATATCCGGCTTATAGTACGTTTGTAAATAAGGCCGTAAAGTTGTAAAGTAAAATTTAGAGTTAAGCGTGTCTTAAGTTAATTGAAATTGAGTTTCCAATTGAGTCAATACCCTGCATAAAATAAACGCAAGAATATATGGTTCTAATATACTATTGTTGTGTCATATTTTCAGGCGCTAAGCGCTGCTCCTACTCCCAAACTGATTTCAAACACCGATTGGATGCAAACCCGTAATCAGACAAGACAGAAGCCGGCGAACTTTAACTACAATCAGCACTGGCTCATACAGGTAAAAATAACAGACCTTATTCAACACATGTTTGGTAAAAAATATATATATATATATATATATATATATATATATATATATATATATATATATATATATATATATTTGTTTGTGTAAGACAATGAGCTTTCTGAGAAATGTTTTATGCTAAAAAATACTTTGGGGTCGTCCATTAATCACTTAGGTACTAAGTATATTGAAATATCCAGGTTTTTTTTTGTTTTGGAATTTTAAATACAGGTTTAATCTGATAAAATTTGAGAAAATTGTTGTTAGCATAAGGTATAAAAATAATAAAGGAAGGTGTAAAAAAATCATACGAAAAATAAATACACGTGATATCTAATTACACCTCCTTCTCCCCCGTCCCCCCACCATTAACTTTAACTACTAACATTCAATGATGTATTATCTGTGGTATTTGCAGGAGGCAGAGCAGAGAAGGATACAGGAGCAGCGCGCCCGCGTCTACCGCGAGCCTGTGAAGTAAGGACTTGAATTCCTCTACGACAAAATATTGTGTCGGATAGGCTATTTATTGAAAGAGATTCTTGTCTATGAATGTCTGTTAGACGTATGATGGCAAAATTTTAACTCAACTTAATAAGTCTGTAGACGTCCCACTGTGCTGGGCAAAGGCATATAGAAGGCTTGCCTTCCAGGCTTAGAACTTAATCCACGACGCTGCTCCACTGCAGGTTGGATAAATTCCCCTAACATGAGTAACGATCGTTATCAGATCAGATATCCGCCTATGATATCAATCGAGACCGCTGGCTTTACGTGCTCCCCGAGGCACGGTGTGGAGATCCACAAGGACATACACCCAGACCGGAAATAACTATTAATACAAATATCAGCTTCGAGCGAGAATCGAGCCCGCGACGTTGAGGAGACTATTCGCACCACTACACCAGAACGGTCGTATTTAATGTCCAATGTTAAAAGTCGATAATAGAAAATTTTTATGAAATTATTGAAATGTTTCAGAAAACATCCACAAGAGAGACGTATCCGACCAGACACCGCACGTACCGCTGAGCCGCGAGAGGACAAAATGCTAAGCGTCAGCGGCCGGCGGAAGTGCTCCCACTGTGGGGAGGAACTCGGTGAGTGGGGTGGGGGGTTGATTGAGTGAGGCATGATCATTACCTTAATGAACTTCTGAATTCTCGGGCACTTTTGAAATTATTATGTTTACTATAATTTCCCCCACCACAAAATCTTTTGCTTTTTGTCCGTGATTTCAAACAAAATTTATAAGATATATTCCAGAGAAATTAGATCGAATGGCAACATCCTAGTATATGTATAGAAATGCGTATGTGAATGCTTCCAATTATATGTCTATACATGTTTATGTAAGTGTGAGTATATATGTGAGAGTGTGATAATATCTATGTGAATACATACGCAATCTCACAGAGATTGTGCACA
Source organism: Euphydryas editha (assembly GCA_036937285.1). Taxonomy (NCBI): domain Eukaryota; kingdom Metazoa; phylum Arthropoda; class Insecta; order Lepidoptera; family Nymphalidae; genus Euphydryas; species Euphydryas editha. The sequence goes on along the minus strand of JAUPFZ010000022.1, from coordinate 1,120,529 downwards.
TGTAAGTGGATGCGTAAGAGTGCGTGCATACTAATGTTATTGATGCACTATTGTGTGAGATTGTGCACACGTGAGTTATAGCTTCGTACATAAGAGAATGCACGCAACGTATAAGAGAGCATGATCCGTGTGAGAGTGCGTGCTCCGTGTGAGAGTGCGTGCTCCGTGTGCGAGTGTGTGCGTGCTCCGTGTGAGAGTGCGTGCTCCGTGTGAGAGTGCGTGCTCCGTGTGCGAGTGCGTGCGTGCTCCGTGTGCGAGTGCGTGCTCCGTGTGAGAGTGCGTGCTCCGTGTGCGAGTGCGTGCTCCGTGTGAGAGTGCGTGCTCCGTGTGCGAGTGCGTGCTCCGTGTGCGAGTGTGTGCGTGCTCCGTGTGAGAGTGCGTGCTCCGTGTGAGAGTGCGTGCGCCGTGTGCGAGTGCGTGCGTGCTCCGTGTGCGAGTGCGTGCTCCGTGTGCGAGTGCGTGCTCCGTGTGAGAGTGCGTGCTCCGTGTGCGAGTGCGTGCTCCGTGTGAGAGTGCGTGCTCCGTGTGCGAGTGCGTGCTCCGTGTGAGAGTGCGTGCTCCGTGTGCGAGTGCGTGCTCCGTGTGAGAGTGCGTGCTCCGTGTGAGAGTGCGTGCTCCGTGTGCGAGTGCGTGCTCCGTGTGAGAGTGCGTGCTCCGTGTGCGAGTGCGTGCTCCGTGTGAGAGTGCGTGCTTCGTGTGCGAGTGCGTGCTCCGTGTGCGAGTGTGTGCGTGCTCCGTGTGAGAGTGCGTGCTCCGTGTGAGAGTGCGTGCTCCGTGTGCGAGTGCGTGCGTGCTCCGTGTGCGAGTGCGTGCTCCGTGTGCGAGTGCGTGCTCCGTGTGAGAGTGCGTGCTCCGTGTGCGAGTGCGTGCTCCGTGTGAGAGTGCGTGCTCCGTGTGCGAGTGCGTGCTCCGTGTGCGAGTGTGTGCGTGCTCCGTGTGAGAGTGCGTGCTCCGTGTGAGAGTGCGTGCTCCGTGTGCGAGTGCGTGCGTGCTCCGTGTGCGAGTGCGTGCTCCGTGTGAGAGTGCGTGCTCCGTGTGCGAGTGCGTGCTCCGTGTGAGAGTGCGTGCTCCGTGTGCGAGTGCGTGCTCCGTGTGAGAGTGCGTGCTCCGTGTGAGAGTGCGTGCTCCGTGTGCGAGTGCGTGCTCCGTGTGAGAGTGCGTGCTCCGCGTGAGAGTGCGTGCTCCGTGTGAGAGTGCGTGCTCCGAGTGCGAGTGCGTGCTCCGTGCGAGAGTGCTAGTACACGTGTAGGAGTGAGCCCTGAAGACGGGTGGTGCGGTGTCGCAGGGCGCGGCGCGGCGATGATCATCGAGTCGCTGTCGCTGTGCTACCACGTGTGGTGCTTCTCGTGCGCCGTGTGCGGCTGCGCGCTGGGCGACGGCCGCGCCGGCGCCGACGTGCGCGTGCGCGGCGCGCGCCTGCACTGCCACCACTGCTACTCGTCCGACGACGGCTCCAAGTACTCGTGCGTGTAGCGCCCGCGTAGCGCCCGCGTAGCGCACTGTAGCGCCCGCGTAGCGCCCGCGTAGCGCACTGTAGCGCCCGCGTAGCGCACTGTAGCGCGTGTAGTGTCTGCGGACGGCTCCGCGCTGCCGCGTTCGGCTACAACCGACTACGTTTGGCGCCGCATCCGAGTCCTCGTGCCTGTCACTACTGTCACGTGCCGTATGTGATAATTCTCGGGTAATGGCTCCAAATAATCTTTGCGTCAAACTGCAGTGACTACCACCCACTACTTTCCACTAACCTCCTCCAATGTGTCCTAATTCTTGGTTGACGGCTCCAAGTGAATGTATTTAAGAACAATAACCACTATTTACTTTCACGGACTACCACCATCTATTACGTGTAAAGACCATCAACTACCACCACTATTGTCACTCACTACCTGGTAGTATCCATACCCTGTACAACCCGAGCGAGCCGAGTAGCGAGAACATTTGTGTTAGTAAAAAACTAATGAAACTAGAGTCTATTTATCTTAATAGGGAAAGTGGAACTTTCGAAGAAAATCGAAATAAGACATATATTTTATATAGCCTATTTCATTGTATATATGGTTAATATATCATCTTAACCCGAATAAAAACATAACATTGAGTAAAAAATCTCATTGATTTCTACTTTCTAAGTTCTGTGTGTTCATCTATTTAAGTAAAGAATAATATTAAAAATGTACTTGTGTTTCATTATAAGCCCAATACGGTGACAATGGCTTGATTTTTGTATGGAATACTTCACCTTTTGTAAAACTAGAAAACGGAAAATATAGTAGAGTTTTAGTACTGTAACTATTTTCTTAATATAATTTAAAATTTTATATCCAAGATCATACACGTCTTTGGCCTCAGCTCGATCTGAGACCATTATTGCACGCTTTTGTTTACCCTTTGAGTCGACGCATATTATAAAAAATTTCTGTTAGAAAATTTCTTCACGTTAGAATAACGACAGCCGTCTTCATCTAACGATACAATATTTATACGTGTGTAACAAAATGGGGTTAGTTTAATTTATTGAAATTTTTTATTAAAAAAATTCTAACAGAAATATTTTAAAACGTGCGTCAGACCTAAACTCAAACCGAGTCGTAGATTTTAATCTCTGAAAAACGTTTAAAAAATATCTCGGTATCAAAAAGATAAGGTCGGAAAAAGTTAAAATTGAGCACGCAAAATATTTTCTTTGATTCGAAAATACTAAGTTTTGCGTTATAGTAACTTTTTCTAGACTTTCGACTGCGACGCGGACTTTGAGTTATTATTTCGACTCTCATTATTCTTTAATTTAAAAATAATTTTTGAAAATGCACATTTTTTGTTCGAAAAACTCAATATTGATCTTGAGTTATATCCTTTATATTTTCAATCACTATGTAAACGGTATAATTATAATATATTAAAACCAAATAAATTCAAATAACAATTAATAACCTTTAATTTTCTCGATTATTAAACATTAAGAAGTAACGAATGTCTTAATCGATTTATTTTTTTCTTAGAATAATTTTATTTCTTTTTCACTTATATTGTGCCATGCAGACGTCTTAAAAACATAATTCATTTCGATTTATCGATAAACGAATAAAAACATATTAATACTAATAAAAGAAATATTCTAAATAAACGTAGAATTTTGTATAATTTTGTAAATATTTTTAATTTATGTTAGCGTGTGTTAATTTAGCTTTAATAGTGAGTACATTAGAGTTATGGGAACATTTAATCCAAAAAAATGTTTATTGTTTTTTTTTATTTTTTATTATGTATATTAATTGTCGTTTTTTTCTTATTTTGCATCATTTTTAACATCGTTCTTCTTTGTGAAAATCGTACATTTTTTTCCTTATGTTGTAATTATGTTAAATTTCGATGTCTATTTTCGATTCTGTACATTATCTATGTGAACTACAATTGTATATCAATAAATATTACAAACTTTTTTTTCCTGTTTAATTTCAAACCCCTCAAAGAAGTATAAATCTAAGAGTTTATTTGTTTTTTTTTTTTTGTTTCTTTTTGTTTGTTGTTATGTAATTTTTATTTTTATTTTTAAAAGTTATTGTCAACAGTCAAATTAATTTAAAAGATGATATTAAGACTTAAAATATTTGTCATTCTGGACATCATTTTTACAAGATTGGATTTTTAGTAAATGTAAAAAATATGCCCATAGCATTAAATGTCCTGTTGTCTCCACAATCAATCACTACATATAAAACAAAGTCTTGCGCCGCGTCTGTCTGTCTGTTCGCGATAAACTCAAAAACTACTGTACAGATTTTCATGCCGCTTTCACCAATAGATAGAGTGATTCATGAGGAAGGTTTAGGTACATGTACATAGCCCGGGCGCAGCCGGGTCGGGCCGATATAAAGAATAATCATAAAATAAAGGTATTTATAACGATACGAGCGTTATCTGTTGACTGTTTTGAACTATATCTACACTACAAGAACAGCAAGTACATGGGGCTCCATCTATGAATCATTTTTGTAATTAATATCACAGCTATGACATTATTTACATTTTATGCGAGTATTTTTGATCTATCGCGCAAATTAATAAATACAAAATGTTTCCTGCTTTTGTCAAAAAAAAAACGTTAATAATTTTTTTTTAATAAATAATCATATGAGCGCCATCTTTTGATTGTGTATTCAACTATATCTACACTACAGGTACATAGGGCGGATATCTATGAATAATTTTTTGTAATTAATATGACATCTATGATATTATTTACCTACATTTTTGGTGAGTGTTTTTGATCTATCGCGCTATTATATATATTAATAAAATATTTCGACGTAGATATATAATTCTATATAGCGTTAACGTTTTGAATTACTAAGAACTATATTATAAATTATTACTAATATTTAATGAATATGATATATTCAATATTTAAACGGGTCACGGGGCACGGGTCAGCTAGTAAATATTATAAAAAAGTTATGCCCGAACAAAAAGACTGATCTCACGTAAATAATACTTTTCACTCAGAACAACGCGGATTGTTTACTGTTCCTTTACGTCACAAAAAAAAATCCTTATCCAATGACCATCGATGTATAATTATGATACATCGATGCCAATGACCAATCTTACAGTTTACCTATAATGACGAACGTAAATATCAGAGTCCACTGATTTGATCATTGAATATGTGTATGTGTATTAGTGAGTATTCATTAACTTGTTATTGAAATTCATTTATATGTAGTGAATACAGCATCGCTAACAATTAATGAAAATTCGGATTTGGATCTCGTTCAAATTTAAATGAGACCACATGACATGCACAAAATCAGTAGGTACACTCGGTAAAAAATTATGTGGTAACAGTAACACACATAAAAATACAGTCGAATTGAAGCTGCTCCTTTTTTTGAAGTCGGTTAAAAATGATAAGGAATTAGAAAATATTAACAGATAAGTTTAAACGTAAAGAAGATTTAGAATCTCAAATATGATGTAATACGTCTCATGTTCAGGACAATTACTGTTGAGAAAATTAAATAATGACCGCTAACAATGTACTCTTGAGGTAATCGCATTTTTGTGATACCGACTTGTGGTGACACTGTTTTCTAAGTATAAAGGCCATCTTATCTTTTCATAGACATTCTACTTTTCAGGCGCAGATAAAATACGGTACCTTGAGCAGATAAAGTGCCTTCAGTTTTGACAATTATCAGATTTATTGTAATGTTTAGTGATTAAGAACGATTTTTTATAGCTACAAAGGCTGTAAGGGTAAACGAGTACTTACTCGTAACTACTTAGTAAGAATATTAATGAGATTCCGAGTTAAATAATATGTTAATGGTTTGGTTTTTTTTAATACATACGCAATACTATTTTATAATTTAATTTTTTTTTTTTTTTTGGTGGATAGGGGATAAAATCTTTCACAAATTACTTTTGTAGTCATCATCAACCGATAATTGGCCACTGGAATGTAACATTTGCTTCTTACACTGTCAGAATCCAATATCTCTTCAGTATTTGTTAGATGTCTTCTACCACGTTATAGGAGATCTAAAGATACTGCATACCCAAGAACAGGTTCGCTGTTCCTGGAACTTGGAGTCCCAGCACTATCGGTTCTTTTAACTATTTGCGACGCATAATATAGCCATGTTGTTTAATCCGGTCCTTATACAGATCTCCTTATTTCAATACGATCGCAAAGAAACACGCCGAATATTACTCATTCTAAGTTAAGCAAAAAAGATAATTATTTGAACTGATTTGCTGTCGTTGTTACTTACCTAAATGTTAATGTAAGTAGCCGCTTGAGTGTCCGGGCAATGACCTTTTAGTTTACCAACTACACAAAACTGCTCAAGGCCTGTCACGTTTTGTTATGTAATTTCTCACCGGTAATAATGTAACATACGTTAATCAATCTTTAGTTGACAGGTGCACTTTGCGTACTAATGCTCGTGTCGAAAAAAAGTTGACATGGGAAATTTAGGCATGGCGACCATTACTTGACACCGGCGCTTGCGGTTATTGCGGTTAGTTTGTAAACTTTTGTCAACTAGTAGTTGACACGGGCAGTGGAGCCCTGGGGGAGTTAAATTGATTGATTAGACGGCCGGCTGGTCGAGTGGTCAGGCAACTGGCACTTTACGCAGCGGTCGCGGGTTCGAATCCCGCCAGGTGCAGATAATTTGTATGACGAATATAGATGTCTGCACCGGGTCATGGATGTGTATTTATGTATATATGTATTTATATCTTAAATTTATTTCCGTTCCTAGTACCTGTAACACAAGTTCTTACGAACTTAGCACGGGGCTAGGTTAACGTGGTGTGATGTTGGTTAATATTTATTTATTTATTTATTGATTTAAATGTTCAAAATCGTAACAAATTTTATTGTACAGGTAGGTATATGAAAATTTCTCTAAATCTAAACAATTGTCGACGAACCTATTAATAAATAACTAAAAATTTATTGATTAGGTACCTACCTATATAATGCCGTCGCTAGCTAGTATTATACAAGAATCAAGAGGTCAGTGCGGATACACGCACTGTTTGAGGACTTTCTTCTTCTAGAAATGAATAATTTTGACCAAAAAAATATCACATTATTAAGGATAACGAAGACACCTTGCTCTAGTAGTTGCGGGTTCCATCCCCGCTCATAAATATTTATATATGCCATATAAAGCTTTATCATAGTTTGAATGTTTGTGCGTGTTGTGTATGTTTTGAACCCCGATACAAATTTTCATTCAAAGTCCAAAAAAAAAAGGGTTCCAAAGTCTCGGGCCTTTATTTATTATTTATTTTTATTATTTAAGCACTCGATAATCTTAATTGTCAAGATATCATACTACATATTATTGTTTTATCTTAATTTATGATTCTTATTAAATTATATTAAATTAAATGACCTAAATCAATTTTAAGCATATATCTAAACTGATTCATTATGAGAGCTTCTGCAGTCTAAATTTAGATGAATAATTGACGTGCTTATCTTTGATCTGAATCATTGTTCCAGAAAAAAATAATTATATCTGGCAGACTTGGTGATTATCTAATTACGACATAAAACTCTAGACTGACATGAACACGCAACTTATACAGAGACTAAGAGCGTGTAGTTTAGTATATCACGTTTTTAGTTTTTTTATACCATCAAGTTCACTTATTAAAGACCGAGATTACCCAGTGGATAGAAAACGTAAATCGTTTTAGACGGTCGCGTGTTTCAATCCAGGCTGCTGACATTTTAAAAGCGAAATTCGCCTTTAAATTAATTTAAATTATGCTTGAGCTTGTTAAGTTCTGAGGCATGTATATCCGCAAACCCACAGTGTAGCAAAGAGGCGGATAGAGCTCCTATGCTTCTTTATAAAACAGATCTTTCAGTGTGGCAGTTTAGAAGCTGTTAACTGGGTTTAAAAGGTAATTTTCATAAAGGCTTATGATTTTTGAAATTAGATGTATTTGAACCACTGTATATAAAGTTCTAACCTGATTGCGTTACCTATATTTCATTTTTATTTTTTATTATAAGTTCGTAATTTCTCTTTACATAAATTGTCAAATTAATTTATTAGTTAGTCTAATTTTAAGTTTTTAGAAAAAAAAACACCAAAAAATCTTTAAAAACGTAAATCATAAATCTTGAAACTGCTTAACGATAAAAACAAACAAATGATAACACACGTATTGCTAAAACCATGCAAAGGAAGTGAACAATTGTGATCATTACAGCTATTCCTCATCTTTGTGAGGATATCTGCTGAACGGACCAGGAATTGACCTTCCCGAGGATAAGGTTATAAATAACGATTTATTTATAGCACGAAACACGAGAAAATTGTATTTACTCTATTAATATTTTTATTTTATCTATTATTCTAGTCATTTTACAAATTATGAAATATTCTTTAATTACTATAGTTAATACAACCGATTCGAAATGTAGATTTTGCTCTGAGAATAACTTGTTCAGCTCAACTGTTACTCTTTTAAATATTTTCAATACATTACTCAACTATCATAAATTCATGTCCTGCATGAAAGAAATTTACTATAACTACACATCTTTGCCATTGGTATTATCTTGTACCGAATAATACCCATACTGTGGCTTATTAAAGACATTTTAATATTAACTTTACATTTATTAATTGGCTATTGTAAAACTGTTTGTGGATTATTTATATCATATAAATTAATCATGCCAAAGATATACTGTAAGCACAGGTACCTACTGATTGATAATTTTACTTTTTATATTTTTTATTTATTTTTTTATTTTTTTTTATGTTAGTTGGATAGGCAAACTAGCAGACGTTCCACATGATGGTAAGTGGTTGACGTCACCCATGAACATAAACTAAATTATCTGGAACTAGCCCAGGCAACTCATTTATGTGTTGTCTAACCAGAGACATAAGGTGTTAAAGTCTCGGTGCCAGTAATTACACTGCCTGTCTTGCCCTTCTCTCCGAAACACAGCAAAGCTGTTTCACGGGAGAAACAAGCAAGATGGTGGTACCCATGCAGACGGGAGCGCGGCACAGCGCATCTTTTCCACCGGTAATATTTATGATGTTACGGAACAAGTATGCTTAATTAAAAAAATCAAAAAACCCGACTGCGTAAAATACTCTTATTATAAACTAAAAAGAATAAAACAATTTACTAGCTTTCATTTGATACCCATATTGCTACAGTAAGAAAAAAAAAATTCAACTCCCCCCCCTCATTCCGCCATTTACGGGCGCCATTTTGAAAATTTATATAGCCTATGTCACTACTACAAAATAGACAAATCCAACGACACCTCATATGTCAAAAACCATCCAGCCGTTTGGGCTGTAGGGCGTGCCAAAGAAATGGACATACATACATACATACATACATACATACACTCGAAAAACATAACCCTCCTTCTGTCGCAGTCGGGTAAAAAGAAGCGTGATTTTGGCGCGCCAGCCAGTTAGCACAGCCAGTTAGTATTAAAGATCCATGCAGGAGGATATGTCTAACTGTGGACGACTATAAATAAGGAGAAAAAAAAAAGAAATGAAATAGCTATCACAGATTAGTGGGTCATTCCCGTTTATCTAAATCCTCTTTTCGATAGTACAAAAACGATAATTTCCTGAAAAATCTATAGGATGCAATTTTATGAATACAATTTTAGACTGCAATTTGTATTATACAAGTCAGCATTGCAACTGCAGTTTCCACGAATTCCTATTGAGCTATATAGTATGTAATTTTGTTAATTTCCTAAACTAATCCATAAAAGCGAAGTGGACTTTGATACCCAATTACGTATGTAATCCATGGGTTAGTCACGACCTTGGACGCCATGATATGAATGGTTTTCAATGAGCATTATGGCTGTAACGAATTTCATTGTGTTTATACAAAAGTATTTCCTGTGTTACTAGAAAATGCTCTTATTGTTGCTGATAATTTGAGGTAGGTAAACGAATATGTGGGAATTCTAGAAACAGTAGATTTATATATATATATATATATATATATATATATATATATATATATATATATATATAATAATTAAAATAAAGTTATGTAACGTAAAACTTCATAAAGTTTTTTTTTTTTTAATTTGATAAATATCTTCGCATATTTTTATTTTTATTTTGATGAAACGATTGGAGATATTTAAGCAATAATCATGAAATTATTCGTATCGAAAAACTTTAGTAAATATGTAATGTGAATTAAAATATGCACACTATTGCAATACAATCAGGCGACATAAAAAGGAAGTATAGTTGTTAAAAATATGTTTTTAGTTGATTTAAAACCACCATACGAGTAAATAATATACCGGGAAATAACAACCAAAAAGTTTAATATCGTAGTGCTATTATTGAGTTAACGTAACAATGACTACATTAGTAAAATATTCTTTAATTAGTAAGAAACACAATTATATAAGACTCATTTTTAAACATCATACATGGAGAAGAGGCTTTTGTCCACCCGTGGGACGTTTACAAGTTGATTTAGTTTAGTTCAGTTCCTTTTATAACATTAAGGCTTATTAAATAAGCAAATTGTAGCATAAAAATAATTTACAAATCGAACGGTCCTATTCATAGAATAAGAATGATTAAACACACTGTCACATACTATCAAGTTTAATAATATTATAAAAGATAATAACAACAGACTAACCGAGTCATAACAATTATATACAAAATTCTATTGTTCAGATCCAGTGAAAATCTCATCTAGTTTTCGACGTGACTTATTTTCCCACATATTATTGAAGCAAACAATAAAATAATTTGTTGATAATAACATACCTATTCTCTAAACATGAATCAATGGAATTTCATTAATTTTAAGTGACTATTCACTTTTTATCAATGTGAGAATCATACCAAACAGAATTAAAACAGAAAACTATTCAATGTATGAATATGTGAATATCAGAGTCCACTGATTTGATCATTGAATAATTGAATATATGTGTATTACAGTATTAGTAATTAGGGGAGAGTTGGATATTACCGAGCCTCTAAGAACTTGGACCTATAATTCGGAGAAGGTTCAATATATATATTCAAAAATGCAGTAAATAGTACAGAATTTATTTAGCTACGCATACATCACGGCAAAATATTTCAAAAAATAAACAAAAATTAATTATTGCAAAATAATAAAAAAACGGGAAAGCGTGGTATTATCAGACTGGTCTGATAAAACCGTGCCCATAATAATTTCGTGAATTTCTATCAGTAAACTTAGAATTAAAAAAAAAAATGCAACGTTGAATAAACTCGTTCGTAGAAAAAGAAGCATAGACTCCTTTCTATACCTAGATATAATTATTATTTTACGACTAGATTAATTATCATAACCATATCGGCCATTGGATGTCCACTGCTGAACGTAGGCCTCCCCCCATCGACTCTGTTTCAAAGCAGCCTCCATCCAACGACTTCCGGCGACTCTCTTTAAGTCGTCTGTTCATCTCGTGGATGGCCGTCCGACACTGTGCTTGCCGGTTCGTGGTGTTCACTCGTACACGCCCTGGGCGCGGAATTGACAAACTCTGTTATTTCATTTTATAACCTCAAAATAATACAGTCAAGTTAATTGTGTATTCAAATCAATCTAGTCATTGATTCTATAATATGTTAGGATTAAAATAAAAGTAATCAATGTGTTACAATACAAATATAGAATAGCTTACCTCTTGTCAAAAATGCCCGCGAAATTATAAGGAACGAGAGTAAAAACTTGTAAGACACAATGTGTCTTAATCGCCGCTCGGAGTAAATTAGCGTCGTGCACGGGGAGGGGTAGAGGACTCGGGCTGTGATCTTTAAGGACTGGATAGCGCAATTAGCGTTTAGTTTTTGAAATATGCTAGGGCGTGGAATTATCAAACGCGCGGTATTATCCAACTCTCCCCTATTCACTAACTTGTTATTGAAATTCACTGATATGTCTTTCTATTTATGCTTTTGCTAGATATGCTATATATGCTTGAATTATGAAGGTGGAGATAGAAAATATTAAACTCATCGCATCTCTTCAATTATTCTGGTCAATTATGGTGTAATAGTGCACAACTCCCATTAATGCCAATTAACCAACCAAATTGACAACCGTGACCATTGATAGTTCATGGTTCATGTTCATTCGATTTCCGCTCGCAGCTGATATTTTTATTTATACAAAAAACAAAAATATTAACATATTTATTTAAACGGGACTTACTGTAATTATTATGTTGAAATTCCTGATATTTCGGCGACGTTGCAGACACCATAGTCTACGACTATCGTCCCGTAACTATGGTGTGTACAACATAGTCGAAATATCTAGTGACCGTGATAAATATATAGTTACCGTGAAATCTTAAAAACTTATACACAAAAATATTGTTATCATAAATACCTGATAACGGTCGTTACTCTTGGAAACCTCCAATCCTTCACTTATTTGGAGAAGAGGCTTGTACCCAACAGTGGGACGTTTACAGTCTATTTCAGTACAGTTCAACAGCGTTCCTACAAAACATATCAATATGTTTACAATTAATCTTCGCGATGATTCGCGATTTTTAATTGCGTAAGATAATAGAGCCGGAGAACAAAACTAAGTAGTTGAATGTACGACATTATTTTTTCAAACTGATATATATATATATATATATATATATATATATATATATATATACTCGTATATCTATATATATATACCTATCAGTTTGAGATGAGACGCGCGTGCAAAAATTTCTGTAGGTACATTCGGAGTTTGAAGTTATGTGACTTAATACTTAAGGTTATGATGTCTAAAATTTCTGAACTAACCAATCAAAAATCTTGAAATATTAATAGAAGATATCTTTCAAATATATCCTTTCTAACAAAAAAAAGGAATGAATGTAATCAGAGAACGTCCTAATGAATAATAACAAACTACACATTTTCACGTTCATCCTCTCTCCCAAGGAATTTATATTCGGGATAAAAATTATTCATTGTCCCAGGGTGTGGTAGGTGTGAACTCAAATCGTACCAAATCTCATTTCAATACATACAGTAGTGTTAGAGTGATTCACGGCTGTGATACAGACAGACAGACAAAAAAATAAATACATTTTTGGCTTCTCCATCGATTATAGAGTTTCGCAAAAAAATAATTCTAAATACCTATAATTTACAGAATTGGACCTGTTATAAGTATAAATTTCATGAAATATATAATAGCTACAAGAAATACTGTAGCTATTAAAATAATTTTGGGTAACGACAGAATTTTATGGAAAGAAGATGAAGTCATGACGAAAAAATTGTTGTAAATACTTGCAAAGAGACTTGGGAGCCGAGCTGCTCGACCGGCCATTGTTAATAGCGTTTGATCGTTGTAAGGGATCTTTTAGATTAGCTGACTAGTGATACTATTTTGTTACATATTTTCCATTTAGTTAAATACAACAACAACACAGGCATCGTGATTCCTAAAAAAATATATATTTGCTTAAAAAAATAATAGTTAAAAAAAACTAAAAAACACGCTTTTATAATTGAACCAAACTAAAAAGTAGAAAATAATTTTTTTAATAATTCAGATTAAGGATAGAGTGATAAATAAAAGAAATTATTTTATTGTTAAAAAGCTTGTGCTTAAACATATCCATGTATTTCAGTCCAAAGTGAATGGGATTGCGCACACTTACCCACAGCGCACACTTGTCCCACATGACCCTATCAATGGAATGTTAATATCAGGCACCCCACGCTTTTCAACATTAAAATAATTTCTTTTATTTATCACTCTATCCTTAATTTGAATTATTAAAAAAATTATTTTCTACTTTTTGTTTGGTTTAATTATAAAAGCGTGTTTTTTAGTTTTTTTAAACTATTATTTATTTTTTTATTTTTTAGTTAAAGTTTCTATAAAAGTGTTTGTTTTTTTAGTTTTTTTAAACTATTATGTTTTTGTTTTCAAGGTCTTAACCGCGAAACAGCGTCCGAAGTCGGTAACTTATGCGAGAAATAGGTGATCGGGTAATGAAAAACAAACCGCAAATCCTTCAGGATTAGCAGTTTGTGTTCCATCATCAGGCCCAGGTTATCATTAAAAAACAAACTACTCGTTTCATTGCAAAGTTCCTATTGTCACCTTCCAGCTCCATCATCACATCAGACCCTGCTAACCATCTAAAAACAAAGTACTCGTCAAGACGAATGAAACGAGCCGAAACCGAGCGTCGTTTCATTACAGAATTCCTATGACCACTTTCTAGCTCCATAATCAGACCCTGGTTACCATTCACCATCTTCAGATCTTGGTATGGCTAACAGCACTTACTATTTAAATTATTGCAATGTTATCGGTCCTGGATTCGGTAGCATATGCGAGAAATAGGTGATCGAGTAATGAAAACGAATCGCTAATCCTGAAGATCCTGGTAAGGATAACAGGATTTACTGTTTAAATTATTGCATTATCATCGGTCCTCGATAAGGCTACCAAGTTTCAATGAAATCTGAACGTAGGAAGTGAGTTAAAATGAAGTCCAAAGGAGTCGTTTACAAACATACAAAAATACAAAGATACAGGTGAAGATAATAACAAGTATGCTTAATTAAAAAAATCAAAAAACCCGACTGCGTGAAATACTCTTATTATAAACTAAAAAGAATAAAACCATTTACTAGCTTTCATTTGATACCCATATTGCTACAGTAAGAAAAATAAATTTCAACTCCCCCCTCATTCCGCCATTTGCGGGCGCCATTTTGAAAATTTATATAGCCTATGTCACTACTACAATTTAGACAAATCCAACGACACCTCATATGTCAAAAACCGTCCAGCCGTTTGGGCTGTAGGGCGTGCCAAAGAAATGGACGTACATACATACACTCGAAAAACATAACCCTCCTTCTGTCGCAGTCGGGTAAAAAGCGTGTAAAAATAGCTTAATTCAAGTAGTTCTTTACATTATCAATGAAAATTATATGCACTGTTTAGACAAAATTGGATCTTTTCCTAGGTGTTTTAAGAACTGGATCCTGTTGCCTGCAGATCCGGGACCCTCCAATTAAAGCGGCTGAAGGCTCCCGCAGGGGTTTAGTACGGTATTGCACTCCCAAAGTGCCGAGTCCGACATAGGTCTAGGACTGCCGACCCGGGCGTCTTGGATAGCATCCGTAAATGGATTCCCCTGCGATAAAAAAAAAAGGTGTTGTAAGAACTGGATCTATATAAATTGCATTAAAATCACTTCGTCATTATTTATAAACATTGTATGATAAAAAATAATTTTGCACCTAGCAAAATATTTGTCAACTAACAAGTGGATAGGGTATTTAATAATAAAGGTGCGCACGATTCAACCACATCTGTAATTGACGGACAATAGCGGGCAAGCGCTCAGTTCCATGCAGGCCGCCCGCATGCCCACAACTCGTAGCCTTCTCTCCTCGCGTTGGTTTCGCTCGCGACGCAATCGTGACGAGCCCGATGATACCACCGGACAACCACAGAACATGGACCGGAGACCGAGAGTGGCACGCGTTCTCAGCTCCCCAGCACGAGCACAGGCCGCCCCGCTCGATGAGGAGTCCCTCGAAAGGGCTTACCCATCCATGGGTCACCTTGAGTATGTCCTCGCCGGGTCCTCGCCCCCGGCTGAAAGTGCCCCCAACATGTACGACAGCTTCGAAGAACCCCCGCTGGACTTAACTGCGCACATATGCTCGGACTCACTACGTCAGAGCGCTTACGAACAAATGCGAGCCGTCGGTGGAAGACTGAGACTTCTTGACGAATTGGAGTCGGGCGTCATAACAATAGATACCGCCGTTAGTACGTTCGCAACAGCATCGGAAGCCGAAAGAAATGTTTGCTTATTTTGGGCCGCCTTTCTCAAGTATGACCATTTTTTACAACCACTTATCGAAGCCGGCGCCGACCCGTTATCTTTCGACGCGCTCGGCCTGTCTCCTTTACACGCGGCCGCATTTAGCGGCTCGACGGAGTGCGCCAATTACTTGCTGTCTTGCGGAACGGATCCTAATTACATGCCGAGATGCTTCGTTCCACTTCATTGTGCTGCGTTCGGGAATTCTGTACAAGTGGCTAATTTACTGATTAACCGTGGCGCCTCCGTTCATGCGGCTGTGAAATATATCAACTGTGAAGGTGGCCTATTGCACTGCGCCGTTCGAGCTAATTCTGTGGATTGTTTGAAACTTTTCATATCACATGGCGTTGACGTCAATCAGATAGAACCCGGTGGTACAAATGCTATTCATCTTGCCGCAGATCTCGGAATGATTCAGTGCCTCGCAATATTATTAGAAACGCCTGGAGCCGACCCTAATGTAAGAACGAGAGTGGGTGATCGAGAATCGACAGCATTACATTTAGCCGCAGACGGTGGCTTTGTTGAATGTGTGGATTTACTTTTAAATAAAGGTGCAGACGCCAGCTTAAAAAATCATAGAGGATTTACTGCTTTACATCTAGCAGCGCGTTCAGCTAGTCTGGAATGTGTAGAGTCATTACTCAGGAAAGGAAACGCCGAACCGAACTCAATGGATTTCGATAAAAGAACTCCACTTCACGCCGCTATAGGAAAGTCAGACAGTGCTTGTGATATAATCGAAACGTTGATAAGTTGGGGAGCGAATGTCAATCAAAAGGACGAGTATGGTTTTACGCCCTTGCACTTAGCTGCACTTGACGGTCTCTCTGCTTGCGTGGAAACATTACTTTATCACGGCGCTGATGTAACGACGCGATCTAAAAAAGGAAACTCGGCGCTAAATGTAATCGCCAGAAAGACACCCGCGTCACTTGCGATGGTAACGAGGAAATTAGATTGCGCTATCACATTACACCATTCACAAACGAGCAACCGGGAAGTTGAACTTGAACTCGATTTTCGCAGCATATTGCAGCATTGCTATCCGCGGGAAATAAGTTATCTTAACACATTTGTAGATGAAGGTCAGAAAGAAGTACTTCTACACCCTCTATGTTCTGCATTTCTCTACATTAAGTGGGAGAAAATACGAAAGTACTACGTAGCTCGCTTATTTCTAAGCTTTATATTCGTTCTTTGTTTGACACTTTACGTATTAACCGCACTTGCACACAATTGTTATAATGGAAGCAAAGATATGGAAGAGACGATACAAGAACAGGAGCTATGTCAAAAACAATCTATACTCGGAGATTTACTTAGGAAAAATCCATTCGTAATAGAAATGCAATGGTGGGTTCTTGCAGGTATAACAATATTCGAAATATTCAGAAAGGTCTACGGTATCGCTGGCTATTCGACTGTCAAGCAGTATTTAATGCAATCAGAAAACATTATTGAGTGGTTTGTTATAGTGAGCGTGTTTTTGATATCTTATATTTATACAAATATAACATACACGTGGCAGAATCATGTTGGAGCCTTCGCCGTTCTCGCTGGTTGGACAAATTTAATGATGATGATCGGTCAATTACCAGTTTTTGGGACATACGTCGCTATGTATCAGAAAGTACAGAAGGAATTTGCAAAACTCCTAATGGCTTATTCCTGTATTCTCATCGGCTTCACGATAAGTTTCTGCGTAATATTTCCCGATTCGTCATCGTTTGCAAATCCCTTTATGGGTTTCATAACTGTTTTAACAATGATGATTGGAGAACTCAATTTGGATTTATTGTTAAATGAGCCAGATGGAAACGATCCACCCGTGTTGTTGGAATTCTCTGCACAAATAACGTACGTTCTTTTTCTTATGTTTGTAACTGTCGTGCTTATGAATTTACTCGTGGGTATCGCTGTTCACGACATACAAGGACTGAGAAAAACCGCCGGTCTTTCTAAACTCGTCAGACAAACCAAACTGATCTCCTATATGGAACTCGCCTTATTCAACGGTTACTTGCCCAAGTGCCTCTTAAAAATCTTACACTCTTCCGCCCTCGTATCCCCGCAGGCGTACAGAGTAGTTCTAAGTGTAAAACCATTGAATCCAAGTGAGAAACGTTTACCACGAGATATAATGATGGCAGCGTATGACATTGCGAAAATGAGAAAACAATATGGTCACACGATATCTTCAAATGGTTCGACTACCGGGGCGTATTCGTGCTTCAAAAAATATGAGAACAACAACGATTCGGGCTACCGGGAATACGGTTATTCATCAGGTCTTGGCAGTATCCAAGCGAGGCTGGATGAAACGTCAGAAAATGTCCGTCAGTTGACGCAAGAAGTGAAGGAATTGAAAAAGCTTATAAATGCACAACAGCTTGTAATACAACAGGCGCTCGCGAGCACGATAGATAACCGTTGATGATATAATGGACCGTTTATATTTCAATGCCAACGGTATAAGTCAATAAACTATGGGGATCGGCTATTGTTTATTTACGTTTAGATCTGTAAACGATTAAAAACTTAAATTGTTAACGATATTCTTTTTTCGATTTTGAGTGTATTCAAAATTTAAACGATGAGCTGTGATCGAAAATGATATATAGTACGTAAGGATCTTGTGATATAATTTATCATGATAATAAATTAATTTTACACAAAGTGTATATTTTTGTTTATCTCTTTAAAACGTTTTTTATAATTACATATTTTTTAAAAGAAAACTCGATAAAGTTCTAGATATCATAATGAACTAGTTGAATCAACTATATAAACGTATTATGGTAAAATTCTAAAAAATTCTGGAGTCAAAAACAAGTAAAAATTAAATATAAATAATACAACGATTTATTAAATCTATTTTAAGATATTTTATATTCTAAGTTTTCTAGAGATTTTATTATTGTTTAAAATAAAAATGAAAAATCAGTCTTTTGTATGATAACACTATTGACTTTTGATATATATTTGTATTGGACATATTTTTTTAATTTTCTTAAAACTAGAACAAAGTAAAAAAAATAGCTAACAAAAATGTATAAATATTAAGATTATTCTTTTTATATATATTTTATTAATAGTTAATTTTTTTTAGACCGATTAAAATTAAAAAAGTAAAAATTTTATAAACATAAGGTATATACAAAAGTATAAATTTAATAACATTATATATAATTTGTTATTGCGTCCATATTATTATATATGCTGTTAGTTAGCAGGGAAGAGGACATCAGGTACCAATCAAAAACACCAATTGCAAATTCATGCGAAGTTTCGATCCTTTATTGGACCTTCTTCAGGCATCAAAGTCAAAGTCAAAGTCAAAGTCAAAATATTTTATTCAGCATAAAATTATTACAATTATTTACTGAACGTCATGAGTCTACCACCAGTTCGGAAAGAAGAAGCCTCTGACCTGAGAAGAACTGGCGAAAGAAACTCAGCGGGACTAATATTTTTTTTTTTACGTAATGTTTTTTTTTTTTTTTTCAGAGTATATTGAAATTAACAATAATTCTCTTTAAGTTGAAATAGCCTGGAGGCGATCACATCATTCCCAAGGCGTACTGTCTTCTAGAAAATCGTTAATAGAATAATATCCTTTGGTACACAAACGTTCTTTCACAATTTTTTTAAATTTGGCAATAGAAACTTTTTGAACGTTTTCTGGGAGCCTGTTGTATAAGCGTATACATTGTCCATAAAAAGAATTACTGACTCGGCGTAAGCGAGTTACAGGCATTGCAAGTTTATGTTTGTTCCTAGTATTAATGCTATGCGTGTCGCAATTCCTGGGAAATTCGTGTATATTTTTATGGACATACATAACATTTTCGTACACATATTGAGAAGCAACAGTCAATATTTTTATTTCTTTAAATTTATCTCTTAATGATACTCTAGGACCTAAACTATAAATTGCACGAATAGCTCTTTTCTGCAGGACAAAAATAGTATTAACGGTAGCTGCATTTCCCCATAGTAAGATTCCATAGGACATAATACTATGAAAATAACTAAAATATACTACGCGAGCTGTATCTACGTCAGTGAGAAGTCTAATTTTTTTTACCGCGAACGCTGCAGAGCTGAGCCTATTCGCTAACCCTTCAATATGGAGATCCCACTGCAATTTCGAATCTATAATTATACCTAGGAATTTAGTGGACTTTACCGGTTTTAACATTTCCCCTCCTAATTCTACACCATTATCAACAAGTTTAACATTAGGTGTCGTGAATTTTATTAATTTTGTTTTTTTGTTATTCAATAGTAAATTATTCGAGTCAAACCAATAGACAACCTTTGAGAGAGCATCGTTTACATCGTCATACATAGGTAAATTACGTTTCACCTTAAAAATAAGTGAAGTGTCATCAGCGAACAATACTATCTCATGTTTGTCCTGTACAAAAAATGGCAGATCATTTATGTAAATAAGGAAGAGAAATGGGCCAAGAATAGATCCTTGTGGAACCCCCATATCTAGAGGAGCCCCAGGAGATCTCTTACCATTTACATCAACCCTCTGTATTCTATTACTCAAATAGGAATTCAGGAGGTTGAGTGCCTTATTTCTAATCCCATAATGATGCAGTTTCCTGATCAACGTCTCGTGATGCACACAATCAAAGGCCTTAGATAAGTCACAGAATATCCCAAGAGCATCCTGCGACCTTTCCCATGCCTCAAAAACATTTTTAATTAGCTCAACACTAGCATCTGCTGTGGAGCGACCTTTTGTAAAACCAAACTGTTTCTTATGTAGTAGATTGTGTGCATTAAAATGCGATAACATTTGCCCGAGTATTACTTTTTCAAAAATTTTACTAAATGTTGGGAGTACTGAAACTGGTCTAAAATTATTAGGGTCTAGCGTACTGCCCGATTTAAAAATAGGAATCACTTTACTGTGTTTCATTAGATCAGGAAACACACCATGTTCTATACAGCCATTAAATATAGTAGCTAGATGAGGTGCAACAACATCAATTATGGAACTAACAACTTTTACAGATAAACCCCATAGATCAGCTGATTTCTTGACGTCCAGGCTTCTGAAGGCTACTATTATATCTTTGGGGTTTACAGGTTTAAATGTAAATATTACATTACATTCTTTAACATTTTCCTTTAGCAAAAATTCGGCAATGCCTGGAGACGAATTAAGTGATTGCGTTGTTGAAAGTGGAATGTCAGTGAAAAATTTTTCAAACTCAGATGCAACTTCTCGGTCTGAGGTAATAAAATTATTATTGATATTTAACTTAAAATCGAAGCTGCGATCTGCGACTCTTCCACTTTCACAAGCAATTATGTTCCATGTCATTTTGATTTTATTATGCGCATTTCTAATTTTGTCTTTAATATACAAGGATTTTGCCATGGAACATACTCTTCTAAACATTTTTGAGTAGGCACTTACAAAAGAAGCAAACGATACATTATGATTATAGGCTTTTGTGCTGTACAATTCATAAAGCCTCTGCCTGCTCTTGTGTATGCCAGGAGTTGCCCATTCACCAAATGTCAAGAGACCCCCTGAATTGACTGTTTTAGAAGTAAATATTGTAGAAAATTCAGTTTTTACTAATTTAAATAAACAGTTATATAAGTAGTTGGGATCATTGGTGTATGATAAATAAGGAAGTTTTGCCACAATACTACCTCTAAACCTCTCCATACGTGCAGTACTTATAGGTACAAAAGTCTTTTTTAAAATATTTTTGTTGGTATTTAAAGAGTAAGAAAAGGGAGCTAACTGACCACAATGGTCTGAGCTTAACTTATTAATAATAGCTTTAAAATACGGTTTACAGTTTGTAAATATGTTGTCAATACATGTAGCACTGGTAGCAGTAATTCTAGTGGGTTCAGTAAATAAGTTATGTAGGTTATATGATAAAAGCATAGATTTAAATCTGAGACTTATATTAGAATTATGTAATAAATCAATATTAAAATCCCCACATACAACAATAACCTTATTAGAATTATTTAATTTTAACAAAATTTCTTCTAATACTTTCTCAAAGTACTCATATAACCCACTAGGAGGTCTGTATACGCATACAACAATGAAGTGCTCAAGCTCTACGCAGGCTAGTTCAATAGTCTGCTCAACAGAGAGGCTCACAATGTCTTTACGTTCTTTATATTTAAAAAGTTTACTTATAATTATTAAAGAGCCACCGCGTATAGCTTTTTCTCTGTTGAACATACTAGCTACCTGGTGACTGCTGAAGTTAAATATGGACTGGGAAATAGAAAGCCAGTGTTCTGTTAAACATAAAATATTGATATTTTCACCATTCATAAATAACTCCAGTTCAAGATCTTTACCTAACATGCCCTGTATATTTTGATGCACCAGGTTTACAGTATTTAAATTTTTACAACTGTGGGCATTCCTTATCAACTTATTATGACATTTATCTACAAATTTATTGCTATACATAAGTGAAAGACCATACATATAATTTACAAAATATAGGCAATAAGTGAGGTGAGTTCACCTCACTTATTGTTGATTCATATGTCACTTGTTTTTGATTGGTAATACCACTAAACTGCAACTTGTATCACTTTTTTACTAACATAAAATCTTAAGGCGGACATGCATAGGTCGAATTTCATACATTTTTCTTTTCGATTATTCTTGAAATGTATACATTTTTTTAAACATTTAATTTGTTTCTTTTTGTTTATTTTTTTTATCATTTCTTTAGTGCTTTTTATAGGGGCAATTTTCATGTCAGGCAAATATTTACATTATTTATAATATAAAAACGGCATTCAAAAAGTGACAGATTTACGTATGTATGAGTTCTGTAGTTTACATTGTTCTTGATAGATGTCACCCAAATAATCATGAGGTAATCGGTTTAAGACTTTATTTCTCTAAAGACATTACATCACTTATTGAGAAATTAAAACTATTACTAATTATTTTATAATATCGCCGCTTAGGTATTTATTATACCTCTATGCAAATAATGCGTCGAAAACATTTTTTTGCGCCATCTATCATTATACTGTAAAAGTACTTGATACTTCGCTGTTACATGCTGCTGCACACATTCTTTCAAAATTGTGAAATGGTTTGATAAGGTTTAAATTAATTTAAACTTTTTAATAGTAGGTATTATTGAAATGTAAATTATAACTCTGCAAATAAGACTCAATTTCAAAATAAAGTTTTATATTTATTTTATTGTTATTTATTATAAGTATATTTAATATCTGAAAGATTGGTCAATCTTTTTTTTTGGTAAATCGTGTTTTGAGATATTATAAATAGATACGATTTACATACTTACTGATGAAATATGATTAATATTTTTCGATCTTACCGACATAATAATAAAAAAATATGAACTGGTTATTGAAATAAAAAATAAAAAGAGCTCCAAATAAGAGTTTTTCTCACAAAAGAAGGAACTTGATATAAAAGGGGAAAAACTGAACTGGAGACATGTGGATTTCAACCAGGGTCACCCGAGTCGCCTTGAGTCTCGACTCAAGCCCCTCATCCCGCCTGAGCTATCGTAACCTTATAATTAATGGCGAAATTTACATCTGTATTCTAATTGTAGCAGTTTTTAATTGC
The DNA here is from genome assembly GCA_036937285.1 of Euphydryas editha. Classification (NCBI taxonomy): domain Eukaryota; kingdom Metazoa; phylum Arthropoda; class Insecta; order Lepidoptera; family Nymphalidae; genus Euphydryas; species Euphydryas editha. Next base: position 1,097,493 of record JAUPFZ010000022.1, on the reverse strand, counting down.
ATGAAAACACAAATAAAACGACATTTTCTAAAAATGGATCCAAGCTATATCGATTCACCCCGGAAACGCTCTGCACACTAAACGGGTTGGCGGATAATTTCCCTACCATGAGTAACGATCGTTATCAAGTGTCTATGATAACAACTGGAACTGACGGCTTTACGTGCTTTCCGAGGCACGGTGGGAGGACATACACATAGACCGGAAAATATTTGTACAAATACAAATATCTGTCCCGAACGGGAATCGAACCCGCGACCACCGCCTGCGCGCGGCGTTGAGGCGACTAATCGCACCACTACACCAGAACAATCGTCAATTAGTTTTTTTATACTTCTCTTTTAGGGATTCTTTACATCCCATTTTATAGATCTATATCTTTAAAAACTACACACTCATAAATAAAAAGAAACAAACGCCTGTACGTAAATAACTAAATAAACATCATAATAAATATAGTTATATGAAAATAAACTTTGTCTTTAAAGCATTTAATTTGAACGCATAATTTAGAAGATAATCTAAAATCATATGAAACTATGTAAGTCACGCCGCGCGCAGACACAAGTCGCCTGAGTTATCGTTTGCTGTAACAATTAATGAAGCACATGGGCAAACATTTAAACACATACCTAGAAATCGATTTATGTCAAGACTTCTTTTCACGCGGAGAACTATAATATGTTGCCTAATCGAGATCAGGTTGCGGAGAAAACCAGTATTTTCTTCTCCTTGGTTGGTTAATATTGGTTTTAAAATATTTAAATACGTTTTTACTTCAAATTAACGCGGGTGAAACCGCGGGGCACAGCTATATTAATAAATAAAAAACGCTGTTGTTATTGTGTAGATTATATATTATTACTGTACTGTATTGTACCTGCCTGTAAACAATACACTGCTGAGCGAAGGCCTCTTCTCCATATAGAAGAAGGGTTGGAGCTTAATCCACCACGCTGCTCCACTGCGGGTTGGCGGATAATTTCCCTACCATGAGTAACGATCGTTATCAAGTGTCTATGATAACAACCGGAACTGACGGCTTTACGTGCTCTCCGAGGCACGTTGGGAGACCCACAAGGACATACACCCAGACCGGAAACAAATATTTGTACCAATACAAATATCTGTCACGAGCGGGAATCAAACCCGCGACAATCCGCGTCGGCGCGCAGCGTTGAGGCGACTACTCGCACCAGAACGGTGCGCGATCGAATCGCGATTCGAATCCGTAACAACACAAACATAAATGCTTATATTTGCTTATAAAGACGTTTTTTGTAGTAGATATAAACAGTAATCTATGTAACAAATCCACTAAACAACACCACATCGGCTCTTAGATGTCTACTGCTGAACGAAATAACCTCTCGGGAGCAATACTAGCCACGGAATACTTTTAAACGGCTCCGTTTTAAAGTAAACTAATGATGTGATAAAATAATAGGCATTGGTATAGTGGAGCAATTTTAATATTTTTAAAATCTGTGCATAGCAACATTTCGAAAATATCAAAAACCTGTCGAAAGCCCGAACAACGCCATCTAGCGGGAATATGTCAAGGAGAAGAAGTTGTAATGACCCTTAGGGCGCTTGTGCACTACACGGAATTTTACTGGCCGGCGTCCGATTTTTTACGGTCCGACATGGCACGCCATATAAATGTATAGAGCGTTTGTGCACTATCCGTAATTTTACCGTCCGACATTTTACTTTTCCCTATTCCGGACCGTTTTTTTTGAGTCTTAAAAAATAAATAATAATAAAATACAAAATATTTAAGTATTATATATAAGGAACATTTATCAATAAATTGATTGTATTTTATTAGCTAATATTCGAATAAATTAATAAACATGTACATATTTTATACGTACTTATATATATATATATATTTTTTATAACTACGGTTAGTCTATCAAGTTTAGTTATAATGTTATTTACTAAAACGTTCTAAATCCTAGTTTATTTACATATACACAGTTGTCTTTATTATTATTTACATTATAATCATAAAAGAAATCACTTCTAAGCGCCATCTCGTTTGAGCGTGATAAGTTATTGATTGGATTCAAAACTACCGGTATCTTATTGATATACAAGATGGCGCTATACGTATCTGCAGTTTTTTTTCAAATTAAACTATAAAATAATTGTTTAATAAATACACAAGCCTGTCATAGTGGTTTTTAAAATTCTATTCTATCACAGAACAATATATTAGAATAATTACGTGGAATAACTAGCCTAAAATCTCTTATCTTTTCAGTGATATAAAATTCGCTAGGCTAATTTAGTATTATTCATGAAGGCGGGACGCGCGCAGGGGGGCGCGGGCAGTGTCTTAGGGAACGTGCAGGAACTATAGATGGCAGCACAAAATCGACAATGCGACACTATGCGGACAGTAAAGGAAACTTATTAGACCTGTCATCGTGCTTTCAATTATGTAAACAAAATTATTCAATTACATTATTTTTGAATATGATAACAGTTATAAAATATGGGTTCTGGTCTATCAATAATGATCGTCAGCGTGGCAAAAATATGTCAAAAGGTTAAAAGCTCTTCGAGGCCAGTCATGTATTGCAGGGTGAAGAGATAATAAAAGAAAAAATTATGCTGTGATAACTCGCAAAATAAATTGTCGCACAAACTATGTAAAATATCCAATGTTTACGACGTGTAAATAATGATAAATAATTTTCTGAATTACCTTTTCATTTATCTATTAATTTTTTAAAGTACATAATTATACAGTTAATTTTATTTATTTTTCATTGATTGATTGAAAGATAATATAATATAAACTGACTGTATTAATCACGAAACTTAGTTATTTTCATTACTAATATAATAGATTATTTCTAAATGCTTAAAACTCATACTTACGTATGCTTCTTTACTGCGTTTATCCATTATTTGCGTTTTTCACATAACCATGGCATGAGAGTATTATTCTTTGGAAAGTAATAAAATTTTACGCTATTTGATTTATTTTAATTTTTTGTGGATGTATTGGTACATCCAGAAATGCAACAATACATTATGATTAGCTAGTAGATTTACTGTAATTTGACTTCATCTACTGTACACTGTATTGCTCTTAATACAGTGTTTAAGAAGCACTGTAAAAAATGATTAAAATATATTTTTGATTTACTGTAATTATACTGTAATTTATGATATTTTTGATTTACTGTAATTTATGATAACCAAACACTGTAATTATAATAAAAATACTGAAATTATATCTACCCTACACTGTAATTTCAATTTACCTACTAATCTGGAAACAATGAATACAATGATACAAAATCACAAAGTATATGTAGTCCCTGTACAAAATAAGTTTAGATGTGTTTTTTAATATTGTTGGATTATAATCGTACGAAAGATGACCACTAGAAATAAGAGATCGCAGTTTGGAAGCAATGTTCGCTATAATTCAAATAGATGGCGCTATTCACACTTGTCAACTTAATTTTATAACAAACAACACAATTTAACAACATAATTGTTAATTATACTTTATAATTTTGAATAAAGTATGTGAAAATACTTTATTTCGAACCTGTACTGTGATGCATTGTACCGTCCGACATTTTACTTTTCCCCATTCCGGGCCGTTTTTTTTTTGTCTTAAAAAATAAATAATAATAATATACAACATATTTAATTATTATATATAAGGAACATTTATCAATAAATTGATTGTATTTTATTAGTTAATATTCGAATAAATAAATAAACATGTACATTTATACGTATATATATTTTCATAACTACGATTTGTCTATCAACTTTGTTATAATATTATTTACCAAAATGATCTAAATCCTAGTTTATTTACATATTTATGCACAGTTAAGTCTTTATACAAATATTTTATTATTATTTACATTATAATCTTAAAGAAAATCACTTCTAAGCGCCATCTCGTTTGAGCGCGATTAGTTATTGATTGGTTTGAGTCTTAAAAAATAAATAATAATAATATACAACATATTTAATTATTATATATAAGGAACATTTATCAATAAATTGATTGTATTTTATTAGTTAATATTCGAATAAATAAATAAACATGTACATTTATACGTATATATATTTTCATAACTACGATTTGTCTATCAACTTTGTTATAATATTATTTACCAAAATGATCTAAATCCTAGTTTATTTACATATTTATGCACAGTTAAGTCTTTATACAAATATTTTATTATTATTTACATTATAATCTTAAAGAAAATCACTTCTAAGCGCCATCTCGTTTGAGCGCGATTAGTTATTGATTGGTTTGAGTCTTAAAAAATAAATAATAATAAAATACGAAATATTTAAGTATTATATATAAGGAATATTTATCAATAAATTGATTGTATTTTATTAGTTAATATTCGAATAAATAAATATGTACATTTATACGTATATATATTTTCATAACTACGATTTGTCTATCAACTTTGTTATAATATTATTTACCAAAACGATCTAAACCTAGTTTATCTACATATTTATGCACAGTTAAGTCTTTATACAAATATTTTATTATTATTTACATTATAATCTTAAAGAAAATCACTTCTAAGCGCCATCTCGTTTGAGCGTGATTAGTTATTGATTGGTTTCATTGGATTCAAAACTACAGGTATCTTATTGATATACAAGATGGCGCTATACGTATCTGCAGTTTTTTTTTTAAACTATAAAATAATTGTTTAATAAATTCTATTCTATCACAGAACACTATATTAGAATAATTATGTTAAATAACTAGTCTAAAATCTCTTATCTTTTCAGTAATATAAAATTCGCAAGGGTACTACCGGTAAAATTCCGTGTAGTGCACAAACGCCTATTCGTGTTTTTCATTGCCAAATCGGACCGTAAAAAATCGGACGCCGGCCAGTAAAATTCCGTGTAGTGCACAAGCGCCCTTAAGCCATCTCGTTATCAATAACATTGAAGATTTATATAGTAAGTATAATATATGTCCAAAAGAATTTATTATCAGCGATCGCTTTATTTCTTCGGAGCCAACGTCGTATTATAGGTAGGTAGTTAGGTACTTATTTTTTCTTATAAAAAATAAAATAAAAATAGTTTCACAGACTCCGAATACTTCATTCCAAAATATTCAAAAAGTAAAATTTTACAATTTATTTTCTATGTACTTTATAGAAAATATATATTTCTACTATTATCCTTTTTAACACTAAATAATATCTCACGATGTTTAAAATAGATTCGGTCCAAGAAGTGAGTGAGAAATATAATGTATTATTAACTAAAATAAAAATCATTAGCTCCATTACTTTTATTGCAAAAACGGAACGCTTTATTTGACAGCTACGTATCGGTCGCTATGGCAACCCTTCTTTTCACGAGTTGCGCGCTAAGATTGAAAACAAATAGCTGCGATCGATAGATTGAAGAGGCGAGAAAATCTAGATTTAGGTCTCATCTCTTTCGTTCAGACGGACAACGTGCTAAACCCTAAATTGGTGTATTGATTACGTGTTTCCGTCCATTTCGCGTGTGTCATTCAAATGCAGGGCAGTTTTAAGATTCAACTGATAAACATGGGGACAAGGGCGGCGGCCTGTAAGTTGACTAGAGATGAAACGTCGCTTTACCGCTCATATATTCGAATACGCCGCATGCATGTCCATTAACGCATTTCTTTTTCAGAGTTGACTCGATTCCGGCCTTATTTATAGAAAAAGCTTTATATGTGTTCCTAATGCAGTCCACGCAGGCGTTCGATAACATGCAGCTTGTTTTGGAGCCGCTGAATCTGAAAGGTGAGCTCGTGTAAGCGGGCGTGTTTATAACTGTTGCACAGAGTCCTCGGTCCTGTATCACCGCTTTGCCTCCCGACGAACTATAGTCTTCTCACCTTATCCGTGATTCAATAGTCTTGCCATCTAGTTCTTTATGATATAACTTTAAAGCAAACTTTCCTCAAATATTTCTATAGTTTAGATGCTCAATTTCTGTCGCTTTTTCAATATGCTATCCGATACTAGATATCATTTCTGACAATTAAACTTAGAACATATAATTTTTTAATTAGACCCCGTGCTAAAAAAAAAAATAGAAAAAATAAAAGATGGCAACGCTAGCTTTTTTCTTGTTATGGTGTACCCTTTTATGGTTTTTATGTCGCTGTCAAACTGCTGCACGACAATGTCCCTCGGTATGCCAGTGTTGACCCCATGCTCTTCAATGTTTTGATGTTGACCTTTCGTGATCCGTTGTTACCCCGATTTGATGTTGTAGCATTGGTTTGAAAAATGTTGGTGTTTTTGCTACAACTGTTTGTTGTGATTGAGTGGTTTGTTTATTAATGATATATAATTATAATGTTTAAATATTTAGATTATGTCCTTTTTAATAAAATCAGTCTTTACTTTAAATTAATTTTATTGTTTCATTTACCCGGCATAGAAAATATTCTAATAATTTTGGTAATTATTCGGTATCGCGCCAACACCGATTTTGAGGCTGTTTTTTTTTTAGAGGTCCGTTATGACTTCAAAACATCATAACTAGTGTTGTTATGATGGCGCATGACCTTTTTTTGCGTTAAAAAAAATTTCAAAAAAAATTTCGTACGAATAATTTTTTTTTCATACGATTATCGACAGATTTTTTCTTTTATTGTTATGTTGTTAGAGGTTTTTTTTTAGTTACAACCATAAAGGTATTTTTACCTCTATAGTTACAACGCGTCGTCCCTAGTTAAAAAACTAGTTATTGATAAATGCCTTTGTTAAAACTAGAAGTAACGCTCAAAAAAAAAAAGACCTAACAACCTATTAATAAAAAAAAATTAGTAACATAACATTAAAAACATATCTTTCGATAATCATATAACAAAAAAAAAAAAATTCGTACGATAATTTTTTAATTTTTTTTTTCAAGTCAAAAAAGGTCATGCGCCATCACAAAAACACTAGTTATGATGTTTTGTAGTCATAAAGATCTTCTAAAAAAATTAGCCCCAACATGGCTGGTGACGCGATACCGAATAAGTACGATAATTAAAAAAAAGAAAATTGGTTGTCTGTAAAGTCGGTTTACGGACGATAATTTTTACGTGATAACGTCATAAGAAAACATGAATGGAATTGAATTATTATTACTGAATTATCATTATTTTGTATAACATATATTTATATATATATATATATATATATATATATATATATATATATATATATATATATATGCATATAAGCTACAGGTAATTAATTGTATTTAATATAAAAGCGAAATAAAGTTAAATACTTTGAAAATATGTAATACAAGAAATAATCAAGTTTAATAAAGAAGTTAAGTTTAATTAACTTAAAATAGTAAAAATATACTAAATAAAAGCGGCTAAATTTTTATACGATCGTAATTATATGAGTTCTAATAAGTTTTTAATTAAAATTGTAATATAACCTTATATTACCTACTGCACTCGCCGACCGATGTTACTTTTTTAATAATCAAATAACAAATATATGAAATTATACCGCTAATCAAATTCTTAAAATGCAAGAATTTATTACCTTTTTTGCTGCAATTGTTGTCACTATTATAACTTTAAAAATAATAAATTGACGTTACTTTGTATTGATAATTGATATAACAATTTGTTATATATTGACAAAACAGTTTCCCGCCATTTGCCGCTGTCATTTCTACTCGGACGCGTCGTAAGTTAGGCCGACCGCCGATCGTGAGCCGAACGCTTAGGCCGAGCCGATCGTACCTCTCTACCGCTTTTTCCGCGCTCTCGCTCACTAATTGTGACAATGATGACGTCATCTTCTTCGAACGGGCATCCTATCATCAATTTACTAGACGTTATCACGTCAAAAAAAATTTATGTCAAAAAAGGTCATGCGCCATCATAACAACACTAGTTATGATGTTTTGAAGTCATAACGCACCTCTAAAAAAAATCAGCCTCAAAATCGGTGGTGGCGCGATACCGAATATTTACCTTAATTTTTAATATTTACTCATACATAATATACAAAAATATTATAAAGAATGTAGACATCATACATTGTTTTAGAACAATATAGCAATTTCTTATTAATAGTGAATAGAGATTTTTTCATTTTTTTTTTTAGAAATAAAATTAAATAGTTAAAAAGACATTAAATCATAATTGCTATTTCTTATACCTAAAGATTTTTGTTATGATGAATTTACTCTCATTTTAAAGTTTTTATTTTTTTAAGATTTAAACATATTTCTTAAATTTAATAAGAAATATGATTTATTTTTATTGTTAATAACATATGAGAAGATATTTTTAGAATGATCAATTTAATTGTACCTATTATATAGATAAATAATTTGTACTGTTAAAAATATTGCCTAGAGCTCACCTTTCAAGATTTGCGTCGATTAAAAAACATACAATTATTTAAAAAAAAAAACTAAATTTACACCTTCACACCTAAATTTAAAATATTAAAAGAGATAATGATATAAATAATAAATAATATCTAAAATATATTGATTGTGTCGTATTAATTATCTATTAAATAATGATTCTAAAATAACAATTTTAAATGACAACAAATGAATACTGGTTTTGAAATGTAACCTTAAATTTAGTAAACCTGAGTGGCCTCTGCATTAGGACATAATTATTAATTATGTAGAAGTAGAACTATGCTCTTATTAATTTATTAGTAGTATCACTTCTTATTTTTCTTTATCTGCATGGTTTGATAAAATTTCTTGTAAATTATTCAGTAAGGCTTCTCAATCTGTTTAATAGTATAATCTTAATTCTAGTATTTGCATGTATGTCTATTAGTAATATATTTTATTTTAATTGTAGTTTATATTATCAATAATTAGGTTTCTTGAAATTGTATTTTTTTTATTATAATTATGTATGATAATATTTATTAAATATTTTTTATTTTTTATTATATGTTATGATGTCAGTCATGTCAATAAAGATATTTTTTCTATCTATATCTTATATAAAAATGAATCCCTATTCCCCTTGGTAACGCCATAACTTGGGAACAACCTGACCGATTTCATTCATGTTATTTATTTTTTAATTTTCTAATACTGTATAGAATGTTCTTACGGGATGAAAAATTGAGTACATTTCTCAGAAAATTGGTAAATACAATAAAACATGAAGACTATTACTTTTTTTGTCTCTCTTTTTTTACTACATCCAGTTAGAATATAATATTCATAGCTAAAAGGATAACGTCGATCAGGTCAGCTAGTTATTAATAAATGACAATTGAAAATTACTTTTAAAGTCTACTTAAACGAAATATATTGTGATTAAATAACAAAATCAAGCTTAAAGAAGCATTAAAGAAGTTATATTCGGAAGCCAACAATCGTGTCCTCTCTTTCTATTCTTACCTTTCTATTATCTTACATATCTTTAACCGAGGAGTACACTTATGGCTCTTTTATTGCTGCATCAGTTGATCTGCTATATGAGAAAAGATCAAGTACAATGAATGTTTGGTATCAATAATTTAATGTAATGAATGCAAGGAGACCATATACAGAGTCGTCTTTGTATAGAGGCCCACGAGTCCCCGAGCTTCTAGGGGCCACACCAAGTTTAATAAATTTTATTTGCCCACGTGTACCTATAAGACGATAAATAAATTTTCATTAGCAAATTTCTGCGAGTGGGGTAATTACGTTAGAGATTTCGTTCAAAATATAAATTTCTTATCGGCAACTCGCTGCGTATATCGTGTTTTGAGTAAAATTTTTTAGAAATTAAGTTCTATAATAATTGTAGCTCGTTGTGGTATTATGTTTTATGGTCTTAAGACTTAGTAATTAAATTTTATATTTATGTTTCCAAATCACTGGGCATTGGGTCGGTGGTTTCAGTGATTGCGATTTGATTTTAAAATTAGGGGCCCCAAAGTGATCCGGGCCTAGGGCCTAATGATCTCCAAAGACGATCCTGTATATAAAAACTCCTGTCATAAAAATAAAATGCATGTGACTGTCGATTGTGCTATTCAAAAATGCTTGATTATGAATGAAGTACCTATATTTAGATTTAATTTGAGTAAAGATAAATCAGGGTAATTATTTACAATCGTGGTTTTTGCGATAAATGGTACCAAATTATTTTCTCACGGATATAAAAATGGTATTTCATATAAAATTAAGGAGGGGGGAGCCATAAAACCCCACGAAAATCCCAATAAACAACAAATATGATTGACGCCTGACAAAATATGAAGGCAAGGAATATATGTATTTATAAAAAAAAACTAACAACCTAAAAAAAAGAACTAACAACCTATTATTGATATCATTCATCATATAGAAGAATATTTTGTCAGGCGTTAATAATATATTTTGTCAGACATCAATAATATTTGTTGTTTAGTGTCAATAATATTTGTTGTTTAGGAGTTTTCGTGAGGTTTTATGGGCTATTAAGCTCCTTAATTATATATGAAATAAAATTTTTAGCAACAATATTTGTGAGAAAAAAATTTGGAGCCATTTTTAGCAAAAGCCGCGATTGTAAATAATTACCAAACTTTAGTTACTATATATGTAAATATCGTTTATTACATAGTGCTGTAATGTTGTGTAACAACCTATAAATGTCCCAGTACTGGGAAAAGGTGTCTTATATTAAGTGTAGCAAGAATTAACAAGTGGGATTACAGTCACCGCGAAGATCCGGAGCCTGTATGACTGCCAGCTACGGCTGATGCACAACATACAGCCCCTTCCATCGGGCACGGATATTGCTAACACCGTCAAATACTTCTCGCAGACACTTCTCAGTAAGTACAAGAATAAGAGAAGAGAAGATTAGCTAGGGAGTCTGAAATAAAATAAACATTAAATTTTGTTGACCGTTTTATTATATATTATTATATTACATAACATGATGTTTTAGCTATAATTAATAGATTAAATTAATGATACAAACTCCCCCAATAGTAAGGACGCAACCAGTCACGGATCTGCGATTTTTTCGAACTGGTGTTGCAATTTAATAGAGGCGCCCCCTCTTTCCAGAATTTGAGATAAAAAGTCACAAATATATAATTTGTGGAATTGTTTTGCGTTTTTAAATTAAACGAATAATAGAACTATCTAAAATTAAAAAAAGCGAATATTGAAAAGACATTAAAAAATGCTTACTGCGCTTTATGTGCGTAGTATATTTACATAAAAGTACATATAGTTAATAGTACATATAATAAGGATTGTAAGAGTGCGCTGGATACTTGGCGCTTTATGATAAAAGTCTTTAATTTCAACTATATTATATATGATTTGATTATGACTTTGTTGCCCCCTGAATCTGCAGTCGGGTCGGGCGCACAATTTTCCAGACTAGATCCTGGGCTGGTTGCAACGCGAGAAACACTTTCAATTCGATTCTTCTAGATCAAGTCAACTTTACCACGTATTCAATTAAATTATCTTATCGTTTTCACGGTTGTGGTAAAAATAAACTACGCTAGATAAATACTGTTGGTAAAGGTTTAATGAAACTAGCCATCTACGGTATTTCCGAACCGATACGACTTAGGGACCTTCAAGAAAAGAGCAATCACTCATTATTATTTATTTATATCATTTAAAAGGCCGGCAACGCACCCGCTAATCCTCTGATTTAGCAGGTGTCTATGGGTGTCGCGTACACTTACCACCAAGTGAACCGACTGTCCGTTTGCCCCCCCTTACATAAAAAATAAAATAAAACTAATCTAAATTTAATTTCTTGTTTATTGCCGTGCCAAACGTTTATCCCCTTTTACTTCCATAATAACATTCCAAAAATTATTCTTTATTGAGTGCTTAGGTTATAAATGGCTTAATTTCGTGTATTCGTTCTAAATTGTTTACGCTCGGCAATGATAAATGAGTTAGACATGAAACACAAAGCTTTTATGGCATTTGTAGGAATCAAAACGTGTATTTTATTTTTAGGTGTCTTGAAAGATGTACCAAGTTCACCCTTAGAGATGATACGTGATGCTGACAACGACGCGGAAAGAATGGGACTGTATCCCAATTTAGATTACAAGGGGCTCTTTAATGCAATATCACAGCTCGTCGACTCTGCCCCACATTTACAATATGGTATACAAGGTAATACATAAAAAACGGGAATTTAAAAAACAAAAAAACCCGACTGCGTTTTTGTGTAATTTGGAATAAAAAAAGCCCTAAAACAAAAATTTATACCCGGTGTCACTTTCACAATTAATACGAATCTAACAACACGTTTGACGCTAAAATCCATCGACCCTCTCAGGCCGCAGAGCGTGCCAAACAATTATACATAGGTACATACTCTCGAAAAATATAACTCTCCTTCTGGCGCAGTTGGGTGAAAATATGAAAAAAGTTGTTAGTAACTTGTTTTTGTTAGCGGTCTTGACTGCCATTTTCTTGAAATTTACCGAATTTGAAGCCATCATTAAATTGAATTTAGCGTACTTTAATTTGATTTTATGGCATTCCGATTAGGTATTTTTTTCTATATAAAATGACTTGACTTAAGAAAATGCAAAACTCGCACTTCCAAGTGTGCTGTTACCTATATTCGGTCCTCTCTTACTTGAACTCAGAACTATCATTCTTTTGGTCAGTAGACAATTTGTAACACCTTTTAAGCTTGTGATCATACTTCCTTTCCGTTCATACCTTATAAATAAGAACACACACACGTTTTTATGTCGAACCGAAAGTGGGAAGTTGGTAATCGAGAGAGAGAGAGAGTTTACTTAGTAAACAGGAAAGCAACATCGCGATAGTCATGTTCCTACTTCCTTTGTCTTGACTAAAATACAGATGGAAAACATGAAAATGCAGTCACAGTTTATTTTAAAAAATAAAAAGTCCGTGATCAGATGTAACTGGTTCTGACCCGTTTTTAGCTTTAAAAGTAAACTATGTTTGAAAACCGCGAGAATAGTAAAGAGTAGTACATTTATACTGTTCCTGGCTTAGCAAATACTATATGTGGTCACCAAGATACGGAGGGGGGCAAAAATTGTCAATAAATGGGTCACGTCGTAGGGTACTTTCCCTTATGATTCGACCTTAGATTGTCTCGCTCACAATTGTTATTGTGTGTTATCGTAGTGTAAGAATGTGTTGATATACTACGTGCTTACAGGAAATATTAAATAAATATTATTTACTGAAAATAGATATTATGATCTATACGTTGTGAATTTACCACAACGGATTTTTTTCAGCGTTCGGTCAAGCTGTCCTGCAATGCTTAGGATGCTTGCTACCTTTCCTGGAATACGATATGATAGACAACTTACCATATCTTGTGGCATATTGTGTGGCCGTATTCCCAGCTTCGTTACACCAGGAGATTCTGAATCTTCTGTGTTATTATATACTACCGTTTACCATCAGTAAGTATCTGTCAAAATTTTAACACTAAACTCTATTCGTTTTAAGGTAGAATTGTTAAAAATATTACATTTTTTATAGCTCGTAGATATTCCGGAATGGAAGAGGAAAGTGAGGCATCACAGTCTGTCGGTGCCATTATTATGATGGTGTTCCAGCATTCTAACAATCCTGGTAAAAATTGTATAACAACAAAAAACCTAAGAAATATTTTATTATGAATTAATATACCTGAAGATCGCTTGATCTTACGATATAGCTCAATATAAATAAGTATAATTTGATATCCTTAGAAATTTGTAAACTATGGTGTCTAAAAGATAAAGTAAGTTGGAACTCCTTTGTAGATAACTGTATACGCATGTACAATACACTGCCTGGTAATGTGCAAGATTAGTCCTTAAATTTTAAATACTTTATTAAATCTAAATTATGTAGTAAGGCATATTACAGCATTAAAGATTTTTTAAATGACAAGTTTGCTTGGCAGTGACATGATTTGCTCATTCTTTGTAAATAAATTTTTTGTATGTATAAAATATGATGACTTTAAATGTTAAGAAGAGTACCGAGAGTTTTTTTTCCTCCGGCTTTTTTTCTCTCGGCCTACACTAAGGACATTATTATATTGTTGTAATATTTAATAAAGCCGATGATGAAATAGTAGATGTCTACCGAGACATTTTTTTTAGTATTGACTAATTGTTGTGTTTTTTTTTTGACATTCGTTGAGTGTGTGTAATCACCTTATAACGAAAACAAAATATTTTGATTTTGATTTTGAAAGAGTTGCTTGGTCTTGCTGTCATTAAAATTATTGGTTTAAATCATTAATTACATGTGTATTTGTTCCTTTTGTAGCGTGTTAGATTTAAATCGAATCGCACAATAAACGTATATTTATTTAATTAAGCAGAGAAGCGGATGTGTTTTCTTGCTTTTTATAAGCTCAGTTTCCATTAGCTTAGTTACTGATTTTTCGTAGTGAAAGCTAAAGCGTTCAAACTTCAAATTGAACTAACAATTTTTGTTGGAAAAGATTTCTAGGGCATTACGTCTTACCCTTAAACGTATTAGTCGTGTAAAAATTCGCTCCTGTTATACACCACCACAGAGTATTATAATTTTGTTTTACTTATATTTCAGCTCATCATTGCCAACTTCTGGAATGCCTCATGTCTATGAAGCAGTGGGTGGTTAAGGATTTACTCTGTGTCATCGCATACGGTATGATTGCTTCTTTTAAAACTTACAAGTTAAAAAAAAATCTATCAAAGTCTGCGTTTTCACGCGAAAACTACTTAACCGATCATCATGAAACTTTGTACACATATACTTGGAGGTATTTGGAGTAACATGGATACTTTTTTTGGTCACGATAACCGATATCCACGCGGATGAAACCGCGGGCTAGTAAAAAATATTATTCGCACAGGTACTTGCGGCGCGCGGGTGTCCGCTGCGAAGTTACTCTTCTACTACTGGCCACCGTTCGATGCCAAACTCTTCGATAGAAAGGGCTTACTTTGTAAATTTGCCAGTGAGTATTTTAATATTTTTAATAAATGTATAACTGACTGGATCGTTGGCACAGTTGGCAGTGGCCTGCTTTCTACTCCAAGGTTGTGGGTTCGATTCCCGCCCCAAGTCTGGGTGTGATATTTATTTATATATTTATTAGAACAAAAAAATGTATATCAAACACAGAAATTAAGTTGCCTACCTTAGGAACAGACGACCGTGTGTGTATGTTAAACATATTTATATTAATCATTATTATCATGGTTTTGAATAAAATTTCCCAAATTTTTATGGTCCTATTATTTTAAATGCTTCTTTGCCAAATAATTCTTCTTCCATTAATAATAGGACGAAGTCAAAATTCTATAATAATGGGTCATGTAGATAAAATTAATTTTTGGAAGCTAAATAATAGTGATTTAATATCTAAGGTAATAAAAATCTAATCTAATCAAATCTATAGAAATTATACATGTTCGAAATTATGATTATTATTCTTCTTTTTTTTGTTTTGCAACATTCCTAATACTCTTAATAAGTATTTAATTTTAAAAAGGAATCAGACTTATTTATACTAAATTTTTTTTCTTAGCTTTGAAACCAGATTTAAAAGAAGATATAGAGTTTTGAAGAATCAAATTGGGTATTGAATTTTTAGTAATCATTTATTAATTTCAAGTTTACGCTTAATTTTTAAAGGCAAGCTTTGTCTAAAGACACTTTTTCACTAAATTATTACTATAAAAATATATGCAAATCACAATAATGCAGTATTGCTAAGTTATTTTCACCAGGGTTCATTTCTATTTCATAACGTTTACACAATATAACCTATTGATAAAATACACTCGCACGATTATTGATAGCTACCACTTGTTGAAATTTCTTTAGCTTTTCGTATTTTTTATCTCTTTCACGCGTATAAGTGATTATATATGAGTTAAAGGGGCAGCAATATTTGTTTAAGACTAGTTTATTGCGATAGAAGATTTATTATACATTACCTACTACACAATTTTGTAGTGTGATAATTCATTTTTTTTTTTTGATGGAATATTTATTTATTATAGACAATAATATGTATTTGTTTTACTTTTATATCAATCGTGATACTACTGTTATTATAAAAGAGTTAGTTTTTGAGGATTTAGGTACGGATTTTGGATGAATGGATAGATGTCGGTTACTCCTTCATGCAAATACAACTGAACTGATTAGGATAAAACTTGATATGTAGCATGTGTAACTAGAAGGCGATAAATCGATTAACATATTAATAAAGTAAAGATATTTTACCACTTAACTGGCATACAATGCACTAAAATTTGCCAAAGCATCGCTTAAAGGATTATGTATTACTAGGTATATATGTAAGTTTTTTTTTTTTAATGTTAGTTGGATAAGCAAACTGGCAGACGTTCCACCTGATGGTAACTGGTTGACGTTGCCCATGAACATAAACTAGTTTACCTGGAACTAGCCCAGGCAACTTATCTATGTGTTGCCTATCCAGAGACATAAGGTGTTAAAGTCTCGGTGCCAGTAATTACACTGCCTTCATATTAATCTTCGATCGCTATATTTGTTTATTTACATATATACAATCTCAATACAATATATGCATTTTGACTTGGTATCGTGTAGACGACCTGGTTCCGTTCCTGTGCCAGCGTGACATGTGCCCGAACGCGGGCGCTGCGGAAGCTGCGAAGGTCTGTTATGACCATTGCATCAGCGTTACCTTCGCTTCCGACACGCCTCCACCCTTGTACCTGTGCATAGAGTGCGCCAATGAGATACACAGGTACCACACTAATATAGCACACTCAAACACGCAAACAAATTTTTTGACGTGATAACGTCTTGTAAATCGATGAACGCCGGCTATACGCACGAAAAAGCATGACTCACTGGCACATTCCGCGAGCGAGAGCGTGGAACAGGCGATAGACAAGCACGATCTGTCTAAGCGTTCGGCTTGTGACCCATCTATCTCTCTTCCACTCCATCGGCAGATGCGTCCGACTAAAAGAGAAAAAAAAAACAAATAAACACATACTTGTTGGTTGACATACAAGAACTAATACATATATACATAACTAATACAAGTAAATATCTCATTGTTAGGCTAAGGCTTCTTCTCCTACTTTGTAGAAACTGTGGAGGTTAGAGATAAGGAGCATAATCTTGTTTTACGAAAAGTGTCCCCGAAATAGCCTTAAATAAAGATAGCGTTTCTGTACCAGAGGACCGTTTTTAGGGTTCCGTAGCCAAATGGCAAAAAATGGAACCCTTATGGATTAGTCATGTCTGTCTGTCTGTCCGTCCGTATATCACAGCCACTTTTTTCCGAAACTATAAGAACTATACTATTGAAAGTTGGTAAATAGATGTATTCTGTGAACCGCATTAAGATTTTTACATAAAAATAGAAAAAAAAAATTTGGGGGTTCCCCATACTTAGAACTAAAACGCATTTTTTTTTATTAAACCCATACGTGTGGGATGGATAGGATATCTATGGATAGTTCTACAAAAATGATATTGAAGTTTCTAATATCATTTTTTTTCATTTTTTCATTAAACTGAATAGTGTGCGCGTGAGACACTTCCAATGTGATAAAATGTATCCCCCCCTGTAACTTCTAAAATAAGAGAATTATAAAACTAAAAATATATATATGATGTTACCAATGGGCGAGTCCGACTCGCACTTGTTTATTTTTTTCAGATTAGATAATTTATTTAACTCGCTAGCCATTTAACTTTCAATTACAACAAATATACTAACTACTCTAATCTATTAGAATACTTGAACTCTCTAGATACTGAATCTCCAAACTTCAAGTCATCTAAATTCAGATCATATTCTCCACTACACTAGCGCCCTCTTTATTTAATGCTATTTTGTGGACACTTTTTGTGTTAAACAGCCATATGAGATAGTACTCCTTTACCTCTATACTCCATGCTCACCGCCAAATGTACCTATTACCTTCGAATTGTTTTCAATGATAACATCAAAGTTTTTTAATTTAATTTAATTTTTGTCACGAGATAGGCCAAGTCATAATGGTAACAATCAATAAATAATTAATTTTATATTAAAAAAAAACTAATATTATCGTGATATATTCTCAGGGAACATCCAAATCAACGATTTTTCGACATCTTACATCCTCAGCAGCAAGTTTCAATGGTTTGCGAGAATAAGGTACGTTGGTAAAGTTGGAATCGATATTTATTTTATTTCTGTACTTATTTCATTCATTCTTCTCAATTACTCATTATTTTTTATAAGTGAATCGGCATTTTTGTATAAAATTGTTTCAGTTTTGAGAGTAGATGTATAAGATTAAATAATTAAAATTTTCAAATCTATGTTTTTATCTGCATGAAACAATTGTCATATTGAGTAGTCTTTTTCGTTCTTTTGAAAACATCATCTATTGTATCGATTTTCTATTAATTTCTTACGAAAGTAAAAAATCCAACTTATTCTGCTACGAATCTACTTCTATGACTTTAAATTTTAGTCTTACGTATCTAAAATAAAAAAAAAAGTTGTCGTCAATGACTTAGAAGTGGATGAAACGAACCATCTGAGAGCGTAGACAAGTGGCAAACGCTCTGAATCTAATGTAATAAGGAACGCACTAACGGTCAAAAATCGAACAATAATTTTATTCGAATGTTCCAGAATTGCCGATCAACGGACAAAGCGGCT
Organism: Euphydryas editha; assembly: GCA_036937285.1. NCBI lineage: Eukaryota > Metazoa > Arthropoda > Insecta > Lepidoptera > Nymphalidae > Euphydryas > Euphydryas editha. The sequence continues at coordinate 1,078,817 of JAUPFZ010000022.1, read as the reverse complement.
TATTCGATTTGTTTCTCAAACGAATGCGCCAGTTACAATGGAAATCATCCAATCAGGTACAAATAGGTCTTTTTAAGTTTGTTATTGATTCTAATATTATTTTGATATTTTAGTTTTTATTATTTCAATTTATTTTATAATTTATAGATAATCTTTCGTCAAAATAGATATAATCGTAAAACATCATCTAAAATTGTTTCGAGATGAGTTACGAACAGTCGTTATATAATATAATTACTAGCTGACCCGGCAAACATTTTTTTGCCATATAAATTATTTTTAGTAAATATTTTGGTAGTCAAATAAAAAATAACTAACTTATTGTAAGTGTGTAGAGATGTGGTATATGACTGAAAGAGGAATGGAGCGCTGTGAACGATGACGGCTTATAAAAATAACAAAACAGCAAACATTCATTTTTGAATTCATTGTACTTTTATCACAAATTATGACAAAAAAAAATACATTATCAGTCTCTAAGTGCAATGAAATGTACGATATTTTTAGTGAGTCCATCTTTAGCCAACACAAACAAACTGGATTGTATGTATTGTTTCATGTCTAATCATAAAAAAATTTATATTAAAAAATTTTGTCCAAAAAACAATTTTTTTTTGCGGTGGACCACCCTTATCATTTAGGGGTATAAAAAAATTGTTTACGTCCTATTGAATATATACAAAATTTCATAAAAATCAATCAAGCCGTTTCGGATGGGTTTTGTTACAAACAATGTGACACGACATCTTGCAACCCTATTGCGGATCTGTGGATAGAATGAATAAAATAAAAATCGGGATGGAAAAATAGGGGTTGATCGTATAAGAGTGAAAATTGAGAGTAATATGAAATTTTGTATTCTAAGTCATCACAAAATAAAATTAAAATTCTTGCCAAAAAAATTAGAGTTTATAATTAACAAATAAAAATAGGGGTTGATCGTAGAAGGGTGAAAATTAAGAATAATATGAATTTTTTTAATTCTAAGTCATGACAAAATAAAAATAAAAAAACTTGCCAAAAACATTAAATTTTTAATTAATAAATAAAAATAGGGGTTGATCATAGAAGGGTGAAAATTTAGGGTTGTATGTATTTTTGTTTGCTGTATCACAAAAAAATAAAAACAAAACATTTTGTCCAAAAAAAAAATAATTTAAGGTTAAAAAAAAATTTTTTGGGTGGACCACCCTTATCACTTAGAGGTATAAAGAATAGTTTACTGTCAGACCTACTGAATATACACACAAAATTTCATAAGAATCGGTCTAAACGTTTCAGAGTAGTTCAATTACATACACCGTGACACGAGAATTTTATATATTAGATGTATGTATATATCGATTTTTTTTTAACCTATGTTATAAACCCTATCAAAACCATTGAATTTAATACTCACATGCAGGGTTGCCATATGTCCAAAAGTTTTTCTCGTACCATGGATGTCAAAAATCTCGTACTTTCAGAACATAATCTCGTACAAGTTTATAGATTAAAATTTAAACGATATTTACCCTTGTACCCTATCCGAATACCTAAAAGAAGATCGTCCAAGATCCACTATCGATGTTTATCCTTGTACCCTATCCGAATACCTAAAAAAAAGGTCGTTCGAGATCCACCACCAATATTTTTTACCCTTGTTGTATCCGAATTCCTAAAAAAAAAGGTCATCGAAAACCAAAAAAAAATCGAAACATGGCACAGGCGGTCAACATTGTTAAAATCTCGTACAAAAGTGTACGAGATTTTACTTTTCTTGTTTCTCGTACAGGAACTGCTAAATCTCGTACATGTACGAGATTTCTCGTACGTCTGGCAACCCTGCTCACATGTTCTTCTATTAAATCCATTTCCATGATTATTTTATTCTGCCTCAATCAGAGTAGTAAAAGGAAAAACAAAAGGAAATGGACGTGAAGCTACATTAGCTAGTTGTGAATTTAAGAGATAGAGCTAAATACCAACATATTCCCTTTCTCTATCCTCACCTCCTATCCCTTTTTCTTAATGTTAGCAAGGTATTTGTGGCTCATCTGTTTGTGCGAACGTTCAATAACTCCGTAGATCACTTAGCATCTGGTAAACTATTACAATATATATATTTACTCGCTGTAGGAGCCGACCGATCAGGTGTAGTGGTGCAAGTAGTCGCCTCAACGCCGGCGATCACGGGTTCGATTCCCGCTTGGGGCAGATTTTTGTATTTGTGAAAATATTTGCCAATTATTTGTGCCAAATATTTTTGCAATTATTGGGCCGGCCGATTATCATAGACATCTGTTAACGATCGTTACTCAAGGTAGGGAAAATATCAGCTAACTCGCAATGGAGCAGCGAATAAAGCTCCAACCCTTCTCCTACATGGAGGAGAGGCCTTTGTCCTTCAGTGGGACGTTAACAGGCCGATTCGGTTCAATTGAATTGAGCAGTGTGGTGACGCCGCAGGTACTGCCAGCAGTGCCACGGCAACCGGCACAACAGCCGGCGCGGCGGCGACCACGTGGTGCACACCCGGCTGCCGCCCGCCTGGCACATGGACAGCGACATGCAGACCAACCTCGTCGAGGCCATCATCAGGTCGGTTCGCAGGCGATCACAAAACTTCGGAACTGAGTCTTGATCAGGGATTCCGAAAGATAGATAGAAGAGAAAGATATCGATCCCTTAGAGTCGCTATCGACCACTTAAACCTTATCTACTTAACCAACCGCTAAGTTTTTAAATTGCTAAGTATTTTGTATCAATAGGAAAAAAAACTAGAGATACGGTTTTTTAAGTAACTTTGCTACGGGGATCTTAGGTGTATCAGTTTATTATAGAAAAGGAGTCTCTAGCCCAAATTATTTTGGGAATCCCTGGTTAAGGTTTTTAACTTTTTGGAATTCTCTCGATTAGAATTCGGTAATAGTTTTAGTTGCTACCAAATCTAAAAAATAGTGTTATGATCAACCGTCCAGTTAAAATTACTTTTCTTTTTACTAATTGTATTGAAAGCATATTATAATAGTCTGTTTTATTGCACAACACAATATTGAATTGTACAAAAGGTGGGCTCAATGGTAAAATCATTCTTTACTAGACAAACTTAGGTCCAACTTAGGAGATAATTTATGTTCAAGAAAGGGAAAATAAGATAATAACATTAGTAACAATCATTATATTAAATACACGATCAATTAATACATATACATAGATATATAAAACATACATACATAAACAGATACATACATTTTTATCATACCGTACAATGAAATAGTCTTTGATCTTCTTTAAGAAAAAACTCACTGTGTACCAACACAGTGAGTTTTTTGGTGGTGCGTGGTTTGTCCAAAAATAAACAAAAACGGTTTTTTTGGTCAAATCACGCTTTACTAACAAGTTAACTAAAAAAACGATAATTATTTTTCGAAAAAGAGATAATTTTTTATACAAACAAACTCTCTGTAAGTAGCAAAGTATATTAAATTTCAGTAAAATTTTAATTTACAGCCTTCTCAAGGAAGCTAAACCAATTAATATGGAGGATCCCGACAGCTCTGCTGAACAAATAAAATCGCCTCTTAGCGTTAACCTTCCTGAACCGATATCTGTTGAAGATAGACAATTACTTGGACGGTACGTATTTTAATACTGATAGTAAAAAGTACAATTTGTTTGTGTCAGAATACCAGCTAAAACCCAGCGGTGCCCTCATCGTCGTAATGGGGCGCCACGGGATTGCTCGCGCATGCAACCGTGACGCCCCTACGGTTAAATCTAAGCCTATTCGAACCGTTTTCGCCTATAGAAGCGGGTCAGTATTAATGTCTGCTTCACGCTCCCGTTCCGCGGCCTCCTTCAAAGCCATGACCTCCTCGTAAAAGGAGGCCACGGCCTACCAGCACCTCTCGATGCCGAGCATGCAGCGAACCACGCTCGACAACGAGAGATCTCCACCTATCACGGCCACCAGAGCATGGCACTGGGGCCCCCAAGCGGCGCACTCCTCGAGAGTGTGACGCGCCGTGTCTATCGGTGCGTCACACTCGTGGCAGGCAGGGGTGGCTTCGTTTCCGCAATTTGATGCAGGTACTTACCAAAGTTTTAGTGCCCGGTAAGTATCTGCGGCAGCCGGAAGATCAGCACCCCGTGCTGCCTCCTGACCCAGCGACGAAGATGGGGATGTATAGCGTCCACCGTCACTAAGCCCGTCGCTGAGGACTCCAGGTTCTCCTTCTACCACTGGATCAGGGCTCCCTGAGTCTGAGCCAGGGCTCAGGCTCAGAGAGCTCAGATCAGGATCTGAGCCGTCTGGTCCGCACTTGGGATTTGTCCTCTAGCTCTGAGACTCGGGCGGAAACGGTACACTTCCGCGAGCACCTCCGCCTGGAGTTCCCAGGGATCCATTGATCACTCGCGAGAAGTGTTGCTGCCATATGTTTGGTTGACTTTGATCAACATTGAGCTACTATTAAGTTTAAAACTCCTACGAAACCGGTGTGGCTATTACGTAACTTACGCGATTGCGAGAAAACGCTGACGTGTTAATTTTCAGTATTAATTGATGCTCAGCTTGTATTGAAATTTGACACCACAACGATTTCTCGCAACCGAGCAAGTTACGTAATAACCCACGGTACTCAAACCGATATAACAGCGCATTCGATACTAATATTTTTCTAGGTATGGAGTGTGGCTGATGGTTGGTCTCTGCACTCCAAACCCTGACACCCCAGATGAAGTTCTGGGACGTTTGCTGTCTGTACTCTTCCACTGGTTTCATGTCACCTCTTTCTCATATACAGGTAAGCACAAGTTTATATTTTCAATCTATATTAATTAAAATACACACTTTTTATTGGTAATCTCTTCTGGTTCTAAGACTGAAAGACTAGTTTACTTGTTCGTGATAATCCAAACGAGGTTATTGAAGTGACGAACAAACGGAGAATTTAAGGAAAAGAACTTTTTATTACCGAATTCGGATATCTAGTTAGTGATAAAATAAATTGCATCATTTATATCACAAAACTGAAAACATTTCAAGTGGCTGAATAAATTTTGGTCAAACGTAGCTTACATCGATCAAACTTATCTTCAAACAAAATGATGTTTTTTTTTTTTTTTATATATAAATGTATGTCCACGGGCTCATTTTGCCCATGCCTTTTTTATTCCAGATTTAGGTATACTTAGTACAATGGTAGCTTACATTATTAAGGACTTAATTAAAAACTTAATGTCTCTAATGTGACAACATGAGTCCACCGACCAAAATATGAAGGTGAATCTTAAATCTAATGACATGCATTTTTTTTTTTTTTTTTTTTTTTTTAATACTTTGCTAATTGTACAATATGCTATTACTAACGCTTAACTTATTTTCCTAATACTGGTTTTATAGCTATTTCTTATAAATATATTTCTAACAACTATGTCCTCGCACCGATGTTTTTACTCAACATATCGAGCACACTCTCAATGACGGCGGTATCTCTGTGATGAATCGCCATCTTGAGACTGTGCTCGAGGATTTCCTTTTCCGTGGTCTCCGCCGCCCTCGCCACAAAGCGACCAATTGCGTCATCATAGTCGTCGGTGTAATAGACACAGGTGTTAGTGTGTCTAGTCACCGCGACTACGGCGTGCGAAACGCTGTCGTGGATTCGGAAACAACAAAATGATGTTAAAATCACTCGTATCTCGTCTCGTCTCCACTATCTAAACATGAATCAGTGGAATTTTCATTAATTACCTTAGTGAAGCTATATTCACTACATATCAGTGAAATTCAATAACGAGTTAGTGAATACTCACTAATACACATACACGTATTCAATGATTTATCAGTGGACTCTGATATTCACATATTCACACATTGATTAGTCACAAATTCTCCGTGGGATGATTCTCACGTCGATAAAAAGTAAATAGCCACTTAAAATTAGTGAAATTCCACTGATTCATGCTTAGAGAGCACTTAGGCACAATAATTATAATGGATATCGCGCGTGGTCCGCAGGCGACATCGCCAGTACGGTGGAGAAGCTGAAGGCGGAGCACGTGTGCCCGTGGCTCCGCGACATCGCGGAGCGCCAGCGGCGCGTGCTGGTCGCGTGCCTGCTGCCGCACCCGCCGCACCACACGCGCCAGGCGGGCCACTGGGACACGCTGGCCTCCAAGGCGTCCCACCTGCGGGACGGACTCAACAGGTGAGTGCACTCTCTGAACATTACCAGCGGCGCGTGCTGGTCGCGTGCCTGCTGCCGCACCCGCCGCACCACACGCGCCAGGCGGGCCACTGGGACACGCTGGCCTCCAAGGCGTCCCACCTGCGGGACGGACTCAACAGGTGAGTGCACTCTCTGAACATTACCAGCGGCGCGTGCTGGTCGCGTGCCTGCTGCCGCACCCGCCGCACCACACGCGCCAGGCGGGCCACTGGGACACGCTGGCCTCCAAGGCGTCCCACCTGCGGGACGGACTCAACAGGTGAGTGCACTCTCTGAACATGGACCAGCGGCGCGTATTGGTCGCGTGGTATCCATATTCAAGTGTCCAAAGCAAAAGAAGAAACAAAAAAATGAAACAGTTAGGCAGTTGACTGCGTTGCGTATCGTTTCGTGTACCGGCAAAACTAACATAACTTAATATTTAAACCAAAATTAATATTATGTTTGTAAAGTATTCATATAAAAAACGAATTATGTAGGTATAACATATTAAATAATGTAGTGAATGATGACGAAGAGATGGAAAATATTTGTATTTAGTCTTTGAATGATTTGCACAAAACAAAAACTAATTTTAAAACAAATAAAAGAAATAAGCAAAATGGCGGATTGTGACAGTGGTATTGAAGTTAGCAAACGTGTCCTGGTCGACAACTGTATAGTTCGTTTCTCAGCGCTAGCAAGCGCTGTCAAGAGATTTTTTCTGCCAAATACACCTTCTGCCTCAGGAACTAACACACATCGCAGAACAACAACCCCGTCTCGATTTGTTCATGATTCATCATTCGTAATTAAATTTTTTTTTCTAACGTTAGCTTAACTTTCAAAGTTTTTGTATAATTATAACAGGTTTTAATAATACTGTATACGAATTGTAATTGTTTTATTTCTCCTACAGATTGTACTGCTTAATCCCATATGGGATAATCACTCAATCTATATGGGACTACATTATGCCTGCTTGGATGGAGGCTATATGCACTGATGTACCCGAAAAGGTAAGTATTTCTCCATAATTTAGGTTATCTAACTTTCAAGATTTCCTCTCTTTATGTTTCTTAGTTGGATATTGAGCTATAGTAACGTTATAATATTTTTATAATAATGTCTCTAAACAGGAATTACTCGAACTTAAAGTACCGGTAGCTAAGATTCTGGAACCGGATTGCAGTATGGTGGGCATGGATGAACGTAACTTATACAATTTTGCAACTCTTAAAGTGACGGACAAACCGCGTCCAGACACTGTGTTGCCAGTTCTTGAATGGTTTCAGGTATGTTGATATTTCTATATAATTTTAAGGAACGTAAAAATATTAATTACAAAAAATGGTACCAAATCATTTACATAACTAAAATCTAAACTTATGTATCTTTGATTCGTTATTAATAAAAATAAGAGTTTAGAAAGTACAATTTTTAAAGATTATGTTGTTTCAGACAATATCATTATTGGATGTAAAGATTCCGCTTTCGACGTTGTTCGATCTATTCAGTCACTGTGTGGTCAACTTGCCTGAGAAGATTTGTAAACCGCCTGGTAAGTTATGTCTTTTTATTTTAAAATCTAATTGAAATTAATCAATGTCAAAATAACTATAATTAAATTTTGATTTCAATACATTACAGTGACATAAGATTAACTAACTGGATTATGTAATTAAATGCATAACTTCAATTTGATATATTTAAAAGTTAGTATACTACAAATAAATGAAATACAAGTTTAATGTAAAATAATTATTTTAGAAGACATCAAAACAAAAAGTGAAAGTAATGAATCTCCGCCAAACGAAAAGGATAAAGACAAAGATGATGAATCGAAACCACAGAACCTCACTTGTTGTATTCTGATGCTGGACATAATTTTAAAACAGGTATACATTAAATAAAAATCGAATATTCTGATCATAGCTAATATATACATATATTTCCGAAATATCACCATCTTACCACAAATCATACCTAAGTCTTACTTTTTAATTATATCTTTCTATATGCTTAGAACTAATTCATTGTATTCATGAATAACATTTTTGAATTGATATCTAAATTGTGTAAATTAATGAAATTTTTATTTGATTTGATATGAGTGTCTAATTTAGATGGAGTTACAACATCATCGCATCAACATTCAGAACGTCAGTAGCGAAGCCACCAAGTTACTTCGTTTGATGCTGAAATCTAATCAACTGAATACTATTGAACATGGTAAGTGATAGTACTATAGTGCCATTCAAAGATATATTTGTGTTATATAATTATTATCTTTTATACAAAGAAGAAATTTATATTGACCTAAAATACTTCCTTTAGAAAACCTGAAAATTAAATGCTTTAGTGAATGCTTAAACGTTATCTAAAAATTTACCTTATGATATATACAAAGTCTTTTCATTTTAGTGATGTGTAGTATTGAATAGCAGTTTACTGAGACGTAATCATTGTACTTATGAGAGTATGTGACTGTGTGTATGTAGCAGTATACTATATACGGTTGATGAGTATGAGTTGCAATGAAAAGCTATTATCGATCCGTAGATGCCTTAGGACGCCGTGACGACCGTTCTCATCTAGTGTTGCGAGTAGTTGCTTCAAAGCCTTGCGCCGGGGTGGTCGCGGGTTCGATTCCCGCACGGGACAGATATTTGTATTTGTACAAATATTTGTTTCCGGTCTAGGTGTATGTCCTTGTGGGTCTCTCCACCTTCTTCGTCGACACTTCACACACACACTTCGTCGACTTTAGCAAGAACTGTGTAATTTGTAAACAACCTCTATTTTCTCAGGATCAGGTATGACCGCCTCAGCTGACTCAACGTTATCCAAATAAAGTAGTTCCTTTTGTAAGAAGATACACTTTTGAGGATATAGCTTTAGATTTACTATATGTAACCTTTCGAAAGTGGATTTTAAATTATTTATATGACTAGGTAAAATTGTTATACTAGGCATTTTTCGTGCGTTAATCCCATTATTGCCATAGCCATCATACGAAACATGAACTAGAACTGGTCTTTAAGCCTATAAAGTACCATAGTCATCTGAAACTGTCCCGAATAAAAAACAATGTACTGATGACTCTCTGGGTCTAAACAAACTTTATAGAAACCCTGATGTAAATCTAAATGAGCATGATAATGAGCATGCACCCGGATCATGAATCTAATATTTCCGTTATATTTGGAACTGGAAATTTACCATCATGTATACTGTTATTAAGTTTACTGTAATCGATGACCAAGCGCGTTTTGGTCACTTTTTTTTTCGGGCGTGCTGGAAAAAATTTCTTATAGGGATAAGCACAGCCTTTATACTTGTGTTTCAATGACATCTATCTTTCTATTATACTGTATTGTATAATAATAAAGTGTTAAAGTGTTAAATACTTTTAATCGGTACCAGCAAAACTGGACTGGTCTATTCACTTTGACAAGGCTCAATAATATTAGGTCTTTATCTATGAAATTACCGTTTTATCGTACTGGCTATTTCAAAACTTAAAAAAAAAATCGCTAAGAACTCGAATTTAAAATTATTTTTATTTTAAAAATATTGAATTATTTTTCTATAATTAGTTATTTGTTTAATGGTTAGCGTTCTGTTTACATCGCATTTGTACGTTTTTCGCCATCATGAATATGTTAAAAATTCGAGTGATTATGGAGTATGAGTTCCGTCGTGGTAGCAAAGCAAAAAAAAAAAAAACGATCGTACTACCCGTTATCGGTTTGCTCGCTTTTTTCCCGGAAATTTTGATCTAAGAAATGAACCACGTGGTCGGCCGAACATGTTGGTCGACAATGACGAATTAAAGGCGATTGTGGAGGCTGATGATTCTCAAACTACAGCTGAATTAGCAGCAGCTTTATTATATTATATATTATATTGGTCCGTGGTGTGGTGGGTGCCTCACGAATTGAATGAACGCCAGCGTGAAATACGCGTCGAGACGTGCCTTGCACTGCTCAACAGACACACTAGCGAAGGTGGTGTTACTTGTGACGAAAAATGGATTCTATTCGACAATCACAAGTGCTCAGCTAGTTGGTTAGATCGTGGTTCAGTACCTAAACAATGCCCAATGCCCTAAACTAAAACTGACCCCTAAGATACTGACGGTAACTGTTTGGTGGTCTAGCGCCGGTGTAATTCATCACAACTTTTTACCCAACGGCATGAACATTACTGCAGATGAAAACTGTGAAGAACTAAATACAATGATGAGGAAGCTCACATGTCTGAAACCAGCTTTGGTCAATCGCTCGGCACTGCTCCTGCACGACAACGCGTGACCTCATACTGCACAGCAGACGGTCTCCAAGTTACAAGAGCTGGGGTTGGAAATTCTCCCTCATCCAACGTACTCACCAGATCTTACCCTTACATACTTCCACTTTTTCCAGAATTTGGATAACTTTTTGGCGGAAAAAAAATTCAATACCCGGGAGACAGTACAAAAGGCCTTTAAAGAGTTTGTTGCCTCTCGTCCAGCAGAGTTTTTCAAGAAAGGCATCAATAAATTACTACTACGTTGGCAAAAATGCATTGATTCCATGGGTTTAACTCCACTTTGAATAAAAAAAATAAAGAAAAAACAGTGCGTTAACTTATTTCATCAAAAACGGCAATTTCATAGGTAAAGATCTATCATTTTTTTCATCATTTAATCTATTTGATTATTAATTTCATATTTTAAAGCGTGAGGCAATCTATACAGTTTTGAAAAAAATGACTGAATATCTGATTTTACTTTGTGTTTTGATAAATATCAGTGTTTGATAATATTTGTCTCCTTCCAAATAAATAGTACCGAATATTTCGCACATAAACTTTCTATACTAATTTTTTCCTCTTTAAATTATATAAATTTAACTTTGGCAATAATTATTTAACTCGCAATGCATTTTTCTCGATTTTGTCAAAGTTACATATAAAATAATATTCCTCCGAGCTTTCTAAATCAAGTGTTATTTCGGATAAATTTACATCTGTTATAGTCGTATTCAATATTCGGACTGGTATTTTACCAATAATTGGACTTACTAATGTACTAGAAATAAACACGTTCCGCATATTTCTTTTGTATATACCACACGTTCTTCTTTTAAACTTATGTTAATGTAGTGAACGGATTCTGATCTAGTGGGTACTATACGAGTCTTAATTGTAAACTTATTTGCTTCGATTAATTGAGCCTTAATGAAAGAATATTATGTTTCATATCCATAACTTACACCTCACAATGATAACTTATGTTAATTTATTAGATTTAACTTGCCAAGAGCTGGTTAACTAACAAGTCGTCCTATCAAAATATGTTAGTGGTTAAGTGATCAATTCAAAATATAACTTACTTGACAATACCGTATCTATACGTATATTATATATAGAAGTATTAATGTTAGAAAATGATTGAACCACCGATAAGACACCAAAAATAAATTAAAAACTAGAAGAAACATAGGTATTAAAAAAAATACCTAAGTGTACCATAAATTTGGCAACTGCAGCTAATAATGTTCATCGTCACCAGCGGAGTGTCGGTCTGGCGGCGCGTGCGCGTACTGCGAGGCGGCGGCGCTGTGCCACCAGCTGGCCGTGCGCCTCGTGCGCTCGCTCGTGCCGCGCGCGCACCACCCGGCGCACCGAGAGGTACTGCAGAGTGCGGGTGAAGGGGGGTGTGCTTATAGCGCATCAGAACAAGTTTGCTAATTGAAATATATGAAAAAAAGTAATAATTATAATAAAAAGAATGCTAAACAAGAGCAAGTGTGTCAGGTTGAAGAGCATTTTAGTTTTAAGGATGCTAGTAATGAGCATGTATAACAGTACCTTAATAGTCGTCGTTGACAAGTGCTCGAAAACGAAATATGTGCACATCTATGTCGGTGATGGATTTATCCTGTATTAAATGGGAATGGGAGAAATGGGGTCCTTGGGCAGCTTTTACTGTTTGGTTTTAGGCTATCAAGTAGAAAGACTATTTAGTAAACCTCAATCTTGATTATTTAGAATTTATCTATTCTTATTTTTATATTAAATAATAATAATAAATAATAAAATGTTTTATTTACTCATAAAAAACAATACATATTCTAAACTTACATACATTATTCGATAACAAATAGGACAGTCTTTTACTATACTTTTAGCAACTATTACTTTTAGTAAATTATTCTTGTTCATTAGTTAAACGTAAGTTTTTTACTGACATCTAAACTAGGCATAGCCTGTATCTTAGATGCCAATATTATAAGAGCAACTCAAATTTTGCCAGAATTCTAAGATGTAACATGCCATAAGCAGGCTTCAATAGAAGAATGGTCAGAGCAGCAGCCCAAACGCGTGTCAGAAGATGAAAGGAGCAAGTCTGGGGATACACCTGCGTCCGCTGACGTTCTGCTGCCACACGCACTGGCTCACCCACTATCAGACAAGGCTTCTGTTGGTGGTGTGTTGGTGCACATGCCACATGTGAGTATAATTTAATTTTCTAATTATTATTATTTAAACCCACCAAAAGAATCATTAAATTTAATAACATCGATTATGAATTTCTTTTGTACAGTATGTTCCGCAAACTTTTATGTTAAGAACTAAGATATTGTTTGAGAGCAAATAGCTTTAAGGACTACAAATTGCGAAGATCATAAGGTTTGAAAATTTCAGATAATCTAGTCGAAATTTTAGGTATTAACAATAATTAATTAAATAGTTAATTTAAAATATGAAAAAAAAAAACTAAATACTGTATTTGAGTGTTCTTCGTTTCAAACATTCTACTTCTTAATGTAGAAATTAGTTGCGTCTTATCATTATGATTCCATATTAACATTGGCATTGCTTTACCCATCCCTGTGTGTTATATAATAATAATTATTTCTTTAAAATTATGTACATTATCAAATTCTTTTTCGTCTAAATTTAAATGTAAAAATATATTTGTAGCTTATATGGCTGCATGTTTAAGTTGATCGCTCCTACATTTTAATTTATTGTTTAATTATACATCGAAAATATTGCGCTTCGAAATAGATTAAAAAAAAATTTGGTAGAATGTAGGAGTGACTCTAAGACCGCTGCTAATTTCTTTCCTGATGTACATTATGTGTGTTAGATATTATTTTGTTAATAGCAACACAGTTAGTTTTCTATATTTAGAACTAATTATATCTTTCTCTCTTTAAACAATTTTATACTCATTAATTATAAAATATTATGATAAAGAAAAGTGTGGTCAGAGTTAAAGAACTGGTAGCCACTATTAATATTTAAATGTTATGGTAATATTATTTTAGTAATTTTTTAGCAATCTGATGCTTCGTGCATGCTATATGCCATTTTAATAACAGCATGTATAGTTATCTTTTCCAGAACTGTGTTGCTATTGCAAAATAAAGTTTGATTATAAACAAAATATCTTTGGAATTGAAAAAAAAAGTATGCATTATAAATAATGTTTTGTTTGTAAGATGACAGATAATAAAATATCACAAAATCGCGCATCTGAGAACGACCGTAGCCTAAAAGTAGTTTAAAGAACTTTCCTTCCTTTCTTTCCTCTAGCGTTCTGTCCCCAGGATTTTTGTTTAAATGAGTGTCGTTCGAGGAGCAACTGTATATCCCAAGTCAGCGTTGTTTGCAGCGAGGCTAGAGCGTATGTATATAATAGATGTATAGTTTGTTCATTTCATGCAACTGTCACTAATAAGCGACGTCGGTTCGGACGCCACACTGACTAAATCGTCAGGTGATACACAAGTACGTTTTGACTTTATTATTTTGAATTATATCTCTTGGTCGCCTTTTCATGTTGTTCATATTGGTGTTATTCTTATATCTCATTATTTTGAATAGTATGATTTTCATAGATGTGCTCATAACTTTTTCTCGGTGTGTTTTATCAAGGTTTTGTATAGTCAGCTTCAAAAATTTATATACCTATCAACCTTTTACTAATATTTGATCAGTAATTTTCTAAATGTTCAGTAGCAAAATAAAATCTATATTATTGGACAGCAGTTATTATAAACTTTTGATGCTGACTGTACTTGCTAGATAGTTAGATGTTAAAAGCAGCTTATTCGTGTGCATTCATTAAATATATTGTATCATTGTGTAAATACATTAAGAATAACACTAACGGTTACGTCACTTTGAATATTGGAAACAAGGAATTTATATCATAACTGGAACGCTCACTTAATAAAATTGTATATTCAAATATGCACCTTCAAGTATTTGACATAAGGTTGACTTTGGCTTATAACATGTAAAGTGAAAAATCGTTCCGAGCATTTCGTTGATAACCGGTATTTTGTCTCTTTCTTACGAGAGTTGCCTTGAATCCATGGTAGAAAGAGATCGATCGAGGTCGTAGGAACGTTTTTGGAGTGCATGTGAGCATTCCAGTTTGTATATAAATTCCTTGATTGGAAATAAATTTGACTGAAATGTTCAATGTGACGTTTAGTTTTCAATTGAAAGGAATGTCATAAAATTTTCCTTAGTGTAGATTAAAGAAAAAGCAATAAAATATATTTTTCTCAACAATAGGTTCCTATTAAACGCATAAAATAAGCATACCAATAACAAAGTTGTACCTCATGGTTACTCAAGTTCATTTTGCTTTTAAAGTTGCATGCAAATACTTTTAAATTAAAATCACATTAAAATTGTAAAAAAAAATATTGAACAAGAAAGATAAGTTTCGAAATATATTTCATCTATTATAAATACCGTAAGAGATACTTGTTATAAATGTCGTGCTTGTGAATCCATATTATTGTCATGTGGATTTTATTGGCTTGGCTTTTAGTCGTGTCAAATGCAGTAAATATAAAATTCAAATACGTAAATTTTATGACTTATTAAATATCGTATCATCGACAGGGTCAGTTCTGATATAACCCAACGCAGTAGACAGTTGAGAGACATCTTGGATAATGACATTAAATGATTAAAATGGCCAATGTTGGCCATGCTAATGCAAGAAATGCTGAAATTTAGAAAATTAATAGGTTCAAAATAACCTAGCATCCTGGTTAATGAAATATTTAATCATCTGATGACGTCAAATACCAAAAGTTGTATGATACGTACCTTCAAGGCAACATTAGTTCTGTCTAGAAAGTTGGTTTATATTTTAGAACAGACCCATGACAGTGGCACGATATATATAAGTATGAATGTGAGGGGCATGGTAGATAATGACGGCGACGGTGGAGACGATCACGGAGCAGCTCGACATGGCGGTGTCCTTGCCGCCGGCTGAGCAGCCACCCGTCGCCACTGCTCACTCAGTCACTCTCACTGATACTGACGTCGCTACTGCTACTGCTAATGTGAGTACTGATAATAAGGACTTTACTGAATTGACTTAGTAAAATCCTTGTGCGACTGACTCAATTACTAGTGACAACATTACCCAGCGTTAATCACATTCATTCGACTGGCCCGTTGGCGCAGTTGGCAGTAACCCATTTTTCTGCTCCAGGGTTGTGGGTTCGATCCCCGCTTAGTAGCAGATTGGTTACTATAATAAAAAAAGACTATTTTCTACAAATTCCTAATGTAGATTTAAAGCTACATTACATAACTTACATACTACAGTATACATATAACTTACCTAACATCCTTTTTTTTCAATGCTCACAGGTTTTAACGATGTTTTTCATAGTCGCCAAAACTTTAATAGTTAGTGATGTGTGATGTGAGGAATTTGTCCTGTCAGCTAGCAACTTGTTATTTGAAAATATTATTTATACCACCTTCTAGCAGAAATAATAATCATAGGTGTCCTTATATTTAGATATTAACGCCAAATCTTTTGGGTGATCACGAAGGAGAATCAGTTGAAGAAGACATGACCAATTTCTGGCCAACCTCCGCTGGGAAATTTCATTTTTGTATCGATGAACTACCTCAAGAGCTGCAATACATTCATCAGCTTCTACAGGTTTAAGTTTATTCTTCTCCACAAATTAATTTGTGACTTTGATTTTCTAATATAAACATTCCGTTATACATATTTTAGGAGCTAAAAAATACTAAACGGCCAGATGTCTTGTACCACCTACTGCAGTGTCTTCAAGTTCTTGTGTTAAACACCGATACACTTGCCGAGCATAAGGGATTCTTAATTTGGTGTCAGGAGAATTTACTTATTGACAAGTAAGTTTTACGTACAATAACTTTACACTTCTTCACTAACACTTAATTGATTAATTACAGAAATCAATAGTTTTGTGATATGATTCAGTGTTTTGAGTTTGAAAATCAGTGTTAATATACTGAAATGTACAGAATTAAAATAGTTCGTAAACGTCTTACTGCTCAGGAAAGGCTTCATCTTTTACACAGTAAAAAGGTTGGAGTACTTTGCTCGACTGCAGATGATTGGCAGATAGGTAATAAGAGTAGGAAATCATCCGCCAGATAATTCATCGTTAGGTGTTTTATGATAACAATCGGGATCAACAGCATAATTGAAATGTTTGACACCACTATAACACTACCCAAATTGAATTAACTATGCTATGGTCAAAACGTGATTAAAATGTTTGTTGCGTACGTGTGCTAATTGTTAAACAACGGAATGTGAATATGCGCATATATGCAGTGAAATGGCGCAATATATTTTAAGGAATTATAGCCAGTCTATATGTGTATATGTGGTTGGTATGTGACGTTTTTTCTCATCACTCAGCCTGTGGAACGTGTGTGACGCGGCACAGTCGCACATAAGCTCTGTGGCCGTACCCGTGCTACTGCACTGTGTGACGCTGGCGGGTGGTGCTGACGTATTCTGTGCTCTCGTACGCGACGCCTTCCATCACCCCGACCACACGCGCCGATTTACGGCTGTTGAAAGGGTCACAATGCTTATCAGGTACGCGATCATGACTGTCGACTGACTGATGTTTTATATTAATCTGATACTTTTTCTGACTTGGAATAAATTCGCCTAAATCTAAATGTAGCCTCATTCTTCCTTACTAACTGAACTAATATGACATAACGATTTAAATTTTTAGATTCGTTCTTTACCTGGGTCTGACTTGTCACAACATCATCAATATCTTTATCAGTTCCGATATTTAAATAATACTAATGAGCTGCACGACAGAACGGACCAAATTTGATTATTTTTCTTCATATAAAGTCCTAAAATTCGAAATTCCATTATATTCCTTCGTCTCTTGTAGATTTATGGATGGATCTCCCATAAAGTCAAGTTTGCCACTGCAGACGGCTCTAGCTACAGCGTTCTGCTACCTCATTTCCAGTATGGACGATATAAGCGTATATGTCGCGCAACGCGCCACGCTCTACATAGGCACCATACATGATAACGCTATTCAGGTACTTAGATCATCTTTAATTCAGAGAAACTGTTGAAAAATTTTGCTAGTTTCTTTATTATTATTATGTTTCATTTTATGTATTTAAATTATAATACATGTCAAATGATTTGTCATCAGCTTCTACTGTACTGCTTGGAGACCCAATTCGACCTGGTGGTTGTGGATCGACCCATGATTCTGCAGTCTATTTACCAATTACATAACTCTCTCAGCGACAGACGAATT
Source organism: Euphydryas editha (assembly GCA_036937285.1). Lineage (NCBI taxonomy): Eukaryota > Metazoa > Arthropoda > Insecta > Lepidoptera > Nymphalidae > Euphydryas > Euphydryas editha. The sequence continues at coordinate 1,061,008 of JAUPFZ010000022.1, read as the reverse complement.
CTGACTTGGGAGTTCTTCCTCAATCGCTTCGAGGCATTATTTCTGGAGGCGCAGCTTAAATCAAACAAGAGTGTCGACTTTTCCAATATAAGAGGTGGGTGGGTCGTTGGATAAAGTTTTTTTTTTGTTTCTATATATGTACGTACTTAGATTTCCTAAACTATGGATTCAATAGTTAGTTTTTTGACCTAACTAGTCCATTCGAATAATCATATATTAAATTACCACGATTAGTTATCATTAGCCCATTTGATCATTAAAACATATATAAAATATAAATAAACGGGCGGCGGGGCTCGCCCGCGCGATCTGGCTCGAAGGACCAAGTGTGCGCAGAGGGGGCGGGCGGTGCGCGGGCGCGGCGCGCGCGGGGGGGCGGCGCGCCGCGCTCGCTGGCCGCGTCGTTCGGCGCCAAGTGGCCCTACAAGCGCACCGTGTCCGCGCCCGCCGCCGTGCCGCCGCCCGCGCACCGCGCCGGTGAGTGCCGCACACACACCATACATTTTAGGTAGAGCAGGGGAGCCAGGCCTCCAGCTGTCCCTCAGAAAGAGAGAGACGATCGCGGTACCGGTTGAATTACATACCAATATAATATTACTGTGCATATTAGAGTTGCTTCTATGATTTCTTTGTAGTGAAAAAATTAAAATAGAAGTAAATAATTGATGTTCACAATTTTTTTTATCGAAATTGAAATTGAGACCGCAAGGCCAATGGGATACCGCTATCTTCTCTCTCTTTCTAACCGTTGGACGTTTCCGCTTACAGGCAGCCGTATGTCTTCCCTACTCTGTCTATAATACCTCTATGAAACACACTCAGTGAAAAGACGCAAATACTTCATATGTCTGAGAACAAAAAAAAATGATTGTTAATATAATCAATGTTTAGCGGCATCTACTGACATAGTATGGAAGCCACTAATAGGAACGAACAAAAAGCACTGATAAAATTGCACGCCTTTGTACATCTTTCTTTATTTATTATGACTATTGTTTTCTTCATGGTGTGCAATAAAGAGTATTATTATTATTAAAGAGTATTAATAATTCCTGTATAGAAATTTTAAATAAAAAGACGTTTTCGTGCTATTGTCTGTTACATACGTATGTGTCGTTAGAGGGTCGTACGTATATACGTATATGTAGTTAATAGGTATTTGAGTGGTAGCATATACAAAAAATATACGATTTTTCTACAACAATAAAACTTTAGCAAAGACATTTCATACACTCACTCAATTATGTTAGTTTTATGTTTTCATTTAGTAATAAACACAACACTATTGATACAATTTTATTTTGCGCCTCTCATCCCCGTTAGGTGGCCCGTGTTCCAATGCACCTTATTTTTGGCTTGCTCGATAGTTTTTAAATATATTGGTGTGGTTTCTGTCGTGTGCATATTATCTCGTATCGATCGCAGGCAGTGAACGGGAGAAGGTGTACGCACGTCAGTATTCAGCGCCGCTGCTGAAACGCAAGACATCTCGCTTTGGGCTAGGACTGGGCCTGTTGCCTCACGCGCCTCCTACATCCCAACGCGCTTCCAACGCGCACGGTAATTATTTTTACACAAAAATTTACATATCCTCTTCTCGGTATGATTTTGCCGTGATTTTGTACTGATGGTAGATGAGGAATGATGATATTATATCTTAATAAAGTTAACGTCACCAAAGACATATGGTGGAAAATTTAAACTTTTTGTCGTACTTACTCGTATATCATAATCTTGATAGAATGTTATATTTGGCACTTGAAAAGTAAGATCTCATACCGAGACCAAGCCTACTCTAGAACTAGGTTTCAAAACATGGAGGTTTTTTACTGAAATGTTTCTAAATGCTTTGAAAATATTACTAAAACAATTAGCAAAACCTATGGCTCATTCGCACTTGGCTAGCAATATAATCAAATTGTAAGCAAGTGAGAACTTAATATGAACTGAATCAGTCTGTAAATATTCCACTATTGGGCAAAGGTTCCCTATCTAAATAGGAGAACTGTTGAAGTTTAATCCTCCATGCTGCATCACTGCGGGTTAGTAATTTAAACTCGCTACATAGTGACATTGCTTTTAAATCCAAGTACAAAAGTTTCGGATTTGTTTAATCAGTTAATCAGCAAATGTGTGATGGTAGGGTGCTAATGGCCCGAAACAATGGCGGTTCCATTGTTTACAACACAAAATAATGATAAATTTCTAATTTTTGATGCTTAGACGTTTATAGATACCAAATTAATAACCAGTCATTAATGTTAACAGAAGGTATGCACTCTCTCTCCGGTCGTTCAGAAGAAACATTGTCCACGGTTGTACCCAAAGCAGCCGATTTGGAAGAATCTGACAAAGAAACCACTAATCTCTTAGTCTTTCTTTTGATGCAATTTTTGTCAAGGTTAGAAATTTTCTATTTATTGATGTCGTTAGTTTTTTTTTTTTTGTGGTTTAAGCTACGCGATTTCATAACCTATCAGTTTTGTTAAAGTTTTTAGCTATTTTACATCTGCGAGTTGCAGCTTTATTATTGTTTTATTATTCGTCCAATAACAGAGAGATAAAAAAAATTAAAAATTGCTCGTTCAAACAGACTAGAAACTTGTATAGAATTAGCAAGAAACTTACATCTCAACAAAAAAAAATTATAACGTATGATTTTTCTAGAGCGGACCAAGCACATCCAACGGAAGATAAAACTACTCAAAAGACTCAAGATTTGGTGCTGCGACATCTGTTCTTGTTACTCGGATATAATTCTGTTGAGAAATATTTCACGATATCGCCACATACGCTACGGTAAGCTATGGTTAAAATTTAAATTTTAAAAAATCATTCTTAATTTTAGGATTTACTATTTATTGCAGATTTGCTTATTTTTATAAACACGTCCTTGAATATTAACAAATAATTCATATATGAGGTATTGGTGTATCTTTAAATAATAAATGGATCAAACCGCAGTAATTCTTGGTTTGATAGATATTTTTCTTTGCCACTATGTCAGTCTGTATGCAGATTCAGATTACGAGACTAATTCAACTACAGCGAGGGGTTCGTCAACATCAGTGGCGAATACATTCACCTTCGTTTTTCCGCTGACATTGTTGTATTAGCAGATACAACATAATGCTGGATAATCTCAATGAGTAGGTCTAAAAATTACTATAAGCAGAAATAATAATATATCTACCGTTCATATCTCACCCGGTTATTGTTGTGGACTCTACTGTCGAAATTATGGATAAGTACAAACAAATACTTAGGACACACAATCCAGCTGAGTAGAAAAAATTTCGAGAAGAAAATAAACTGTCAACTCCAGGTCAGCTGGACAACGTTTGGTAAACTTTGTGATTACTTCTCGTCAAAGCTTCTTAAGTGTCTGAAGACGAAATCCTTTGAACGGTGCGTTTACAAGTGTTGATTTATGGTTCTGAGACATGGTCGATAACTATAACTGACTGAACTGAAACAGCCTGTAAACTCCCATTACTAGACAAAGGCCAATTCTCGATATGGGAAAAGGGTTGAAGCTTAATCCTCCACGTTGTTCCACTGCGGGTTGGCGGATAATAACTCTACAATGAATAACAACTGCTATTAGGTGTCTCTGATGGAAAGAGCTAGTTCGGCGTGTCTTCACGTAATTAAAACAAAAATGAGGAGATTCGCAAAAAGCTGGAGTTGCGAATCCGAAGTGGCAATGAGCAGGGTACGTAGTTCGAAGACCATACACCAGGCAGCTCAGTATCGGTAGACCCTATCAGGTGAACAGACGATCTTAAGTGATACGCGGGGAATCGTCGCGGGTTTCCTGCGTCACAGGACCATGTACTCATGGTCCTGTGACGGAAGTTATTCGGTTAAATACCAATTTTTTTTGATACTCTGTACAGGTCATCGTCAATATTCAACGCATTCATGGCGAATCTGCCCCAAGTATTGGATCAAAACCATGTAATGGGTGCAAGCATCGCTGAACCCACGCTGATGCTATTACAGGTTCGTATTTTTTAATTGTGCAGGACAAACCATGTCTGGTCAATAGATTTGATACAAAAACAGTTCATGGCATTGGTCATGGCTAGTAAAAATTTTAATTTTAAGGCAGTGACTTGATTTCTTACCATTAGTGTCGAAATTATAATTACACAATAAATATACATATGCTATGAATATCTATATATATTGGATTAATTATACCTCTTACAATCTTAAATTGCATCAAGTATAGTTTATTTTATTTATGACTAAAATATCAGAATCCTGGGATGACCCAGGGATTTCAAGAAGGTGTATATAGTATTATAATGAGGTTACGTCCGTAGCACTGCAGCCGCCCAGCAATGGCGGTGGGGAATGTGGGTGGCACTCACTCGCTGGCAGCGCTGGAGCCACACGTGCGGCGACACTGGCTCATGGCAGTGCTGGTGCTTCTCTATAAGGTGACCACCATTGTCGTGGAGCGCTGCAGGCGACACACTCTCTGGAGCCACACACTCACTTGATAGTAAAAATATCGAACGGGTACCAGATTCGTCTAATGATATTTGATCGCCAATGGGTATATATGTAACAATTTTTTTTAAATCATTTCTTGGTATCTTTCTCTTGGTTTCTTTAAAAGCTGTTGTCCCATGAGTGACAAGTGACAAATGAGTTTATCATTGAAACTCTCATAGGAAACTTCAGGAAAAAACTAATTTCACATGTTATTTATGGTGGTTAGTAGTAATAATTACAAGAATAAACAATAATATCAGTAAACCATTGTGTACAGTACCACTACAGCAGCGAGCCGCTGTGCACGCTGGTGGGGTCTCTGGTGCGCTGCGTGCTGCAGTCAGTTGAGGCGCAGCACCACCAGTGCAAGCGCATCCCACCCGTTCTGCTGCTGCACCACCAGCAGACCTACCAGCAGACCTTCCAGCACCCGATGCCTCACCGGACTCGAGGTAGACAAATCGATAAACACAATGCTGTATTTTACACATAACATACTTCGCATAAACCAGACAATTTAAGACATATATCCGAATTCGGAACGTTCTTCTTTTACATAAGAATTTATACAATAAATAATTATACAACTTCTTTTGTTAACGAAGGAAGGATATTTACTATATGTATTATAACATTTTATGTTAATCAAAATTATGTCGTAGTTCGCTTACGCTTGAAATATTTTGATCTAGAAACCCGCGAACAACCAGTAAAAGCAGAAGAAACAAGTTCCAAGTCCCCGGCGCATTGGCCTGACCCACCGGAACCTGCCAAGTAAGTCTAATCTGTAGTACATCAACTTAACAATAATAGGGATCCACTGGATCCGTTACGACTGACCCATATTTCTAATAATTTCTGATATTGATAGTATACACGAGGCAAATAAAAATATCGGCTTAAAATCCTGCAGTATCTATGACCAATTTAAGTACGACATATTGGTATGATTTCAATATGATATTAACAATTAAAAAATCTAGTACATTGATACTATCATACTAATATTATAAATGCGAAAGTTAATTTGTTTGGTACGCTTTCACGCGAAAACTACTTAACCGATCATCATGAAACTTTGTACACATATTCCTGAAGGTATTAGAAGTAACATAGAATACTTTTTTTTGGTCGCGATAACCGACATCCACACAAGCGAAGCCGCATGCAGAAGCTAGTATAATATAATTACCTTAATCGATCATCTCACATTAATAAATAAATACGAAAAGAAATGAACCTTAAATAATATTAATTTTAACTATGTAAATTGCTATTTATGGAACAAAGACAAATGTTGAGTATACATAAAATATACATTTAAGGGTATAACTTAGTTAACTTATAATATTAGTCCAGCTGAGTTTCTTTCAGGTCAGAGGCTTCTTCTTTCCAAACTGGTGGTAGACTCATGACGTTCAGTAAATAATTGTAATAATTTTATGCTGAATAAAATATTTTGACTTTGACTTTGACTTAAGTGGGCCTAGTCTACTCGACCAACTTCAAAATATTAGTTGTACTAAAATCCGTACTTTATAGTTTATATTTTTTTATTACTGTCGGTATAATAAATCCTTTCAGGTCGCTTTGTGTATAGATATTTCTTTTACTGAGTATCATCATTAGTAGGACGAACGAATCGCAATCTTTAATTTAGGCTCATAATCAAGTGTTTAATTCGTATTTTTTTGCCATTATGTGCATATTATAGGTACAAGCAGTGGAGCCTTGAGCAGGAGTCGTCGGAGAGCGAGCTGATCGCCATCCCCGAGACCAGCGACAAGTCCGACACCACCGTGCACGGCAGCACTGCCCCGGTGGGTTCTATTAATAACATTAGATTTTACTAACAGAATCCATGACAAACATTTGTTTTATTAATTTAACAGTTTTTAAGACATATAGTCTCTAGGGTTAGATTTTAAGACATATAGTCTTTAAAACTCAACTCAACGACTTACAGAACTTGCTTCAACGCGTGGATAGAATTAGCACTAGATACGGTCTGAACATTAACCTAAAAAAGACAAAGGACATGGTAGTCGGTAAATCGCAACCGATCATAACACCAGATTTAATCGTAAGAAGATCTCTACCAGGGTGCATTTGGCACGATGCTATGTTTTTTCGGTTCTTCTGTATGGTTTCGAATCATGGACCTTAACTCAAAATACGAGTAATCGATTAGAGGCTTTTGAAATGTGGGTATACAGAAGAATGCTGAGAATATCATGGACGGATAGAGTTTCCAACGAAAGGGTTTTGCATATGGTCAACAAAGGGGCAGAAGTTTTAAAGATAATAAAACAACGAAAACTGCAATATCTGGGACATATAATGCGTGGCGACAAGTACAAATTGCTCCAACTAATAATACAGGGGACGATACAAGTAAGGAGACCCCCTGGAAGAAGACGGACCTCTTGGCTTAAAAATCTCCGGACATGGTTTGGACTGAGTACTCGATCCTTATTCCGCGCAGTTGTGTATAAGGTCCGAATAGCCAACATGATAGCTGACCTCCGGTAGGAGATGGCACCTCAAGAAGAAGAAGAAGTCTTTAAAACTGGCTCTAGAGAACAACTTATAAACGTGGTTTAGAAGCAAAATGGGCCTGTATATCTTCAACAAAGTGTTATCTTCTTGAAAAAGAGCCACACTATGCTCCTATTTTAGGTTTCTGGCATTATGCTGTCAAGAAAGACGCTGTTAAAGAGCTTCTGAAGGACTTTTAATACCGGTGATACACCTGCTTGCAGAAGCTTTACGTAATAAAGTTTTCGCCTTATGCCTGGTTATTTTTAAGCTGTCCCAGAGCTATACTAATCTCTTGCAAGCTGATGTCCGGGATGTCTTTGGAATAATGTCGGATAAGCTAGACTCTCAGATTTTCGACCTAGGTATAAACATGTTGAATTTGTTTTTTACGGCCGGGTCTATAAAATCTGCCATGACTGTATGAACAGTGTTCACCAACCTGTTGTTTATATCGTTTACAGAAACGCAATTGTTAAGGTAATCGAAACGATTACGTAATTCGACCTGAAATCTCTCGAGATTTAGGGTATGAGCATTAAATGGTTGGAGGGCAGACTTCATCAGGCGAGACCGTTCCAGTTTAACATTAATATTCAATATATCCTTAACCAATTAGGTGATCACTTTTGTTTTTTTATCCTATAAATCACGGGGACGTCGTTGAATATTTATCGTTTAGTGGTCATGATGAAGTCTGTCTCTTTTCTAGTGGAACCATAAGGAATTATCCAGGTTCATTTTCTGTGCGACGACTTCTGGAAGAAAGAATTCGCTAGCCACGCTTAGCAGGCGGGTTAGCAAGCTCAGTTTGTTAGGATAAGATATAGTGACGCTGCTGCCCATCATCATCTTGTTTTATGTGCAGTTCTTCACATCAATATGGCCTTAATTGCCTTTTATGATACCTCGGCAAGAAGGAAGTCGGAACTATTCTTCTCTGCTGGTATATCTATGGCTTATCTATGGATCCTAAAAAAGCCTCTCTTAAAATTCGGCTTACAAAATACCCAACCTAATAAAGTGACTAATAGCTATTTATTAAAATAATTGAAATAGTATGCAAATTTTAAAATGCATGGAATGCTTGAGGTATGATATGAAGTATAAAAAGGATTACTTAAAAAAATGTTTTTGTAAACTTTAGGGTTCATTCGACGAGCCCTCACACTACGAAGATACGCCCAATGTGGGTCACTCACAAACCGTCGTCTCACCTTATCCGACGCACAGTAAAATTGTAAGTTTCTTTTTTTTCTTAAATATTATAAACTGTATAAAAGCCAGTGGTTCTTTCTTGTTAAGCTTTCACGACTAGACAACGAAGTAATAAATGTTAAAATATTTATGTATACTTTAATCTTGTAATGAAATTAATAACGAGTAGGTTTGGAAATCTTCTGAGACATTTCTCAGAGTATAGTTCTGGTAGAGTTCTGGGAAGCGTAATACGTTAATATGGACAACAGTTAGTTTGATCTGTTTAGTTACCTTTAAACCAATATTGATGAAACCCTAAACGTCTTTAAATCTCACCGATCTCATTACACCCCTATTATAATCTGTAATTATCATTTATATTAATAGCAAACTGCCGTCGGATCTCGATCAGGTCAACAGCTCTCAACAAGCTCATCTGTTTCCATCGGCAGTGATTCTTCTAATCTGTAAGTATTCAGTAAAGTACACTATCAGCCTGTAAACCACCCCCTGTTGAGCAAAGGTCTCCACATAGGAGAATGGTTCAAGTTTAATCCAATACGTTGCTCCACTGTGGGTTGACGGATAATTATCCAATATTATATAACAATCGTTATCAGGTGTCTATCATAACAACCGGGATTGACGGCTTTATGTTCTCAGGCAGGCACTTTAGGGAGACCCACAAGAACATACATCTAGACCGGAAACAGATATTTGTACAAATATCTGTCCCGAGCGGGAATCGAACCCGCGATTGTCGGCGCGCGGCTTTGAGGCAACTACTCTCACCTCTACACCAGAACGGTCGTTGTCTGTAAGTATAGGTAGTAATAATTGCTTTGACCTATTGATAAGTTCAGTCCTCAGTTTGGAATGTCTTCGATTTGATTTTTAAATGTTTGTGGAACAAACTTCTATAATAAATTAAGAGTATCAAAAAACTTTATTTATTAATAAAGGACAATAATTGTAGGGTAGGTAGGGTAGTATTTAATAGCCAAAGCATATTACTTTAATTGAGTTTTTAATATTTGAACAATTTATTGACGGTTTTTAAAAAAGTTACAGTTGAGTTTCTTGTCGATTCTTCTCGGCAAAATCTACATTCCGAATCAATATTAGCGTTAAATTAACTATAATTAATAAATTAAAGAATGTTATAAATATATACTTTGCAAAATCACAGTTCAGCCACGGGTAAAAGCTAGTTTCTAAAATTTTTATTGTATCTGTTTTAACACTTTTAAAATCTAATATCAGCAAATCGACACCAATGAGCGGGCATTCGGTGGAGATCTGGCCCGATCAGCTTCACCAGCAGAACTCTCCGCGGACCATGATACTGGGCAAGCAGAAGAGGATTGTAGGTGCGTCGCTACTTGTAAACCACCCACTGCTGAGCGAAGGTCTCTTCTCCATATAGAATAAGGGTTGGAGCTTAATCAACCACGCTGCTCAATTGCGGGTTAGCGTATAATTTCTCTACCATGAGTGACGATCTACGATCGTTATCAGCTATCTATAATAAAAACTGGGACCGACGGCTTTAGGTACCTTCCGAGGATACCGAAAACAAATATTTGGACAAATGCAACTATCTGTCCCGAGCAGGAATCGAACCCGCGACCGCCGGCGTTGAGGAGACTACTCGTACCACTACACCAGAACGGTCGTCGTACATATATATTATAATAATAATTTCGAAATCTTAAAAATCGATGACTTTTTGATGATGACAATGATATTTATGTTAATCATTATTATATCGATATCAGCTGCACCTCGCATTTATTGTCTGTACTTATAATAAAATTAAAGAATTTGTTACTGAAGTTTCTTGTCGATTGTTCTCTACGGAATCTACATTCCGAATCAGTCGTCACTTCACATTAGTATAATTTATTAATTAAATACTGTATTGATATATACATATATATTTAATTTATAAAATGACTTAAATAAATAATGTTCTGATTTCGTATTGTTGTGTTATTTAATTGTTTGCTTAAACGAAATTCTTCAAGAGTTATGCGTCCAATCTATTTATGAATCAATTCCAATTTTTACAATAATATTTGTACGACGTTAAGTGAATGGAATATAACCCTCTGAATGTTCGTAAATCTGTAATTCAATCGTCAGCGGCCAGCAGCACGTCCCCCGACACGGCCGCGTCGTCCAACGGCGACGCGCTGCACGCGGCCGCGCACGCGCCTGCGCATCACGCGCTCCTTAGAAGTCCCGGTGCGTACTCCTTCGTTTATTCATAATTAAATTTATCATTTGTAAAAATGTCTCATTCCTTTTGTCTCATTAAATATTTTATGTTTTATTTTATTTATTTATACTTTCTGCACACTAATACAAAATACTAATATTAAACAAAAATGGAATAAATAATATTTAAGTTGCAACAAGCGGCCTTATCGCTTACACAGCGATTTCTTCCAGGCAACCTTTGGGCAGAGAACTAATTTAAAACATTTGGGAAGGGTGCAAAATGAGGAAAAAAGATATATATATATAAATACATATACATACACACACATAAATACATACATTACAATACACACATATCAATACGCAGTAATACGCACATAATTTACGATGACAAATACATTTCTTTGGTAATTTTTTTAAATGTCTTTAATGTTTGAGTTTTTATATAGGTATAGTGGTAATGTTTTCTGGTTGGTTTGTTTGATATTTCTTATGATATCGATATGCGTCCTTCAGGCGTGGCGTACGCGTCCCCCGAGTCGCCGCTGTCCAAGATGGAGCTGGCGTGGAACGCGCCGCCGCCCGCGCCCCCCGCACCCCCCGCACACCCCTTCCACATCGCACCCCCCGCGCCCGAGCGGTATATATTATTTCTTAGGTTTTTTTTTCATTTAGCGTACCTATATTACGAAATAAATTTGTAACAGACCCTATGGACTTTTCGAAAGTTACACATAACATTATGCTCGCGAGTTTTAATCGAGGTATTCCATAAATTATGAATTTATGTATGAATTTCGTTTTTTATTTTATACACTCCAATGATTCATTTTTAGGCTTAGACACACGTGTTTTTCAAACACAGTTTATTTTCTAAAGATAAAAACTAGTATATACCACAATATACTTTTTGACGATTTTTGTCGATATTTCGGACCAGTTTCAGGTGACATTGTTAGTGTAATTTAGCTGGAGTCTGTCGAAAATAAGTGGTGCGGTGGGCTTAAAAAGAACCAGGGATTTCAAAGATAACGCCCGCGTGCCGTATCAGTTTATAGTTAGATTCTAGCTATTTATTATCTTACTAGTTTGCTAGATAAAAGATCTAGCTAGCAGAATAGTTAGACCTACCGTTAGACTTAGGCTAGTTATGTTACAATGTGGTAAATTCTGTTAAATACAATCTCTAAAAGTCTAAAGTTTATAAATTGTATTTGAGTTTGACATCCCTGACCTAGACGAAGGGTAGAGAGATGGATCCTGTTGCCTGTAGATCCGGGACCTTCCAATTAAAGCGGCTGAAGGCTCCCGCAGGGGTTTAGTGCGGTATTGCACTCCCAAAGTGCCGAGTCCGACATATATCTAGGACTGCTGACCCGGGCATCCTGGATATCATCCGTAAATGGGTTCCCCTGCGACAAAAAAAAAGGGTAGAGAGATACTGCCAGTGAAAGCTGACAGTTGAGACATCTCTCCACAGCAGTCTCATTGTGACAACGGATCATGTAACTGGTCCGAAATATCGACAAAAATCGTCAAAAAAGCATATCGTGGTATGTACTCCAATGATCCAGTTGTTTTTTGCACCTATGTTCTTAAAACATTTTGGATATTCCTAAACCCTCCTAGACTTCTACCGATCGGACCTAAGCCGAACAAGGAGCAGTATCCAGTCTTCAACGCGCTCGTAGACAGAGTGAGAGAGGCTCTGAATGTTCCTGGTATGTATATATTTGTTTTACATTTATTTTTTAGATATAACTTTTTGAATTACTAATATAAGATACGCCTCTTGGATAACGATAGTGGCGCGGCGTTGTGGTAAATTCAGGCAACACACGGGCGTTTGAGTGCGATCAGCTGTACGGTTGTTTACATTATTCAATCAGTTGAAAACATTAAAAAGTGCTCTGAAATAAAAATGGGTGGGTACGAGGTACTGTTGTGTTGTGGGGTGTAAAAATCTGAATCTCGGAATCGTGAATTGATTTTTACTCGTTTCCGAGACTGAATTGGGAACTTAAAAAAGAGGAGAGTGGATAAAGCTGTCAGAAGAATGTAAATAAATATTATTATGACCGATTATGTGATAGTTTCTTATTACTCTGATCCAAAACTTCACGGCTCATAATACCCAACATTAGATGTTTTTTTTGGATGTGATCTGAGATCTTGACATTCCACGAGATTATTGTTAAGATAAAACTGTATTTAGAATCTGCGATTACAAAAGTGTAAAATAGACGAAGCTAGTAGTTTGGCCTAAAGTCCTTGTAAAAGTGTAAAAGAGACGAAGCCAGTAGTTTGGTTTAGTCTTTGTAAAAGTGTAAAATAGACGAAGCTCGATCTTAAGTCTTAGTTGAAGTTATGAATTCGACGTGAACAAAGAAGAAGACGATATTTCAGATGATTCGACAGAGAGAACAGATTCCAGCGAACACGAGCCGCGGGCGAGCGACTCACGCGAGCAGCAGCGGTGAGTTACTGAATACTCTCTAAACACGAATCAGTGGAATTTCACTAATTTTATGAAAGTGACTATTCACTTTTTATCAATGTAAGAATCATATTACGCAGAATTAGTAACTATGCAATGTATGAATAAGTGAAAATCATAGTCCAATGATTTGATCATTGAATATTTGTATGTGTATTAGTAAGTAACTTGTTATTGAAATTAACTGATATGTAGTGAATACAGCTTCATTAACGTAATTAATGAAAATTTCACTGATTCATATTTAGTACGAATGCAAGCACAGTTTACCAGTGCGAGTTTATATCAGACAGAAGAGCTAAAGTTCGTTCTAAAACGATTAAGAGACATTGTCTAAAATTGTCATTATTTCCAAAATATCATAACGTCATAAGTATATTCCTATAAAATGATCTCCAGTGTTAACAAGATAATTCATTTTCTAATTGTTTTTAAGTTAAAATTGTAGACTTATTTTACAGGTTTTTTTCTTGTTTTTTTAAATATACAAGATACGTCAAAGTCGATATAAGTCGAAAATGAATGTTTTTGTAGAATTATTTCTTCGAAATGTGTGTTAGCGTAATTTTATTACATTAAATGGTAACGATGATCATTCAAAATAGGCCGTTGTATGTTCGTAGATCCCCACGACGATTGGCTCGCCAAGTTGCCCAATTGGGTTCACCACCTGCTCCTAGACCGGTTTCTGCGGGTAAGTAAACTTAGTTAAAAATACTTAAAAATTAGAACCAGGAAATTGAAAAGAATCAGGAATTTGAAAAGAGAATGAGAATTTGAAATTTCTTCTATAGTTGAAGGTGCCTGAAATCTTTTGTAAGACATTTTTTAAAAGCCATAAGGAATTCTAAAAGTACTAAATACTCGTACTAAATAACTTGTCTCATCATTATCATCGATATTTATGTTTACTGCTTTATTCATTATCAACGCGATGTTTTCCGTCAAAGATGAAAATGAGTTCTGGTGAAGGCCCTCCTGGTTTTTCAAGCCTAAATTTTTTCTCTAAAAATAAAAGCAAATGAAAAAAAAAATGATTTTAGAAACCGAACTATTAATCCTGACACGACTACTAAACACATGAAACGAGCAAAATTTTCAGCATTGTAGTAAGTATAATAAATCCGTTCTGGTGTAGTCGTGCGAGTAGTCGCCTCGACGCGACGCCGCGGTCGCGGGTCTGATTCTCGCTAGGAGCAGATATTTGTCTTTTTATAAGTATATGTTTCCGGTCTGGGTATATGTTGATGTGGGTTTCTCCACCGTGCTACGGAGAGCACGTAAAGCCGTCGGTCCCGGTTGTTATCATAGATATCCAATAGCGACCGTTACTCATAATATTAATAATAAGTGCTTTATTTGTGATAACACACTGTAATACTACATACACAATGATGATAACGTTAGATAAAAATATATACATTAAAATAAAATATAAAATGAAACATCAAAAAATCATCGTAGGGAAATTATCTGCCAACCCGCAGTGGACCAGCGTGATGGATTAAGCTCCAACCCTTCTTCTATATGGAGAAGAGGTCTTCGCCCAGCAGTGGGTTCCTTGCAGGCTGTGTCAGTTCAGTATTATGAATGGGTATCATATCGGTTGCGACAGAGGCGGGCGGCGCGCGCTCGGAGGGCGGGCAGGGCTGGTGGGGCGGCGCCCGGCGCGCGGCGCGACGCGCGGCGCACGCCGCCTGCGACCCGCACCGCCCCGACGCCACGCTGCGCTACCGCTGTACGTACCTCTGTGCGACCGCTCTACCACCTGACTTACTGAGCTTCCGCTGTGTGACTCACGAGTAACTTGGGTACCTTTAAAATAAAATTGACAGGCATTTTCTAAGCGAAGATCTAACCTAGATCTTATCCCTGCTTTTCATCAAACAATACTGTAGTCGAGCGTGAAGCCGATTATGTGTCATGATAAAATAAAAAGTTACAAATGAATTCCAACACCACAGCAATACATAAGTATTCTATGAAAATAACAAAATATCCTCTTACTGTATTAGGGTTTACCAGTGTTCTTTTGGTTCATTTTTGTTAAGACAGGATGAAGGAGTGTTTATGGTCTTTAATTAGAAATTACAATTTTAAAGCTTTTACTGAAACATTTGCTAATATTTTCGGAAATATGTGTATTTTAATATAGTCGTAACGTTCCCGCAGGCGGCGAGTGCGGCGGAGCCATCGAGCAGTACAGCGACGAGGAGCTGGGGCTGTGTGTGATCGTGCTGGCGACCTTCGTGCGGCGCGAACCCGCCGCCGCTGCCGCGCTGCTGCCCGCGCTGCTGCACAGCGTCACCAGGTGAACGCCACTCCCAGGTGTACGCCACTCCCAGGTGTACGCCACTCCCAGGTGTACGCCACTCCCAGGTGTACGCCACTCCCAGGTGTACGCCACTCCCAGGTGTACGCCACTCCCAGGTGTACGCCACTCCCAGGTGTACACGACTCCCAGGTGACCGCCACTCCCAGGAGACCGCCGCACCCAGATGACCGCCGTCCCCACGTAACCGCCCTCCCCAGGTGACCGCCAATCCCAGGAGACCGCCGCCCCCAGGTTATCGCCGCCTCCAGGTAACCACCACTCCCAGGAGACCGCCGCCCGCAGGTGACCGCTGCTTCGTGACGTGGTGCACAGGCGTCGGTTGACTGATTCCTTAAAGAAAAACCCAACGTGTGTGATCCAATGCGTAATCTCACTGGTGACGAACGAACGACGACTTTACGAATCAAGACCTTCCTTATTAGTTAAAGTATGACTAGTGTAAGGAATATGACAATGCCCGGTGTCTATGCAGGGTGGTGCAGCTGGGTAGCTACAGCTGGCAGGCGGAGAGCAGCACGCGGCTGCCGGGGAGCGCGGTGTTCGTGGCGCACCAGTTCCTGCGCTGCGTGCTGCACCAGCTGGCGCCGCACAACGTCTTCCTGCAGCTGTTCCTGCAGCGGACTCCCGGTACGTGCGCTGCGACCACCCCCTCCCGTCGAACTGGCTGCTCACTACGCAAAATATCAGCAAACTCTTTTCCTGATTTACCATCGTCCTTTTACTCTACACCCTTTTGACCTGTTATATATATATATATATATATATATATATATATATATATATATATATATATGCTTATGTTTACAATTGATAATTCATAATTATCATCATTACGATAATATTTTATCTTTTCACAAATCTTCACGTAACATACTCATAATGTAGATGATAACGTAGAGAGTTATTTCAGAAAAGCAACGGCAAATGTTCTTCAAGAGCGTCGCGCAGGCGTTCGTGGACTTCAATGAACTATACCCATGTGGACCGCTGCAACTTCTCATCGAACATCTCAACTCGAAGAAGACTCTGCCCATTGACGTAAGTCCTAATATAATTTATCATTTATTTGTTAACATAAGTATCAAATGTTATGATTATGGTAAATATACCATTAAAAAAAACTTACCCGTTTCGATAAAAAAAATACGATGGTCTGAGGATGATATGAATATATATATATATATTCGAGAAGATTAACCTACGATCAAAAAAATGCCATAAACCGTAAAGGAAATCATATAAAAATTTGTCTGTGTCTGTGCTATCGTTGAGGCACTTGCCTCGGTGATTTTTCGCTACTAATAACAAAGGAATCCGTGATTTTATTACGTAACTTGCAAATGGCGAGCGATCGCGAGAAGTCAACGCAGTGCCAAATTTCAATAATAATAGAGGCTCAGCTTGTATTGAAATTCGACACCACAGCGATTTATCGTGACTGCGCTCGTCATTTGCAAGTTACGTAATAGTCTCATCGTTTTGAATATGAAATATAACGCGGCGGTAGCAAATGGGCGTGATCGCCGGCAACATGGCGATGTACCTGGAGTGCCTGGCGCCCGAGGCGCTGGGCCCGCTGAGCGCGTGCAGCGCGCTGCTGGCGGCGCTGGAGGCGCTGCTGCGCGCCGTGGCGCTGCAGCTGCCGCAGCTGGACGATGCGCTGCCGCTGCTGCGCGTCTGCGCCGCCGCGCTGCGCGTTCCCGCCGCCACGCACCACAAGGTGCCTCCAGCTCTTTCTTTTTGTTTATAGAAGAGGGGGCAAATAGACAGTCGGCTCGCCTGGTGGTAAGCGACAGCGACATCCATAGACACCCGCTACATCAGAGGATTAGCAGGTGCGTTGCCGATCTTTCAAAGAGGAGTATGCTCTTTTCTTGAAGGTCCCTAAGTCGTAGCGGTTCGGAAGTACCGTAACTTACAGTCGCGTGTGTTGCGGTGGCGGTCTGCGCCGCGACAGGCGACCGCGATAGGAGATGTACTATATTCTAATACATTATTAAATGTTTATTATTATATGTTAAATATTTATGAGAAAACACGCGATATGCGTGTTGTAGTCGCGACCCGGAACCAGAGAGGCCGCTTTTCCTTTATGTCCACAGACACGAAAGACACCGTTTGAGCGCAGATAATAAGAATGAAAGACTAATCTAAATGGAGTAATTCATAAGCAATAGTTGTCCGTGTGTATTTGGAACACTTGAAAAGACTTAAACCTAATAATAAACTATTTATATAATAAATAATGCATATAAACATTTATCTCAGAGACGTTTTTTTAAGAACATTTTAGGCCTTATGTATTTTGCGAACCCACAGTGTATGCATACACGCTGTGCGCTCTCGTTGATCGCGAGACGCGCGACTAGGGGGCGGCGGAGCGAAAAGTACAGAACCACTTAAGGCTGATTTCACCGTTGAAAATAAACGCGATTAGTTTGACCTAAACTCGCTTTACGCGTTTAACGGAGTTAAGAGCTCCAAATTTCATTTCACCAAAATAAACTAAACGCAGTCAGAGTATAACTGAGTTAAAATTCTGAGCGGCTGATTTTTGGCGTTTAGCTCTGTGAAAGCGTTTTGTTTGTAGCTTCTAACCTAAAAACAAATATTCCTGTTTATAATTGTGTTTATTAATTCAAGGACAGCCTCTTTTTCAATAGGGGTGAAGGTCGGAACCGCTTTTTGTTTTAAGAAGTGTTTATTCATATGATTATCGGAAAATATTTTTTTTATTAATACGATCTATTTTATGTTAATTATAAAATATTAATTCAATTATTCCTTTTTTTTATTGCTTGGTTGTTAAGTTGTTTTTATTTTATTGATAAGTTGTTCTCTTATATTTACGCGAATTTCACTCACTTAATTAAAAGTCTATATCGGATTTTATTGCGTTTATTTAAAACTTTACAGTTTAACAATATTTTAAATCCGAGAGACCACATTCACAGTCTAATTTGTAGACCCCTGCATCTAGTAAAGATATTTGGCACTTGACAGATGATAATAATTGACTTATCTTCGTAGGCGGCTTGTAGTAAGTTTTGATTGAAGCTCACTTCAAGTTGTAGCCAATCTTGTCAGTGACTCCTTTAACATATGGTAGTAGGTACGGCAGGCTGACGCTCAACTGTGGCAGTCTTCTTCCTCCAGGATTGCTTGGTAGCCAGTTCTAAAATTAATTGAACCCAAGGAAAATAATAATCCAGCACGACTTCCAGCCACAACAAGTTCATTCTGTGTGAATAGGAACGGTTAAAAGTAATAATTTATAATTGTATAAAAAGCGGGGTATGTAACAATTAATTCATTATTCGGACACCCACCACCTCAGTCCCCCGAGATCATGGACGCTGTAAAGGGTCTGAAACGTCGGGAAATAATTTAAAATATTGTTAAACTGTAAAGTTTTAAATAAACGTAGTTTTATTAAACTTGGTTTCGAATACAAATGGTGAAATCGGCCCTAAAGTGATAAATCGCACCGGAGACGCGAGCGCGCGAGTGGTGCGGGAGTGCACTGACCTCGCGCCGGTGAACTCTGTCAGGTGATGGCGGCACGCATAAATTTGTAGTATTCAATACATTACCAATTTTTTCAAAACACGATTATTTTAAAGCATTATATTCTAATTTCTGTTTCATTATTTTTCCCAAACCGGATTATACCAAAAAAAGTTATGAAAAGAGAAAAGAAAAAGAAAGTCTTTTCGTGTTTTTTTCACTTGTATCATGTCAGGTCATGCACACTATCATACCTCTTCGTTTTTTCAAGCATTCCAAATACATCCGGTATAGTTAGTTGTTTAATATTAGTCCATTTGATATGTTCCATTTATTTTTGCTCAACTTTTGATGGTCTGCTGTCATCGTATTTAAGATCTGACAGTACCGTGCAGCCTACTACCCAGGGGCAAGCCTGACATTATAAATGACATTAAAAATAATAATATTATTTTGACCGTTAGCGAAAAAATAACGTCGAGTTCATTCGATGTTTGGTTACTGCTTGATATAGATCTCTTGTACTTATATCCAACTCCTTGGGTCTCGACAAGTATCGTTTTTTCAAACTACATGCCCCGTTTACTGTCATTTCGTCCGTCTTATTTGTAAACTTCGCGCCACTCAATAATGTTTTTGTTCATTTGTCGTCATTACTATATAAAATAAACTAAATTCTATGAACTAAATGTCAGGTACATATACAGGTCATAAAATTCGTTGAAATTTGAATTATAATAAATATTTTCTCAGAGCCTCCTAGAGCCCATGTCGAAGATCGTGTCGTACGCGGTGCAAAACTTCCCGGTGCGCCTGTCGGTGGTGAGCGAGGTTAGCGCCGGCTGCATCCGGGCCTTCGCGCGCGACCGCGACAAGTTGCTGCTGTGCCGCGTGCTGGTGTACGAGCTGCTGCACGCGCTGCGCACCAAGACCACCGTGCCCGACGACAACCTGTTCATCCTGCTGCAGTTCGTGCTGCAGGGTGAGAGCGCGCACTTCCTACTGCCGCTAGTCTGTAGTGAGCCGCTGCTGTGCCGACTGTCGTGTGCTTGTTTTGAAGATTTTTTGAATAATTCTTAAGCTACTGTTGTGTGCTTCCATAGTGTTATGTCTTACGGTTTGTTAATCAGCAGAATCTACATTCCAAATCGGTGCTAACTTCACATTAACTATAATTAATTGAGAATGCTATAAACTGTGTAAAATGACGGTTCAAAAGTGCTTTTGAAGTTTACTTGAATAAAGATTTTTTTGATTTTGATGTATGTATGCTATTTTAGTAAATTTTGTTAAATTTTTAACTTGTTTGTGATGATTACGTACTGACTAAGTGATAATTGTTCGCAGGACATGGTGCAACGCTCCTATTACCCCCACAGCTGCAGGCTGGCGAGCTGCTGTCGGCGGGAGCGGACGCTCGCGAGCTGGGCGGCGGCCCAGTGGACTGCATGCGGCCACACCTGGCTGACATGCTTGAACTGCTGCACGATCCGCACCTGCTCAATAAGATTAAGGTACCTTCAAACTGGAATTTGTCAAAACGATGTACTTTTGAATTTTGATCCTTTTCAAGAGGCTTGCTACGCAACGGTTGAACTAAATTGCCTATTTATTTATTTTTGTATTATACATAGAAAATATTTAGATTTATCCATAAACTGAATCTCTTTTTAATTAACTTTTTCTGTAACTTCACCCAAATTTTATGCAACCCGTTCAGGACGACATTTGCATCATCACGTGGTAAATTTACCGGTTCATCTCCAGGGCTCAGTCTCGAAGTCCATCGTGAACCGAAACCTGATCTGTCTGAACGAGGACACGCTGGGCGCGATCGTGAAGGGCGGCATCGCGCAGTATGTGGCTGTGGAGCTGGCGCTGGAGCAGAGCCGCGGCAAGCAGGAGCGCGCGCCGCGACACGTGCTGCCCTGGCTCGCCGCGCCGCCGCCGGGGTGTGTGTTGGATATGTCGTGCGCGTCAGGCGCGTCTAGCGTATCCGGTGCGTTGGGTGTGTCTGGCACGTTTGACGTGTCTGACGCGTCAGGGATGTTGGGCGTGCCAGGCTCGTCTGGTGCACTGGGCATGTCGTGCGCGTCAGGCACGCCTAGCGTGTCGGGTGCGCTGGGCGTGTCTGGCGCGTCGGGAGTTTTGGGCGCGTATGGCCTATCGGACACGTCAGACGTGTCGGGCACGCCAGGCGTGTCTTGCAGCGCGACATGTACGCATAGGTACGTGGCGGGACTGACGGCGCGTGTGGTCGCAGGTCGCGCGACGTGGGCGAGTGCGTGGGGCGCGTGCGGCAGGTGTCTTGGGTGGTGCTGGGTGCGCTGTGCAACGCGCGCGGGCAGGCGCTGCAGCTGGCCGTGCCGCTGGACGCCACGTGCCACCTCACCGACCTCGTGCAGGTGACGTGGCGCCGCTGGGTGATACTAGTAGAGTTAGGCATCCGAAGGTTGTTCTGAAGCAGCTTTTTCTCGAGGATTGAATTATTCAATTAGTTAAAAAGTTTTGTTGATTTTTCTTCCGCATAGTTCCCTGAAAAATAAATATTTTCATCAAAAAATTTGATTTTAGAAGGTTTACCCGACCTCGTCAATTAAGATAATGAAAAGTCCTAGGTAAAGCCTATCTGTAGTCAATTTATTACAGCTTATAAGTAGCTAGTTTGGCTAAAAGTAAAAGTTTTATATAGCACTGAAATGGCTGAACTTTCAACTTCTTCCATCCGCCAACCCACAGTGGAGCAGCGTAGTGGATTAAGCTCCAACCCTTCTTATGTATGGAGAAGAGGCCTTCGCTCAGTAGATGATTGTTTACGGGCTGATTCAGTACAACACAGTACAACTAAATAAACAATGAATAGCAACTGTCCCGCGTGTCCCCCGCAGAGCATCCTGGCGGTGTACGCGGAGGGCGCGGAGGGCCGCACGGGCGCGCTGTGCGCCGCCTTCGTGCTGTGCCAGCTGTGGACGCTGTACGCGCAGCGCGCCGCCGCGCACGACCTGCTGCTGCACTTCTGGAGCAAGCTCGTGCCGCCGCTGGCGCAGCTCACGCACACCTCGCGCGCGGTACGCGACACACATACACCTCCCCCTCCCACCTCCACTCCGCCGGCCGCCGCGCCGCCCGCTCTACTCGCCGGGCCGCAAGCGTACAGCGACGTAGCGAAAGGAGCCACTTCACCTCGGTTCTCACTTTCCAAAGTTCCGGATACACTTAGGAAAGTTGGAACTAAGGTGAAGTGGTTCCGTGGGCACTCTTTAGACAAATGCCCTTCGGACCTAGACTTCGCCTGTGCTTTTCATCAAATGACATTGTCGTCCAGCGCAAGCCCATCGTAACTCCTATATAAAAATTTAATCTTTTTTATTTTAGTTCAACCCTAGGAATTTGATTAAAATGATACAAGAAGAGAAATCATACTCGAGCATCCTTTGGGATATATTAAGACTTAATGCCGTTTTGTCGTCCAATTAATTTGTTGATGCAAACCCAACTGACCATACAATCGCTTGGGACACACCAATTAGAGCTGGCAATTACATTTTTAAAAATATAAAAATTGTGTACAGTTTACTTTTTTTTCGATTTCGAAAATTAATAATGAATTGTGTGTTTTCAGTTGGCGGAAACAGTGAACCTGCACTTCTTAAGTCTACTGGAATCCCTATTGGAGTGTAACTCGACGGTTCTAAATAAACTACTACCACTGTGGGCACCAATTCTTCATTCGCCGTTGTTTATAGTAAATATAAAAAATTGATATTTTTTTTTAATTTTTTAGTTTTTGTAGAAACTGTATTCAAAACATATAATTTGAACTAACTCACCTATATACGTCCTGCTGCTGGGCATTGGCCTATTCTCTTGTGAGAGAGAAAAAATAGAGAATGTTTCAAAATTGATTTCGAAGCATGCATTTCCTCACGATGAGTGAGATAGCCTATAGTGCCAACCTGAATTTGAAACCTAAAAATACTATATTGTATTATTTATATTTTTAATCATAGAGAAATATATAATGCGATAATTGATGTTTTTAACACACAATTTTGCAATATAATATCGTCCATTCCACACAAAATTAGAGTCGACGAAAAAAAAAGGATGCAGCGATTTTGTATAATTTTAAATTTTGAAAATTATAATTCAACGTGTATTTTAACATATAAAAACTAACTCGACTGTAACTCGTATTACGTAAACTCAGTAGCTGTATATATACAAAAATTATGTGTTATTGTATTATAAAAAACTCGACACACACACAGCATCGCGTCTCTTATAACACTTATAAAAGTGTAAAATAATTTAAACATAAATACATTAAAAAAAAAAAAAAAGATGTAAACGGAAGAACGATAAGGTCCCGACGGGCGCTGTTGTATGTGCGTGTGTGCGTCTGTCTTTTTGTGTGTGCGTGTGTGAGAGTGAGAGAGAACATGCGTGACGTGTGGCGCGTGCGCAGATGCCGCGGCACGTGTCGGGGCGGCTGCGCGCGGTGGCGGAGGCGCGGCCGGCGCGCGCGGCGGCGCCCGAGACGCGGCGCCTGTGCCGCCTGCTGGCGCGCCTGGCGCAGCTCGAGCTGCAGCCGCACGCCTTCTACTTCGTCTAGCGCCCGCCGAGCTCTACCCTCCCACCGCACTCATATTATATTACGTAATAAATTATTTAATAATTATTTTATTTATTTTTATTTATTTAATTATTTATTTATTTTATTTATTTATTTATTTCAATTAAAACTTACATCTATCATTACAGGTAGGTAGTACCCAATTCGATAGTGAAGCAAAACATATTTCAACTTTTGTAACAAATAATATATAAAGCTATCCCTGTGAATTCACTCAGTGTACAAATAAAAATATCCATCTCCTCTGCAACAAAGTTGAGAGTGCGAAGCGCCCGCGTCAGTGGCGCCTCGTTCAATAATTTAGTGCGACCACGAGGTACAGCCAGCAGGTGAGGCCGACGTCGCCGCCACACATATCTGTCCGGCACACACAAACACAGTAAACATAATATATCGGCGTGATGTACCTTACCTCTAATTAACCTAAATAAATATAACACAAGTGCGAGCTCCCGCCTGACTCGTAGCTCGTTATAACCAACCATACCCAACACAAACAAAGTTGGATACATTAAAGGATAAAAAGGATATACCCCATATAGCCTAAAATATAAAAACCTAATAAATTTGTTTTGTATCCGTTCCAACATGAGACTATATTTAGTCTCATGCGGGGCCCAGATGACTGCGTTGCATTCCAATTGGTTTCTCACTAAAGCGTTATATAAAGCGATAATCGCTGCTATATTTGTAAAATTACGAACAGTTCGTAAAAGGAACCCTAAATTTCTGTAAGCCTTTTTACAGCACTTAGCAATATGATCACGAAACGTTAGCCCCGCGTTAAGAGTAACTCCTAAATCCTTAACTTCTGTGACCCTGACCATTGGCATTCCATCAATGTCGTAACTGTGCACAATAGGCCTGTGCGCACGCGAAAACGTGATTGTGACACATTTTTGGGTGTTGAATTGTAAAAGATTTTCCTTGCTCCAATTGACAACACTATCAATGGCATTCTGTAACCGTCCACAGTCGTCATCTTCCTTCACAGCCAGAAATAACTTAAGGTCATCTGCAAACAATAAACAATTTGCATCTTTAACGACTTTGGGCAAATCGTTTATCATGATTATAAATTGCAGAGGACCGAGATTACTTCCTTGACTTACACCAGACCACGTAAAGTATGGCTCCGATCTGTGTCCCGCGTATTCTACATACTGCTGCCTATCCCTCATATAACTGGCAAAAAAGTTAAGTAGATGTGGTGTGAAACCAATACCTGCTAACTTCTTGAGTAATACGTCATTATCGACAAGGTCAAATGCCTTTTTGTAGTCGAAGTAAGCAGCGTCAGTCTGCCCTCCGCTATCCACCGTCGGTAGCAAATGAGCCATATAACTGAGCAAGTTACTTGTAGTGCTCCTCATTGGTCGAAAGCCATGTTGGGCATTATTTCGATGTTGACCAGTTTGTTTAATTGTTGCGTGTCTTCTGAGTATTTGTATTGTTCAATTAATCATATCAGCCGTTGGATGTCTACTGTTGAAATTAGGCCTCAACCATCGACCTCCAGTGTGACCGGTTTAAAGCAACCTCCATCTAACGGCTTCCGGCGACTTTCCTCAAGTCGGCTGTCCATCTCGTTGACGGCCATCCAACACTGCGCTTACCGGCACGTGGTCTCCACTCGAGAACCTTTCTGCTTCATCGACCGTCAGTTCTACGAGCTATATGCCCTGCCCGCTGCCACTTCAATTTGCAATCTGTTGGGCTATGTCGGCAACCTTCATTCGTCTGCACATCTCATCATTTCTGATTCGATCTCGCAGAGAAATACCCAGTATAGCACTCTCTATTGCACACTGTGCGACTTGAAGCTTGTTTAAAAGGCTCATAGTCAGAGACCACGTCTCAGATCCGTTTGTCATCACTGATGACACACATTGGTCGAAGACATTTGATTTCAGGCACTGAGGTATGACGGATGAAAAGACGTTTTTAAGCTTCCCGAACGCTGCCCATCTTAGTTAGGTTCGACGATTGACCTCTATTTCAAAATTAGACCTATCAAGTTGGACATTTTGACCTAGGTAGATGTACTCGTTAATAACTTCAAGGGCAGAATCTCCAACCGATATTAGGGTGGGCACGACATGGACACTTGACATGATTTTTGTCTTTTTCATATTCATTTTAAGGCCCACCCGTCGGGAAACGCCATCGAGGTCACTGAGCATAATACCGAGGTCCTCCAGGGATTCTGCAATAAGCACGATATCGTCGGCAAATCGAAGGTGAGTGATGTACTCGCCGTTTATGTTGATGCCGAATCCTTCCCATTCCAGAAGCTTGAAAGCGTCTTCAGTCGTCTCAATATTGGATGCTGCGGTAAACAATTTCGGAGAGATAACATCTCCTTGTTTCACATCTCGCTGAATTGGAATCGCTCACGTGCTATGTTCCTGTACTTAAACCGACATAATATCGTTTTAGCGGACAATTTGTATTGTTATTAATTACGTTTACGATATCTGGAGGACTTAAAAAAAAACCAAATACTTTTATATGTTTTAATTAAAATAATAAAATAAGGTATTCTACTATGTTTGAAAAAGTACTTCAAAATGTTAATTTTCGTAATAAAAAGCCACAAGAAAAAAAAATATTTCGGCAAAATAAACACGCTTTCTTGCCATAAAATTAAATTAAATTTTAAACCTTTTTAATTCCCGCGAAAACGCGGTCACCTATTTTGGTGACGTAATATGCGTAAAGTTGTGTTCCGCTATACACTGAGAGCACTCTGAGGGGTGACGGCAATTCAGTATACTGCGAAGCTGTTACTTTTTAGTTTGCTATACTATGCTATACTGGTTACTGATAAAACGGAACGCAGTCCAGTATACTATCATCCTAATTTTTCGACATTGCTTTCAAATAAAATATTTATCATGTATATGTTTTCTGTTCAAAAATAAATTCAACAATATTCAAAAATTAATTGTTGACATTTTTGAATAATAAATCATTTTGCTGCATCATTCATGCTGTTATATTTTTTAATCATGTGATCAAAATACTGAAAGCATCCTACCTCGAAATCGCCAGTGCTCACAGTACAAAAATTATGCTATTTATGACGTCATATATTTCTATATGGTATTGCGGCAGTGTACTGGCACTCAATAAAGGAACGAATTTTTCACTGGTGAGAGCACTGAGGAGTGCTCGCAGTGTATATCGGAAACATTGTCTTTACGACGTCACATCATGGCGGCTCGTGTTTTAGATCACGTGATATACAGATTAAAAATTACGACTTTTAATTTCAATATAATAAAACAATAATGTGCTTTTATGACTCAAAATCAGAATATTTAAGTATATTTCTACATAAATTTTAATTTTTATCAAATCTCATAATTTATTTTTCACTACCGAAAGTACCCTATTACAATTAAACTTGTTTTTAGAGACAATAGTGACCGATGCTAGATTCAGCTATTGAATAATAAATTATTTATTAAAGTCTAAAAGATAAAATATTAAGAATGCTTATTCAGTATATTAATTAAGATACATTTTTTTTTTTTTTTATGTGTATATCATGCGATCAGTCGCCAGACTATGAGCAGATTCGTTCTGGGAATTAGTTTCGTTCGGAGACAACTTCCCCAACAGGAAGAACTCCACATGTCCTATGAAGCCACACTATCCAGTATATGCCGTCTCTTTAAGCGGCGTATTGCTTCTGGCATTGTTAATTGTACTGCTAGGTCATTTGGGTGACCAGACAGCCTTGCCTTGTAAGAACAGTTGAAGTTTTTAATTTCTTGCTTCACTGTGTTCACATTTAGGTGTTCGTGAAGTTCCGACGTCCGTAGGAACCATGGCGCGTTGGAAACTTGTTTTAAAATATAATTTTGCGATCTTTGGATGATTTCAATGCTGGAATCGCATGCTGATCCCCAGAGCTGTATTCCATATGTCCATATTGGCTTTATAGCTGTCTTATACAACAGTAGCTTGTTATCCACGGATAGCCTAGAGTTCCTTGCTAACATCCAATATAAACCTCTGTATTTGTGGTAGATTTCATCCCTCTTGGCTTGAATATGCCTTTTCCAGGTGAGTCTTCTATCCAGATGCATGCCCAGATACTTTACAGTGTCATTTTGCGGAAGCTGGTTGTCGCGTAATGACACAGTAGGACAGTTCCCTCGTCGCAAAGTGAATGTCACGTGGACAGATTTCGTAACACTGGCTTTTATTTTCCATCTAGTCAGCCATTTGTCGATCTGATCCAAACTACGCTGCAGGATTGCAGAGGCTTCCTGAGGACATCTGCTACGAGCTAGAATAGCAGTATCATCTGCGTATGTAGCCACAGTGACATCTTTAATATGTGGTAGGTCACTGGTGTAAACTGTGTAGAGTACGGGTCCCAGAACTGAGCCTTGTGGAACGCCAGCTTTGATTGGATAGAACTGAGATGTGTGCTCTTCTTCCTTGACTTGAAAAATTCGGTCAGAGAGATAAGATTTCACTAATTCAAAAAACGTATGGGGTAAAAGTGATTTTATTTTGAATAAAAGACCTCTATGCCACACCTTATCGAAGGCTTGCTGCACATCAAGAAAGGCAGCAGAACAGTATTCCTTGCGTTCAAGTGCGTCTCTGATGGTTCTGCATACTCTGTGGATCTGTTCTACAGTGCCATGATGCTGTCGGAAGCCAAATTGATGATCAGGGATGATGGATCTTTCAATTAAGATACATAGCACAGACATAGCGCAGCGTCAGCGATTTCCTCGTAGGTGTTGCACGTAATATGCTTCCTATATTTGTTTTTTTTTTTAAGTAACGGAAATAAAATAAACTAAAGCAATCTGTGAACCTCTCACTGCTGCAAGAGCCTCTCCATGTAGAAGGAAGTTCGGATCTTAATCTGCCACGCTTCCCCGTTGCAGGTTAGTGGATAATTACCCGGCCAAAA
Source organism: Euphydryas editha (assembly GCA_036937285.1). Taxonomy (NCBI): domain Eukaryota; kingdom Metazoa; phylum Arthropoda; class Insecta; order Lepidoptera; family Nymphalidae; genus Euphydryas; species Euphydryas editha. The sequence continues at coordinate 1,032,624 of JAUPFZ010000022.1, read as the reverse complement.
ATATTAATTATCCAACCAAAAGTAGCAGCCGTTAGATAATTATAAACCAGGACCAAAAGATTTAAGAATCCACTACAAAGATTTTGAGGAGCAGTGAGATCACTTGCTCGTGCGCATTCACTGTCCTGTGATGTCACGCTCCGCTTGTTGCTGGTGGAGCTCGACTCGAGAGGGTAAAATTAATGTCATCTCCCGACTCCCTGGCGCCCCTCACCTCCGGCCGGTGGCCATCAACTACCAGCAGCAAAGTACAACAGTTTGGTAATATTTTTAAGTTCCTTTAAATCTTCAAAGTTCGTTATCTTATCATCAGCATATTAGTATAGGACCATCTCGGTAACAAATACTTTTAAAAAATACGCAACTCATTAAAATTAATAACCGCTCCACTGTCCGTGTCAACTACTAGTTGTCAAAAGTTTACAAACTAACAGCAATAACCGCAAGCGCCTGTGTCAAGGTTATGGTCGCTATGGGTATATTGTCATGTCAACTTTTTTTCGATACGGGGATTAGTACGCGAAGTGCACCTGTCAACTACAGGTTGATTAACGTATATTACATTATCACCGGTGTGAAATTACGTAACAAAACGTGAGACGCCTTGGGCAGTTTTGTGCAGTTGGTAAACTCATTCCCGGTGAATCTTCCCGGTCAGTGCCCGGACACTCAAGCGGCTAAGATATCAGCGAACATAAAAATAAATGTACACAAACGAAACATGACCTCTTCCTTTATTAGGTCAGTTAAAAATGTCATCCTTTGTAAACTAAAATGCATTAAATGACTAGACAAGATTAGAAAAAGTAGGAAACAGGCAGAACCCATTTTGGTTGTATAAATATTTACAAATGGGTATACTTTCACACAAATACAGATGAAAAATATAATATTTTATTTGAACTTCGCCGCAATCGGATAAAAACATCAATATGTTCATTATTTAGACAACTGTTCTGATGTAGTTGTGCCTCAACACCGGCGATCGCAGTTTCGATTCTCACTCGAGGCAGATATTTGCATTTGTACAAATATTTATTCCTGGTCTGAGGGTGTTTCCTTGTGAGTCTCCCCACCGTACCTCGGAAATTACGTAAAGCCGTCGGTCCTGGTTTTTATCATAGACGTGTCATAGTGATCGTTCCTAATGATAAGAAAATTATCCACCAAGCCGCAGTGGAGTAGCGTGTTGGATTAAGATCGAACCCTTCTCCTATGTGAAGAAGAGCTAGGTCTTTATCCAACAGTGAGACATTTACAGGCTGCCGCCGACGTGGCCTCCATCCGCGGGCGACGAATGGGGGTGCGTAGGGGGCGCTACTTAACGCGCCTCCTGTAACGCCCTTGTGCCCGTGTCGGGCCGGGATGGGAACCCGGTCGTGCTAGACACGGCGTCGTCGGGACTGTTCAGAGGTTAGCCGGACAGTCCCCATGGCCGGATGGACAGTCGCCGAGGCCAGCCTGTCGCTCGAGGGATCCTGTTGCCTGCAGATCCGGGACCCTCCAATTAAAGCGGCTCAAGGCTCCCGCAGGGGTTTAGTACGGTATTGCACTCCCAAAGTGCCGAGTCCGACATAGGTCTGGGACTGCCGACCCGGGCGTCCTGGATATCATCCGTAAATGGATTCCCCTGCGTAAAAAAAAAAATACATTTACAGGCTGATGTCAGATTCAGTTCACTAGAATATAATAATGGACACTGCTTAATAAACGAAAAATGAAATGAGGTAGTAACTCTAAGCAGACCCGCTGAACCCATATCAAAAGCCCATAAAATATATTTCACACATATACCCTAAGTGGAAAATGTTAAATTTTTGTCACCGTCATTAGTGGAATCATTAGACAAGTTTTGCGTGTACGACACCCGACAAAGCGTGTGAACCCGACCTCGACGTATGTATTACACTGATTGCATAACTCAAAACTCATAATACTCAAATACATTTGAGTCACCCGTCTGTTTGTGCGTTTGCGTCTTCATTATCGTTTAAAACGATTTTATGAGTATAATAAATTTAACAATTGTGTCCCTCTTGTTAACAATGTCGTTAAGGGTGCAATATAACTTGCACATTGGTTAACGAAATTGTTATTTTGTTATTTTCATCTTTTGTGGGACATTAATTTTATCATCGCACTGCTCGCCATCGTTAGGATGTTCATCCTTACATCTTTTAATAAATAAAATGACTTATTTACTGCAGATAATTTATTACATATAAATAGGTTAAATACTTACACTAGAACTTTTTTCGTTTTATTGTTGATAAAATTGCAACGTGTATAATTATAAAATTATCTTATTTATGAATAAAGTTATTTTATTTATTATAATTTGAAGATGATTTCAACAAAATTATACTTTTTAAAGCAATTTCGATTATGCTAAGATATTTTTTTCACGCTTCGAATTTCACCACCTCAGAAAATTTGCCGCCCTGGACATTAGCGCCAACTGCCCCTGTTGTGAATTCAGAGCTGCTGCCCGGTTTCAATAACGTATCTACATTTAACAAATTGTTACCAATAAGTACCATAGATAGCACAGACGTCATGTATGCAAGTCTTGCCTTTTCGCCGAGGCCAGCCTGTCGCTGGAGGGATCCTGTTGCCTGCAGATTCGGGACCCTCCAATTAAAGCGGATGAAAGCTCCCGCAGGGGTTTAGTACGGTATTGCACTCCCAAAGTGCCGAGTCTGACATAGGTCTAGGACTGCCGACCCGGGCTTCCTGGATATCATCTATAAATGTCTGCGAAAAAAAAGACGTAATGTATGCGATTCTGTAAACTGAGATTAATTGGAATTTCTACCCTAAAATTTGATCCATCTTTGGCCCTCATAAATATTTATTAAGAGAGAGATACAAGTTATAATGATAATTATTATTTAAAATAATAGAGTTATTAGATGATTAAATTGATAATGACAAGTATGTATGTATGAATGACTGGCCCGTAGCGCAGTTAGGAGTGGCCCTGTTTTCTGCTCCAGGGTTGTGGGTTCGATTCCCGCCCTGAGGTATAATACGTATTTATCTATTTATGTATTATTTATATGTATATTTATTTAAAAAAAAAGTATATCAGTCAACTGTTACCTACCTAAAACACGGGCATTAAGTTGTCTACCTTAGGGACAGTCGACCGTGTGTGTATGTTAAACATAATATATATATATATATATATGTAAATGAAGAATGCTCTTCATTTTATTTAAATTTCCCGCGCAATACCTTTATATACTTTATATTTTAAAATATTATCTGTGGTAGCGGCGCTTTGCGCTGTATTTGTTCTTGAGGACTTTTGATTGCAACGAATTTTTATTGTGAACAAGATTTAGAGAAAAATTTAGATTTGAAGCAATAGCTTTTAATGTTGTTTCTCCTTTACAGAGCAACAACCTTGGTTTTTTGTTTCAACACATACATATTACAAAACAATTATAATAATTATTACAAAACAACATTAATTGTAATTATTGTAACAATGGAAAAGTTGAAATTTGAATTTCTTGTGAAACCGAGTGAAGACCCGAAGACAAATGTGATCTGCATACCCTCAATTATGGATGCCGATAAGAAAATGTTCATAATTCCGGAACAATTACAACCGGTAAAACTACATAATGAGTTAATGAAAACTCAAACTTTTCAAAAAGTAAAAGCTACACTGCAAAGAAGACATGAAAAAAGACAAGTCTGGATTTCATTGACACAAGAATTACGAGATACTTATATGGATGAAGATGGAAATATGCAATTTAAGGGATATTTACTGGAGGAAATTACATTAAAAACACAACAGGTTTTTACGAATGAGACGTCACTAGAAACTCTCACAAAAATCCTGGAAAATTATGCTGAATTGAAGAAGGAATCTAAACAGTATAATTTGAGGAATTTATCTGAAAAGTTCGTAATAGAAAAATTTACAAAAAAAACATCAAGTGTAACGCAATGGATGAATATGTTCGAAGCGGAATGTACTCGTATAGGTATAAATGAAGATATTCAGAAGATACAAGTATTTCGGTTATTTTTGGAGGATGATTGTCAAGATTGGTATAATTCTATGATTATAAAATATACAATAGACTCAGAATGGGGTATTTGGAAAAAAAAATTTTGTGACACATGTGAACAAAGGCTGGTCACCAATAAGGTATGCTATTTTATTTAAATATAGGCAGGGCTCACTTCTAGATTATGCTCTAAAGAAAGAGAGGCTTTTATTAGAGATAAACAAATTAATCGATAAACCTACTTTAATTGATTTAATTGCAACTGGGCTACCTAGTTTTATAGCAGATGAAATTGATAGAAATAAATTAAAAGACACTGAGGATTTATTTAGTATTATTCGGGGCTTAGAACATTTAATGAATAAAAGGATTAATGATAAAAAAGTAATAGATTTTGAAAGTAAAATAAAAGAAAAAAGTTTAAAAGACCGACCATGCAGAATCTGTGAAAAAGAAAAGAAAGGAACTCGGTATCATTCTGAGTCTGTATGTTGGTTCAAGAATAGAGATAGTGATCGCTCTAAAAAAGAGTCAATTAGAAGTGTTAATAATTCTGAATTAGAAATGAGTTTGAATGAAATAGATCCAAAAAACTAATAATTCCACCATTAATCAAAATCAAGTTAATAATAAATGATTCCATAGAAACATTCGGGGTTTATGATTCCGGGTCAAATGTAAGTATAATTAATTCAAGATTATTATCCTTAAAAAACTACCCAAACAACAATAACAACAATCAAGTAAATTTAAAAACGATTAATGGTGTAAAAAAGTCTCTAGGAATAGTAACATTAAAGATAAAGATTTTTCAAATAGAAAAAAATGTAAATGTTTTTGTCATAGATAAACAAAATTTTGAATACGATTTTTTAATTGGATTGGATTGCATTAAATCTTTTCAACTAATTCAAAATGAAAACTTAGAAATCACACAAAAAAAAAAAAAGAAATGAAACAAAATAATGAAAATATTCCTGGCTTTACAGGTGACAAGATTGAAAACAAACACTATTTCACTAATGAAAATAATGTTAAGGAAGTAGCAGTGAAAAATAATTCCTATATGAATGATAAAGGTAAGATTAACTTTAATGAACACATAGAAGTTACAAACTTCAACATCTCAGTAAATCATTTAGACACTTGGCAACAATCAAAAATAGATGAATTAATTAACAAATATAAATCACTATTTGCAAAAGACAAATATGATGTAGGCTCAGTGAAAGGCTATGAAGCACATATAGATTTATTAGTAGATACATATTGTAGCAAAAGACCATATAGATGCAACTTTGAAGACAAAAAAGAAATAGAGCACCAAATTTCAAAATTATTACAAAAAAATTTAATTGAAGAATCATATAGTCCTTTTGCAGCGCCTGTAACGTTAGCCTATAAAAAAGAAGAAGGAAAAAAGTCTAGACTATGCATAGATTTTCGAGATTTAAAAAAAATAGTGGTTCCTCAGTCACAACCATTTCCACTTATAGAGGACTTAATGGTAAAAACAAGAAATTGTAAGTATTTCTCAACATTGGACATAAATTCTGCGTTCTGGTCTATACCTTTGAAAGTGGAAGATAGGAAAAAAACAGCATTTGTTACTCAAGAGAATCATTTTCAATGGACTTGTCTACCATTTGGTTTAAAAACTTCGCCAGCCATTTTTCAAAGAATACTAAGTAGCACTATTAGGAAACACAAATTATCAAATTTTACAGTAAATTTCATCGATGACATTTTAGTATTTTCCCAGACATTCACTGAACATATTAAACACTTATCGTTGCTATTGGAAGCAATTTCAAAAGAGGGCTTTAGATTGAAATTCTCTAAATGCAATTTTGCACAAGACTCTGTTAAATACTTGGGCCATATAATAAAAAATAACACAGTTACTCCACTAAAAGATAATTTAATAGCTATAAAAGATTTTCCTGTTCCAAAAACGAAAAAAAATATTAGACAGTTTTTAGGTAAAATAAATTTCTATGGAAAATATATACCAAATATATCAATAATATTAGATCCTCTACACAATTTGTTAAGAAAAGACCAAAAATTTACCTGGACAGAAAAATGTCAAGAATCTTTTGATAAAATAAAGAAACTGCTTTGCTTAAAACCTATTTTGGAGATCTTTGATCCGGATTTACCTATACATATCTATACAGACGCTAGTATACAGGGTATAGGGGCTATTTTGAAACAACCACAAGAAAATGGAGAAGAAAAGCCATGTGCATATTTCTCGAGGAAGTTAAACGACAGCCAGAAACGGAAAAAAGCTATTTATTTAGAATGTTTGGCAATAAAAGAAGCTGTAAAATATTGGCAACACTGGCTCATAGGAAAAAAATTTAAAGTGTTTTCAGACCATAAACCTCTAGAAAAGTTAAATATTAAGACAAGAACGGACGAAGAACTAGGAGACCTCACATATTACTTATCACAATTTAATTTTGAAGTGATATATTCACCCGGAAAGGACAATCTAGAGGCAGACAGTTTGAGTAGAAACCCGGTATTAGAATCACATGTAAACCAGGAAGAAGTTTTAAAAATTGTAAATTGTATTAAATTAGAAGACATCCAAAGTGATCAAGAGAAAAATGAAGACATAAAACTTTATAAAGATAAACTAATATTAAGAGATAAAATATACTTTAAAAGGATAGGAAAGAAAGAAAAAATTATACTTACTGAGGAATTGAGTAAAAAAATAATAAAAAATGTACATTATACATACTGCCATATAGGAGTGAAACAGACAGAAAATAAAATCAAACCATTCTATACAGCGAAAAATTTAATTCATAACATTAAAAAAATCTGTGATAATTGTGAAATTTGCATTAAAAATAAATCTAGAACTAAATTTAAATATGGATTGATGTCTCATCTGGGCCCCGCTACTTACCCATTTGAAATCATGTCTATAGACACCATTGGTGGATTTGGTGGTTCTCGCTCTACAAAAAGATATCTACACCTTCTGGTTGATCATTTCACCAGATATGCCTACATATTAACATCAAAAACCCAAAATGCAGATGATTTTATAAAACTTGTAAAGAAAGTTATACCAGAAAATAAAATTGGAATGATTCTGTCTGATCAATACCCGGGCATAAATTCTAAAGAATTTAAAAGTTTTTTAAACAAAGAGAATATACCTATCATCTTCACTGCAGTAAATGCACCTTTTTCAAATGGTTTAAATGAACGATTAAATCAGACTTTAATTAACAAGATAAGATGTACAATCAATGAAAAAAATGTAAAAAAAGCTTGGACAACTATCGCTCATAAATGTACTCAGAGATATAATGAAACTGAACACACTGTAACGGGATTCTCCCCAACATATTTAATGGAAGGAAAAGTTATTAATATTTTACCACATGAGTTGAAGGAACCTAAAACACAAAAGGATTTATTGAAAGATAGGAAAATAGCTTTAGAAAGAACTATAAATTCACACAATTATAATAAGCAACAATTCGATAAAAACAGAAAAAATAACCAACTAAAAGTAGGAGACTTGGTATATGTGGAAAATAGTAACCGGTTAAATAGGAAAAAACTGGATGAATTGAAGATTGGTCCTTATAAAATTTTAGAAAAAGTAATCTAACTCAATTTATAAAATTAATACGGGATACAAAAAGTTAGAATCAAACTTGTTTCACATTACAAAACTTATACCAGTGCCTGAAGAACTCTGTAAACCTGGGGGGGGGGAGATGTAAATGAAGAATGCTCTTCATTTTATTTAAATTTCCCGCGCAATACCTTTGACTTTATATTTTAAAATATTATCTGTGGTAGCGGCGCTTTGCGCTGTATTTGTTCTTGAGGACTTTTGATTGCAACGAATTTTTATTGTGAACAAGATTTAGAGAAAAATTTAGATTTGAAGCAATAGCTTTTAATGTTGTTTCTCCTTTACAGAGCAACAACCTTGGTTTTTTGTTTCAACACATACATATTACAAAACAATTATAATAATTATTACATATTACAATTATATATATATTTATTTATTTATTTATTTATTTAACCAACACCCACCTTAACAACTCTGTTAAATTAATATTAATATTTATTTTATAATAACACTAAGTTCATATTTACCAATTATTAATATCATCATTAGTTAATTCTTTAATTAAAAAAACATACTTTATAAACAAATTAGAGAAATAAAAGTTATCTATGTAATTAGATGATTTTAATTCATTATCTTGTTTTTTATTATAATCTTAACCATTGTAATAAAATATATTTAGTTTATCTATATAGGATATTATATGAGATATAGTAAGTTATATCTGTAGGAGTCCATTTATCTTATAATTAAAAAGCGAATTCCATTTACTTTACCAGAGAGTACTTAATAAAAAAATATACCCGAGTCGAAATTTAAAGTCGACATAGCTCCCTCAAGTCCGACATAGAACCGATTTAGAGGCCAATAGTCCGAAATAGAACCAATTTAGAGACCAGTAGTCCGACTTAGCGCCTATGGGCGCTAATTTTTATACCATTTAGGTCCGATTTAAGTTGTAAAGTGGAAAAAAAGGAAATTTGTGCCATTTTTGGGTGCTAAGTCGGAACTAATTTTAAAATAGATTAGGACCGACTTTGAGCCCAGAGGTCCGACATAAGTCCTACCGAAGGCGGCGCTAAATCGGCTCTAAATAATTTCTACTCGGGTAGTCTATACATATAATATAATAAAACTGACGATGTCTATATATAAGACATATTTAGGAAAAACCAATTATTCCAATTTTTCTGAGAGCATTAGAAACCAAAATTATTAATCTATATTTAGATTTTTTTCTGTATATCTATCTCTCATGCATGGAATTGAATGTGGCTTTCACAGTTGTTATCCTGAAGGTGTAACTTACAATCATGTATATGTTTGGTCCTGATACACCGTCTAGAAATGGAGTTATTACTCTATAAAAAATGTGGTGAAATCTACTAACGCCCAGATCACGACATATATCTCTATGATCTATACAAATATTTGTCATTGAATTGAACTGAGCTGAATCAGCCTGTGCATGTCTCTCTGCTAGGCTAGGCCTTTGCCTATTCTCCATATAGGAGAAGGGTTGTAGCTTAATCTACCACGCTGCTTCAATGCGGGTTGGCGGATAATTTCCCTACCATGAGTAACGATCGTTACCAGGTATCTAAGATAATAACAGGACGTTACGTGCTCTCCGGGGCACGGTGGGGAGACCCACAAGGACGTACACCCAGACCGGAAACAAATATTTACACAAGTACAAATATCTGCTCCGAGCGAGAATCTAACCAGCGACACAAAAACACAAAAAATTGTCATTATGGGTCTTTTTTTTTCATTTATTAGGATAAAAATTAGCAAAACTGATAGCCTTAAAATCAATCAATCAATATTAAATAATTTAAATGAATGAATTATGAAATAAGGTTTATTGTTAATGTGTTTTTTTTTTAAATCCTAAATAAAATAAATTACAAAATTTTAATATAACGTAATTTTTTTTTTTAATTTTGTTTATTTTGTTATTAAGAAAGTCAAAGTGATGAATACTTCTGTTTCAAAATAATTTTCTGTTCATAATATTAGAAATTATTTTTAAAATTAAAATATTTCTGAATTACAGGAGGAATTATTTTAATATAGTTTTATAATATATACGACTAACTATTATATATTTTGATATAATAAAGATATTTAGATTGCTACTTAAAAACAAATACTTAATATTCTTTTAAAGCGTTTTCAAAACAAAGTTATTAATTTAAAATGGGATCAGTTATCGTACAGGAAGTTCAACTTATATTATTAAATTAAAAGTGTATAATTATCAAACAGTCTTTAATAGTCAAAGCATATACGAGTAGGTACATCATACATATACTCTGTACAAGATTATATATATGATAAAGATGTGTGTGCTTAGTAACGCTGGGTTTTATGCAGGACAAATCACTGAATTTATAATGATTGAACAATGTATTTAAAACTTTAAAAAGAGTAACAGTTGAGTTTTTTAGCTCTATCAAGAGGGCAAAGGTAAATCAGCAAAAATAGATATAAAATACACGAGAATATGTAACTAATTTATTTCTAATTAGTTGCTAAAATGCCGATTTTATTGCTCCAATGGACCTCTGAAAATCGAAAACCATGCCAGCTTCATATAAAGGAAACTAGGTAAATGATAGAAATAGTCTCGACTATTATACATAAATTTGTTGCTAATTTGTTGCCGCAGAGCGGTGACTCAAAAATTGGAAACAAAAAAAAAAGACAAATCTTAGCCACCTTGAATCACTATTTTCTACAAATTCTCGTGTATTTTATATCGATTTTTGCCGATTTACCTCTGCTAGATAGACCTAAGTTCTTTGCCAGTTGTTCTCAGCAGAATCTATATTCCGAATTAGTGTCAGTTCCACATTAACTATAATTAATTAATTAACGACATACTTTGTAAAGTGACATAAGTTGAATAAAGGCATGTATGATTTGATTTAATTTGACACATTCTTTCCTTATTTTTTCCCCAAAATAATTTTACAGATAATAATATCAGATATTAAACGATAAATTACTCCGTGGTGTTATTAATCAATTTACAAAGGTCACTTCACAACAACGCAAAATTGATCATATTAATTGTGCCTTCTGTAGAAATAGTGACCCATTAAAAAACGCCTACAATATGACCGATTATTCAATTGAGTAATTACGAAGATCGCACATGCAGACCGAAATGGTGAAATGGTGCGTACAATGCGCGGAACGCCAAAACGACGACCGACGCAATCGCATCAAAGTGTGTTCATTAGCCGCCATTGTGCGTATTTAGCAACAAGTGTAATTATTTTTAATGACACGATACAAAAAGTTATTCGGCTGCCAGTTTATTTCTTCTCAAATTGTTGTCATTAAAAAGTTTCAAGTTGTTTAGAAAATAAATTACATATATAGTATTTTTATCGTCTTTTATCTTTTTTACCTTGGATAATAAAATTATATAAATATATAATTATAATTATTAATAAATATATTTTTAATGAATAAAAATAAATTCTTAATTTTTGTGGATTTTATTTTATATAATGAGGTCTGAATAGCTTTTATCTTTCAGGGTTAAGACCCTGAAACATAAAGTAATTGTAAGTAATTCATCTATTACTGTTCATTGTTATTAAAGTCGTTATAATTTGTGTTTTGTTTCGGTACATCTCTCCTGTAAATCGTTATCGTGATTCTCAATAAATTTCCATCAAGGTTGGATTATTTTAGGCTGCACGGGTGCTTAAGCTTAATACACATGAGACAGGTTAACGATGATCTTTATTACGTGTACAAAATTTGTTGATGAAATAAATTTTTATTTTTTTAACTGTCTGACTTGTTATTTTGCTTTTTTTTTTTGTTAATTTCGTTTTTTTTTCTGATTTTTTGTATAAGAATTTTCATATTAAATAAAAGTTTTATGATTCAAATAGACGTGGTTTAAATTACGTACGTGTTTAAATTTTTATATACAGAGGAACTATAACTTTTTCTTCTTCGACGAACGTCGCGTCGTCTTGTATAGTGGTGATGAAAATTTCATTCAACGGTCGCATCTTCGATTCCTACTTTCAGCTGATATAAGTATTTATTTCTAACTTAGGAGTTTCCCCTTGGGTTTTTCATCGTATCTCGAAAAACACGTAACGTGCTGTGGGTTCAGATTATTATCATGATAGCGATCGTTACGAGTTATCACATCGGCGGCCATCATAAAAAAAGTTATACAATAAATAAATTAAAATAATTTTGTTTTCATTTAATGACATAAAATTAATTTAAATATAACAAAATGACGCAATGTAATTGCTCGTGACATTTTTTATTTTTAATATTTTATTTACAGTTTAGGGGAGACTGGGGAGGGATTGGCACTTTTTCACATAATGAGTTAATAAAAATCAAATTATCAACATAATCAACATTTATTGCCAAGGTAAGTTACACCATATATTTGGCTAGAAATTTTACAAACAACGGTCAACAAATTATAATCATACTCTAAGTTATAACAAGATTTCAGAAACATGTCATTCTTGCAATGTTTTATTTGCAGTTTACTTATAAACATAACTTTCTTAAAGTTTATTAACCTTTGTACGACGAAGTAATAATAAATAATGTTTGTGGGGTAAAGGTATTATGAAATAAAATTTATTTACTGGAATATTTCCATGGAATAAATTTCTGGTATTTGATTTTTAAACTGGATCATTTAGAGGTAGTTTTATATTAAACTTGCGTTTCTTTTTGGTTTTTACGGAAAGATCCTGTAAAATTCATACCGCTGGGCAAATACCTCCACTCCACATAGGACAAAGTTATGAGCTCAATCCGCCAAGCTGCTCCATTGCTGGTAGGCTGAGTTTACCTAAGAAGAGAGAGAGAGAAGGAGAAGAGATAGGAGAGGGAAAGATCCATAAGAACAAACACCCAGATCAGATCAGAAACAAATATTTGTATAAATACGTTTATTTAAACGGGAATCAAATACAAGACCATTGGCGTTAACGAAAAGTTTCACACCGCTACACCAGAACGGTTATCAAACGATATTATGAAATTAGAGTATGGTGATTTTACGTAACTAATTAGTTATTCGGACACCCACCACCTCAGTCCCCCGAGATCATGGACGCTGTAAAGGGTCCGAAACGTCGTAAAATAATTTAATTAAATTAAAAATCGTTAAACTGTAAAGTTTAATACAAATAAACGCGATAAAATCCGATTAAGACTTTTAATTAAATAACTAATTAGTTTCTTAATTAAGCTATCCATAGCAACCCTGAAAATACGTTTAATACACACACAATGTCGTCTGTTCCTAAGGCAACTTAATGCCTGTTTTAGGTAACAGCCGACTGATATACATACAGTCGTATTTATATTTAAATTGTTCTTATTTTTTTAGAAATATGTTGTATCAGCCTGTAAACCACCCACTGCTGAGCGAAGGCCTCTTCTCTATGTAGAGGAAGGGTTGGAGCTTAATCCACTACACTGCTCCACTACGGGTTGGGGGATAATTTCCTTATAATGGGTAACCATCGTTATCAGGTGTCTATGATAACAACCGGGACCGACGGCTTTACGTGCTCTCCGAGGCACGAAGGGAAGACCCACAAGGACATACACCCAGACCGGAAACAAAGAAATAAAAGAAACGAAAAGAAAGAAATATTTTATTTTATATTATTTATTATATAATACATATATAAATATTATACCCAGACATGGAGCGGAAATTGAATCCAGAACCCTGGAGTAAAAAAATGGTCACTGCCAACTGCGTCAACAGGACGGTCTTTACATTATTGCAAAGCAAATTTCAACCACCATATATGTATATTGCACGCTTTTTAATAAGCCGAAATAAGTCAAAATTTCTTTATTTTTCTTTACTTTTACTAATAAAATGAACTAACTCAACTCAAAGAATAGGTACAATCTGACCGCCACGCGAAACAGAGCAAAACGACCGATTTAATGGATCAAAGAGACGACAGAATGCCTCCAACGAGGTAGAGGCTCAAAACTTTGACAGCGATTTCCCACAAAAGTGTTTTTTTTTATTACTTATTTCGGTTTATTAATAAGCGTGCGATATGTGAAATAGTATATAAAAACATGTAACAAACAATGAAATGACATCATACTGTGACTACGTAACTTCAACAAAAGTGTCATTAATTAAAAGTTGCGCTTGAAGCGCTTTTCAATCGCTAATTGTTTGAAACAAACGGCTGTACAAGTCGAGATCATTATTATATATGGATCAGCGTAATCCGAACTTATATAACACCAAGAATCTTCCAATCGATACATCATTATTGCTAAAGGTTTGTTCACACAGATCGAATTTTATTGTATTAATATAAATGAAAATGTTTAACATACACACGGTCGTCTGTCCCTAAGGTAGGCAACTTAATGCCCGTGTTTTAGGTAACAGTAAACTGATTTTTTTTTAAAATAAATATACACATAAGGGGGCGTCCATAAATTACGTGAGGTGTTTTTTTAAATTTTCTGTCCCTCCCTCCCCCCCTGGTGAGACGTCGTGAGATTTTATTCGACCCCCTCCCCCATCCCCCAATCTCACGTGAGATTTTTCAAACGTCGTAAAAATGTGTATAACGTCGAAGTATGAATAAAATTATTTTCTTTCGAACGAATTAGTGAATGATCTGAATCGTATTACGCGATTACGCTCAAGATTAAATCTTAAGCATGTACAATCTGTTAAGTATATTTTTAATCTGTGTGATAGATCTATGGTCTATTTCATTTATTGTAACACTGTGTCTATCTCTCTGCCAATAAACAAGTGAATCCAAGATGGTGTTTTTATCATTCATAAAATAAAGAAAATATTTAATACGCTTCCACTGCGCAATAATCCATTAACATCGTTATTAAAAATAATTTAAAGATACATATGATTAATTTAAAGTGAAAATAAAGTAACGTAACGGGTCAACGGCACAAGATGTCTACGACTTCAACAAGCAACACGTTGTTGCTACCAAAATTAAAAGATGGCCAGGATGGATTCTCAACATGGAAATTTCGATTGAATCTTCTTCTAGAAGAAAAGGGAATAGAAATTAAGATAAAGCCAGGAACAAAAGAAGAACTGCAGGCTGATATCAAAGCTCGCAGCCTGATTGCGCAATGCGTGTGTGACAAATATATTGAAATAATTAAAAAATGCCAGACAGCAGCAGAGATGATGAAAAGATTAGAAGAAGTTTTCGAAAGGAAAAGCGTCTTTAACCAATTGTATTTAAGAAAACAGTTGTTATCAATGAAAGCTACATCTTGCGAGAAACTGCAAGATCATTTTTTGAAGTTCGACAATATTATATCGAGTTTAGAATCAACAGGAGCGACATTAAAGGATAATGACAAGGTGTGTCACTTATTGCTCACCTTACCCAGCGAGTATGATACAGTAATCACAACGCTTGAAACAATTGACACAGTACTCACAGTTGACTTTGTCAAATCAAGATTACTGGATGCAGAACTTAAACTCAAAGGTAAAGAAAGTACATCTGTAGAGAATGATCAATATAGCTTCATGACTTGCTACAAATGTGGTCGAAGAGGACACAAATCCTTCCAGTGCAGAATGGGACAGTCAGCACCAGTACGAGGTATACCTAGAGGCCAGTCTACACGAGGACATCAAAGTTATTCCCGAGGTGGTAGCCACAGTAGAGGTCGAGGCGTGAACTACAGGGCATCATGGCACTCTACCCGAGCAGCCCAAGCACAAGAAGAGGATGACAAGTTGAGTCCGCTGACATTTACAGCATTCAGTACAAGAAATACAAGTGAAAGTGTAAGTGATGATAGTGTATGTTTAGTAGTGGATTCAGGAGCCACAGAACATATGATAATGGCTAAATATGAACAATACATGACTAACATAGTGCACCTAGATAAGGAAATGAAGATTTATGTTGCTAATGGACAATACTTAACCTGTGTAAAGAGAGGTAAACTTAAATTAGTTTATAATGATAAAATTAAAATAGATATTGAAGGGTTAATTGTTTCGAACTTGTCACATAATCTATTGTCAGTTAGGAAATTGCTCAGAAAAGGATTACAAGTTAGATTTTATAATGATAATGTTAGTATTAATAATACAAAAACTAAAGTTGTAGGTAACTTGAGAGATAAATTATATATCATAGAAATGAAACTTCAAATTGATCATTGTTTAATCTCTAAAGATTTGTGGCATAAGAGGTTAGGACATGCCAACAGGCATCAGCTCAAACTTCTGCAACTGTCATACAGCGAGACTCCGTGTGAACCTTGCATGAAAGGTAAGTCAACAAGATTACCTTTTAAGTCAGTGCTAAAGCCACGTTCAAAATGTATAGGTGAACTAATACATACGGATATATCTGGACCAGTGACTGAGCCCGCATTAACAGGTGAGATTTACTATCATACAATAATTGATGATTTTACACATTTTTGTGAAGTGTACTTGTTAAAAAGGAAAAGTGAAGCGACTGATAGGTTAATTGAATACATAAACAGATTAGAAACACAGACAGGTAATAAAGTCATGAAAATAAGATCAGATAATGGAGGCGAGTTTAAAAATGAGAAAATAAAGAAATTTTGTCAAGATAAAGGCATAGTTATTCAGTATACAACTCCCTATAGCCCTCAGTCAAACGGTGTTGCTGAGCGAATGAATAGAACCATTTATAACAGAGCAAGAACATTATTAATTGAGACAGGTTTACCAAAAATGTTATGGGGTGAAGCAGTTAGATGTGCAGTTTATCAAATAAACCGATGTCCATCATTAGCAATCAATTTTCAGTCACCAGTAGAGAAAATGCATGGAAACAAAAATCTGTCAAGATTAAAAGTCTTCGGTTCAAAGGTATGGGTACACATCTTACCAAAACAGGATAAACTTCTAGAAAGAGCAAAAGAGATGCGATTTGTAGGATATCAAAATAATGGTTACAGATTATGGGATCCTGAAAGTAATAAAATAATTGTGTCTAGAGATGTCAGATTTGATGAAACACAAATACAGTATAAAGAACAGAAAAATGAAAGTAGTGACGAAAATATTCTGCATGATGAAGATGTAGATGATACAGAGAAAAACACTGAAAGAAGTCAAACAAAGAAGACAGCTGAAGGTAAAGAAGAAACTAGTAAAGATCAAGATGATGATGTATATGATGAAAGTGAATATGAAGATACTGAAGAAGGAATAAAAGAATCAAAGAAAATAACAAGGTCAGGAAGAATAGTGAAGAAGCCAAGCAGATATCAAGATGATCAAGAAATCTACACAGCATATTGTTTACTGTCTAGTGATCCGCAAGATTATAATGAGGCAACAGACAAAGGATGGAATAAGGAAATAAATAAAGAATTAAATTCACATGAAAAATTGGGAACTTGGGAGCTAGCAGATTTACCAGAAGGAAAGAAAGCGATAGATACGAAATGGATTTTCAGAACTAAGCAAGATGGTACAAGAAAGGCAAGACTAGTAGCAAAAGGCTTCCAGCAATTTACATTAGAAGACAACTATGCACCAGTTGCCAAAATATCTACCATAAGACTAATGATTAGTCTAGCAGTGCAAAAAGATTTACCGTTGAAACAATTTGATGTACCAACTGCATTTTTAAATGGGAAATTAGATGTGGATGTTTTCATAAAATGTCCTAATGGATTGAAAATCGATGAAGGTAAAGTTCTTAAACTTAAAAGGGCACTATATGGATTAAAAGAAGCACCCAGATGCTGGAATACAAGGTTTCATGAGTTCATAATTAAAGAAGGATTTACACAATCAAAACATGATTCGTGCTTATATGGAAAAGGAAACAATTGGATTTTACTTTATGTGGATGATATATTATATCTTGGAAAAGACAATGAAATAATAAAAGAAATGGAAAAAGAATTTAAAGTGAAAAGCTTAGGGGAAATTAATAATTATTTAGGATTAGAAGTTACAAGAAATAAGAATGAAATGCACATAAAACAAACAAAAATGATCAAAAGGCTTTTAGAAAAATTTAATATGCTAGACTGTAAAGGTAACAAAACTCCAATGGAAACAAACTTTAGCGCAAGTGCATCTTCAAATGTAGTAGATGTACCTTTTAAAGAACTCATAGGATGTTTGCTGTATATTTCAACACATACACGTCCAGATATCACTTATGCAGTATCATATTTGAGTAGATTTTTAGACAAGCCAACACAAGAGTTATGGAAAGCTGGCAAAAGAATTCTGCGATATCTCAAAGAGACTCAGGAACAGGGGCTGCGATATACCAAATCAGGTGATTATAATAAACTTCAGGCTTATTCAGATGCGGATTGGGCAGCTGACAAAATGAATAGAAAAAGCACAAGCGGTTGTGTTATATATCAAGGTAACAATTTAATAACCTGGTTTTCCAGACGGCAGACATGTGTTGCATTGTCAACAGCTGAAGCTGAGTACATTGCAGGAGCACATGCAGTAAGTGAACTTATACATCTAAAAGGTATGCTTTCTGAATTACTAATTCATAAAACCATTTATGCTCATATCTTTATAGATAATCAAAGCACTATAAGGTTAATTCAAAATCGAATTAATACAAAAGCTTCAAAACATATCTCGATAAAATATCACTTCATAAAAGACATAATTAATAAGAAAGAAGTGTCCATGTCCTATATACCTACAGAAGAAAATATTTCTGATATTTTTACTAAAGCTTTGCCAGCCAATAGGCATATGTATTTTTGTAAAAGGCTTAACTTGTGTAATATGTTATTAGGTAACTAATTACTAAACTATTAAAGGATTAAGTAGAACAAGTTGATATTTAATAGATATATGAGGCTAAAGTATAAATAAAACAATTTTTTTTTAAAAAAAATTTATTGTAAAATTATTATATTTGTAAAATTATTGTATTAGTCATAATTCATATTTTGTTATTTTTCTACATAGTTACAGCTAATGTTAATGTTATGGTGTGCATAATCACTCAGTCATTATGTACAATTTATGATCTTTATGAAAAAAAAAAGCTCTATAAATTGAGGGGCTGTGTTAAGTATATTTTTAATCTGTGTGATAGATCTATGGTCTATTTCATTTATTGTAACACTGTGTCTATCTCTCTGCCAATAAACAAGTGAATCCAAGATGGTGTTTTTATCATTCATAAAATAAAGAAAATATTTAATACAATCTGAATTAAATGAACCAAAATAGTATAATTTTTTTTTTGTTTCAATCAGAAAAAAAATTGCGTGATTTTTGCCGAGACCCCCCCTCTCTCCAACGTAAGATTAGATGAGATTCGACTCGACCCCCTCCCCCCCTTAAACACCTCACGTAATTTATGGACGCCCCCTAAATAATACTCATACAAATAAATATATATTACACCTAGACTCGGAGCGGTAATCGAACCTACAACCCTGGAGCAGAAAACAAAGTCACTGCCAACTGCTCCAACGGGACAGTCAAATTTAGCCTAACTATACCAATATATTAGTTATAAAAGCTTTCTATGAAAGCGCTACTCTAAGAAGAGTACAATTAGAAAAATAATATAATTGTTATAGGCTATTCACGATATAATTTAATGTAAATTAATCTAAAAAGTATTGCAGGTCTACGCGAGCGAAACCGTATGAGATGTCTAGTCTTTTCTCGCTTGTATTATATTTAAATTAGTGATTGCTGCGTTTAATGTATTATATGCTATATTGATTTTATATATAAAAAATGAATTTAAACAGCTTGTAAACGTCCCATTGCTGGACAAAAGCTATGCTATAACGAATGAGAATCATGTACCGAGTATTCTCCTTAAATATTGATAGTAATTTACCAGTCATCCTGTATATATATATATATACTCTTGAAAAACATAAACCTCCTTCTGGCGCAGTCGATTAAACAACCAGGAGCAACAGCTTGACGTGCTCTTCGAGGCATGGTAGGAAGCCCCACAAGCATCTACACCAGAAACAAATATTTTATATTATTTTATTACATTTTATTTTTATTTTGGAAAACAAACAGTGATTAGACTTAGTTTAAAGCTAATTACAATAAAAAAAAAAATACACCATTTAAGAGTTTTCACAAACGGTGGAAATATGACACACAACTACCATAGAACGGTATGCAAAAAAAAAATACAAAATTTTTGTTGCATAAAAATAAATTAATTAAATGTGAACAAATTTTTTCCACCACACTGAACTCAACCCAACATTATCAATAATAAAAAGTTCCCTCAGCTTCCTCTAACCATCTCTTTTTAGCATCTCCGTTAACTTTGCATCATACTAATTGAGGCTACATTACTTCTGCGCATGCGGGATCCGTGTCAGCGCCTGCGCCTGTGAAAACATTTAGTGACTAGCGTTGTGACTTTATCATGTCGACATTTGTTATCGATAAAAACGAAATTGAATTTTCTTTATACTTCAATTTTATAACATGTTATATTGAATGTATTGCCTTAAAAATAAAATCTAGAGTGGCTTAAAATTTTATTATAATATATTTATAAGTCTATATTTGCAACTAGTTTAATCTGTCATAGCAAATTTTAGTTTTTAGTCTGTGACTTAATTTTAAATTGTTGAATTAAGACAATACAACTTTCGACTAAGTAAGCAGCGACATATTTTTAATATTTAAGCCAATATCCGCAACCACCTTAGTGTTATATTATATCTTAATAAGTATGTTTTTCTGGTTGTGTATTGTAATCTGAAATTAAAATCATTAAATCTTAATTTATAGAAGGAATTAACTGAAATGCCTCTTGGTCATCGAAAATTCGAATCAAAACTTTAAAGTTTGTTAAGAGAAGGATTTCGTGATGTAGTTGCAGCTATTACTATTGTCGCTGCATTTTAACTTCATACAAGAGTACCAATATTAAGATTGATAAATTGCTTTTCTCCTATTTTTATGTTTTGAAAGCTTAAATACTCTCGAACAAGAGTGTAGTGTCCTGGTCTTCATCAATATTGAGGTAGTTATTACAGTAGTATCCTTAACTTTTGCTAAATAGTAATTTTTATTTTACTTTTCGAGTGACGCCCCGATAAGTCATTCAATGCAATTTTGTGTGTACCAGTATAAAAGTTTCGAAATAGACTATTCATTTTTCCTCTTCGTTCCTTTCCTGAATAATAATAGAAGTGAATTAATGAAATGAAATACTGAATAATAATGAAAATAAACAAAATTATTTATTAGGACCGTTTTGTTTATTTAAAAAAAAAATCGAATATAATTATAAAATATCGATATCAACAAATTAAACACCATCCCTATTTCCCACACTGACAGGTTTTTAGTTAATAACGAGTACATTTCTTCTAGTTAAGTTATTATTTACATAGACCGAGTCACGCTAGTGTACGAGGTAAGATTTGTGTCGAGATAACCCGATAACAATGGTGTGACACCGCTTGTCTGATATTTACGAAATTGTTCCATTCATACCGCTCAACGACAAAACATTAATTTTTGTGATAAAAAATATATTCATTTCCAATTTTATGTTTTGTGGATCCAATTGAAAAAATATTAAAATATAGACAACAGGTAATAGAAACTTTGAACAACGCTGCTCTACTGCGGGTTGTTGAATAATTTCCCTACCATGACTAACGATCGTTATCAAGTGTCATCATAACAACCGGGACCGACGGCTTTACGTGCTCTCCGATGCACGGTGGGGAGACCCACAAGGACATTCCCCCAGACCAGAAACAAATATTTCCACAAATACAAATATTCGCGACCGCCGGAGTTGAGGCGACTATTCGCACCACTACACCAGGACGGTCGTCATGTCAATATGTACATCAGTCGGCTGTTATCAAAACACATTCATTAAGTTTCCTATCTTAGTAAAAAAAAAAACGACCGTGTGTGTATGTTAAAAATTAAAAAAAAAATCACGTTTATAAAAAACTGACGAGACTCACTTCCTCATTAATAACAATAAATAAGATTTACATCCATAAAATTGAATGGAGAAAACGCGTTTGTTATCGTATATATGTATTAAAACAATTACATAAATAAAATTAGAATATAATACATTAAATAACCTTACATAACTATAAAATTTAATTAAATCTATTATAAAGGTCTTCTTAAGTGTCAAATTAAATTAATTATAGAAGTAGACCGACAATGAATGATATCGTAATATCTGGGACATTGTTTTATAGTAATGAAGATTCTTATATTGAGATGTAGGTTAGGAGGCGCGATGACCAGTGATTAGAAGCGTGAACCAGACGGTCCTGGTTTAAATCTAAGCATCAAAATTTTCTAAAATTCATCTCGTGTTGGACATGAAAGAAAATTATTTAAATCGGGATATAACACAAGAGTTCTCGTGAACAAGACATTCGTAGATAATGTCGAAATATCGAGCTCCACCAAATGAAAACAAAAAACATGGTAAATATCCCGATTTAAATAATTTTAGTTATAAAAATAACCATGTTAATTTAAAATCTTATATGAAAAAAAATATATAATAAAGAAATGTCGGAAGTTATTCTAACATATTTGTATCCACCCACCCACAGTAAAGCAGCGTGGTGAATTAAGCTCTATTTGAATTGAGTGTAAAGAAATTATTTATTTACATTTATTTTTTCATATATTAATATAGAATGATATAGAAAAACACTATATTGTGTAAAATACACATAAATATGTACATAAAATAAAAAATAAACAAAAAAGCAAACTTTATGGATGGATTAAATGGAAATTGGACAAGATTCGGAAGATGGAAACATTGCATAAATACTATTTTCTGAAGCTTATTTATGACTTGTAAATTTTTTAATTTTCACTTTTTATTGTGATAGTATTATAAGACAAAAACTTTCATCCACAGATGACGTAACATTACGTGATCCATAAAACTGAAAATACGGTTCTGTTAAATCGTGAAGAGTAAAAGCAGAGTCAGATCTCATGCGTTGAGATAGGACTAATACGTGATACCTAACTAAGGTAACAACGAGCTTTCTGAAAAACAAACGGATAACAGACTAAATTGAGCAGACATGACACAAAATATTTAACTTATATTTACAACTAGACAAACCATACGGTTTTTCCCTACGCTTATGTTTTCCACTCTAAAGAATCTTACCGTATTTTTAAAATCATACTTAAAAGTATTCAAATAAATCAGATTGCGTATTTTATTTTTTCGTGCTTTATTGCAGAACACAATATTGAATTGTAAAAAAGGCGGGCTTAATGCTTAAAGGATTCTCTACCAGCCAGCCCTAGGACGTACAAGAGCGGACGTAGGTGTGCAAAATAGAAAAATGAACAAATTAATATTCAAAAAAGGAAACATAAGATATTAAAATAAATAAAAATATACATAGATACATACTTTATACTTAACCAGCTGATGATAATGATAAAAACACAAAAATTAAGTGTATTATTATATAGTTTAAAAAATTAATAGGAAAAAATCCAACTATTCTTCAGTACTGTACCGTACCGCCTGACGACTGGGACCTAGGTCTGTCCTATTAGGGATTACATCTTAGTTGGTAGACCATTCCTCAGTTTGTTTTTTTTTTTGGAACATTCAAGTTTTTCTATAATATTTTACTTAACGCCTGACACGTGATAAAATATAAGGTAAACTTTTTGAGCTGCTATTAATTTAAAACTTTTCAATTGAGTTAAATTTGTACAGTAAAATATAAAATAAAACATATGTTATCCTCTATTAAATAATTTTTAATCGATATTTATTATTTCTTTTTATAAAACACTACTTAGAATTTAGATTCAAAAATTCGATGTAGTACGTTCTGGTGTAGTGGTGCGAGTAGTTGCTTCAAGGCCGCGCGCCGGGGCCGTCGCGGGTTCGATTCCCGCTCGGGACAGATATTTGTATTTGTACAAATATTTGTTTCCGGTCTGGGTGCATGTCCTTGTGGGTCTTCCCACCGTGCCTCGAAGAACACGTAAAGACGTCGGTCACGGTTGTTATCATAGACACCTGATAACGATCGTTACCCATTATAAGGAAATTATCCGCCAACCCGCAGTGGAGCAGCGTGGTGGATTAATCTCCAACCCTTCTTCTACATGGAGAAGAGGCCTTCGCTCAGCAGTGGTTGGTTTACAGGCTGATACAGTATATTTTGTCCCATAGGCTCAAACTAAATAGAAAGCTCTCATCTTATTCTAAAAGGTTACGAAAATTTAATGTGATGTCTCTAGAGTTGCGGCGTAAATACCACGAACTAATTTACTTGTTCAAAATTCTACATGGCTTAATAAATTCACCGACTCTCCTGTCATTGATCAATTTTAACATTAGACCAAGATCCAGGAACCCATTCCATAAGACATTTATTTTAAATGTCTACATTAATAACACATCATTTTACAACCCTATTGTTAGAATGTGTCGCCTTTATAATGATATTGTTTCTGAAAATAATGTAAATATTGATATTTTTAATAAAAATAAGTCTAAATTTACTAAAGAGGTCAAAGCTATTCTTAACAAATCTGATTCAATAGCATAGAATAATAAATAAAGCAACAACGTTATATAATATTCAATAGTTTCATACTGTTTTGGTAATAATTTTTCATAATCATGAAGTGTGCACATAGTTTAGGGATATAATCCAGTTCTATAATTTATTTTAACATTTTATATTATGTATAAGTATAGATCATATTCTGTTTTGTGTACCATAGGTAATAAATAAATAAATAAAAGTACATTATTTTTGGTTTAGGTCAACTTGAATAAACTGTTAAACAGCATTTAAATGGCCCGTGGCGCAGTTGGCAGTTGCCCTGTTTTCTGCTCCAGGGTTGTGGGTTCGATTCCCGCCCCGAGTCTGGGTGTAATATGTTTTATTTATATATGTATTGCTTATATGCATAAAAAAAATGTAAAATGTAAAATGTTAAAAAAAATGTATATCAGTCGGCTGTTACCTAAAACACAAGCATTAAGTTGTCTATCTTAGGAACAGACGACCGTGTGAGTATGTTAAACATATTTATTTATTTTATTTATTTTAAAAAAATGTCTCATTGCTGGGCCAAGGCCATTTCTTCTATATACGTTAAGGATAACAGCTGAACCAGCTTCGCTTCAGGTTGTAGGTTAATTTATAATATGAATATACCCTACAATGTTGTGAATTTATGATTAAAATCTATGGAATTATTAAAGTCGCTATTATATTTATTATTAGACGCGGCTTTGCAGTTTCACCCACGCAGCTTCCTATCACGTAGGAATGTCCTATAAAATAGATAGTCCGTGTGTTATTCTATATCTACAGCTTTCTACGTATTGAGTTTAATTGCAATCTTCACCAAGTTTAAGATTTTTTATACGTATTAATGTATATGTTTTGTTATAAACATATAATATACTTATTAATTCTCATTGATACACTTTTCCGCTTCATTTTGTTCATGTGCTTTGCCAAAAGGTCGTCTGGAAGCAATCGCTCTTTTAGCGATAAAATCAATGTTTAGTTTCGGTATGTAATAAAAAAAAAATTAATTTGTATCCCCCCATTCACATTAATAATACCGAAGACGAAATTTTGCAAGTCATCAAAACGCTTTATACAACAAATTGTTGTTAGACGTATTGTTGAAATAATCTTTGTCGTGAGTTTGACTTTAGTTTATTTCTCGTCTAGATTTTGAAACTTTCATCTCCAAACACGCGGATGTGACGAAGATGAATTAGGAGCGTTACGAATCTCACGTCTCATCTGTTACATAACGCTTTGTCCTTATCTCACTTCCGCGATAATTGGTTCTATATGGAAAGATCCAAACAAAAAATAATAATTTAGAAATGGCATCAAGCTTATAGAGCCTATGTCTAAATAAAAATAGGAAGACGCATTGGGGCCGTGGTCACAGCAATAGACGTGCTAGTGGTTGCGGGTTCGATCGTCGCATATGACACATATTTGTATAGGCCTTACAGATGAATGTTGATATACAGATATACAGATGAAATGTGGCATGGGCACTTGTGCTTGTATGTTAAGTTTCAGAATTCCCGACAGTGATGAATTTTTTCTGTACCAAGTGAGTGTAAAGAAAAAAAAAATCAATGAGGACCTAATCAAATACGTACAAAGTATTTAAGGTAATTTACGAACTATTTTGAAATCGAGCAGAGTATGAATAATACATATTTTTGACAACAAGGCTGAAATGACTAAACGGCACAAATATTCGTCACTTATCCAAAGTTATGTTTTTGTGCCGTTTGCAGTCGAAACAATTGGACCTTGGAGTAGCAGTGCAAAAAATTTTCTAAAAGAATTAACCCCACGTCTCGGGGGGTGAAGTTACTCGCGTCCGTAGGATTTACCATCTTTTCCTAGACTCACCCTACACGTGCCCCCTGGGTGGTGCCAAACGAGTGACAACGGGTGTGCCTTGCTCGAGCTACCTTGGGCAGTGCTTGCGCAGGTACTCTCGTAAAAACTACACTTACATTCGAACAGACTCACTCAAGTACACCACATTAACACTACACAAGATTACTCTCACAGGCCCACACACGTGCAAGAGCGTACATACTGAACATACACCAACACAAATCCATACACAGTTACACTCACGACAAGGACCACACACAACACTTCTGCAGGGATGGTGTGGTCAAGTTCCTCGCAGCAAAGAAAGCGAGGATTGGCCTTAATTGACCACCTGCGTGTTTGTGCCGTGCGCGGGGACCCGTAAGGGGGGATGAAGGAATCCTGGTGGCTGAGCCGAAAGAGCGTCAGCAGTAGTGCGTCTCCAAGGCAACACTCCACTTTGGTCCGGATTTCTCCTGACACGGGAGGCCGGAGGCTAGCCACCTTCGGTCAATCGGCTGCGATGTCCCGTCAGAGGGCCGTCAGGCGAGAGCTCTGTCCTGCCGGGGACGGACGACGGGTGGGACGGAGTAAACCGTCTAGCCTGATCGGCCTGCTTCCTAGCAGGATGGGGCTCTATATCCCGGGGTGACTTCTGGCGCTGTGTGCCTACTGCCGCTGCGTCCCCACTTGAGGGCTCGAAGGAGGGTGGAAGCACTCTCGGGATGAATTTTAAAAACATTTATATGGATACCAAAAATAAAAACCATAATACCAAGGCTGCACCTCAGGCTCACAACCCGAGTGTCGCGCCGACCATTACACCGGCTGCACCTCAGGGCCAAAACCTGAGTGTTGCGCCAATCCAACAAACGGCTGCACCTCAGGCTCACAACCTGGGTGTTGCGCCAACCCAGCAACCTGCTGCACCTCAAGTGAGTAGTGCGACAGGTATCTTGGACCTCACCTCGCTGAAAGCAGCAATGCCGACAGCCGCCCAGCCCTGGCAGGTTGAACCCTGCTGGAACTTGGTGACGGTGAAAAAAAGGGAGGCCAAGAAACAAAAGACCAAACCGGCGCAACCAGCACCAGTTCGCAAGGTGAAGCGGGCTAAGGCTCGTGCGGTGGCGCGGCAAACGCGGGGCCCGACCGATGACGGGAGTAGGCCGCTTGAAGCTGCCGAAGGGACTGCCCCTGTCAGTGTTGCGCAGGCCCCTGGCGTAGCCGGGCCTGCTGCACCTGGCGGGGTCAGTTCACCGTCAGAGGTTGGGGCTACCGCTGCTGCCTGCGCTTCCAAATCCAAGCGGGCTAGGCGCGGCAAGAAGCGCACTAACGGAAAGAACCACGAGGAGCGTCCGACCCAGACGA
Source organism: Euphydryas editha (assembly GCA_036937285.1). Lineage (NCBI taxonomy): Eukaryota > Metazoa > Arthropoda > Insecta > Lepidoptera > Nymphalidae > Euphydryas > Euphydryas editha. Next base: position 1,005,171 of record JAUPFZ010000022.1, on the reverse strand, counting down.
AACCCGTAAAAAGGGATCGACCGGATGACTCCTTCACACCTCAGGGCAACGGCAAACGTCGGAAGCCTACCAACACCACTGGCCCCATCAAATATGCGGACGCGTTAAAGATGAAAGAATACTGCGTCGCAATTATGATGGAGCCTTACCACGATCTCACGAAAGAGCAAGCAGAGGCCATTGAGAAGCAGTTGCAGAGGGTGATGGATGAGGAAATCTTCTCGCCCAGCACCTCTGCAACGCCCGTCGTTGCACCATCATTTAGGGGCAAAGCCTTCCACAGTGAGGGCACCCTTAAGATGTGGTGCGAAGACGATTTCGCTCTACAGTGGCTTCAACGTAACATAGTGAAAGTCACATTACCGCGCGCGGGAACCAGACTGGTCGTTAGGAAACAGTCCGAAATCCCTAAGCGTGTCAAAGCGGGGCTCTTGATTCCGCAGGTGGAGCCGGAGGACGACCTCGACAGGATCCGCTTGCGCATCACGTGCCAGAACCCAAAATACCGCGTCTCCAATTGGGCGCTCTACAGCGCGGTGCCAACGGAGGATAAATCAGCCATCTATCTCATCCTTGGCATCCCTGAGGACGATGCGCAAAAACTCAAGGCGAGCGAGCGTAGAATACACTACAAGTTTGGTAATATCTACGCTCGCTTCCAAGAGGACCGTACCACCACACTGTCGAATCTAGATGCGGCCGAGGTAGTCCCTACTGACCCAGGCAACGCAACAACCAAAATGGAGGAGAGCCAGCCAGGCCCCAGTAAGGAGCCTGTCGTCGTGGACATCGGCTCATCCGGGACAGGTCCCCAATCTGACTTGGGTGATCTTTCCGGGAGTGAGCTGGTGGACATGGACGAGTCTGGATTGAGCAGCGATGATGGCGCTGCCAATTCCTCCTGAAACACACCTGTCCATCACACAGATCAACCTCCAGCATAGCCAGACTGCAACGGCTAACCTACGCAGATTGCTGGAGGGTAAAACCAAGACCGTAGCCCTAATCCAGGAGCCGTGGATCAGGAATGGAAGAATATGCGGCCTAAGTAACATTGGAGGTAAGTTGCTTCTAAATAACAATATACAATACCCACGCACCTGTATCTATGCACACAGGGACGTGAATATTACATTAATAACCGAGTTCTGTAACAGAGATCTTACTACCGTTAAACTCCGGAAAGAACCCTCTTCAGGCTTGTCCGACGTGGTGTTAGCATCCGCCTATCTGCCAGGCGATGCAGATATCCCCACTCCCGAACTGGCCGCGCTTGTGGAGTACTGCGAGCGTCAGGGTCTGGAGCTCATCATCTCCGTGGACTCCAACGCGCACCATGCGCTGTGGGGCAGCAAGGACAACAACCAGCGAGGTGAGGACTTTGTTTCATTTCTTCTCGCAACGAACCTAAATGTCATAAACAAGGGATCTGAACCGACTTTTGTAACTTCGAGATCCCAAACAATCATAGATCTAACCCTCGCAACCGAGCATGTCTCCAGTTATATTTCAGATTGGCATGTGTCTGAAGACGTGTCGTGCTCGGATCACCGGTGGATCAAGTTTAACCTGGTAGTTACGCTTACGCCACCTGAACCTCGACGCAACCCACGGAAAATGGACCGTGGCAGGTACGGGATTCAGACAGCGCAAAAGCTCAAAGGTGTCGTACTACCAGACAACCATGAACACACGACCGACATTGACAACCACTTAAACCAGGTAACCAATTGCCTAATCACTAGCTTCGAACAAACATGCCCACTTTCCACACCAAAAACGCGACAGCTCTATAAAAAGCACTGGTGGGGACCGGAGCTCGAAAAGCTACGACGCAAGGTGAGGAAGTTGTTCAACAAAGCAAGGAACACTCGTGCAGAACATCATTGGGATGCCTATAAACAAGCCCAATATCACTACAAGAAGCGCATCAGATTCAGAAAGAGAGAGTGCTGGAGGCGCTTCTGTACCAACATTGAAACGAACAACCAGGCTAACAGAGTTAAAAATGTACTGTGTAGCGAACCGATGCACACTCTGGGGTGCCTGAAGAAACCAGATGGAACATACACCAAAACAGATCTGGAAACCTCAGAACTGTTAATAACAACGCACTTCCCAGGATGCCAAATAGAAGAAAGAGCGACGTGGGAAGAAGAGCAAAGGGAGCCGCCGGAAACGGTGGACCTGAACACCGCCAAGGAAATCATCACCCATGAGAAAGTAATATGGGCCATCAACAGTTTCCTCCCATATAAATCTGCAGGACTGGATGGGGTTTTTCCAGGCCTGCTTAGATGGAGTGATAGGAAACTAATAGACCACCTTGTCTCCATATACAGGAGTTGCTTAGCATTCCGCTACACTCCCAAAGTATGGAGGGAAGTCAAAGTAGTCTTCATACCGAAACCAGGTAAAGGAGACTACTCGCAACCTAAATCATTTAGACCTATAAGCCTTACCTCCTTTTTATTGAAAGTTTTGGAAAGGATTATAGATAGGGAACTGAGGAGTACAACCTTAGTTGAACAACCTCTGAATCCCAACCAGCACGCCTACTCAACAGGCAAATCAACAGACTCTGCCCTGCACAAGGTTGTATCCTACATAGAGGGCAATCTCCACCACAAAATATCAACCTTAGGCGCCTTTATCGATATAGAAGGGGCCTTTGACAAAACTAAGTTTACCAGCATAAGCCGGGCCCTGTCTAAGCATGGAGTCAATAACACTATTGCTGGGTGGATTGACAACATGCTAAGGTGCAGGGCCATCCAATTCACTGTGAATGAAACGACAAGAGGGGTCGTAGCAAGAGGATGTCCACAGGGAGGGGTCTTATCCCCACTCTTATGGAACATAGTGATTGATGAGCTGATCACCCTGCTCAACGACCGGAAATTTCTCACAGTGGGCTATGCAGATGACCTAACGATACTTATTAGCGGACCCTCTGAGAGCGTAGTCTGCGACCGAATGAGGGCCGCTTTGACAGTTGTCGAACAGTGGTGCACGGACCATGACCTAACAGTGAACCCTGCAAAGACAGAACTTGTGATGTTCACTAACAAACGGAATTTAGGGAACCTAAAACTCCCTAAATTATTCGGTACCAGTCTTGCCCTTACCAGGGAAGTTAAATATCTCGGTGTTATACTGGATAGCAAACTTCTTTGGAACAGGCACTTAGACTCAAAAATCAACAAAGCCAGCATAATTCTCTGCCAATGCAAACGGCTGCTCGGCAAAAGCTGGGGCATATCACCTAAAATTACCTTATGGCTCTACAAAACCATCGTCAGGCCTATAATCACCTACGGTGCGGTAATCTGGTGGCAGAAAACGGAACTTACCACCGTTAAAAACAAGCTACAGCGGTTCCAGAGAATAGCATGCTCTGCGATCACTGGCTGTATGCGTACTACCCCCACAGCAGCCCTTGAGGTTATGCTTGATCTGGCACCGCTCGATCTGTTTATACAGCAGGAAGCAGCCATGTCAGCTATCAGGCTGAAACACTTGGGCCTGTGGTGCAACCAGGAAGGTCCACACAATAAACTATGGAATAGCCTTACGAGCTATGAGCCGCTAATTGCGGCTCCGTGTGACAGGATTCCCAAACAACATATTTTCGAAAGGAATTACCAAATACAACTATGTGAGACCGAAAGAGATCAGTCCGGCACACGGGAAGTCCGCATTTATACGGATGGCTCCAAAATGGGGTCTGGCACCGGTGCCGGTGTGTACTCACAAGATCTCAACATCAAACTGTCAATAACGCTAGGTCAACACAGCTCCATATTCCAATGTGAGTGTGTTGCTATAACTTATGCAGCTACCGCCGTCCTGTCGAAAGACATTAAGGATTATAATATCCGTATTCTGTCGGACAGCATGGCCGTACTTAAAGCACTAGAGAGTTCTTCGACTAACTCTAGTCTTATTTACGAATGTCACCAAACATTGGAAAGATTAGCCTCATTTAATGGGGTAATCCTCCAATGGATTAAAGGACATAGCGAATCACACGGTAACGACGCCGCCGATGAACTAGCGAGACAGGGGTCTAATACAAAGGTGGCTGGCCCAACTATTCTACTGCCGCTACCATTTAGACAACTGTGCTCGTGGGTAAGGCAACGTACGCGTGAAACTCATAATGCCCGTTGGGCAGACCAAACCGGCTGCAGACAGTCCAAAATGGTACTCGCGGAAGTATCACCACACCTGTCGAGTCGACTACTCAATCTGAACCGTATGGACATCAGAATAGTTGTTGGTACGATTACCGGCCATATGGCACTCAACCACCAACTTTTCATTATAAATGCAACGGACAGTCCTCTTTGCCGGGGATGTCTAGTTGCTGAAGAAACAGCCGCCCACGTGATCCTGGAATGCGAGGGAGTGGCCACACACCGGGCAAATATCCTTAAAGAAATAAGGACGCTCCGAGAAGCCTGCGAACGCCCCAGGAGGCTTCTGAGCTTCTGGAAGGAGCTTGGCTGGCTGAATTAGCCAGTCTTCTTTCACGCATAATGGACCAGAAGCGAGTCTAAATGCGGAAAATTGAGCCCACAACCAATACCAATACCAATACCAACCCCACGTCTCATAGCCTCCACTGGTGACAGGAGGGCTGGTGCATTTTTTGCCCAAAGAATCGGAATTGCGATTCAACGGGGAAATGCTGCTAGCATTCTTGGCACCATTCCACGCGGACATGATTTATACCAAAACTGTTAGTAAATAATTATTTTAAGTTTTGAATTGTAAATATGTATAATTTTTACGTATTTGTACACTTAAAAAGAATAGTATAATAATAACTATACCTTATTCATTGTTTATTGATTGAAATCGTCTGTACGAAAAATATATTTATTTTTCCTATAATTTTATATTTGAAAGAAATTAAAATGTAGGTAAGAAGGGATAATTGTACATTGGTCCATTGTTTTAGCAAAAATGTAAATTTAGTTACAAAAATACGAACAATGCGGTCTAGATGTCGTCATCAAGGACTCATAATGTTATTTCTGTTCCCGTAATAACTGTCATTTGCAACGTTATTTTGTGACATTGAATCATATTTCATTCGCAATTTAAACCGCTAAAGTTAATTAATTTCTTGACACCCACGGCGTTACTCCATGATTGCTGGTCATATTTCTTTATTCTTTTTATTTCATAACTTGCTGACCCGTGTGGTTTTACCCGCGTTCACTGCTGTGCTTATATGTATAATAGCACGATGTTTAGTCAGACAGATGAACTTTATTTTATTTGGTCTTTACATTCATAGTAAAAACAACGATAACCGAAATTAAAAAGTAACATGTGCACAAACGACTTCATTACGATTAAATATTTAATTCATAATCTATATATTAATACGTGAAGCAAAAACTTTGTACTGCTTTTTACAAAAATTACGGGGACGGAGAAATATGAAATTTGACACAGTTAAAGTTTATATGGAGAAGAAGTGCAGAATGCTAATATTTTTTATAATAATGCTCAAAAAATACATTAAATTAATTAAAAAATACACTACACACATTACGACACACACATATGCATAATGTACATATATACACAAATTTTGTTTATTGTGGAAGTCTGTTGTCAACACGGTCTTAAATACAGGTCTTGCAACGAATTTTTTATCATAGATCAGGTCCAATGACTGTTGCATATGCTCACTATGTTATGCGCAATCATATTTTTATGATATTGACAATGCTGTTAATTATAGATTAGGTCAAATTTCGACCACTGGGCGACCACTAGTTATTATAAAAGGACCATAGATCTACTTCACAACTTGGAAGTGACAAGGAGAAGTGGTTTTTTTTATTTTTAATTTGGAATAATAAAAGTTATTTATTCCATGAAAAGTGGTAATTCTTATGTCACGAGTAAAGCTAAACTAAGCTCAACTGAACATAGAAGAATATTTAAGTATGTGTTGCTAATGAAGAAAAAAAAATTCCACAAAGCATATAACAGTGCGGTTGCACTTTGAAATATTTATGGTATAATCTTTTAAATATCTCCTTCCTCTCCTTTAAATATAGTCAAAATCGAACTTAGACTTTCATACTCTTTTTTTACAAAAGCGAAATCTTCAAGAACATGCCCGACTCCTGGAGAAGAACTGGATTATATGGAATTTCTACCCACTAAGACCCTTGCGATGGCTGTCCTCGACATAGAGTTGGAGATGCTGCGAAATCGCTTGCGCATGCGCATCCGCGGCTCCTGTATCTCGCACCGCAAGTGGCTACCAAAGCTCAACTCAGGGGGCAAATAGTAACTTCCATACTATATCTCAAGGATTCCGTGCTGAATTTCGGTATAAAAAGTATCCAGTATCCTCGTAGTATCAATTTAAATTATAGCAAGTTTTTTATTTAAATTCTTTCAGAAGTTTTGCTTTGATCAAGCCAATACAGACAGACATATAAAATGAAAAAAAAACACATTTTCAGCTTCAGTGTCCGTTACAAAGTGCACTCCAAAAATTTATCAAAATATATTCAATGTTCTGTAAATTTTTTGGATGTCTTACACTTTTATTATAACTATGAATGTAATATATATTTAAAAAAAAAAACCTTTTTATATATCTATTCTTACAACATTTTTATATTGTTTACCTTATTGACTACCATACCGAATGTGACAGTCATATTGACACTGATTAGTTGTAGATTACAAAACAACTTTGCTAAGATGTCTTTCGATGATTTATGGTTATAATATTTAATTTAATTGTAGTCGCAGAAATACACAAACTTTCTTAGTATCTAATACTAGCTGTGCCCGCAGTTTCACTCGTGTTAATTTGAGGGAAAAACGTATTTAAATATTTTTAAACAATTACTCTAAGAGTAGGTACCCGCCTCGTTGGTCGAGTGGTCGCAAGCGTTTCTGCCGAGCAAGGGGTCTCAGGTTTGATTCCTGGGTCGTTCAATGTATTATTGAGTTTTTTATTTTTTAAAAATTCTCTGTTATAGAGTGATTTTATATTTACTTTAAAAGTGGAAATATAGTTAAAAAAATGTCTCGAGAAGAGAAATAATAAAGAACGCAATGGAAGCTCTCAAAAAAGATTATTTTTTCCCGTTTTGTAACATTTCTTATTATTGCTCACCCCCCATTATCGTAGCGTGATGTTATATAGCCTATAGCCTTCCTCGGTAAATGGGCTATCCAACACTAAAAGTATTTTTCAATTCGAACCAATAATTTATAATATAATGTAGCTTTATAATATTATTATATAGTAATATAGTATAGATACTAATACTTAACGTAGTTAGTATATATATAAATTGTAATCAGCTGATATCTGACCTATCTGTACATGAGCAATATTTAAAGAAAAAAAAAACGAATTATAAGCGATATTTATGAGATCAAAATAAGACAAAATAATTGTTTTTACAATATTTGCTGTTATCTATTTATCTGTACTTTTGTTTCAAAATTACATCCTTCTGGTCTTGGTCTTCTGGTGGTACTGGAGGTCTGGAATTTGGTGTAGGATTTATCTTGATACACAGTATGGAAAATTTATTTTTTTTAAATTTAATTTCTATAAACAATTGTAGTTAAATTATACTGAAGTTGTAACGATTTATCTACAATTGTCTTCGGGTAGATACAGTAGATTTTTAACCGACTTCAGAAAGAGAAGTTCTGCGTTCCTCTGTTTTTTTTGTTCGTTCGCCGATATCTTCGGAAATCGTAAACCGATTAGAAAAAACATTTTCATATTATATTATTTCATATTATATCAACATATATTCATCATGCTTAAATAAAAATGTTACATATACAAAAAAAAAAGTTATATAAAACTCTTCTAACGTCAATATATACAAAGCCTCATTACCGTCTGTCTGCAGACCGCTTTTCTCCCCATTGTTATAATGTCTCAATAAAATAGCTTATCTTATAGAGTAAGGAAGTTAATAACGAGAACATTTTGTTAACGTATACTCTTACAAATTATATAATTATGTTAGCTGGTAACAATAAAAAGGTAAGGCCTTAATTGTCTTTATAATTTCGTACCTAAAAGGGACCAACGTAATTCTAATACTAAGATCCCGCTGTCCGTCCTTCTATAACAACCATCGGGGCGTCACGGTTGTATACGCGAGCGATCCCGTGACGTCACACAAGGCACCGCTGGGTTTTAGTGGGTATCCTGTTTTCGCAGCCGGCGCGTTCCACATTCCCGTCGCCTTCGGGTGGCGGGATGCCTAAACGCATTTCCCAGCGTAAAAAGGGGCTATTATCTTTGGAATCGTAAAAATTTGAAATCTTGACAGAATATGTATTTCTATGTAACACAAATAAAATAAATTAAAAGGAGTATAATTATATAAGCTTTCATGGCCACTAATACAATAGTTTGTATGTTATACGAATACATCATGTTCATAGCGCTTGCTATAGTATCATTTTTTTCTTTTTACGCTGGGAAATACTTTTACGTATTCCGTCGCCCGAAGGTGACGGGTATGTGGGACTCGCTGACTGCGAAGTCAGAATACCCACTAAAACCCAGCGGTGCCCTCATCGTCGTACAAGAACGCCACGGGATCGCTGGTGCATGCCACCGTGACGACTTGCCTACCTACTAAAATATCGGGAACACAAAATGATTAACGACAGACATGGTAGATAACCATTTTATATATAAATTAAAAAAAAATTGCTATCTTTTCTTAACAATTCAAATAATTTGAAATCAGTTTTGACACAAAAAATTCCCAATAAAATTTATACGAACAATTCGTAAGCAAAACAAATCGTTTCCTGAATATAGGAACCTGGCTTTAATAATTATTATTCACTTTATGTATGTTTACCAGTGGTGCGTTTTAGCTACAAAGGGCTTAACCATTTCGTTTTGTTGACATGTCTATTAAAAATAATTATCAAATACATGTTTTCCACTTAAATGTTAACTTTAGTTTTAAATTTCATATTATTAGGTCTTTTTATGTTCTGTCAAATAAATAATAATTAATTCCTAAGGGCATAAGTTGTTGTAACTTGTAATTGAGGGGATGATACTGGCTTCTGTAACACAGTACTACTAGTGCAGGAGTCAGTGCAATCTTTTTACTGTATTAATTATGATTGTGTCCAATAAAAATTATTATTATTATAAAATAAAATAAACCAGAAATTAAAGGAATACGATATCTCTATTGGACCTAACTCGTTAAACTGTTGGTTGTGACTGTTATAAACATCTAAACGATCTTTACCATTTGTAGCGAAATTCCCAACCCACATTTGTGCAGCATGACGGAAGCTCTAACTTTTCTTTCGTATAGAAGAGAAGTATTTTGCTCTGCAGTGAAACGTTTACAGTTCAATTCCGTTCAGACAAAAATTTAAATGTAATATTAGTAAAACCGTGCAGATTGTCTATATACTCTCTAAACGTGAATCAGTGGACTTTCACTAATTTTAAGTGACTATTCACTTTTTATCAATGTGAGAATTGTACCACGCTGAATTAGTGACTATTCAATGTATGAATATCTGAATATCAGAGTCCACTGATTTAATCATTGAATATGTTTATATGTGTATTAGTGAGTATTCACTAACTTGTTATGAAATTCACTGATATGTGGTAAGTTTAGAGAGTAGGGTTTAAATTTAAAACTTTATTTTATAGAAGGCTTTGTAGCCTTTGTTTTCCACAGAAGAAGTCTATCTGTACAGAAGTCTAGTCAAAACAATAATAGTTATAATCTCTAAGGCCGTCATCTCCGACCCGCAGCTTCTCATTGAACTAAGTGTATTAAAGTGCATGTTGAACGCGTGACGGACTATTCCTTAAATATAGACACTTTCACAAAAGTCTAGTTTTCACACTCACTTCATTTAATTATATTTTTAAAAGACTATTTCATTCAATAAACTCTTTTTTATTATTTACAATTTGAGTTCTTATTAAAATTGTAATATGTTTTTTTTAATATAAAATATTAAATAAACTTGAACAATTTTCCTTAATCAGAATTGGTTGGAACTCAGTTCAATACGACTATAAAAATAATATTTATTTAAAATTATAATTATAATAATCAAAATATAAATTATATAATTTTAATAATCTAATAATATATAACCATTTACTTATTTTATAATAATATTATTTGTTATATTTTTATTTACATACTACGAAATATAAGGAAAAGGATCCCTCTCATATACTGCTTTGAGTGGATTCCTCAAGGGAAAAGGAAACGTGGATGCCCCAAGCAAACCTGGCGCCGCTCCGTCACCGCGGTGACGAAGAATGTCGGGTTTCCTTGGCCTGAGATGAAGCTGATAGCCCAAGACCGAGTGAGATGGCGGCGCACTGTGGATGTCCTCTGCCCCATCCAGTGGACATAGGACATGAAGAAGACAAAACATAAGAAATATCACACTTCTTTTTCCTATTCTTGACTACGCTGATGTCTGTTATTCTGACCTATCTGGAACTCTCCTTAATAAAGTTGAACGCCTTCAAAACATGAACATCAGGTTCATATTTGGTTTGAGAAAGTACGATCATATCTCAGATTATAGAGCACGACTGGCTTAAAATAAGAGAACGCCGTAACTTACATCTCCTATCTTCTCTCTACTCTATTCTTTTCCATCCTAGTACTCCTCCATATCTAAAGGAACTCTTGACTTTTCTTGGTTCGGACGTAAATGTATGTAGTTATGTGTTTGTTTATGTATATGTATGTTAATGTTTATTTATATGTGTGTATATGTTTATGTATATGTAATTGTTTATGTATAGCTTTAAGTGTATTTTATATGTATCTTATACTAAAGACAAAGTTTTACTTTTTTTTGTAGGTATAACTTATGTTATTATATTCTTTATTGCACTTTAAAAAAAATCACAATACAAAGTTACAATGGAAGTTAGCAAGGGTGAACTTATCTCTAAAAGAGATTTCTACCAGTCTACCCATGGTGGTGAGAGATGATGTTAACGCGGGGCACAGTAGTGCAAAAGAAAAGAAAAGAGGCAAAACAGCCAAAATATATTTTATAGTATATACATTCAACATACATATATGCGATAAAATATAAATATACACCCATACATATATACATAAATACAAACATTCATACATACATACATACATACATACATACATACATACAAACATACATACACATAGACATACATACCAACAAAACATATACATACATATATCACAAATTCAAATTGTACGTTTCAAAGATTAGGAGTAACTTTGGTAAGAAGATGATTCTTCAACCTGTCCTTGAAAGTGCACAATGACGTGCTTTGTTGAATGACTACTATGTTATTATACTTTAAAAGTTTAAATTAGAAAACTAATTGCCCCGTTTGCCTGTCTTATTACCAAGATGTCCTATATAGACAAGGGTTGTCTGGAAGAAATCACTATCAGTGATAAGAACGCCTTTGCACGCTATTTTGTATGTTTTTGTTTGTTTCTTTTTATGTATTACTTAAATGTGCAATAAAGTATATAAATAAATAAATTATATCTTCCACTTTATCGTACATAATAAAACTTACAAACACATGTTTGGTTATTATATATATCGTATTTTAAATGTTTGTGTAGTTTTAGGTTAAAGATTAACCATAAAACATGTAATATTTCTACGGTCCACAAAATCGTACTAAGATTGTAATGTCGACCGGCTAATCTCCTTCGTGTATTTTCCATTCTACGTGATATTGCCCAAATCATGCGAGCGTTTGAAAGTCATGAATTCAGATGAATTAATTAATGAAAAAACGTACCAACGTAACAAGTTAAATGTAATTAACAAGTATAATTATTATTCCTATTTCTCATATTATATTAAATTTATAATTTTTTATTGACCCATTGGCGCAGTTGGCAGTGACCCCGCTTTCTGCTCCAGGATTATGGGTTCGATTCCCACCCCGAATCAGGGTATATTATGTTTTTATTTCTATATGTATATTTATTTAAAAAAAATGTATATCAGTCGGCTGTTACCTAAAATACAGGCATTTAGTTGCCTATCTTAGGAACAGACGACCGTGTGTGTATTTAAAAAAAAAATGTTGAGTTAGTTTACAGTCAGTTTGTAGTCTTTTATTATAAAGTCTTATATATTTAAGTAACTACAGCATGTTGTTTAACACAAGGTTGGGAGTTAATTCCTTATATGTCATAATTTTACGAGAGTGTTTATAATGGACTAATAAACCAATAACAAATAGGTTATAAAATAAATATTCGACCTTCGATCATTTTTTAAGTAATTCTATTAACAACTAGCGATATTTACTTAATAATATTTTCGATAAATCACGAATCTCGTTTGTGCTTGTAATTGTTTCGACCAAATGTCTTTTTATAACATAAATGTGAAATGTAAGTAATGTAAGTTTGTTTGTTACGCTTTCACGCGAAAACTACTTAAGGCCAGTATATTCGAGCGTTGTAGGTATTCAGCGCTACCTCCCTCCCCGCGCGACTAGTTACGCGAAGTCTCCGATTAAATGAACTCTCGATGACCCCACGCGCGGCGACGGCGCACGGAAATAATTAAATATATAATTTAACAGTAACTTACTAGGTTTTTTTTTTACTTTAGGTTATTTCACAATTCAGTTTTGTTTTCGATCCTGAAGGCACAGTATAAAATGCAACATAAACATTTAATACCTAAGAGAAGTAGATAAAAACCATTATTTAATTTTTTATGGGTTTATAGCTAAAAAAAAATTTTTTTTTACTATTAATATTTTAATTTCTATTAATTATCAGTAATTTTTTTTTTCGTTAATTAATACACTTTACAACATTTAATACCTAAGATAAGTAGATTTAAACTATTATTTAATTTGTTATGGTTTTATAGCTAAAAAATAAATAATTTTTACTATTAATATTTTAATTTCTATTAATTATTAATAAATAAATATATATTTTTTTTGATAATTAATACACTTAATCCAACATTTAATACCTAAGAGAAGTAGGTAGATAAAAACTGTTTAAATGTTTTTATATTTTTTCTTAATATTAAATTATATAAGAAAACGGCCCGCGCGCCTCGCTTAACTTGCCTACGAGGCGTCATCGAAGTAGGATCTGTTTCAGGCGGCGGCGGCGTACCAAGACATTGGATACTTTTATTTAGTATAATTATTGTTTATTTTATTACATTAGTTTCGTTAGTACGTTGAAAGTTGAAGAACGTTGGAAGTGTTTTGACTGTATAGCAGTGTTGTGTAGATTTAAAATGGGGAATAAAACTAAAAATAATAATAAAATACCTAGATGTGAACTACGTAAGCTTAGAAAAGCGATCAAGTAAGTACTCGTAAGTTTAATGAACACTCAATCTATTTTTAGCTATAATATAATGATTGTCATCGATATCTTAGATCGATATATGAGCATATCCAAAATTTGAATAAATTGTATTAGTATTTTCACATAAAAAAGTACAAGCAACAGTAGAGCAACTAAGAAAAACGTATCATAGAGTAATATTTATTTTAAATTTTCAGCGCATCTGTGCCAAGATCCAAAGGCTTATTCAGAACAACTAAATTCACAGTGGAACAGTATGTACCTACCTTTTTTTTTGTTTTGGCGGGAATAAATGTACCTGAACGCACACCCCGTTTCCGGGGTGACAACGGGGTAGTGTGGGGCCCTCACCCACTAAAATAACCCGCCGTGCGCCCTCACCCACCCTTACAAGGGGGACCACGGCACGGGTACCGCGTACATTGCTCCGTGGCCCGCAGGCGGCAGCCCTATCGGGCACTCTCTCCTGTGCGACGCCCCGCGCACTCGGGCATCGCACCTTCGCGGTAGGCTGTTTCGGCGGACGGTGGGCAATCCCCGACCCTACCGTCCGCAGCCTCGACTAGGGCGGCATCCCGCTGAATCCCGCTGGTACGTCCCGCGCCGCGTCGTCGGCTACGTTTAGCCTGGTTGGGACCCATCGCCATTCGCTGACCGTCGAAGAATCTTCAATTGCCGCTAGCTGCTAGCTAGCCGCTGTTATGTGAAAATACTAATATAACTTATTGAAATTTTGGATATGCTATAATATCGGTCTAAGATATCGATGACAATCATTATATTCTAGCTAAAAATAGATTGAGTGTTCATTAAACTTACGAGTACTTACCTGATCGCTTTTCTAAGCTTACGTAGTTCACGTCTAGATATTTTCTTTTTATTTCTAGTTTTATTCCCCATTTTATATCTACACTACACTGCTATACAGTAAAAACACTTCCAACGTTGTTAGAGTACTAACTAAACTAATCTCATAAAATTATCTATACTAATAGATAAAACTAAAGAATTTGTTTGTTTGAACGCGCTAATCTCATGAACCACTGGTTCAAATTTAAAAATTCTTTTTGCGTTGGATAGTCCATTTACTGAGGAAGGATTTAAGCTATATAACATCACGCTACGACTAATAGGGGCTGAGTAATAATAAGAAATGTTACAAAAACGGGAAAAAATAATCTTTTTTGAGAGCTTCCGTTGCGTCCTTTATTATTTTTCTTCTCGAGACATTTTTTAATTATAGTTCCACTTTTAAAGTAAATATAACACCACTCTTTTACTGTAAATTTTCGAAAAAAAAAAACTCAGTAATACGTTGAACGACCCAAGAATCAAACCTGAGACCCCTTGCTCGGCAGTAACGCTTGGGACCACTGGACCAACGAGGCGAAAATATTTAAATACGTTTTTCCCTCAAATTAACGCGGGTGAAACCGCGGGGCACAGCTAGTACTAAATACAATCTATATCTATATCTATACTCTATACTAATAGATAAATCTGAAGAGTTTGTTTGTTTGAACGCGCTAATCTCAGGAACTACTGGTTCAAATTTAAAAATTATTTTTGCGTTGGATAGCCCATTTACCGAGGAAGGATTTTGGCTATATAACATCACGCTACGACAAATAGGGGCTGAGTAATAATAAGAAATGTTACAAAAACGGGAAAAAATAATCTTTTTTGAGAGCTTCCGTTGCGTCCTTTATTATTTCTCTTCTCAAGACATTTTTTAATTATAGTTCCACTTTTAAAGTAAATATAACATCACTCTTTTACTGTAAATTTTCGAAAAAAAAACTCAGTAATATGTTGAACGACCCAAGAATCAAACCTGAGACCCCTTGCTCGGCAGTAACGCTTGAGACCACTGGACCAACGAGGCGAAAATATTTAAATACGTTTTTCCCTCAAATTAACGCGGGTGAAACCGCGGGGCAATGCTAGTACTAAATAAAATTATCCAATCTATTCCTCAAACCACACTATCCATTCTCTGAGGATCTTCTATTCTTCTCTAAGGATGAGATCTTCTGGCGCTCGAATTCCTAAGAGACAAGACCGGACCCTATACATCGGTTTTCACACAAGAGGAAAAGAAGACGTTGATAGACAAGGGATACGGCACCGGACAGGGATCGAGCGTCATGACTATCCACGAGGCACAGGGACAGACACGCGAGGCAGTCATCATCGTCCAGACAAAGACTAGGAGGCTGCGGATTCATGACAGTGTTCCGCATGCTGTGGTCGCGGTGACCAGGCACACAAAGACCTGTGTCTACTACACCGACGACGGTGATGATGCAATCGGTCGTTTTGTCGGCCTCGGTGGAGGCCACAACGAAGGAAATACTCGAGCACACCCTCAAGATGGCTATACATAAAAGAGACACCGCCGTCATTGAGGATGTGCTCGAACAGCTTCCCTCGGGGGATGGCTGCGGCAGAGTCTCCAATAAATAATACAAAAATAAAGAGCCCAAATGTAAATGTAGACAAGCCGTAAAAATGTGGTGGCTGGTATGTACATGTACTAACAAGCAATGAAATATTAGATTATATTAGATCAAGGAATAAACGCATGTACATAGAAAATAAGAACATATATATATACATATATATATATATATATATATATATAATATATATGTATGTGTGTATATTTGTATATGTAAATTATATTTGTAAATAAAGATTATGTTTATTAAAAATGATTATATGTATGTAAATATGATTATATGTATTAAAAAAAATTATAATAATAATAAATAAATAATGGTCAGTATACGGACTCGCGTCATAGAGATCCTGACAACAAGTCTAGCTAATGTAAGTCTAAAATAGTACGCATGAAACTATACTAACAATCTTATACATTTAATTAAAAAAAGGCACGGGCAAATATAAGCCCGTGGATATTTTTGTTATAAGAAAAAAAATCCAATCTTTAGAGGGGGGGGGGGGACGCCGCCAGACAGCAGAGATACAGGTCCTGCTTCGATGACGCCTCGCAGGCAACTAAAGCGAGGCGCGCGAGCCGTTTTCTTATATAATTTAAATATTTAATATTTAAAAAAAATAGAAACATTTATTTAAAAAAGTAACCGTTAAATGTTCTACTAAAAGTTATTACCTATTTTTACATGTGAATATTGTAACTTAAAATCTGATATTCTTCAAATAAAACAAGAAAAATAATCAAAAACATCCTTTCTTTGTGTTTTTTTTTATCGAGTCAAGTTACAATTATCGTGTTTTGAACCGTTGAATAATCAAGAACGTTTGTTAAACTATAACATATATTTTTAACGGATCAAAAAAAATGAATATTACTATGTTTAAAACTCTATCAAAAACAGGTGATTTGGGATATACTGGCCTTAACCGATCATAATGAAACTTTGTACACATATTCTTGGAGGTATTAGAAGTAAAAGGATACTTTTTTGTCGAGATAACTGACATCCACGCGAACGAAGCTGCCGACAGAAGTTAGTATGTAATAAACGTAATTATTATAAACTTTATAATAAAACACTTTACGGACTTTTTAAATTAGACTGATTTTGAGTATACTGGCGGTGTAGTAGATTAAGCTCAAACCCTTTCCCATTTGGGATACGAGGCCTTTTCACAACAATAAAACATTTCCAAGCCATTTCAATTAATTAAACAATATTATTTAATATTAATATACGTAATATAAACTAGATATATTTAATGTTAAAAACGTCGGTGATGCCAGCCAGTATTGGAACCGGCGTTGTCGATTCTTGTTGTTCTATTCCTCATACAGTACGCGATATATGAGCCATATAATTAAAAACACAGTTCATTTCACACACAATACTAAAAATAAATATTAATTAATTTTGCAAGAAAAATAATCAAGGGACTTAACTAAAGTTACAAATGGATTATAAAACTCATTACATACGCCCTTACAATAACTTTATAAAACTACTTAGTAATTTGCTGAAATAAAATAAATATTTTAAGCCATGTTTAAATTACAGCAAAATTTTAAAAATTAAATCTTTAAAAAAAATTTCTCAACTTTGTAACATTGTTTTTTTTTATCAAAAACTTCTACACTAACCTTCTTTAAAGATTTTGTAAATGTTTCTTCAATTTCTAACTTACAAATTACATTATAATAAACATGATTTATAGCTTGTCTAGAAGAGAATTTAAGGAGGTTGTGATCTCCGTACAACACAAAATATTTAGAAGATAATTGAACTTTGTAAAAAAAAAACTTTTTTTGGAAAAATAATTTTGTTTTCTTTTTACACTTAAAAACAATGAAATTTAGACACGCCTGAATCCACCACAGAGATCAGTAGTACATAAAAATTAAGATGCATCTTTTCTTAATTATAAAAAAAATCCCGACCTTGACACGCCACCTCGCTTTCACGAGACGGGTATCGCAACACTGCATCCTTTCGACGCGATGCGCCGCACCGGTACCATCAGTCTCCATCAGAACCGCGTATCATCTCCTCGCCTCAACGGTACCGCGTTACGATACATTGTAAGCGAATTGTTCTTATATTCGGCAACGGTAATCTAATATTATCGTGTTTTATTTATGTGCTTTCGAACTGTTATATTTCAAAAATATATTTTAATTTATTTATTAAATTTTTTTCATTATGATTTTAGTGTTCTTAGCTAAATAATTATAAATCTCTATAAATTCGTTAATAAAATATATATTCAAAAGTAATCAAACAAAATTCTAGTTTGGAATATTTCCTTGATTTATTTTTTTATTGTCATCAAAATTTTATTCTCAAACAATACGTTATATATTTAATCTTCATCAAATATCAAGACATTGTCCGAATCATATATTTTTAAATAGGTATAATTACACAGGTAATTTTTGTGTAATCACCCGTGAGAAACATTCTTAAGCACGAGAGTTTTTGTTCGCTGTTACTCTTATACAACATAGGAAATATGTCTTTGACAATTAAATTAATACCACATAACAGGCAATTTAAAAAGTCATCGTTTTAGACAATTACTGAATTATAAATCTCCTGCTTTGATTCCCAAGTCAAATAAGATTAGTTCTAAAGCCTTAACGTTCTCAAGTAGATAAATTAGTTATATAAACTGTTTTTTCACAGCTCGTAAGCACGTAATAAGTGTTCTAACTTTATTGTGAAGTGATTGAAATCTTGTGACCTGTGAAGAAATATATCTATTCTGGTGAGTTACATTATATATTAATTATACTAAATTATGTAAGGTTTTTCTCAAACGTTGTTTATTTTTACACATTATTTATTATATTTACATAATGAAATAAGTTTAAATTAATAGAAACAAAGATTTTAAAATTAGAAAAAGTATTTTTGGGGGTGGTAATGAGTCGTAGGTCAAAGACCCATCTTGCTAGCATCTAACGGACGTGACAAAATTGGTCTGCCAATGATAGCTTAATAGAAAAAAAAGTTAGACAGGTACAGTTTAACAATTTAAAGTAAAGCCTATAAAAAGACTATGTTAAAAAATTATTTTCATCTTGAGCTGTTTGTAAAAAATGGACTGTTGAGCATAACTCTCTTCTATGACGGAGACGGTTAAAAATTAAACCGCAACGCTGCTCTGCGGGTGGGCGGATATTCATCCACGCGATTCATTTTCACTTATTAAGAGTTTATTTGAAAAATATTGTGCTTCCCGATTTTACATTCATTAATTCCGATATCGTATTAATTATGGGATAACCCCTATATTATAATCTATTTCCATACATCGTAAAATCATATTAAATTTCTTTTTTATTTATTCATAATCAAAAACTACTATATCCCCATTATTTATCAGGAGACAAATAAATATGCTTAATTTATAATTTTTAAAAATAAAACAAATCTATATTTAATTAAATATTGAATTTTAAAAATTGACGAAACAATATCAATATCAGCCTTGATACTGTTTAGTCGCAATGAACTTTTACAAAGTCTCCGTAATAAGTACGTCTACATAATAAGCGATTTGTTATTTGTTGTTCCACTTGAAAGGCAGTAATGACGAAAAATATTTTACTTTTACATCATTATTATTATTCCGTGTTATTATAATCTTATAAACATAAAAATAATAATAATTTCAGTACTATAACCTCAGATATAAGTAGTTAAAATCAAGTTATAAGTCATAAAAACTGAGCAGTAAAATATGAGAAAAGAGGAATAAAACTGCGCGAAATATCTAGTCATATTTAAACTCTTCTTATAACTATAGATTTTTTTGTCTGTTGCTCTAATTTCTGATACTGTATCTTACTTATTAATGCTATAGGCTATTAAAAACCCCATGGAGGAGAAATCTGGCCTTTTCGCCGAGGCCAGCCTGTCGCTGGAGGGATCCTGTTGCCTGCAGATCCGGAGCCCTCCAATTAAAGCGGCTGAAGGCTCCCGCAGGGGTTTAGTACGGTATTGCACTCCCAAAATGCCGAGTCCGATATAGGTCTAGGACTGCCTACCCGGGCGTCCTGGGTATCATCCGCAAATGGATTCCCCTGCGAAAAAAAAGGCTATTAAAAACGCGATCATGTGAGCGGTGTAATAACGTGAATGAAAACACGGAGTAATTTTAGTTTTTCTGTAAGCACATAAGTGAATAACTATTTATATAATCGTATAAATATATTAGAAATTGTCGTACACATTGTACATCTAATGTAAATAGAAGTATCTTTTAATTTCATATAAAAGACTTCAACGATCACCTATCTGTCTTCGGACAATATTATTCAATACGATATGTATGTAATATAAGTTAATTTTTGTTTACTTATTTTGAACTGGACTAGAATTAAATAGCCTGTCAATGGCTAATACTAATTAATGCTAATTACTATCATAAATATTCGTAATCGAGGTGTATTTAAAAGATTTTTTTTAATATCGTTAATAAATTTATTTATCTCATTCATAATTAATTTATACATACAATAAAATCGTAATAAACTTATGTCTGTACATGAGAGATATTTAGAAAAAAACTAATTATACGAATCTTTATCAGAGCAATGGGAGACAAAACAATTATTTTTAGAATGTTTGTCTGTCCGTTTATTTGTTCTAACATCACGCTAAACTTTCTTCACGGAATTGAATGAAGTTTTCACAACTGTTATTCTGGAGGTCTAACCTAAAATATAGTGTAGGTTTTATCTTGATACACCTTTAGAAGTAGAATATTTCTCCCTAAACAATCACGACAATTATTGTCGTGAAATCGTAACTAAGTCATTTTGTTCACAGTTATAATAAATAATACAGACAAAGTCGCGTATATCAATTAGTTTGAAATATTTTAATTATCTACTTATCGTATTAAAATTATGAAAACTGTGCACAAAAGGAAGGCTGTAACAGACTCTACATAGAGCTGTCCTTACTCGGCTATTACTGACGCATACCTGATTACTATTTCTTCAGGATACTTGCTTTCGTACAAAGAAATTAACAATTAATGTTAATTTAAATTTAACAACACTGACTTTGTTAGTATTTATTTTGTTTTATTTAGATTTTTACGGGTAATTACATGAATTTAATCAGCCTATAAACGTTCCACTTCTGGACAAAGGCCTATTCTCTATATAGGAGAAGGATTTA
Source organism: Euphydryas editha (assembly GCA_036937285.1). Classification (NCBI taxonomy): domain Eukaryota; kingdom Metazoa; phylum Arthropoda; class Insecta; order Lepidoptera; family Nymphalidae; genus Euphydryas; species Euphydryas editha. Next base: position 984,119 of record JAUPFZ010000022.1, on the reverse strand, counting down.
AGCTTAGTCCACCATGATTCTCCACTGCGGCTTGGCGAATGGTTTTTCTACCATGAGAAACTATCGCTATCAGGTGTCTTTTATAATAACCGGGACCGACGGCTTTACGTGTTCTCTGAGGCTCGGTGGGGAGGAAGGATATACACCCAGATCAGAAGCGGGAATCGAACACGGGATCCTTAAGAGATTTAATTTCATGCGTTTTTTTATCGCATTTTATGTTAAGATCCGTTCAATCAATTTGGTATCAAGATGTATACAATTTGTCTTTACACAAATAGTTAAATATAACACAAAATATTTAAATAAAAACTTTTTATTTCACGCTTACTTCATTGTAACATATTATGGTCTATCTTCTAGAAGTAAACTAGCTAATAGACTAGCAAAATATCTCCACTAGGAATAACGATTTTTTTTCCTTAACATGTGGTAGGGAAACCCACAAGAATAAATACCCCGCACGGATAGTAATTTCATCATCATTATCATATCAACCAGCGGATATCCACTGTTGAACGTAGGCTTCCCATCGACCTCCAGAGCGACCGGTTCAAAACAGCCTCCATCTATCAGCTTCCGGCGACTCTTTTCAAGTCGTCCATTCATCTCGCCTGCACTGCCAACCGATTATTGGCAACCCCTCTGCATATGATACTAATTTTTTTAAATAAAAATATCCGAACCATGCGATAATCGTACGCCCAACGGTAAGCGTTAATGCCTTTTCATCACTACACCGTCACAATATATTTAATGTAATGTAAATTCATATAATTTTTACGTTTCGTAACATGTTTGTCCAACATGAGGGATATTGAATAAGATTCGCCACAGCCATGTGAACAGAGATGAGAGTTGCTACACGTACGGACTAATTTGCGTTGGCGCAAGTGATGCGATGAGCGATTACAGTGAGCTATAAAAATATAAAAATGTTGTATTATGTTTGATTTTTTTTTTTTTATCAAAGCTTGGACAGAAAACATTTAAGTACAAGTTTGTTTGAATTATTATATAATATTTTATTAATTTGGTGGTGATGGTGATGATGATGCTGATGATGATGATGACGGTGGTGGTGGTGGTGGTGGTGGTGGTGATGATGATGATGATGATGATGCTGATGATGATGATGATGATGACGATGATAATGAATTAATATAGAGTAACAAATATCAAGTATAAAACAATAATTGTTTGAGATTTCCTGAAGCTAAAATATTTAAAAAAATCTGACTGAAAGATACATTAGAGCATCCAAACATACAGACAAACAAATATTTGTAATATTAATTAATATATTTTAAAATATAAAAATATTCAATTTTTTAATTACATATCTTTAAATATTCTTTTATCGATTGGACCTTGAGCTACAGCCTCCGTTTTGCAACTTTTGCGATTATAAAAGCGCTGACAGCGGCCTTTGGGAAAACGACTCCCGTCCCTTCACACTTGCTTCGGACATTAGTACCTTATTGAGATTAGTGCATTAGTAGATTGCTGATTTATTACATACTCTTACATTTAGTTTTAAGCATACATTCAAAAATTACCATCATTAGTTCATAGATTGAGTGCTCTACATGTGTAATATTACATGTATTTGTATATTACACAGTATTAAGATTTTTTTTACAAAGTGAAATAGATTGCATGCATTAATAGTACAATTCAGCACCCATTACTCATAACGGAATGCTATTTAGCCTATAACCATACTTAATAAAGAGACTTTCTAATATCATAAATTAAACACCTCACAATCAGCCTCCCCTTGAGTGATAAATTTGGTAGGGGGGGCCGGAAGTACATACAAAATAAGAACAAACGCTTAGACTGTTACGATCTGTTTGGCCTATAAAAACATTTGTAATGAGCTGGGATCGAACTCACGACCACTCGTCATCATTAAATCAAAAGTTCCGTAATTAGCGCAAATAAACAAACGAAAAACTTCTACAATATTATTATATTAAGTACGTAATAAGATAGCAAAAACTCACACTCAATTGTGTATAAGAATTATGTTACTTATATAATACTAATTAAATTAATTAACTCTGAATTTATGATGTATTTATATATTAAATAAGCTGTATTCACAACTTTGTTCTCTATTACATATTTTGACTTTTATCCCCTCTACCCTATTCAACCAACCATACTGAATTTCGAAATAGAAATTATAGATAATTATAGTAAGCTAAGTTTAAGTTTTTCTTTTTTATAAATCTATTTTAACAAGGGTTTTTTATCTGTAGCTCGTAGTTAAGTTAGTAAGTTTCATTAAAATCCATTAAGTAGTTAAGGCGTGATGCGTGACTAAGTTACAAGCAGACGGACAGATAAAGATGAAAAAGTTACAGTTTTGGCGTCAGTGTCGATTATAGAAAACCCTCCAAAAAAATTAAATATATCATCAATGTATAAAAATGGTACTATTACAGTTATATTATATACTAGCTTCCGTCCGTGGCTTCGCCTCCGTGGTTGTATTGACAAAAAGTAGCCCAGGATTCAGACTATACGTATCAACTTACAACAGCTCGGTAACAAAGACTCTCATACTTTTTAGGGAATTTTCGCGAAAAAAAGGTCGTAAGCACCGTAAAAAAGGGCGTCACCTACGCGTTTTCGCGTGCTATTTTAAATCTTTATAATTTATAGCCTATGTTTTATTCTGATGTATAAGCTTTATTACCGTAGAGTTTCATATAAATCCGTTTAGTAATTTTTGTGTGAAAGTGTAACAAATATCCAAAAGAGCCTTTCGCATTTATAATATTAAAATAGGATTACAATTATGTGCATCCTATTTAATTAAAAGTCTATATCGGATTTTATCGCGTTTATTTGAAACTTTACAATTTAACAATATTTTAAATTATTTCCCGACGTTTCGGACCCTTTACAGCGTCCATGATCTCGGGGGACTTAGGTGTTGGTTGTCCGAATAATGAAATTTTAATTAAATTAGTAAAATTCGCGTAAATATAAGAGAACAGTATGTATATCCTATTTTGTACATACGAGTATATGGAAAACACTCTCTCAACTAACGCATCCTTGTTGAATACTCATTCGAGTAAAATTGTTGGACAATTTTTGTAATATAACTTAAAATTGTACATTGCAACATGTATTTATTAGTAATAAGTAACAACAGAGATATTTACGAAATAATGGAAAACAGAAGTTTAAATTACTAGAGACTTAAATTTGTACACAAACTAATCACATCATTTCACGTTATTTTTAATGATGTCAGCACGAACCGATAAACATTGAAATGACCTTTTAATAAAAGATTTATTTAAAGAAATCTCAGATAAACATTTAAATTAAAAAAGTTTTTTAAGTATATGATGTATCACAAAAAAAAATCTCAATTTCTTGATATTTCAACGACATGACCATTCAGATTCATCCAGACATTATTAGTAAAAATAAAATTATAACAAAATTTTACTTCTCTTGTCTTATTTGTTACGATATATTCACAAAAATTAAAGTACAAATGATAAATCAAGTTATAATAATCGTAATTAAATATATTTACAGACGTTTAAAATAAATATTTTCATTCAAAACCATAAGACCAAAACTTTGTCGTTTTACTGTCGTTATATTAATACTTTAAAATACTAGTTTAAATAGAAGTTAAATATTGTGGGTATGACTTGTTACATCTACAGATCTAACCATAAAATAAACATGAATTAATAACTTTGTTTATAGTGTTTTAGCATTAAAATTGATCGAGCTAATTTTGGAAAATTTAAAACCCATCGCATACGGATCAATTCCATTTTTATATTTAGATTACATACTACTATAATTTTATATATTATTACTTACGTATAGTTTAACTACAGTGCACAGTAAAACTAACTTTTGTTTATGAGGCACTGCATGTATATATATTTTAATGTATTAATAAATAAATAAATAAATAAATAAAATAAATACGAAATAGACACTGCATTAAATATGAATACACTAATTATTTCAATTTAATTTAAATTTTTAATTAAATTACAAGTCGTTAGTTTAAAATGATCATTAAACTATTAGCGCAGTATTTATAACACATATTAAGGTCAAGTGTAATGGATCTGACATACTTGCAAATTTTTGACAGGTCGGATATAGTTGCATTATATGAGGAATACGATGTATGAGCAAATACAATGGGTGCACACATGAGGTAAGAAACAGGCCGTATTAAATCTTTTTAGGGCAAAGTATAAGCGTTTGTAATAAACGTTCGATTTAAAATCGATTAGTGACTGTGACAGTGTGACAGCACGATTGATGTTCTGAAATCTTGTGTATACATTGTCATTTGATTATACTAAAAGTATTGTGAAAGAAATAATACAAATTTAATATTAACTTAAGTTTGTTTATGTAAACTTAAACACGCGGTAGTCTGTTTCTAACGTAAACAACCTGTAATAGATAAACCACGACTCGGAGCGGGAATTGAACATACAATCTGAAACGGAAAGCGGGGCCTGGACAGGCACTGCCAACTATGCCAAAAGGGGAAATCGAAGCTAAGAAACAAAGACAAAACAACATTTTGTAAAAGAGAAAAAAAAACAATGTACCTAAGCTGCAGGGTATCGACTTAAAAAGTAAGATCACTCAGCCCATGTTTAAACTCAGGTTCCTCTAAAATGATACCCAAAGTTCAGTGGTTATTTTAAATGAGAGCTTTAAAATAGTTTAATAATAATAATAAATATGCTGTAGTTTAAATAGGCGTTTCAATAGCTACGAGTAGATTCTCTACCTCTACGATCTCTATCTCTAATGAATGAAAAAAAGAAAAACTAATAAAAAATTTATAATATGCATGCAGTTATCCACCTCTAGGTCTAGTGTGACGAGTCGGTCATATCTGATTTTTTTTATTAAGATCGCTATAACTGCGATATTTTAAAATAAAAAAAGGAATATCCTCAGATATGCATTATGATTTTATCATGATCTAACATACTTAAAACCTTGTTATATTAAAAACATACATAGGTGTACATGTATACATAAATAATTTTTTTTAACGCAAATACAATAAAAAAAATGTACTTACAATATAATTATATAACGTCTAAAAAGTTCTTTATATAAACTTTTCCTTAAAAGTTGTAAACCTGAGATCGGACACGAGATGAATCTTCGGTGAATGTTACGATCGAGTGGGGATACAATCATACCACAGACTAAATAATACATAGAGCTGATTTTTATTTTTATTACAAACATTTTTGTCTATAAGGATATATGATCAAATCAAATCAGAATTTTATTTTATTAAAGGAAGCTTTAAAATCACCTTTGAGACGTAATTGTACAAACAATGCAACAATATTCATTATCTATTACTCAGAAAACAACGAAAATCTCTAATATAAAAATAAGTCGGGTTTTCCTTCCTGACGCTATAATTCCAGAACGCACGAACCGATTTCCATGATTTTGCATTCGTTGGAAAGGTCTCGGGCTCCGTGAGGTTTATAGCAAACAAAATTCAGGAAAAATTTCAACAGAAAAGCAGGAAAACAGGGAAAATCATTTTTCACATACAGCGCCATCTCTGAAACATAGCATGTACTACAAACCAATATGGTTTTGCATGGTGGTGGAGCAGATGGCGCCATTACGTGGTGTGAGTATCCCTCACGAAAATAAGTACGTTTTATTTTAAGTAGTTTAAGTTTCCTTTTCAAATATAAAACAAAAAATATAATTTTTCTTCATCTATTAATCCCCAAACGAAATGTTACAAAAAACGAATCCATCTGGTGGGTGGCGAAATGGAGTTCGCCGCCAGTTTAAATATATAAATTTTGTTTAAATGTTGTATTAAAAAAGATTTACTTAAATCAGATAAATTAAAATCAACTGGAAAACCCTGTACATATCCCACAGCTGAGGAAGAAGTCTTTTTCTATATAAAAGGGAGCTTAAAGCTCAATCTGATACATTACTCTAAACCAAAAATAACGAACACTATCAGTTTTTTTATAACAAAACATGATCGATGTGTAAAAACAAGTTAATATTTCATAACGCAGACTATTTCTTGTTATTTTATTTATTTATTTATTTATTTATTTATTACACCGACACACCAACGACAGATCATAAGAACATTATTTATATGAAATTACACAGTTATTACTTTAAATCGGTATGATTTGCCTTTACAGGTGTATACAACATTTACTAAATTAACAGTTAGTGTGCAAAGATAAAAAAAAAGAAAATTTGTTAACAAGTTTCGGTATGAGATAAATCAGAACAGTAATGGTCAAGTCTTGCAACTAAGTAAAACATTAAAAAATAGTTAGATCGATACAATACAATGCTATCAATTAGGTGAACTGTAAATAACCAAGCAATTCTTGACAAAGTCTAGACAATCAATAGAAAAGAAGATATCGATATCGCCCTTGGACAATAATTCATTATAAGTTTCCATTAACCTGTTTAGAGTTATGTGTTGTGATATATCATTAAAGTATAAACAAAAAGCAAAAATTAATTTTCTATATATCAGTCAAGGCAAGCGAGTATCTACTTAATATTACATACTTTATTCAATAATAAAAATGTCATATATCTCGACAGTTTTATGTAAGCAAAATTTTCGATGTTTATTATTACCCAAAAGCTTAAATAATAAATTATTATACAGGGTGACTGGTGAATTACCATCGACATTCGGGGAGAGCGCTCGGCGCACGGTTCCCACTCGAATCATGTAAAAAAAATAGGTAAATATTAATAAACTTTTAAGTAAAGTTACTCAACAATTATCCAATTATTTACGCATCGTCTGGACACCCTAGCAGCTAGCTGCACTTTCGACACAAAACAGGTAGTTTATCTACGTCCAAACGCCGCCAGGTGTAAACAGGGTAGCAGGATAAACAAGCATGATCCAGTCCCCCTTAATACTTTAATCCTGGCTTAGGAAAGGCAAAAATACTAAGATATTTTACTCGTTTAAGCAACAAATTTGTTGACTAGGTAAATTATGTGACTTTGGCAATTTTTAGGTGTGAACAAGCGACACATTACAACACCTGTGCATGTGCCGCCGGCATGACTGGAAAAGTGTCATCGCTTCATTTATTTGAATTGAAATTTATGAAAATTTGGTCAAAAATTAAGTACCTATTTTTATTGCATGACCCGAATGGGAACCGCGCGCCGAGCGTTCTCCCCAAATATCGATGGTAATTCACCAGTCATCCTGTATATACATGGAGATGTTATTTTGATGTCACGATTTTAAAGCGATAATCAGAAAAATGAGAGAAATTACCTAACAGCAACTACTTAAGAAATTAAACTAAAACCAAATTAATATTTAACCGATTTAAGCGGATGTAAAGCAATCACTACTGGTTTGTGAGTAATGATATAAATATTTACCCGTTATAGAAAAGTTAGTGATATTTCGTAAACGAATCGCTTTTAGATTTTCTCAATCGATCAAACTTGATTATTATTCACGAAAATATACCTATATAATAAATATAAAAAATAAATCTTAAATTTTACTTATAGTTGTAAGCTCTATTACCTAACTACTCTGAAGCTATTTAAGCTTTATAAAGTAAGGTCATGAACACGAGACCTACTTTTGAGTGCCGCTTCGAAGCCTAGCTTATTTGTGTATTAGTTATTTGCTATAACGCTATAAGATTTCTAAACTTATATATAGCTTTTAAAAGACTCGGTATATTATTTAAACGGCTTTAAAAATGAGAAAGAACCATATGTATGTAGAACTTACAGATTTCTGTCAAAAAATAAAAAAATAAAAACGATAGACAAATTTTATATTTTTATCATATGGAAAGAAAAGAATTAGATTTTATTAATCGGGGAACTTTTAACTAGTGAAATGGTGGATAAAATCCAAGCAAGTGATCAATTTTCCCTTCAAGTGCTTGAATTTCTTTTAAAAAAATTCTTTGTTAAATATAATATTACGCGTATGGAATTGTGCAATTGCGAGTAACATAATATGGAGATGTAAAAACTTCACATAATATGGAGTCATTCTTGAGAGGATAATATAAGGTTAAATTGTGGAATTTGCCTATAAAAAATTCTCATCAGAAATTTTCAAGCATGACTTGTGCTAAATAAATTTAATATGTAACAATATCGTGTCCATAGTTCCTAAAACGACATATGACACCTAAAAGGTTCAATTATAATGGACACAATTAAAGAATAATGACTCTTATTTTAACTGAATTAAAGTTTATAATGTAATTAATAGTTTAATAGTGTACGATATTAAATTTTCTAAGTGACATCTGTGTAACATTCTCTTGCAAAAGTCATGGTCAGTGTAACACTTTCGATCGAAAAATATTATTGTCCTGTCTGATATATTTGAGTACTAGCTTTTAGCCCACGACTTCCTATATCCTATTAGAACCATTTTCCACGTGCGCGTGGAATTCGAAAATGTTTCAATAGGATTTTTAATTGGTTTTTTACGTTATTAATTTTGTAATAACATATTAATTATTATGTCAAAATGTTTGAATAATTATAAAATAACAACCTTTATTATAGAGTAGGGATTTAAAGGTTAAATAAACAGTAAAATAAAATAAAATTTTGTTGTATTTTATAAACACGAAGCTCGGCCTTTGATCTGGAGAAAGTTATACGGGGGTATTATCTTTTTACAACGAAATCGAAATACTACAAACAATATATTTTGTTTTTCCTTCGGGTGCTAGAATCACCAGGCTACTCTGGAACATATCACATACAACTGGCTTTGAGAGAAGCAGCTTTCCCTCAAGTATACTCCCGCTACCTTAAGAGTTTGTCCTTAAGATTTATTTATGGTAAAAACATACTCATATAAACTCATACATTATATTATTTATTATCCAGTTCCGGGAAACCACTATTTCCTATTTTAAGCAACAGTTGTGCAGAGTGTGCAGTTTTACCTCCTTCCAGCAGCGTGGCAGCAATTCCGGACAATGCGACCACTAAGGCGATATCACGATTGCTTCTCGCTTTGTCCAAGACTAAATTAAATAGAAAAGTCTCGCCTGTTTCACCAGGATCATCCAAAAAAAGATATCAGCTACACCTGCGTCGATACTGGAAAGTATTTTATAATATAGAATATTCGAATAATAATAGATAATAGAATTTCAGAAAATCCGTTCTTATCAGATGCCTACGTCATACAACATACGAACACACTCTCCAAGTGTAAGGTCTCTACGATCAGCGGTTTTGGCTGTGCGTTGATCCGTCAGTCAGTGAGTCAGTCATTCAGGACAAAGCATTTTATGTGTAAAGATAAATCTTTGGAGGACAAGGATTCTGAGGGCTGTTTTTGAAATTAATTGTCGATATTGAAATATGAGTTTCAAATTTTCCTATCTTTAATTTTGATTTTATATTTTCTGTATAAATACTCGTATAGTGTAGAGTTGTAGACTAAACGATCCACGGGGATCCACCTGAGTTTTGTTACTCTTTAATTTGGTTAACATTTTTTATGATCGCAGCTTTGCTCCTGTCAGACGTAGCGTTATATATTTAAACATACATTTTCCTTAATAAAGCACGAAAAGAGTTTTTAAAATAATAAGTTCTAAGATTAGCGCTGTGAATAAACAATTGAACTCTTTTTTTTTTAAATATTCATCTTATGGAATCCGGAATACACATGGTTTCATTCTACTAGGCGCTTTTTACTTTAAGGCGCTTATAGTTTTAATTATGTGAATATTCAGAGATAAATATCTGGACACGAGTCTTAGGACGACATAATAATATAATTACAGTAACATTGTCAGGGTTATTTTTATTAAAATAAGCAACATTCGCACGTGTAAAATTACATCAATTATAATAAATACGTGTAAGGAAACACGTTCTAAATTCGCTGTTTAATGACGATGCGCTAAAATTTTCTTACGTAATTTTTACGACGAAAATATTTGCATTTTACGTATTTCTCGTATTTTAGTAACATTTAAATAAACTGAAAAGTTGTTTACCTGTCATATTGTATTTCAAATATTCTTAAGAAGCCTACGATTTAATGATATTTAACCACATGAGTAAAGAAACCGTACAGAGTGAAAGCTTCTAAGGAGCGAGCAAAATTTATACCTATTTTGGTAGGGTTGGCATAGAAGGATAAAATTTAATAAACAATAATTAGTTGTTCAACAAGATGACAAAGTTTATTTTTGTTGTTTTTTTTTTTAATATTTTCAAAAGTAACTTTATCATTTTTCAAGGTATTAAAAAATTCTTCTATCAAATTTGATCTTTTTAAATGTTATTGCGATTTAAAAAAGAAAAAAAATTATTATTTCCTAAATATTTTTAGGAAACTTTTACACTTTTATATTAAAACACTATTAAAATAACATTAAAACACTATTTAAATTAATAAATTATCATTAAATGAAAACTCGACGCGCGAAGTTGCTGCTGCAGCCCTTGAGTTTAAGCATATTATAGGCCGGTTTCTCTCGTATGTGACAAGGCGCTTGTGCTGACGCACACACGCGTCGCATGCTTGTAGTAGTGTACCTATCGTGGCGCACTTGTATGAAGCTTTGCCTCTGTACGGTTTATTTACTCATGTTATTTAACTACCAAAGAAACGAGACAAAATTATCTGACATAAAATATCCGCGAATAACATGGATCTTTGGTTCGTTTTGGAGAATTTAAAGAAATGAGAGTATGTGTAAGAAGAGAGAGAAATGTGTTTTTATATATTTTATTATTTAGCTCTAGTGTTCGAGTATTTTTATAACACGCTTTTTTATTCATAAGTTACAAAAATTCTTAATTTTTATTTATATACCATGTGCTTATATTCACAGCATTTTATTCTTACATGTAAAGCCATTGCTTTAAGAGGTTTTTTTAGTTTAGGAGTTTGAGGATAACAATATTTTTATAATCTTGTTCATTTCCTGTAAATATTTTGACGTATAAATTGGACTGTGATTAAAACTTACGTTTCTAATCTAGAATATTTATAAGAAATATAGAAACGCAAATTATCAAACATGCGATCTTTTAAAACAGACAGACACGTTTACTGTCATTACTTATGAGTAAAATTATTTATTTATTTTAATTCTGAACAGATGGATGGACAGAAACGCTTTCTTTTATAAGAGAAAAGGGTTAAAGCTCCACACTTTACTGTGGGTTAGAGGATATTTAAAACAATTGAATCTAATTTCCAAACATCTATTATTATGAACTCTTCAATACACATTATAAAACAAAGTCATCCTTTGCGTCTGTCTGTCTCTCTGTTCGCAATAAACTCAAAAACAACTGCACGATTTTTCATGCAGTTTTTACCAATAGATAGAGTGATTTATGAGGAAAGTGTATACTATATAAACATACCCCGGGAGAAGACGGGGCGGGGCGCTAGCTATTTACTAATCATGAATGAATGTAACTAATAACAGAGATAAAGATTATTATTGAAACCGAGTGTTAATTAAAAACTATGCAAAAATAATCGATATCTTACTGTTCTCTTATATTTACGCGAATTTTACTCATTTGATTAAATTTTTTTCATTTCCCGATTTTTTTCAATTCCCGACGTTTCGGACCCTTTACATGGACGCTGTAAAGGGTCCGAAACGTCGGGAAATTATTTAAAATATTGTTAAACTGTAAAGTTTTGAATACACGCGATAAAATCCGGTATAGACTTTTAATCAAATCGATATCTTTCTTACTACTATAATATTATAATCGTTTTTTAGTTTTGTTCAAATTCGATTTAAATAAAATATTATTATACCGTCAATGTCAATCAAATCAGTTTAATAGTTAATTATCACGTTATTTTTAATAAATAGATAACTATCATTATGTTAGGTAATCGGACGAGCATCGGAGACATTTGTTTGTTTAAATATGAGTGTATTACACGATATGATTCAACTTTCATCGTGCGCGCGCGCAGCGTAACCGCACGCAAGGGCTTTCACCCGCACTCCCGCGCAGTTCGGCGGGCTATCGAGATTTATTGCTAGAAAAATTGTTTTTTTTTTACGAATAAAAGGTCACCGACCTTATTATTTTTGTTGATTGTTTTAGATATAAGGTTAAGGTATAAGGTTTAATTTTTGACAAATGTTGAATTTATTCGACTATCTAGATTTCTAGGTTTTGATATAAAACATTTGCCATTATTGAATAGCAAATGTTTTATATCGAAATCAATCCATTTCCATTCTCCCAATTTATCTAAAAAAAAATTGTGTATCTTATGTAACCGCTGTTACCTCTTAAAACAAAATATTTGAAATCTTGTCTAATCTGTTAAACATACAATCCAACATAAAGTGGTTTGGTCAAAGAACTACGGTAATGTCACTGGTAGACTTTGGTAACGCATTTGATAGAGTGGGCTCCAATTTATTATCCAAAATTTTATGTACTTGAATATGATCTCCTCAGGTCACTGACTGGTGGTGATTAGTTCCAAAAATACTTGCCAGCAATTCAGAGATCTGGTTACACTACGACCATTGCTGGTGTACCGCAAGGTGGTGTGTTGCTTCTTTTTTGTTTTCTATCTTTATTATTTCCTTTAGCAATATTATCTAATTTCTCTACTATCTTTATGTTGGTACTTTCCAGACAACACACTTTTAAAAACTGACAGAAATTAAATAGAGTAAATAAATAAATATATAAATATGTTTAACATACACACACGGTCGTCTGTTCTTAAGGTAGGCAACTTACTACCTGTGTTTTAGGTAACAGTTGACTGATATACATTTTTTTAATAAATAAACATATAAATAATACATATTTAAATACATATTACACCCAGATACGGGGCGGGAATCAAACCCACAACCCTGGAGAAGAAAACAGGGCCACTGACAACTGCGCTATGGGTCAGTCAATGAATGATTACTATGTCTAAGACTAAGAGTGTTTAGAGCTTAATCCGATAAACTATTCCACTGCGGATCAACTTAATGATTTGTTACTAAATTACCACAGGCTATATTTCGTAACAATGGGATCATTAGCGAGAGAACCAAAGTGACCGACGTAGCCCAGAGGATTAGCACGCTGAAGTGGCAGTGGGCTGGTCACCTGTGTCGTAGGACCGATGGCCGTTGGAGCAGACGTATCCTGGAGTGGAGACCACGTATTGGCAAACGCAGTGTGGGACGCCCTCCGACCCGCTGGACCGACGATCTTCGCAGGATTGCCGGTGTTGGCTGGATGAGGATTGCGGAAAGCCGGGATGTCTGGCGCGAGCTTGGGGAGGCCTACGTCCAGCAGTGGACTGCTATAGGCTGATGAGATGAGATGAGAGGATCATTAACATTAGCCAAATGAAATAAATCCTTTGGTTTAATTATCTAAAGTAAAAGTAGGTTATTTTTATTAAAAATCTCTAAATAATTGTTTGTTTGACAATTATATTTTATCTATTTAAATTTAATATGATTTGCTTGAAATGCAATATGGTATGTACTTTTTGTTGTAGGTATATTCCATTGGTTACAGGAAGCTTAAGTTTTTTTTCCCAGAGAATACGAATCATGATCCGACGAGGATTATTTCCCGCGTTCTTGAAACTATTCTACAGGGTCATGATTTATGAAAAAATATATTATAATTATACTATCTGATTTAAGATGAGGCGTAAATATACGAAACAAAAATATTTTTATACATTTTCAAATGTATGTTCTGCTGCTGTTGCACTGCCTTCTGCTTCAGGGTTATGGGTTCGATTCCCGCCCGAAGTTTGTATGTAATATATATTTATTTATAATGGCCAGCTGGTCGAGTGGTCAGGCAACTGGACACTTTACGCAGCGGTCGTGGGTTCGAATCCCGCCAGGTGCAGATAATTTGTATGACGAATATACATATATGTCTGCACCGGGTCATGGATGTGTATTTATGTATATATGTATTTATATAAATTTCTTAAATTTATTTCCGCTCCTAGTACCTGTAACACAAGTTCTTACGAACTTAGCACGGGGCTAGGTTAACGTGGTGTGATTGTTGGTTAATATTTATTTATTTATTTATTATACTAATTATATATTACAAAAAAAAGTATATCAGTCGTCTGTTACCTAAAACACAGGCATTAAGCTTAACCTTAGTGACAGATGACCTTGTGTGTATGCTAAACATATTATACATATTATGCTATATTATTACATTTTAATAAAGTTAAATATTCAATGAAATCTAGAGTTAAAAATTCTGTCGCCGGAAACAAATATCCTAGAGATCCCTATCCCTACCTCTCCTAGAGAGTCTTAAACTACATGAATGTACGAATTGACTCTGTTTTCGTCGTAGTAATAATTTACCAATATTAATGAGATGGCAACAATACCCCATTGCTATAGAACAAGCGAATACAACTTCCCATCTGATTACGCAACTTGATAAATTCATTAGAACTTCTTTAGGTAAGTGCAGACTGGCAGAGATATTTAGGTTCAAATATTTTTATTATCTAGAATATGGTATTAAGGGGTCAATTTCTGTAGTAATAAACTTTCTTTAATCGAATCGTCTTGAAATATAGATAGGTAATTTAAATATTAAAAAATATCACTACGTTGAATTAATGTGGTCCGCTAATTCGATATAAATAGAATTATTCATAGTTTTTCAACCCACAACGTTTTTTATTATCGTGACTTAGTCCTGGATGTTGATAAGTTTTATATTTTTTGCATCCGATTTAGATTTATAAACAATCCATCTCATATTATCAATTAAAGAAAAGAAAATCTTAAATCTAATTTTTAAAAAAAATTACTTCAACTGATATTGATCTATCAAATGTCCGGAACAACAAGAAATTCTCAAATCGATAACGCCTTATAATACCATATCTATCGTAATTTGTCCAAAACTAGCTAAAAACCGTAGCTTTATACTTATAAAACCAGATCCATAGATACATATATTCATATATATCTAATTCCTGTCCTTTTATAAATTAATCAACCACTGCTTTCCTTCATTGATTAGGTACGTAAGAAATATATTATGAAGAAAGCGCAAATTAAAAAATTGCAATAGTAGGACAGTGTATACCAAGCTTAGTCGTATCGATTCTGGATCTGCTACAGAAACAGAATTGATGATATCTCATGGGAACCACGCAGCCAACGTTGATGGCTTTGGCGTAACAACGATGACATAATTGAGTGACATAACCCGGAGATGTGTACTAAAACGTATTCTTATTAGATTGCTACGGTATTTGGTTGTTGAAATAATGGAAATATTTTAATAGGGTTGCGTGATGGTGGTTTCGTTATTTGAAAGGAAAAATTCATTATATTTATTACTTTGGAAATAGTTTTAACATTAAGCTCTCGTGCGATCTATCATCACAAGATCTTACCGTTCTATTTTTCTTCTAAAAAAATATGTCATAAGCTAAGCCATTCACGAAACAATGTTAAACAGAAACTAGATAATTGTTATAAAATGAAGACGTAAAAAAAATATTGAAAAAAAAGTCTATTAAACCAAGCGATTTCACAATAATATAAAAGAAAAGTAACCAATTAGAATGGAAACCGCAGATTAGTGATAGTTTACAACGAAAAATCTTACTGAATACCAAATATTTAATAATACCGTCCGGTGACTAGCAGAGAAGCCAACCTCTTTTTTGGCGAGGTATCGTAAATGGCGACTAAAGCCATAATGGTGCTGTTAGAAAGCCGACCCCGTTTGTCTTTAAAAAAAAACTTCTATAAATCTAAGGGGCAAACTCCCCCAAAATGAACAGCAATATAAAGTTTAGGCGGTTGCTCTTGAGGTCGATGGAGGAGACCTACGTTCAGCAATGGGCAATAATGGACATCCAATGGCTGATATGATGATGATATTTTGTTATTTGGCTTATACCGGGCTATAAAACTTCACGCTATGATTTATAGGAACAGAGCAGTAGATATAAATATAAATGCGGGTGAAAGCACGAGATATATCTTAATAAAAATATAAAGATTAAAATTTGATGATACAATGTTTTACTCCCTACTGATATAGTTAAACGCTTAGCCTCGACGACCCTCAGTAGGATGAAAATCTGTGTCAGGGGTCAGAACAAACATATGTATGTATAGCCTGCAAATTTTTGTTACGAGCGGCTATTGAACCTGCAGCTGGTAACGTAACAACCTGTCATTGTAACCACTGCGCCCGTCCTCTATTTTTGTCCGGAAAATATCGCTATATGGTGATAACACCGCACATTGTACTAAATTTGAATATATTTTTTATAATATATTGTCTACAGTAAGGTTTTAAATAAAAATATATACCTATACAATCACTTCTCATCTCAATAAATAACTAAGAATAACATCAAATAAGACCACGTTTCAAATAATTCTAAGTTTTGTTTCAAAATATTTAATTAGACTGAGAGAGTATACTCATTATGCTTATGTGATGTCGGACGGAGAACGCGACGTAAATTTGACGGTACGGTCGAAATTTTAATCGCAATTACAAGTAATGTATACAAAGTTAAGGTTTGATGTCTTAAGAATCTCCATTATGGAGATTATTATATATTATTATTATTATTATAATACTAACAAACAAAAAATAATAATAGAATTATCAAATATATTACTTAATTGCATTGTAGCGACATCTATCACGCCATAAACGAACTAGAAGAAACTAGCGTATCCTACATCGCGCTATCGAAGTTTTCAAAACTTCCTTCCCCTAAAGCATAATAAATTAGCTTGTACAATTTTAAGACAGTACTGAAACTTTTTATGCATGTTCGGCCATATGAACGGTGAACTGATAGACGACTGAAAAGCGACGACCGCTCTGGTGTAGTGGTGTGTGTAGTGTAGTAAATTATTAATATACTTACGTCGAGTTGCACGAAACCGTCGCTAACTTTCCGTTAGTTAAGTTGCAATTAATCTTAAAATTAGTTGATCTTATGATGAATTTAAAGCTGTTGGAATTAATCATCCGTTAGATAGGTCTTTAATTAAACTAAATTTTTTTGTTAACTTAATCAGATGTAGGTTTCGTGCAATAGATAATCACGATTCTTGTGATTAAATTAGTTTAATAAACACTTAAATTTAAAATTTGTTTCGTGCAACTCGGCGTTAGGCTATTAAAAAAAAGTCTCAAAAACACAACATCGAGGTATAATATGGATGAGATCTCGCAAGATCTCATTCTCGAATCGAGATTGCATTTCCTTTGTTGCCGTTGTAGCAAATGTTTATACAATTTACTTCAAAATATAATAAAATACAAAAGCAACAATACGTCATAAAATAAAACATAAAGTGTTAAGCTTTTGTGAACAAATTGTTATTTACAAATAGGGATGTTTACGGCAATGACTTTCTTCATATTGTGGTTTGCATTGTTTCATTTTCAGAATTGAGTTTAAAATAATAATATTTTATTTATGAAGTAGTCAACTTTTTTTTTTAAATATATTATTACCTTTTAAGATTTGACTTTCATGGTACATATATCTCATAATTATAATACACACTTTATGTTAAGATGATCTCTACAAAACTGTGATTATTCATGTTTTTGTTTTCTGTTCTCTTTAAAAAAGTGTATATAATAATATATTCTTTATTGTTTACCACAGAGAATAAAAATATATTATGAAGAAAAAGTTATTACACCTAATAATATGTAGATACACAATAAGGCGGTCTTTATCACTTAGTAGAGATTTCTTCCAGACAACCTCACGTGTTTGGAAACAAAGTCAATATATTATATGTAATATAGTTGAAAAAATCAAAATAAATACATAAGCTTTTAATTATAATATAAGTACAATGACATAAATATATGTACACATACTACATAAATAAATATACAATTACATAATACAAAAAATTATACAAACAGAATTACATTTTATATTATATAGTAAATTTGATATTTGATAGTAAACTTATAAGTGTGAGTTGAGTCTACAATTGAAAAAAAAATGCGTATTAGGAAAGGTAATGAGTTTATATATAATATCCAAAGTCACAAACCCAGTCATTATCCAGCAAAAAAGACAGCGCCATTAAACCTATCTTTGTCATATATATAATATTGTACAATGTAATATGCTTTGAAAACTAATTTTCTATTGATAGAAGTTAAGAGTAAGGTTTTCTTTAAAAAGCATCTCCGGAAATATTTGCTTGAAGCTCTGGATTCTATAGACTATATTGACCTTTCCACTACATGTTTTAACACACAAAATTTCACAAAATTTTTAATTTACGTCATTTTTTATTAAACATGTCAATATTTTGTCGATTTATATTTATGTGTACTAATATTTGTATATATGTATGTGTTCTTTTGTGTATTTGTCTTTTATGTTTTTTTTTTTCTTTTATAACTTTGTTATCACGACCAACTGTTATCAACACACGTTAACAGGAGTTCAAGTACACGTTCAGTTACAGTTAGAAGTTTACGTCACAGAGTGTTCAGTTTAAATTATAATTGTCAAAAATTTTTAAGCATCACTTCTCTTATAAAACAGTATAAATATCACCAGTCTAACAAGTATCAAAATGTGGGTGAAATCGTGAGAGTCACCTAGTGTCGCTATAAATCAAGTGTCGTGATAAGTCGTTAAATATGACATCAATAGTTTCACCACATGAAACCTTCTCCCGACCTTTGTCCCTTATCAGATTTGAATTGTTTATACCGTTATGATAGGACACCTCTAAATGTACCAATTTCAAAATATATAAGATGCAATCTGACCTTTTAAAAATACAACTGACGTTTTTTTTTACAAGATGTGTCTGGTAATAGTAGCTAAAATATTTATTTATTTAAATATTGTTTAATTAAATATTATTTAAAATATTTGAAATCCCGACTGCCATTAATAAAATCTTATATTAAAACTATTTACTTCACTAACTAAAAGGTAGTCAAATACAAAGACAAGAAAGAAAGAGACCAGAAAGAAGATAATTCAAGAAAGTTTGGAAGACCTACCACCTATATACATTTTATATGAATAATATTTTTAATAGATTTTATATTACTCGTTCTATTTCTATGATTTTTTTGTTAAAAATATAATATGCACATATAAACAGGTCAGAAACAGAACCCGTCTTTAGGGCTTCTTACAAAATGTCTTCGTACCGAATCCAATTATTCTTTTACAATTAAAAATCCACATTGTCCAGAAGTAACAGGCTATCAAATATCACGATAGGACTCACTCTCTTAACACGAATCAGTGGAATATCACTAATTTTAAGTGACTATTCACTTTTTATCAATGTGAGAATCGTAACACGCAGAATTAGTGACTATTCAATGTATGAATATATGAATTTCAGAATTCACTGATTTGATTATTGAATATGTATATGTATATTAATGAGTATTCACTAACTTGTTATTGAAATTTAATGATATGAAGCTTCAATAACGTAATTAATGAAAATTCCACTGATTCATGTTTAGAGAGCATAGTATCGGAGAAATAGCCATGATTGTCAACACGGGTGAAAAATTCGAGTTCCTAGGACTGCTTGTTACAACTTTACGGGTAAAACACGTTGAATAAATATTTACTAATAGAATATACCCGTAATAGATATTGTATAATTACCATCATCTCCCATTGAATAACAGTTATCAAAATTATGTAAAAAAATATACAACATATGATTTAATTAACAACATTAACTTTTTTTTTTAATTTAACGTATTTTTAGAATCTTATCTTGTTTACTAACAACACGATTCCAATCTGTTCGTACCACAGCTAATTGTGAGTACAATTGTCCATACGTTCCCATAGCATAGTTATTTAGGCTACTTTCGGTAAATAATTGTAACTACTGTTTGGGAAATATAATTTTTTTACGACGTAATCATTTATGAAACAATGGATTTTCAAAATATTTCTCGTGTTAAGTCATCAAAAAAAAATTGTTTAATAAATTCGTTTCTTACATTGACTATGATATACAATTAAAATTCTACATATATATTGTGTGCTTGTTACGTTTTTTTTATTGTTAAGTTTTGTCATATATTTTAAAATATTTCCGAAAGTTATGATAGCATAACTAACTAATTATAATATCTATCATATAATTATAATTACCCGTTATTATTTTTTCGTAATTTGTTTACAAAATTAAAAATTTCAAAACATATACACACATTGCGTGTTTAAATACGTAAAACGATTAAGCAATATACTGATGATACACCGTTGAAAAGCTTAAAACAAGGTATCATAAAAAAAAATGGAAATTATTCGCAAACGCCCAGTGGAACAGAGACAGGTTAAGCTCCGCTTGTCGAAGTTTCTACAAATGAGAAAGACCTAGGTTAGAAAACTCAAGCAGTAGGTACTAATTATTACAGCACAACAGAGTTCCGGCGTTTACTTTATTGTACTGTACTATGATATAAATTGGTTATTATAGCTGATTTTCGGGCGTTAATTGAGCCTCAGATCCCCCAAAATCTCTGACTAAATTCGAAATCTGACTAAATTAGCTGTATTATACACCTTAGCCGTTAAATTAGTAGTAGTTAAGGTGAAACAGACCCTAAGGGGCTGTTTTATCTCCTGCTGATAATGAACTGAACTAAACTGAACCAGCCTGTAAAAGTCCCACCGCTGGGCAAAAGCCTCTTCTCCATATAGGAGAAAGGTTGAAGCATAATCTGCCACGCTAATCCATAATGAAAATAAATTAAGTTTATTTCACACATAAAATACTGATAATGCCTATCAGTAACTTATTTATGAGATAAACTTTATCAGCAACCGCTGAAACAGGCCCTTAGACTATGAATGGATCAGTTAGTCTGCAGATAGTTTACACAACGACCACAGACAAAAAAGCAAAATAAATTACAATCAACTCATTCCTTTCTACAGGCTTGACAATCTCAGTATTATAATATTTAATCCACGTTTTGTATTAGAGAGCTAATATACAAAAATATGAGCTAACTACAAATCTAAGATTATGGACTAGTTTGAAGATATTTCATGTTTCAAATAATGGCTGTAGATAAAAAGCAAAAAGTTACTAAAATTCATTCTTACGTATAGACATCCTAGAACTATGTATATTGATTCCGTTAATGAAATCATGTCATCAGTATTTATTTGATGTATCGGTATTTATAACATACCTTATTTTAAGATGGAAATGGTTAGTACTACACGTATTTCCATTATAATAATAATAATAAATATTAACCAACAATCACACCACGTTAACCTAGCCCCGTGATAAGTTCGTAAGAACTTGTGTTACGGGTACTAGGAACGGAAATAAATTTAAGATATAAATACATATATACATAAATACACATCCATGACCCGGTGCAGACATCTATATTCGTCATACAAATTATCTGCACCTGGCGGGATTCGAACCCGCGACCGCTGCGTAAAGTGTCCAGTTGCCTGACCACTCGACCAGCCGGCCGTCAAGGCCATTATAGTTACAAATCATGTATTAAAGTATAGTATCAGCCAATATTATCTGTGGTTAATCCTAATCACTTTGATATTTATCTGTAACAATTTAACACGTGTTACAAACACAATTTAACTGACTCTTTTAACATACATACACCTATGTAAAATATATGATAGCGTACCAATGATATTTAAAAAAATATAAAAACAAAAATGAAACGAAAAAATGTTGATCCAATTCCTTTCGAGAAATGTCAAAATGAGCGTAATTTTTTTTTTATTACAATTCAAATATGACATTTGAAATCTAATATATATAAATCTCGTGTCACAATGTTTGTCCTCAATGGACTCCTAAACCACTTAACCGATTATAATAAAATTCGCACACCATGTGCAGTTCGATCCAACTTGAGAGATAGGATAGTTTAAATCTCAAATTATAGTCGCAATTTTAATTTATTGCTAATTATTTGTCTGTTATTATTTGACAGTCACAATTATCTGTTAACTCCAAATGATTCTAACAGATGTCGATACCTTTCGACTGGGTTGAGTAAGTAATCAATAGATGGCGCTGCTAATAAATCTACGAACGTGTCATATAAGCTACATTTTAACAGCATAATTACCACGTGTTGTTGAGGCTAAAGTATAAATTAAATTTATTTTTATAATTTTTAAAATTTTAGTTAAATACCCGTGCGAAGCCGGGGCGGGCCGCTAGTGTACTTTTAAATATCGACAGTTAATCAAAAGAGTAATTAAAGAAAAAAAAAAAACATCGAACCCGCAGAAGCATGATATAAACAAATTAATCATTTTAAACGAACATAGATAAAATGAATTCTGTAAATTAAAAACATACATTTTTATGATTTTATTTATAAATAATTATATAAGCCACATTTTATTTTACAAAAAAAGTAAACTTTGTGAATTACAGTTAAATAATTTAATTAATAGTAACCTAGTCATATTTTATACTATCAAAGTAAAACCAAAACCTACTCGAATGAAATCGCAGGCAAACCCTAGCTACAAAATAATAAAATAATTAAATCATATTTTATACTATCAAAGTAAAACCAAAACCTACTCGAATGAAATCGCAGGCAAACCCTAGCTACAAAATAATAAAATAATTAAAAAATTTAATTTAAAAAATCTAGTACGACTAAGCGAACCACAATTACGAAATTTATAATTATGCAATAAATCTAGTACTTAAAATTTAAATGTCAAATAACCCAGATTAGGTTTTAAATTAAAAGCAAATTGAGCATTGACATTATAACATTATAAATTAGATATCGATATTAAAATGACATTTTCATATGTTTCAAGTCATCTCAGCGTTGCTGTGTGTGCGTCACTCTAGTACAGACACATTAAAGCACACAGATTCAGTGCTATATTAGGTACAGTCGAAAGTGCGTTCATCCTCGTCTATACTGTACTGTATCAGCCTGTAATCAATACCACTGCTGAGCGAAGGCCTCTTCTCCATATAGAAAAAGGGTTGGAGCTTAATCCACCACGCTGCTCTACTGCGGGTTGATGGATAATTTCCCTACCATGAGTAACGATCGTTATCAGGTGTCTATGATAACTACCGGAACCGACGGCTTTACGTGCTCTCCGAGGCACGATGGGGAGACCCACATGGACGTATACCCAGACCGGAAACAAATATTTGTACAAATAAAAATATCTGTCCCGAGCGGGAATCGAACCCGCGACCGCCGGCACGCCGTTTCAGGTGACTACTCGCACCACTAAACCAAAACGGTCGTCGACAAATTATTCATACTTAAGAAAATTACTACTAATATAAAATTTTAGCATATCGTCATTAACCTGCGAATTTAGGACGTGTTACCTTACACGTATTTGTTTTAATTGATGTAATTTTACACGTGCGAATGTTGCTTATTTTATTACAATAAAAATACCGTGACAATGTTACTATATAAATGCCATCTGGTGACAGCCAGAGAAGAATAGTCCCGACCACTTTCTTGCTGAGGTGTCGTAAAAATGGTGATGGGCAGCAGCGTCACCATATCACCATGCCACAAAACACTGCGCTAGTCAACCCACCTGCCAAGCATGGCGAGTATTGGCAAACCCCCTAGAGATGATGGGGAAGGTCTACGTTCAGCTGTGGGCATTCACCGGCTGATGTATTATTCTGTCGTCTTATGACTCGTGTGTAGATATCCATATCCTAATATTAAGTTACTTAATTAAAAAAATAAATAAGCCAGTAAGTTTAGAATCATGTGTCGGGGGTTATACAAACATTTTTCATGAGCGGATGTCGAACCAGCAACAGTCATTTGCTGCTATCACTGCGCCAAACAACAAAAATATGTATAAAATACTACTAAAAACACATTAAAATACTTAAAATATATTATTAATATTTTATTATAATAAAAATCACCGCATCGAGCTTTATAGCTTTTTTTTTCATTCACTGTAACGTGTGTGTCACATAAACAAAAGCTGCATGTTATAAGTACACGGACATATGTAAAAAAACTCCCACATGTATATAGACGTGTGTTAAAATAAGTTGATCGATCTTCATTAAGGTTAAACGTAAATACAACGTTCGCATAACGATTTATGTCACGGTCAATCAAGACTCGTCCAATGACAAGGTTTCGTCCCCAGCTTTACTCATTTGAATTTTTATTTATCTAGATCTAGAAGAAAATATTGCCAACCGTTCTGGTGTGCTGGTGTGAGTAGTAGCTTCAATACCGGCGGTCGTAGACAGGATGAAAGACAAAATGTAATTTAGTCTTAATTCGTTAAAGCGTAGTCCGACTTCATTCATATATTCCTATCATTTTTTTTTAGTAAGGAGATATTTTAAATGTCCGTAAATATTTAAATTTTTTGGTTTAATAGTTTGGAATACATATTATCGTCTTTAGTATTATATCCAAGTAACCTGAACGGTGGAATTTACAGACACATTTAAACGCGTGACTCATCTTACTTAAGGAAAGTACCCATACTACGTGACCAATTTTTAAAAAAATTTACCTACCCCCCCCCCCCTCGGTGCCACACGTAGTATTTGCTAAGACCCCCACCCCCTGTAAAATATGGTTTTAAGTCATTTTTTGCAAACAGAAAGTGAAAAAAGTGTAGTCAATAGTAGTAGTGGTATAGTCGAATCGCGGAGCAGAAAGAATTTCGTACATTGACCTTTTACTACCTGTATCTGTCACTCCCCCGTCCTTCGTATATAAATTGCGTCTTGCTCGTACGTAAATTGCAATATATATATTGGGAGGTCAGTCTGGATCGATGATTCTTGTTGTTTAAAAGATCAGATATTAGATCAGGTCAGATATTAGATTTGACTATAGTGTAGCTTAGTGTTGCCACCTGTGAGTTTAAAAAGCTCTAAACGTTATGCGCCATATTTAAACATAATTCGAAAAAGCGCGAGATTTCTCAAGAGTATATTGACAACGTGACGAAAACCTAAGACCATTGTGAGACCAAGCGTGGTATTTTTGAACATCCTTCCTGAACGGATCACGTGGTATGGGTACGACTTAGTAAAACAGATACCAATAGCAAACAAAATCGCGGGTACAGCTAGTGCATAATATTATACAGTTATTAAGAAACTTTTTTTCGAGTTCCTCTATGTTGTAAATTTCTCGAACAAATCTCCATATTTTGTAAGGTATTACCTAGACCTTTACTGCGATAATATAAACTAAATACATAAATGTAAATAATAGTTAAATATATGATAAATACTTAATGTATGTTAGTACATACATAAACACTCAAAGCACGCAACTTTCGAAGATATAGTTTATTATGTATATAATATTCAAATGTCATGGTTAAGCAAAAACAAGAAATGTTCCGTAAGGTACAAAAACTGTAATAAAAAAAATTAATATATAATTCGTCATATATAAAAATATTGTAATATTGTATATATATATAAAGATATTGTAATAAACTGACATACATATACATTTCTTTTACGATTAGTGACATATAAATAACCTTGATACACTTTAATTATATGTACTAGACCACTCACTCGGTTTTACCTTTCGAATTTTTCTTTCTTAACAGATTTGTTGACACTAACATTGTTTTACTAAACATTTTCTAGGCAATGGCATTTTGCTCACAATTTAGCATTGACAGTGACCCCGCTTTCCACTCCAGGATCGTGGGTTCGATTCCCGCCCCGAGTCTGGATGTATTATTTATATATGTATAAATATAATATATTAGTCGACTGTTACCACTAAACAGACGACCGTGTGTTTATGTTAAATATATTTATATATTTATTTCTATTTCTTTACGTAACTTTTTACATCTTATAACCGCCTTTAAAAGACTTTCTACAACAAATATTACTTTAAAAATCAGCCCTATGTAATCCGCATTTTTAAAATCTTGATGAAGACATGAAATCGTAACTTAATATAGCCTATATAATAAGCTTACGATAAAAGATCTATAACAATTTTTAATGGCACTCTTATCCATATTATTGCGTAGGTACAAACAAACAAACGAAATAATTATTTTAAATTTATAATATTGAAATGGATAATTTATTATGCTGACCGTAAGTTAAGCAAGATCAATTATTATGTAAATGCCATCTTCCCATATTTTGTTCTATAACGACTTATGTAATCGTAACTATTTGTTTTATATATCAAGGTTATAAAATCGTCTTATAATATATTATATTATTAACTTTCTTACTATTTTAATGATTACATACGAAAAATTCCGTATTACTTATTTTACAGCCAGACATGCGTTTGAATTTATATCGCGTGCGTTAATTTTCATTCTGCGATAACTCCTAAGATATTCATTTCAATTATATGGCGTAAGCCGTAAAGAATTATCATAATGTGCACGAAATACTTAATGTAACAATAATACACTTTATTGTACACCAAAATAGAAATATTACATAACCAAAACGTGTACATATAACAAGGTATTATACAAAGGACTGCTTTATTGCCGAAAAGCGATCTCTTCCAGGCAACCTAGGAGCAGAGGAAATGGTCTTAAAATGATTATTAGGGTACATTACTCCATATTATATAAATTTACATATATGTACACGTAAATAGTTCAGTGTTGTTGTATTTCCGCGGGCGTGGAATGGGGTTGCGTAGGAGGCGCTACTTAATGCGCCTCCAATAACGCCCCTGTGCCCGTGTCGGACCGGGATGGGAACCCGGTCCTGCTAGACACGGCGTCGTCGGGACTGTTCAGAGGTGAGCTGGACAGTCCCCATGAAGGAGAAGTCTGGCCTTTTCGCCGAGGCCAGCCTATCACTGGAGGGATCCTGTTGCCTGCAGATCCGGGACCCCCCAATTAAAGCGGCTGAAGGCTCCCGCAAGGGTTTAGTACGGTATTGCACTCCCAAAGTGCCGTGTCCGACATAGGTCTAGGACTGTCACCCGGGCGTCCTAGATATCATCCGTAAATGGATTCCCCTGCGACAACAACAAAAAAAAAGTGTTGTTGTGATTACTTTTAATCCATATTATATTAACATGTGAAACATTGTGACCTTTTTAGTTGAAATGGATCATCCGTTTTTCTTTAAAGGTTAAATTCGTGTGACTCAATTTTAAATATTTAAAAGTAGTAGGTGTTTCAGTTACTTCAAGGATGTAGTGTTACAACGTAATGTAATACATTACGTATTCGAATTATAGGTATAGTTACTTCAAACTAATCTCATCCCATCTTATAATGAAGCTTATAGTTATTAAGTTTTTTTTTTCTTTTTTTGTTATGTATATTTAAAATACCCGTCAATGATCAACCCGTCAAATAACGTTAATGATGTCGTTAATTATTGCCTACAACTCTATAGTATCTTAATCTTATTACCTGTGCTCAAACGGCATCCTTGAGTCTGTAGACAGACGGAACAGCGCCCTCTGTTTTCTGGTTCCGACTATTCTTACAGTTTATCGAATGTCTTCTTCAATAAAAAATATATTTAAAAAACCGGATATAGTACACCCGTCGACTGTTCTTAAGGTAGGCAACTTAATGTGTGTGTTTTAGGTAACCGCAGGTAAATAAATGACGAAGGATTAGTGTATAGTCATACCAACTGGAAGTTGCACTACTTACTCGTGACAGATATATGTAAAGGTCATACAGACGTTTGTCTTGGTCTGGGAGGTCATGTTTGTATTGTGTCTGTTCCCGAATGCCTAACACAAAATTCTTATCTTGATCCATTAAGTTTGAGATGTTCATTTATTTCAAGGAAATGTGTTTATAAAATAAATCATACGTTAAATTGACTACAAATATATTTATCTTCATTGTCTTAATAATTATTTAATAAAACTTCGTGTTATTTTTGATTAATTATAACAAACAATTGTCAAGATAAAAATATAATGACAATTACTTCACTGAAATAGTTTACCGCAAAATATTAAAGAATTAATAATGATATATCTAAATTCACAGAGGTATCGTTCGTTTCCCAGCGGCGACCTCTGTTCCAGCGTACAATGGATTTTCTTCTCTAATTGCATTTAATTACACGACGCTATGCCGATTTTTTTTCGGTCAAGAACGAAACATTATGCTTGTGTCATTGTGATATGACAATTGTTCAATTTTTTTTTTCAAAAATAATTAGATTAGTTGAAAACCGAAATGTAAGCAATTGCACTAGAATTCAAATACTCGCTCAAACAGGGTTGTTTACATATTACTAGTGGTCGCCCAGTGGTCGAAATTCGACCTAATCTGTAATTAACAGCATTGTCAACATCATAAAAATATGATTGCACATAACATGGTGAGCATATGCAACAGTCATTGAACCTGGTCTGTGATAAAAAAATTCAGAAAAAAATTCGTTGCAAGACCTGTATTTAAAACCGTGTTGACAACAGACTTTGACAATAAACAAAATTTGTGTATATATGTACATTGTACATATGTGTGTGTGTAGAGTTTTTTTTTTTTTTAATTAATTTAATGTATTTTTTGAGCATTATTATAAAAAATATTAGGATTCTGCACTTCTTCTCCATATAAACTTTAACTGTGCCAAATTTGATACTTCTCCGTCCGCGTAATTTTCGTAAAAAGGGTACAAAGTTTTTGCTTCGCGTATTAATATATAGATGTTTCCTATGTCACATGATGCATCTAACATCAAAATGTATACCTTACATCAAAATGTATGTATACCAGTTATTAATATTTTCGTTAAAAAACGTTTCGTTTCAATTACAATACTTCCTTTACGTACAAGGAAATAATGTGCGAATTGTCTCCGTAATAGCGACATGGATTCTGACGTAATATCACAATATACATCAATAGATGATTCATATCCATCTTAAAACATTGAAGTAACGCGTGTACGTTTGTCCGTCATTTTATAAGTGGGCATTGATGGACTGTTATGTAAAGGCGTACTTTACTTTCAAAATAGAAAGGATACAATTTGACTCATCAATGGCTTAGATATTTAAGTAACAGGTGTTTGCGGAAAAAATAAAAATATTGCTAGTGTTTTTTAATTTATTTTAATAATAAAATCTGGTAACATTTTAGGTTAAAAAAAGAGTTTATAAGCTTAATACAAATATAGTATACAAATTTTTATCTTTGAATTACTTCTATCTTATTGATAGTTCACAATAAGTGCTGTTGTCAAAGAAAGGGTCAGCTATGTTGGCGCAGTTGGATGGATGGCGCAAATGGCCCTGCTTTTAGTGCCGGAGTAACTGGTTCCATTTCTACTTAGAATTTAGGTGAATTATTTATATAATTATGTTTTATTTATATATAAATTTATTAAAAAATTGATATATAAATGTGTAAATATGTCGGTGTAAACACAGGCGTTAAGTTGCCTAACTTAGGAACAGAGGACCGTGCGTATGTTGAACATGAAAATAAAACAAAGCAAAAAGAAATTGTTTTTCAATTTGCATTGATGCCAAACTATCTGAGACAAGTTATTCTATCTATAGTCATGAGTCGTGACAGGTATAGAAATTTTGATGTAAGTAAAATCAAGGTAGTCAAGCCGTATATTATCTGTGATGTTTTATCTTAGACCACATCTTAATTGTAACATCGTGAGCCAAAGTTCGTTGTCTCCTCAAAGAGTATAATTTATATATATTCTCCTAGACAAAAACTTACGTCACATTCATTGTTTATGTTAATTAGCAATTTTGAAAGATACTGACTCCAAACTTGATAGTTCGACTTTTTTTTAAAAAGTACCCTTATCTAAATAGAATACAGAATGTGTCATTATAGTATAGGTACTGTACTGTATCAGCCTGTAACTGAGCGAAGGCCTCTTCTCCATATAGAAGAAGGGTTGGAGCTTAATCCACCACGCTGCTCCACTGCGGATTGGCGGATATTTTTTGGCCATGAGTAACGATCGTTATCTGGTGTCTATAATTACAAACGGGACCGACGGCTTTACGTATTCTCTGAGGCACAGTGGGGAGACCCACAAGGACATACATCCAGACCAGAAACAAATATTTGTATAAAATACAAATATCTGCCCCGAGCGAACCCGCGATTGCCGGCGCGCGGTCTGAGGCGACTACTCGCACCATTACACCAGAAAGGTCATCATTATAGTATCATTAAAACTTTTATATTTTTTACTATAAAACCGACTAAACACTAGATAAAAGCCTCTTCTCTTATTAGGAAAAAGGATTAATCTTAAAATTTAGCACTTGAGTATTGTTACATTTTTTTTTTATTTTTTATTTTTTTTTTTATTTTTTTTTGACGGCCGGCTGGTCGAGTGGTCAGGCAACTGGACACTTTACGCAGCGGTCGCGGGTTCGAATCCCGCCAGGTGCAGATAATCTGTATGACGAATATGTCATGTAATAGATGTCTGCACCGGGTCATGGGTGTGTATTTATGTATATATGTATTTATATCTTAAATTTATTTCCGTTCCTAGTACCTGTAACACAAGTTCTTAAGAACTTAGCACGGGGCTAGGTTAACGTGGTGTGATTGTTGGTTAATATTTATTTATTTATTTATTTATTTTATTTACATTTTAACCTTAAATAACCTCGAATTTGAACATTTCAATCAAGATCCGTACTTAATATCCTCTGGGTCATCTCTGCTCAACATTATTACCAAAAGCGTTGTCTAAATAATAAAAACTAATGATTAAAAATATCAATTACTGATAATATCTACTTGTATTAATGATATCTCAAAACAATAGCCTAAAGGAAGGTTACCTCCCACCAAATTCACGGGAAAAAATGCTCTAACTTTATTTTTGCTGTTCATGTATCTACACGATAATTCTTATGACAAATTTTTATAAAATATTATACGTAAAAAGCACGACTTTCCCTTGAAAAAAATACCTTATTTGAAATCACAAATCAGGGTGTGCAAGCCTCATAAGTTTAATTCAACAAACACCACTCTATAAATAGTCACCACTACACCAAAAAGTTGATATCGGAAAAGAAACAAAACAAAACTCTTTTTATAGTTTTGTTTCGTTCTTATGACATTTTAAATCGATGAAGAAACCTGAGATTAGTGTAATTTAGAAACATATTAAAATAGTTTTAATGTTAGTAAATCCATTTTCATCTCATTTAACATTTTTATACCATTTCAAAGTGACACAGATGCATCAAAATGTGCTTCAACGCAAAACAATACATTTGTTTATTTGCGATATATTTAATATAATATTACAAAACAAAAATATATATATAATGGGGTCATTTAAACTCCAATAAAATTTAAAATGTCATTAATGTTAATTAGCAGGTTCACACATTAAGGTGACTATATGTGAACATGAATCCTGGATTACGAAAACAATAAAACAAAACACTTAGTCCAATAAACTTCAGCAAACAATTTAATCAGCGTCACGCACTATTTCCATGGAGCGGATGATCGTATCGGTAGAGCGAGATGAAAACGAGTGTGGCCTTTCATTGTTCGTCCGTCCAGCTTTCTGTGGGCCGAAGGTCGATTTTTAACTATCTCAAGAAATAAACTTATCAGCTTTAATATGTAAAAGCTAATTATTTCTCGCTTAGCAACATATGCAAATATAATCACACGCACACATTGACACATATGTATGTGTAATCAAAATACTTATTACATATACATATATGTGTGATATGAGCGATCCTCAATAAACACAGATTTCAAATCATCTGACATGAAAAAAAAATCTAATCGGCTGTTAAAATAATCATCAACCATGACACACACTTGCAACTCCAGAGGAACAATGGCTACTAGCTAGAAAAATGAGCAAAGAGGTACTAAGGATAAGAAAAGAGTAGGAATGTTGGTTTATCACAGTTTTATTCAACATACAAAAGTACTTATTGTATCTATTGCACGACAACTTTCCCTGAATTTGTACTACAAATTAATTGGCTCTACTAAAAAAAATAACGAATAATATTAATTGTAATTGTAAATAATTATATTGTCTTAATATTCACAATATGATGTAATTTTATAAAATCCAGCAAAAAAAAAAAAGATTCAGGGACAGTTGCTTTCTCCAGTAACAACAACATTTATATTAGCTGTCACACAAACAAATTCATCTATTATTATTTATTACATTTAAACATTGTTGTAAATTTTCCTTAATTCCGTAATTTAATTACCTTCTCATAAAATTACTCCAAATTACTTTTCCGATCTTTCATACGACTTTTTGAAATTGACTATTACCAAGATACTCATTATTGACATTGTTTCTTAGATCATTATTAACATGATAACAAAAATTAAATATTTTAAATATGTTAAAGTAAATAACGCACTAACCAACGCAATATCGTAATAAATTTCTATACATACATTAATTATATTAACTTACGTACATTATGT
Organism: Euphydryas editha; assembly: GCA_036937285.1. Classification (NCBI taxonomy): domain Eukaryota; kingdom Metazoa; phylum Arthropoda; class Insecta; order Lepidoptera; family Nymphalidae; genus Euphydryas; species Euphydryas editha. The sequence goes on along the minus strand of JAUPFZ010000022.1, from coordinate 951,574 downwards.
ACCAAGTTACAGTTGCTGCGTATTGCGTATATCATAGCATATTTATCACGCAGATAACTGTATAATAGTGCTCTTGTTTACCTTTCAAATAAAAAATATCCCAACATTCAAATTTATTTCAATGTAAAATATAATAATAATGTAACAACCTCTTGATAACTGCTGGATATTGTCCTTTTTTTCCTGTGAAAAATAAGGATAGAGCTTAATCTTCTACTCTGTTCCGTTGGTTCATAGACAGGTTTCAGAATTTATTCGAAAATGCAGGTTTCCTCATTATACTTTCCTTTGCAAGAACTATTGAAATGTATTAGTTTGAAACTTACCATCATTTATTTAAAATTTACATTAACTGGACCTTAAACGTAAAATGATTAAGTTAGAAAGAGAAAGATTATTGAAAATTTTCTGGATGTTCCATTGCCCACTTTTACTTATCTACGGATCTGATTTTGATTTTATTTGCATTTATTACATATCATGTTAAATAAGGAAGGCTATTCGATATAAAATAACTCGCCATAGTTACAAAAAAAAAAAATAACCATTCTGACAATCATCAAAACTCTACGCGTGTCATGTTACATAGTACATACTAAGTGTACCAATATACACATAACAATAATTGATACAACACGATTACAAAGTTAACAGTTGTAATAAAAAGGATGAGTATAGCTTTTTTTAGTATATACATAGTAGAAATTAATACGTACAATAAATTACAACAAATAAATCACATCAATCAAATCGACTTAATTAATAACAAGTAATAAACTTATGTAACGAAAATTGGATCGTAATTAATCGCAATTAATCAATATAATTCATGCGTGTCTGTCTGCAGTTTTGATGTATAGGAGTGATGATATAATATACAATAAGGACACAACTTTATTGAATAAGAATGTGTAGCGTTATTTCATACAAGCTATACCCGCAACTTCGTTCGCGATACTTCCTTACTTACTCCTATGGCGCTGAAACCCCAAAGTGGGTCTTGGCCTCCGAGACGAGAACTCTCCATCTTGTCTGGTCCTGAGCGGTCTCTTGCCAATTATTATTGGCTTGTACCGTGCACAGGTCTCCCTCCACTCGATCGCGCCATGGATACTTAAGTCGTCCAACCGGGCGTCGGCCCGATGTTCGGCCCAAGTGAGCTTTCTTCAGTCCTCGTTCCTCACCCATTCGTTCTACATGACCAAGCCAACGGAGGCGTTGTGCTTTTATTTCTTCAAATATATTTGGCTCGACCATAAGTTCCTGTAATTCGACGTTCTTTCGGACTCGGCTTCCATCCTCTCGTCTGGTAGGACCAAACATCTTCCTAAGAAGCTTTCGTTCGGTGACTAAAAAGTTACGTTCTTTATTCTGGTTTAGAGTCCAGGCTTCACAACCATACATCAGTATAGGTCTTATAATTGTTTTATATATCCGCAGTTTGGTGTTTTTACTTAAAGGCATAATGAGCACTTTATGCAAGGCTGCACCGCACTTGAAGTTATTTTGGATGCGAAATAAAAAAGTAAAAAAATATCCGATCGTTCGCGATACTCATTTCAAATTCCATCCCCTCACCCAAGTAAACCGTACTCAATTTATAAAAGGTATCTTGAATCCTAGCTCGTAGTCTCTCAACACATTTATCTAAGTTTTAAGTTACTTGCACAATCGCATCTGCAATTACATATTTTAATATAAACAATATTACCTATACATACTTTATATGATAATTTATTACGTATGTAATCTTTAGAATCGTATTTTATATACAAATTACGTGTATAATTGTATGCAAAAACTATTAAAATTTCCCAATCGGCCGTCGACAATGTTTAAATAGCAGATAATAATTAGGAATTTATATGCAAATTGTATAAAATATATATTTTTCATATCTTTTCGTGTACTTGAACTATTTATATAATTCGTTTTTAGATTCATCTATACTAATAATGTTATAATTTAACATAATAAAAATAAATTAAGAAATATATTATTTATTTGATTACAAAAAAAAACATGTTTTACTTTCTAGAAAGTAGAAGACGAAATAAGACATTTTTTTATTAAATAAGGTTTATCGGTATAAATTGTTACAAATGAAACTCGAAGAATAATCTAGATGTTATAATATTATAATATCTACATTATATTAATATAAAAACAATTAAATATAATTTCGAACAAATCATTAGCAATATCTATTATATTTAATCTGTTTTTTCTACTAATCACTCGACATTTTAATTATTAACAAAGTAGGTATGCAATATTTAGCCTTTAACAACATTGTCTTAAGAACTGAAATCGTTTAAATTTTCATTAAGAAATAGTACTTATATCACAATTTACTATCGAATGTCTTTATGAGTATATGGTCCAAGTAAATGAATACTTATTCGATTACTATTTTTTGTATATAAATACAAATTTACCTTATTTAAATAATTTCGTACAATGAATCAGATAAACTTATGATGTTAATTTTGGACTTATTGTAATTTCATTTCATATAATGCACAAATAAGGCAAATATTTAAAATATATGTATATACTTTGAAGCTTATTAAATAACACAGTACCTGGATGACCGAGCTTTGCTCGGTTAAATTATATTTAGAAACAAATTACATAATAATGAAATATGAATAATATTTTCGATCTTACCGACATAATAATAAAACAATAGGAACTGGTTATTTAAATATAAAAAATATAAAAAATAAAAAGAACTCTCAATAATAGTTTTTTTTTTCACAAAAAAATAAACTTGAAAAAGGAAAAAAATTGGTAGGGAGACACCTAGACTCGAACCCGGGTCTTCTGATTTTAAATCCACCCGTTCCCATCCGAGCTATAACAAACTTAACGATGACAGCGAAATTTACCTTCGTATTCTAATGACGTTTTTTAATTGCCTGAAAAAAATGGATAAAACGACATTTTCTAAAAATAAATCCTAGCTAGATCGATTTATCGCCCCGAAAACCCCCTGCATACTAAATTTTATGAAAATCGTTGGAGCCGTTTCCGAGTTTCAGATTATATATTTATATATATACAAGAATTGCTCGTTTAAAGATATAAGATATTGTTCTTAAATAGTATTAAAAACTAATATTATATTTTCAAAAGTACAAATTTCTTAACAAGAATTTACTTAAGATTTTTTAATAGTGTAACTGATAAATTTAAAACGTCATTCCATGAAATTGTACTTCCCTATTAAAAAACTCTATGATACCATTAAAAGCGACAAAAGCCTCATAGAAACCAATAAATATTTATATATTTCTATGCGGCTTTTGCCGCTTTTAATCGAATCCTATGATAGTTTTTCAATAGGGTTGTAACGTATTACTATCAACAGCTAGTCATTTTTTACACAATTACGACGAAACCCAAAAGGAAGGTTATGTTTCCGTGTATTCCTGATTTCGATAGTTTACATATCATTATAGACTCTTGTCTCACGAGCCATGATAATTTTAAAACTCTAAGTGACAGATTTTGGATGTCATACGAGTATTGTAAATTAAATAAATGTTTATAAATCGGTAATCGCTTATAACTTATACCGCAATAAACTTCGCTTTCACTACATAACAGAGATGCGGTCGGCCCAGCCATCAAAACTCGAGTATAATCGATCACGTCCCTGCAGTAATACGACGTAATTCTACAAATCATTGTTTAGGCTTGTTAAACATTAACCCAAATGATACAGATAATGATAAAATTAAAGCTATTTTAACTCTTGAAATGTAAGGTTTATATGCAATGGGTACGTTCGCGCGCCCTCTTCTAATTGATAATTCATCACTTTTATAGGATTTTTTAATCAATGCATTCCACAGACCACATGCGCGGAAATGATACTTCTTTAATCAAAAACTGAATTTAACTGTCAAACTTTAGTAAATAATTGTTTGCTATTGTTCATAAAAGATAATAAACAAAATTATCTTCTTACATTTATTCACTACTTATTATTTTAATTAAAAACTGATAAATAAAAAACTATTGCGCATGTCCCATTTCCGTTTCCGCGCATGTGGTCTGTGGAATGCATAGATTAAAAAATCCTATAAAAGTGATGAATTATCAATTAGAAGAGGGCGCGCGAACGTACCCATTGTTTAAAAAAGGTCTTAAGCGACATAATGTTGATATCAATGCAGTATCTTAGACATGACATCTAGAGAGATGGATCCTACCTATGATTGAACTCAGTAAAGTGTCGATCCTGTGCTAATTTTGAGATAAAATATGGCCAATGTGTTATTACTGATAAAATATAAATTTTACTAAAAAAATCTTCAATTAGGTACAATTTCATTAAATCTATATTATTTTAAAATTAAAAACTCAAAACTGAACTGAACAGAAAAAAAAGACTTTAATTTAAGTTATAATTAGCCTTTAATTTATGATTACTATTGTCTGTAAAGCGTCACCCTATCCTGCTACACACTGCGCTCGCCAACTCGACTGCCAAGCGTGGCGAATATTGGTAAACCACCCTAGAGATGATGGGGGAAAATTCAACAGTGAACATCTAAAGGCTGATGTGGTGGTGTGTGGTGGTGGTGGTCTGTAAATAAACTAGAGTCGTACGTTTTTTGAAATCATCCTATTAACTTCTAACATAATTACGAAGTGACGTTAGCTTGTTTGTGCAGATGATTGTCACTTACAACCAAGGAATTTATATCATAACTGGAACGCTCACTTAATGAAATTGTATATTCAAATATGCACCTTGAAATATTTGACATAAGATTGACATTGGCTTATAACATGTAAAGTGAAAAATCGTTCCGAGCATTTCGTTGAGTACTGGTATTTTGTCTCTTTCTTACGAGAGTTGCCTTGAATCTATGGTAGAAAGAGATGCAATCCCGGCCGTAGGCACGTTTTTTGAGTGCACGTGAGCATTGTTACAACACATTAAAGACATTAGTGTAGCAGTTCTAGACATTTTAATGGCTGTTTCTTATTATAATAAACGTAATAACAGATTATTACTCAAAGCTCATTAACGTAGTGAGTACAATTACGTTAAACATTCCACTCTTATTTAAATTGGAGCTGGCAATTAAGTACCCAATAACTTTTATCAGTAAAATATCGAAAAATTAAAATCAATGAGGTACATCTTAAAAATAGTCCATTAGAACACTATCCATTTAACTTTATATCATGTACCAGTTTTACAGAAAAATGTAATCTTATTACAAAATATATTTAACGCTTAAGCCTCGAGCGACTGAATGAATTTACAATATGGCATCCAAAATCTGTCACTTTGAGTTTCAAAATGTTCATGAGTCATGATACTAAATCTCCGACGACTACATTTTGACTGAATTTCTTCAAATTGGTCACATTATTATTAAAAAAGAAATTACAATCAGTATAGATAATAATTTGTAACAAGTATGCTTAATTAAAAAAAAAAAACAAAAATCCCGACTGCGTAAAATACTCTTACTATAAACTAAAAAGAACAATAAAATTTACTAGCTTTCATTTGATACCCATATTGCTACAGTAAGAAAAAAAATTCAACACACCCCCCCCCCCTCATTCCGCCGTTTGCGGGCGCCATTTTGAAAATTTATATAGCCTATGTCACTACTACAATTTAGACAAATCCAACGACACCTCATATGTCAAAAACCGTCCAGCCGTTTGGACTGTAGGGCGTGCCAAAGAAATGGACGTACATACATACATACATACATACATACATACACTCGAAAAACATTACCCTCCTTCTGTCGCAGTCGGGTAATAAAAGTTAATATTGAAACTTTAAAACATATTTTACTATCAATTGAGTAAATAAAGTATTTTGAATAATGAAAGCCGTTTCCATTGTAAATGTTGGTCGTGTCTCAAATAAATCTATAGATAAGCGCACGCGCATCTTTTACCAGCTTTCCCCGTACTAAAATATGTCCTGCCAATATTATGTGCTTTACAAACTGCTAGCTAAGCTGGAGCTGCACATTTCTCCGAGACAATACATATGAATAAACAATTTCGATTTTGTTACTACTTGTCTTAGACTGAAATAGGTACTAAATGTGAGTCTCTGGCTGATTATTCTCTGCAGAACCACTACATATTATAAAACAAAGTCCTCCGCCGCGTCTGTTTGTCGGTCTGTCTATTCGCGATAAACTCAAAAACTACTGCACGGATTTTCATGCGGTTTTCACCAATAAATAGAGTAATTCATGAGGAAGGTTTAGGTAAATACTTATATATACCAAGGGCGCAGCCGGGGCGGGCCGCAAGTCTAATCTATATTACGAATACGTGATAGCTCCACATTAAGTATGATTAATTGGTTAAACAATAATATATATTGTGTAAATTAAATATTCAAAAGGGCTTTTGAATACAACTTGACTAAATTTTTTTTAATTTGAATTAAGACATAATGAAATAAAAGTATGTTATGCGCATTTAGTTTACCAGTAAAAATATTATTTTTTTGCATTATTCATGACGATTATAGGCACAGTGGTGACACTAAGTGACTGATGCTTGACACTTGCAGGTACGATCCCCACTCGTGATAAATATTGGTATAAACCATATAGTTTATCATTGTTAGACCATTCTTTCTTGTGTTCTGATTGTTACTGAACTCCCGACACAGGATTACACCATATTTTACATCAATTATGGTTGAGCGTGAAGTATTTATTTATAAATTTATATATATAAAAGCAAAGGATCATTCACTCATTCATTCACTGACTAACCACGAAATCTCGAAATCTATTTGATATATCTGAAAAACTTACAAAACTTTGTTATTTCTAGACTTTTAAATATGATAATTAGTATTTGGGCTGTTGTGAACAATTCACTACGATCTGTAAAAAAAAAATCCGCTTTACGTAATTTGAAGCGATTAAAATATTTATTATTTATTTATTACCTAAATATTTCGTGCCCCTGCGGGGACTATAATTATCCTTTGTATTTTATAAATACAATATATCATGGTTGTGAAATAAATAAATAAATAAATAAAATGGTGATGAATGTTTGTATACGAAGGTAGTAATTTTTAATGTTTTAAATATGGAATTGGCTATTAAGTTTTTGTTTGAGAGTGATTATTAAATTATAACTACATGCGCTACCAAGGTACTGCAAGTGAAACCACGTGGCACAGCTTGTATATTTATACGGTTATAGGTAATTAAGGTTATACTTGATGAGTCACAACATAGTTGCGTTTTAATAAGAGGTCGGTGACCCTTATTTTATATGTTTTGTGAACCAAATTAACTTTAGTCTTGCTAATGATTATAATAATATAAAATTATTGAAGCAAAAACGTAAGGTTAGTATGATTGAAATTTTGATTAGATTATAATATTATTGACGATTAAAACTGTTGTTATAAAACAAATTGTTTTATAGACGATCTATATGCAAAAGCGTTCAGGGAACCGTAGGTGCCAACTTAGGACCCTATTACTATATCAGGTAATGGACATCCATTGAACATAGGCCTCAACCATGATCTCTTTTACCTAATACTCGCCACGCTAGGCAGGTCGGTTGATGAGAGCTGTGTATTGTGGCAGGATATGGTGACGTTCTGCCCAACACTATCCTGGTTGGTATACAATTGTACGCATTTGTACATTATTAGTCGCCTTAGTCGCCTTTTACGACACTTCAGCAAAAAGAGTTCTAGACTGTTCTTCTCTTCTCGACGACTTTATTATATCAGTTATATTTTTAACTTGTTTCTTCTTTACAGACAGTTCAAAAATAATTTTATAATTTTTATCATAAATATTTTTAATCTTCTTCTTATAATCTTCTTCTATAAATAAATCTCTTTTAATATTCTTCGTACATTTTTCAACGTATTTTAGAAATATAAATAAAATCAAATCTAATTTTTTTTTTTTAATCATGTATATGTCGCAGTAAGATAGATATAGCCGTAATATAGTTATATCCCTAGGGATATAATTATGTACCGTAACATAGTTATACGAAAGCGATTCATTACTATCTCACTAGGAATATAGTTATAAAACGTCCAAGTTTAGTGATATAATTATATTACTAGATTAAGTTTAGTGAAATAGCTTTATAATAGAAATCTACTATATATAATTAAATAAAACAGAGTTTTATTGGTTTTATCTTTATTAATAAATCAACTTTATGTAACCTGCAGTTAGTTACAATACTTTGAGACATTAACACATATTAACAACCAAAATTTTTCTTAGGTCGCCTATTTTTTTTAATAAATATTTTTAATAAATAGGTCTATTTTTTCAACAAAAAAAAAAAGACCTAACAACCTATCAATAATAGGTTATTAGGTCTTTTTTTTAGGTTGTTAGGTTTTTTTTTTTTTTGTTGAAAAAATAGACCTATTTATTAAAAATATTTATTTAAAAAAATAGGCGACCTAAGAAAAATTTTGGTGGACCTATAACCTAAACTAACCTAACCTAACCTAACGTAGACCTATCGATTAAAGTCATTTTGATTTCAAAAATCCTTCCATGGGGTGCTAACTTTGTGTAGCTCCGCCAGCGCCGCACACTCTGATAGCTATTTCACTAAACTTAATCTAGTAATATAATTATATCACTAAACTTGGACGTTTTATAACTATATTCCTAGTGAGATAGTAATGAATCGCTTTCGTATAACTATGTTACGGTACATAATTATATCCCTAGGGATATAACTATATTACGGCTATATCTATCTTACTGCGACATATACTTCTTCACAAGAATAATGATAGTCATTTTACAGAGATGTTATAATATAAAATTGAAGCGACTCTGTACATTCAATCTTATATCTTTAAACGAGCAATTCTTGTATATATATATATATATATATATATATATATAATCGGAATCTCGGAAACGGCTCCAACGATTTTCATAAAATTTAGTATGCAGGGGGTTTCGGGGGCGATAAATCGATCTAGCTAGGATTTATTTTTAGAAAATGTCGTTTTATCCCTTTTTTCCGGCAATTAAAAAATATCGTTAGAATACGAAGGTAAATTTCGCTGTCATTGATAAGTTTATAATAGCTCCGATGTGAACCGGGCGGATTCGAAATAAGAAAACCCCCAGGTTCGAATCCAGATGTCTCCAGAACTGTTTTTTCTTTTTTTTTTTAAAGTTCCTTCTTTTGTGAGAAAAACTATTATTGGGAGGCCTTTACTAACTGGATGACCGAGCTTTGCTCGGTATTTTATTTTTTTATTTTTTGTAATTCGTGTTTTTTGTAAACTATATTTACATACGAATTATGAACTGATGATATATGAATAATATTTTTCGATCTTACCGAAATAATAATAAAAAAATATGACCTGGATATTTAAATAAAAAATCACGAGTACAATTAAAAAAATGTTAGAATATTATTAGAATACGAAGATAAATTTCGGCATAATCTACAAGATTATCTTATATCTTTAAACGAGCAATTCTTGTATATATATAATCTGAATCTCGGAAACGGCTCCAACGATTTTCATGAAATTTTGTATGTAGGGGGTTTCGGGGGCGATAAATCGATCTAGCTAGGATTTATTTTTAGAAAATGTCATTTTATCCCTTTTTTTACGCAATTAAAAAATTCTTATATCTTGAAACGAGCAATTCTTGTATATATATAATCTGAATCTCGGAAACGGCTCCAACGATTTTCATGAAATTTTGTATGTAGGGGGTTTCGGGGGCGATAAATCGATCTAGCTAGGATTTATTTTTAGAAAATGTCATTTTATCCCTTTTTTTACGCAATTAAAAAATATCATTAGAATACGAAGGTAAATTTCGCTGTCATTAATAAGTTTATAATAGCTCGAATGGGTATCGGGCGGATTTGAAACCAGAAGACCCGGGTTCGAATCCAGGTCTAAGACCAATATATTTTCCTTTTTTTTTTCAAGTTTCTTTTTTTGTGAGAAAAACTATTATTAAAAGCTCTTTTTATTTAAATGACCAGTTCCTATTATTTTACTATTATGTCAGTCAGATCGAAAATATTATTTATGTTTCATCAGTATGTAATAATATCTAAATATAATTTAACCGAGCAAAGCTCGGTCATCCAGGTACTAATAACTTAGGTGGGAAATCAGTATATCTGGGTTCGAATCCCGATGCCTCAAGTCCCACTTTTTTTTTTGCTTTTTTCTTTCAATTTCCCTCTTTTGTAAAAAAAGAACTATTATTGAGAGCCCTGTACTACCTGGATTTCCGAGTTTTGCTCGGTTTTTTTTTTTTGTGAATCGTTCTTTTTTTTTGGAAATTATATTTAGATACGATAGAACTGATGAAATATGAATAATATTTTTCGGTCTTACCTATATAATAATATAGTATTTTGTGTCACAAGGGGATGAAAGTACTATTTTTTGACCCTCATATGAAATTGCCGAGCCGAAGGCGAGAGTAGCAAACATGCGAGAATGGATGTAGTCTTTATTAGTACTTTCGTCCCAAGTTGCACATACTTTTTTTTCCTACCTAGGACGAAAGTTCAGGTTTTGTCCCTGTGAAGCGGGGACAGAAAGTGTCACTTTTGTCCCGTTTCACAGGGACTAAAATCGAACTTTCGGCAGAGGTAGAAAAAAAAGATATAAAAAAATATATATTTAAATAAGAATCACGAGAGCAATTAAAACTGCTATAATATCATTAGAATAAGAAAGTAAATTTTGCCACCATCTATATATTTATAATAGCTCAGGTGGGAAATCGGGCGGTCTCGAAAACGGAAGATTTTTCCTTTTTTTTTCAAGTTCCTTTTTTGGTGAGAAAAAATATTATAAGGATCTCTTTTTATTTTTTTATTTATATAACCAGTGACTATTGTTTTATTATTATATCGGTAAGATTGAAAATATTATTCATATATTATCACTATGTAATTTGTGTCTAACAATAAATATAGTTTAACCGAGCAAAGCTCGGTCATCCAGGTACTATTTATTTAAAACAACAATTCTTCCTTACGCTACTATTACTTTATTTACAATTTTCTTCTTTTATTAATAGTTTCCCTATGTGTATTAAAGCAGACATCTCAAAATTCTTGAATATATTTCGATGAAACTTTATACAATTTGTAACCAATGACTTATTACTGGCAGTTATAACGACTCTAGTTTTAAAGATATATATTTGTAATCTGTAGCGTAAATTTGAAAATGGCGCGTCGAAAATATTTTAATACGACAGACAATGATTAAGTTTCTGAATTATAAAATGGGAATTAAGGGAATAAGTATTAATAAACATTATTGTGAATATTAATGATATGTTTAATTTGAACTGATTATTCTGAGATTTTTACCAATTATAATTTACATACCCAATAATGTTTTTGTGTGTTTTAGCTTGAAGGTCTTATCAATCATATGTCTGTAAGCAGTAGGTTGCAAATAAACTTAATTTCATTTCATCATAACTCAGTCTTAAACGTCATGTTACTCTTAGAGCGGTGCGATAATCATTAACATCAAAGCATGTAAAACAACGCGAATCGACTAGTGTAATAAGTATTATTAAGCTGAATGAACGGTAGAAATAAGGCAATCAATCAGTCTTCTCGTTGCATCTTCCTTGGCGCGTGAAACTGCAGCGAACAATAAGATGTCTGCAATACGAGCGTTTTAGTAATTTCAAGACGATTTACGTAGAGTGTGTCTAGGCCGAGCGTTTAGTTTTAAATTAAACTAATTTTATACTATGCAATGCTAATTTGATATTGTAAAGTTTTTTTTTTTTTTATAATACTACATATACGCAACTACATACTTATAGTACAACCCTACCGGATAAAAAGACAAATAACTATATTAAAAAGACTTTAATTGCCAAAAATATATTATTGGATACGAGTTTATACACACTACGATTATTTCAACTTTGACAATCGATAATCCTCGACAATTATCGGGATAGATCGGAACTACAAATGACACGAGATACATTGCTGCATATTCATTGTATCCTATAGAGGATAGGATAGGAGACTAGGATATTATAGTCTAAATTCTAAAACCTAAAACAGTAATTTAAATCACCTGCCAAAATCTCATTTTTTAGAGTAGACCTATGAATAACACAGATGTGGCTTGATTTAATAATAACTAGCGGCCCGCCCCGGCTTCGCACGGGTCTTTAACTAAAATTTTAAAAATTATACATTTATATTTTTTATCACCTACACCTGCGTCGATACTGGAAAATATTTTATATTAGACAGATTGAGTGACAGATTTATTATATCTATATACATATATACATACATACATACATACATACATACATACATACATACATACATACATACATACATACATACATACATACATACATACATACATACATACATACATACATATATATGTATATAGATAGTACGGATGAAACATTTGAACTGTTTTTTTTTATTAATTATTTTCTCATTGATGAATACCATATTTTAATAAGTATTATTCCCGACGAAGACAAATCCAAAAACACAAAAATCATAAAAATCGTTCCACTCGTTCTCGAGTTATAAATGGTGTAACTAACACGACTTTATATATATATAGATTACAACTTAAATAGCTATAACCATCCAACTTTGTACAATCAACAAACAAATAACGACCAAATATTTTAAATTTTAACAACGAACAAACAATCAAGACCGTAGTACCCTAAAGTATTTAATTATATACAAAAGAGAAAAACAAATTCTTAAATACGGGCGAGTGTCATTCTTTTGGCCGAAGTTTTGGTCAGCGCGATTCAGAAAATTATCTGCGCCATCTATCGTATAATTGTAGAATATCGTTTTTATATTTAGTGACATTTAACATAATTAATATTTAACATAATAGTATATTAATTGAAAATGATGTTTATCTAAAATATTAAAACGATTTCTATTCCTATCCGACATATTTAGTAAACTTTTAAGTTTAACAAAATAATAACTGAAATATAAGTTTTGTGAGTTTTAAGGATTCCTTAGACCAGATGGCGTTGGCGGCGTAGGTACCTATTTCTATTTTCTTAAATATTTATTTTTAAATTTAATTACAATGAAACAAAAACTAAATTATACTGTGAGTTATTTCCAATTTTTATGTATTAAAGTTATTAACATTGGTTTTGTACTTTTTACGTGATACGTGATCAGAGAAAAACACGATAAGAGATGGCGCTGATACAAAAAAATACGCGCTATTGAAATTTATTCTTGATGCTATATAGTGTATTAATAAAACGGAGGTTTTAACAAATTTATTATTTGTATAGATTTAAAATGCTTTTTAAGCCTAGTTGTATAGCGAAAATTTTTATTGAAGTAAAACTTCTTAGGCGCGACTAAGGGGTGCTTCGGATGACGACAATGCAACGGAAACGCGTTACGGAGATGACGCGTGTAAAGAGAATTCGATTTTTAAATATTAAAGTTTAATGATATCATATTTAAAGTATAATGATAATTTAATTTATGTATTTATTATGTATAATGATCGATATAAATAGTGTATATATAACTTTTGTTACATTATCAATATTTATGTATATGTAACTTAAGATTCTAACATGACTTATTTATTTTTAAAATAATTGTCATCTGTCACAGTGTCAAAGAAGTTTTACTTCAACCACATGTAAAGATTACAAACACTCATATTTTTTTAATTTGATTTGAACAACAAAACAAAATCAGAGACAGGCAATGCTGTAGACAGAAGCTAGTAAATACGTTATTATATCAATTGTTTCACAACTTCATTCATCTATTAATAAAACTTTAAGTCTAACATACAATTTACTACTCATCACACTTTCTAAACTTTATTGTATCGCCTGAAGGTACCTTATGTCGCACTCTGTTCTAACAAATTGTTTCATCTTTGACCTTTATTTTAATAACGACAATGGATGAGCGCAGTGGTCAATACTCTCTAGTGGTCACGATTTCGATCCTAGCTCTAGATAAATGCATCGTTCATGCATATATTTGTAATGGTATCCGTGTTTGTCCTTGTGTTGTATGTGTTCAGGGCCGGATTTAGGGGAGGGCAAGCGGGGCAACTTTTTTTTTATTACGTAGCATAGCATAACTATAGTAAATTGTTGACAGCTTGTGAATGGTTAACTCGTAGTCGATGATAAAGAGCTACTGTGTTTCTTTTAGCAGAATAAGTAAGAAAGTCGATAGCCAATATGCCTGCAATCCTTAGCTCCGTTCTATCCCTTTCATGAATGTAGTCCATAACATATGATAACTTACAAGGGGGCATTCCGTACTGGTCATCACCGATTTTGCTCAAATTTATAGAACATGCAGGGCTTGACTAGTAATGAAACTATCCGAAGTGGGAACTAGATCGTCAAGAGTTTAGAAAATAAAGTAATAGAAAAAGAAAAAACGTAGTAATAGTAATCCAACCATTTACAAACTGGAATTCTTTTGAAACAGAATTTTAAATAAAATTGAATAAACAATAAAAGTCGAAAAAGCAAGACGTGCTTGATGTAATTGCAAGAATAGAAGCATTCCGATGTATTTGTTCGAACAATTAATCATTCCTTTTATCACGAATGGAAGCAACAAGCAAGTCATACAAACGAAGCATCATCATCATCATCATATCAGCCATTGGATGTCCAATACCAAACGTAGGCCTCTCCAATCGACCTCCAGAGTGACAGGTTCAAAGCAGCCTCCGTCCAAGGGCTTCCGGTGAATTTCCTCAAGTTGTCTGCCCACCTCGCGGACGGTAGTCTGAAGCTGCACTTGTCGGTTGGTATCCACTCGAGAACCTTTCTGTTCCATCGGCCTTCAGTCCTACGAGCTATGTGAAAAATATCTTTAATTATTATTATTTCCATCAACATCCGAGTGTTCCATCAAAGGCAGTTTATATTTAAGATAATTCGCCCTTGTTCGAAATGATGACCTCCATTTAACCTTGAACTATTTACCGACGTAAACAGTACACCAAATTGACTATTGTTCTTCACAATACGTCTTGCGCAAAACCGTACACTCAGAAAACGAATCCACTTTAATTATTTTCGCATTATCGGACCAGTACGGGCCCTTGGTATGAACCAAGTAATATTAACAATTCCTAGAAACACGCCTGAGAACTTGATATGGCATTTGATATGGTATAATGATTTTTATCTGTTTAGGTATTCTATTTGTTAATGTTGTCTTGATTCTATGTTTTTTTTTTTTAAACATAACAACACAACAACAACACACGTATTACTATAGACTGGAAAAATACATGTATTTTAACCAAAACGTCATGGTTTTGGGTGTGGACTGTTATTTTAAAATACATAAATATATCTCTCATGTTTGGCGATATATATGTTTAAATCATGTTACATGTAACAATTCTGATAAAACATACTTTTAAAATGAAAACAATTTTTCAATTTATTTTTTCAATTGATTTTTTTTTATCTATATTAAACAAACATTTATTCGTAATAATTAAAACAATAAAAAAAAAAAATTGTGACTAGATAAAATGTCACGCTTATTCGTGAACATCACAATAACACCTTAACATTCGTGATAAGACAGAACATTAAAGATATTTCTCTTTTACACATAATTGAATAACTTTCAAACAGGAATAACAGTCTTGCTGACTTTAACACTTATTAATACTGACACATTACGGAAATTAATTAGGTAAATACAATCTAGGAAACGGATTAAAAGATTAACACCTCATTGATCCCAATGCTCCAAGATGTACGTGTCACAGACTTTCCTTTAAACGCATTTTTTTCTTACACAATGTACTGTTGAAGCACTAGCATATTCTATATATCTTACTATAAACCCAACTTAGATTTTTTTTAATTATTTTTAAACGCACATATGACAGAAATGGCATCTGAAGGTCAAATATTAAGCTTTTTTATCATCATCATCATCATCATATCAGGCGTTGAATGTCCACTGTTGAACGTAGGCCTCCTCCATCGACCTCCAGAGCGACCGGTTCAAAGCAGCCTCCATTCAACGGCTTCCGGCGACTTTCCTCAAGTCGTCTGTCCATCTCGTGGACGGCCGTCCGACGCTGCGCTTGCCGGTACGTGGTCTCCACTCGAGAACCTTTCTGCTCCATCGGCCGTCAGTTCTTCGAGCTATGTGCCCTGCACACTGCCACTTCAGTTTGCTTCCACTTGCCGTTGGGTTATGTCGGCAAACTTCGTTCGTCTGCGGATCTCATCATTTCTGATTCGATCTCGCAGAGAAATACGAAGCATAACCCTCTCCATTGCACGCTGTGCGACTTGGATCTTGTTTAAAAGGCCCATAGTCAGATAGCTTTTTTATATAGCCTGTTAATTAACGAGTTTGTAGGCTATAAAACATCATAATATAACTGATGAGAGTAGAGCAGTAACTATAAATGTCATCATAATTATAATGAGCTTTTTAATACAAAAATCATATTTTAAACCACTTCGGATAAAATCACCATATGAAATATTGCACGCCTCATACCGCAAGCGGTTGAGGTTATAAACTACCTGTATCACAACCAATTGGGACTTATACGATAAGATAAGTAGATGTATTTCAAGAAAACAGCTTAAATAATCTATCTGATTTTCCGTAAAAAATTATTTATTTGCTAATTGAAAAAAAAACTGTTTTTTTTAGTACCTAAGCAGTTTAATTAGTAATCGAATAGATTTGTAAATATTTTATATTGATTTAGTTATTAAACATAAATTTTAAATTCACATCCCAATTTTAATCTACATTTATAACTAGACCTCAAATCTTATAAACATTAAAGTGATGCGCGATGCTGTAACATTTTAATGCATCTATCAACGAGTAATGCAAAAATACCATTCTTTCCGCGTTACGTAACGAGAACTCTTACTGAAGTTCGTACTATCGATTGGAAAATTGTATACAATTATGCACCGTAAGTTTGTTTACATAATGACGAATATGACTAACGCTGTGGTTTGGAGTCAAATGTCAAGAGTCGAAAGTACTGTGGATCTTCTGGCTATAAATTCGCTACTGGATAATTAGATGCAAATCGGGATATTGGAACAAGTTGTAATTTTGTGTTAAGGCTGATTTATGATTCTTCCTTAAAAGGTTGATGCGATAATTATGTGGTTTGAACTTGTAAGCACATTTTCGTCTTACAAATTACGTAAACAATTGAGCTTTATATGTAATATACAAGTTAGATTAGGTTGCTCCGAAAGTCGAATTACTGTGTTTTAGAAATCTCGTTCGTGGTTGAACTTGGTTCCTTTCAAAAATAAGTTACTTCCGAGAAAATTTATTTATGTATTTCATGTTACATATTTAACTGGAATATTGTTGTTCTTGCAATTTTAGATAAGTACGATAATTTTATACTCAACAACAAGGTATTTGACGACCATTAAGGTGTAGTGGTGCGAATAATTGTCTCAAAACTGCGCGCCGGCGATCGCAGGTTCAATTCCCGCTCGGCACAGATATTTGTATTTGTACAATTTTTATTTCCGGTCTAGGTGTACGTCCTTGTGAGTCTTTCCACCCTGCCTCGGAGAGCACGTAAAGCCGTCGGTCCCGGTTGTTATCATAGACAAGTGATAACGATCGTTACCCATGGTAAGGAAATTATCCGCCAACCCACAGTGGAGCAGCATGGTGGATTAAGCTCCAACCCTTCTTCTATATGGCGAAGAGGGCTTCGCTCAGTAGTGGGTGGTTTACAGGCTGTATGTAAAACAAGGTATTTTATCAAAGGTATTTTTACAAATTTTAATTTCTAAAGTTTTCAAACAAACACACCATTTTTCAATACATAATATTAGTAGAGCTATGACAGTATACGAAGTATCAAAATCAACAAATGTGAAAGACTAGATACAGTTGAAGATTGAATCGGATAAGAGGGCGTTGGAGTCGACGACGGGCATGCTCACGCGCATCGTGACAAACACCGTGTGAACGTTTACTTATCGTGATTTATATAAGAAAAATAGAATATGATTATTATATACGATATGATTTATTATTTTATACATTTTTTTTATTCCAGCATTTATTTTCTATACAATAAAATTCGCATTTAGCGAATTAACAGTTCTCAACTATTCCATACGAAAAATGCTTCCGAAAAGGACTACAAAGACTTTTCTCTTCAAATATTCATTATTTAAAAAAAAATAAAAAAAATTCAAAAACACAGATTAAAAATGATATTTCTTTACAGATTAAACATGCGGTGGAGGCGGGAAGACCAGAGTATAATTATGTCGTCGAAAATTGTGATCGTCTTCTTGTTACTGGCTTTTAGTAAGTTTTTTTTTTGTATTTTTTAATATAACTTTTAACAAATATACTACAAAAATTAAATGAAAATGAATTTAACAAATAAAATTTATTTACTGTTGGTTATTAAGCTCGCTAACTATCACTATTATCACTCGCTATAAGAGTTATAGAGGAATAAATACAGTTTCTTTAAAACCTACATCTACCAAGCACAAAACTGAGGTCTGGTGAATGCTAATTTCAAACACACTGACAGCCAATATCAATTACCTATAGATAGAGAGTTAAGATATTACTTTTATAACACCATACATTCTCATATACCTCTATAACTAGACATGCACAATTGAGATTTATCTCTTTTAATTCAATCGTGCTCGTCGTTAAAAATCCTGCTCGTTTCTGATAAAATTCCAAGAGATACGCAGTGAAACCGCGTGACAGACAAAGTTACAAAACTTAACTCTTGAAGGCCTAAATATTAAACAAAATTTAATTAAATAATTAAAATTACGATAACATTATTATACAGTAATATAATATAATTCTATTTTTAAATTCTATTCTATATTTTATTTCTATTTTTAATTATAATTCTATTTTTTGAAGTGAAACTTCTTTGCGCGCGTTGAGGGTAAAATTTCAATATCGCGTCACGACAATAATAAATGAGCGTCATGTATGATCGTCAGAATAGACGACGGATAGATGTACGTAGCCCGAGAGGAAAAGAGAAATATATAAAAGCATACTACACTTTTACACTATACTTTTTTTTAAACATAAATATCATAAGATAATAAATTATTATAGATAAAATATATAATGATCTCTTTAATATCATAACTATTTTTTGAAACAGTGTTGTAATTCTGTGATGCAAGAAAAAGATTGCTTAATATTTTTTAAATGCATATTATAATCTCATTTTATGTGAACTTATAAGTCTTTATTAGAAATACAGATCTTTAAAAATAAAATAAATAATATTACAATACTGAACTGAAATTAACTGGATTCAACCTGTCCAATCCTGTACACGTCCCACTTCTTCGGACAAAGGCCTCTTCTATATAGGGAAAACGTATTTGAGCTTAATCCATCACACAGCTCCGCTTCGGGTTGGCGGATAATTTCTTTACCATGAGTAACGATGGCTATCAGGTGTCTATCTTTGATAACAGCCGAAACCGATGACTTTACGTGCTCTCCGAGGCACGGTGGAGAGACCCACAAGGATATACAGTATACAATCAGACCTGAAAAAAATATTTGTACAAATACAAATGTCTGCTCCGAGCGGGAATCGAACCTGCGACAACGCGCCGGTGTTAAGGACATGAGTAAAGAAACCGTGTATTTACTCATGTGTTTAAGGCGACTACTCGCAACACTACTAGAACGGTTGTCGTTACAACAATAATATTACATAAAATATAAATCAATCATTTAATAAAAAATAATTCTAAATAAAAATAGCACAAAAAACGAACCGAACGCGTATTATGTAAAATGTAAAAAAATAAAATTCACATAACTTTGTCAAGCGAATAAACCTCAACTATTCGAAAGTCATTAACATAAATGAATGAATGGAACCTTAACTAATAGCTTATTTACATACACAGTTTACAAAAGCTCTACATTTTCTTACTCATGTATGGGCGAGCACTTATTTTTATTTGGATTAATTTTGCAAGGAAGTCTCATGACTTAATAATATTATTGATATAAAAAAAAGAGAAAAATAAGATATAAAAGAATTTCTAAACAATACCATATTATTGTAGAGACAATACAAGAGAAGACGTATATCACGTATTAGTGAAGTACGCTCGTGTCAGAGACGACCAACCGACCAAAGGTATCGGAATTGGAATTTGGAGTCAATGTTAAGTGAATTGGAATTTGTTATCCTTCTCATCTAATCAAAAAATCAAAATCAAAATCGAAATTAACTTTATTCAAATAGGAACCAAGAGCACCTTTGAATCGTCATTTTACAAATTAACAGTTTCAAGTGATAATTATTTTGTAAAAGTAAAGCTACCACCGATTCGGAATGTAGATTCTGCAGAGAAGAATCGGCAAGAAACTCCGCAGTTACTCTTTTGAAAATAATATATAAACTGTGTTTTAATATAAAATTAGTAATATCTTGCATGAAATACAGCGCCACTAAGTTCACACATCTTTATCGACTAAGTAATCCTGCACCGAATAATACGCTTTATCTATTTTTTTTAAATAAAATCTTTAAATTTATTATGAGATAATTCCAAAATTGTTTGTAGGATTTTATTATACATGCGAATACCATAACCCAGAAAGGAAACGTTTACTTTGCGCAGTCGGAAGCTTGGAGTTACAATTTTGTTATTCCTTATAGTGTTTACAGTGCGATTAATACTATTTATTTCAAAACAATGAATATTCTGATGAATATATATAATATTGTTATAAATATACTATATAATCCCATATCTAAATTATCGATAAAGACGTCATGATACAAAATTAAATTAGGAAGCAGTAAGTTTATGGTGCAGAATGATGGGGCTGACATAGTTGCCAAGCGACGAAAGCCTCTTTTCATATAAATATTAAAATATATATATATTATTCTAGACAAGCAATCTTGATAGCAATTAATTTGAATTAATATTCCTAACAAATAGGTTAAGCAATATACCACAAAATATGTTATTGATAAATCTACTCGGTGGTATAACTATAAAAACTTATATCTTTAGTAATAATTATCATATAAATTACAAATAATTATTGAACCTCTCACGCGTCACTCAATTTTAAGTAGTCGTTAAATCTCTTGACATTACTTGTATGACCTCACGAGACTTAGATTCTCTGTATAAATTATAGTATATGTGTCTCTTAAAATTTGTTCAAATGTTAATCGGTAACCGGTAAAGCGGTAAACCGGTGACGACCGTTCTGGTGTAGTGGTGAGAGTAGTTGCCTCAACAATATATTATTATATATACACACATATATATAGCATATAAAATAAAAATACATACATAGATAATTCCTTGACATTTCGATACATTCTGAATTATCTGAAAAAGTATTCGTCAAACGTTAAAAAGTATTATCTAGATATAGCTCACCTGGGCTCTAGTTTTCAAATCCGTAACGAGCACTAAATGTTGTGCTAACATTTCATTTTTTCTTATCGCCATTTCTTAAGTAATTAGTGTAACGTTAGAAAATATATAGTTCACACTTTGGTCACACTTGTTCTGTCAATATTTGATAGCTTATGATAGCGTTAAATTCTTTTGGAATAGCAAAAGAAGAGTGAATAGGCATGCGTCCACCTTAGGCTGCATTATCACTTGTCAATATTTTGTGATCAAATCAAGCACTGGCCTATATAGTAAAAAAAAAATCTTCAACAATATGTCCACTGGACATAAGATCGGTGGATCAGTCTCTGATAGCGTAATCCGGTAATTATCAAAAGTATTTTACAAATTTTTTATACCTAATCTGTGACATACATGTGACAAAATTGTGGTTAGGCGTAAACCGCATCAGTATGGGAAATGGCAGATATGTCATATTTCGTGATCTACGCGTGAAATCTTCCTTTACTTCAACATATTTCGCTCCATTAATCATAATATAAAATCGTTACAAAGAAATTGACCCGCTGTGTCGTAACGTTCTATGACGGCATTTATTAAATCTAAAATTGACCAGGGAATCTTGAAAAGGTTATTGTAATAATGTATTTTGTAAGGGCCTTTTCATAGATCCATTTCTATGGACTATTGCGGACTATTCATCCTTTAGTTCAGAGCTAGGTCTTAATAATAGGTTGTATTCGAATTAAAGTTTAATTGGAATTATGTTACGTAAAACATGTAAATGTATAACGAAAACATAAATAATAAAGTATGTATATAAAATGTAATAAATCATAAATTTAATAACAGTGAAACATTTTTTACTTAAAAAAGAAAAATGAAACAACTTAAAAAAATTCATAAAATAATCTATGTGTTATTAAAAACAGTCGGATTTCAGGGCGAATTTGTGAAGATACTGAAAATTTTATTATGTGGATACTCATAACTATTACGAAAGTAGTAAAGTAAGTAGGAAATATATTTAATCTACACAGTAATAACCTTGTGAATACATGTATTTCAATAATTTCACTTGATAAATCCAACAAAATGTATATGTAGGTATGTATGTGTGTGTTTATAATATGAAACTTAGTACGTCAAATGCTTAGTGTCTAGAAATCCTATTCCCATTGTTACCTGTAAGAAATAGCTTTCACTGATAAGGCCGTCCTCGTAATTCCACGATAAAATGGAACAACTCGATAATTTTAACCTTAAAATTTCGTTATAATTTATTTCACAATATTCATAACGTGACAAAAGCAATATCTGACAATTCCCACAAATTAGTACCTATCTTATCTAGATTTGTTCTAAACCTACAATCAGAGGTTTGAATAAACCTGTAATTTGTACTCTAGCCTTCGATTGTGGCCCGATGAGCCAATCGTCAAGAAGATTTTCTAAAGTCCGGAAATGTCAACATTGTGTGTCATTTGGAAAGACAGATCGTTAGAAGTGATATAGGTGTTATTATTGTTTTGAAGAGTATAAGTAATTATTAACATTTTTTTTGTTTGATTGATTGATTCGGCCTTCTGATGCAAATGTATTTAAAACTTTGAGGGTAGAATGGAAAAATCCACTACACACATCAGCCGTTGGATGTCTACTGCTGAACATAAGCCTCCCCCATTATCTATTGGGAGGGGGGATTTACTAATACTCGCCACGCTTGGTAGGCAGGTTGGCGAGCGCAGTGTGCTGTGGCAGGATATGGCGACGCTGCTGCCCATCACCATCTTGGTTGGTGTACAGTTGTTCGCGCCACTATGGCCTTAGTCGCTTTTTACGACACCTGGGCAAGAAAGGTCGGGACTATTCTTCTCCGCCGGTTACGGCGTAATCATAATGAATTCTATTAACTTTTCGTTTATTTTTTCTTGATAGAAATAAATTGTGTATTGTTTGTGCACAAATTAGATATAAGGTTAAACAGGTTTTAGGGGTAGGTCGCCAATCAGAACGTTACTTTGTTAGTTAATTAAGTAATGATTTAGGCTAATTTCATCGGTTCCTGATAAAGTTTCAGATCAAATGACATATAACAATATCCAACAGATAAATATTTCTGATGATATTTTCTTTACACCATCAAACTTCACTTTAACTATCAGATTTTTCTATTCGCATCTGCAAAACCAAAAGCTGTAGTTTATTAGTTGAAACAGGCCTTAAGCTGTTTGACATCCTACTGATAAAGTATCTGATAGTCTATCAGTAACTTACGTGCGAGATAAAACTTTTTGTTTTTAAATATTTTAGAATTACATGATATATTTTAATGGACTTAGTTCTAATCAATCTTAGTCTGGCCTTAGGGAAGGAATACCGAGATTTTTTTCGGCGTGCCATTGGTCCTCCTTAGGCCGGTCCGGTCCGGCGGGAAGAGGACGTAGTAGTTTTCACCTTTATTTATGTAGGTACCTATAAATTATTATTACCTACTTGAAAAATAAATATGATGTCACACAAACACGAAATATACATTATTATCCTTTTCACTTCCAACCCACGTGAGGACGTGACAATGGGGACAAGAGAGGTCGGGTCACAGTGCTAGTGCACGGTGAAAGCGATTGTCGATGAGCCGGACGAGGCTTTAATAAGAAGAACATTATGGATACGCTCAGCTTTTTATTTAATTTAATTCGATTTTAACATTTTTTATATTTTTATTTTTATTAATCGTCCTTAGTAGACATAATTATAATGCTTTCATTTCTCGTTTCTTGCTCTAATGAACAAAAAAAAATGAACAGAACTGAAATAAATTAATTACATTATTGACAACCGTTCTGCTGTGGTGGTGCGAGTAGTCGCCTCAATGCCGACAGTCGCGGTTTCGATTCCCGCTCGGAGCAGATATTTCTAAATTATCCGCCAACACGTATTGGAGCAACGTGGTGCATTAAGTTCCAACCCTTCTCCTATATGGAGAAGAGGCCTTTGTCCAGCAGTGGGACGTTTACAGGCTGATTCAGTTCAGTTGAGTACTAAATTATTGTCTGACACACGAAATAAGCAATAAGCAAACACAATATTAAAGCAGGTCGATGAACCGCATACTCTTACACTAATTAAACTTTGACTCTCTCTGTATATAGAATTTATTTTTAAAAAAAAAAAATTGTGTTTTTTTTAAATATAATTAAAATCGACATTATAAATCAATATTATGCTTTATTAATTTTTACTGGTGATTCTTCGAAAAAGTAAAATTTAAATATAAATTTTATACTTTTTTATACATCATTTTTTAAATGTTAAACTGAGTTAGTACTACGTGTAGCTGTGATTTAAGGGTACAAAGTTATTTTCTTTAATTTCTCGAGTTTTTTATGTTCACATTTCGACAGGCTATAGTACTTATTATTGTTTTCTTTTTCATTTTATTTTGCAACACATAAAAATACTTAATTGTATTTTTGAGAGAGCCGGTAAACCGATCTACCGAGTTCAACAGTTCGAGTTAACCTTTATAAGTCAAATGTCAAAATGGCAGAATGCGAACGAAATCTTCAAAAATATCAATGGTATATTAAAATACATTAAATAGAGTTTTCGTTAACAAGTACACAAAAAAAAATAATGAAAAAAAACTGCCAGACGCTCGACAGAGTTTATTTTATCTTATAAAGAGTAAGCGTAATAACACCCCGGTAGAGTGTTAATAGTTGTGACAAATCTTAATAAAAATAAATTGTTATAGTAATGTTTTTATCAAATATATAATGCTTTGAATGCGTAATTGTATTTATTTTATAACACGAACAAACTTGTAAGGAGATAGTGTGGTACATCCGCTGATTATTGTCGATTAGAAAGTCCTATTCATTCGTAATAGCATGGAGCGATCTTAACATTAGTATTTAACTTAGCCATTTATTTGTATTGATGGTATTATGTTCTAATGAGAAGATTTAACGTTGCGATTTTTTGAAAAAGATACAGGTATGTATTAAGGACTTTCGCCAGTCTGACAAAACAATGATATTATTTTTTTATCTAATTATCTTTAAATATTATTTACGTTTATACGTGTTGCAAGTTCGAAGAAACAAGATTATAATTTTTTTTTTATTGTACTACTATTTAACGTTATCTTACTGCATAATGACAGTTACTGTGTACTGATCGATTATTGATTTGGTAAACCCTTTTATTAAAAAGTATATTATTATATAAAAAAATTATACTTACCTAATACATAACATCACGCTAAAACGTATAAAAGCGAATTAGTAAATATAAATGTGGAACTGCACAATGATTATAGTTACTTATTAAAACTTAGAAGCGTTTAGAGACATAATTTAAAAAGAGCTTTTTACGTTACCCATAAATCCATCAATGAGTTCAATATGCCGGATGTATCAGGTTAAAGTTGTTAGACACTTATGTTATAGCCTGTAATTTTATTTTATTATTTGTAATGTAATCCTTTATTTAAAAAAAAAATACAGTATTATACAAATTTGTAAATTAACGTAATTAACGCAAAAGCTTAAAAATAAAAAAGTGCCTCACACTCAACGGCTGCCTGTAGGATGTGAATCCAGTTGCGGGAGTCCAGAAACAAACGACACTGACCACGATGCTGGACACTGACTGACACGATGACTGACACTGACAACATTGCTCTATATATCTATTGTCCATTATTGTCTACATTTTAGAGTCACAAAATTTTATTACCCGCGCTCAAATAAAATCATTTAGTATACAGGTATCGCTTGGCCGCGTCGTCGGTCGTTTGAGGCCTTCTCTGTTTCTAGTTTATCAAATGACTCCCTTAAAAATATATTTGAAATAAAGAATAAAAAAAAATATATGTAATAAGAAATACATATAGTACAAGCATTTCTCCGTTGAAAACGATTTCCAATTCTCCAAGCAGAAAATAAATAATCACTCCTGTCACCACTATGAGTAGTGAAGTTAATTTTTTTTTAGAAAATTATTTTTTTTTAACTATATGTAGATAGTAGGTAGACGTTTTCCACGGTTGCTCTGCCTTTAGTTCTGATACCCGTTAGATTCGTGTCGATGCGAATGGTACACTCCTATAACACCCAGTTCCTTAGATAATTTGATACCTTTATAATCTCTACAAACAGATTTGATAAAAATTTTATTTCATGTTTTTGTAATATTAACATAGATGTTACCTACCAGCAAACTTTGTAATTCGGTATTTTATAGAATATCTAGACAATCTAAAGAATGTTATCGTATTACTTATTGTGAAAATCGTTGTTATCTGTCTATTCAAAACCTTAAAATTTTGTACTTTTCTGGCGACTATTCGCCTTAGCGTCGGTGATCGCGGGTTAGACTCCCACTCGCGGCAGATATTTATATTTTTGCAAATATTTGTTTCTGGTCTGGGTGTATATTCATTTGGATTTCCCCAACGTTCCTCGGTAAGCACGTAAAACCGTCGGTCCCGGTTGTTATCAAAGACACCTAATAGCAATCTTTATTCATGGTTAGGGAAGTTATCCGGCAACCCGCATCTCCTATGCCCAGCAGTGAGACGTTTACAGACTTCATTCACTGTATAAAAATTGCTGCAATTAAATATTTTGTAACACAGACATGTCTCAGAAAGGTCTATAAGTCAAAATTATAAGTAAATGTTCTTGAAGATTCCTTTTAAAGAAATTCGTCGTGTTTCTCTTATAAATAGTCTAATGTAAAAAAAAAAAAAACAAATAGCGTACCAGTGGATATAATTATTATGTTTACAATAACATAATTTTAACAGTGTTTTTTTTATTTAATTTCCAGATACGTTTCAACCCTGTTATGGCGTTCGAAGGACACCTCAACGAAGAAGGGTAAAGAAAAATTTCATTTTCTTTTATCAATGTACCTTTTTGTTGAATAAATTAACTAATTTTTTTTAAATTTAATTAAAAGATATTGGCAAATAATGAAAGCATTTTTTTATTATTATTAATTTATCATTAAAATGTAATCAATTCATTTGTACCTAATCATTTTTATGTAATTAAACTTTATCATAGGGATCAATTATCATTGACTCATTTCTGAAATGAAATTAGGGATGAATCCTTTTTAACGTGGATTTTTGTGACCTTAACTGCACGTTTTTCCATCTTTTGAAGGATGTATCAGAGCTGTACTTACCAGCTCCTAGCGCGGAGTCGCTGACGGCCATCGCCCAGGCGATGGGTGCGGCGGGATTCGAGGACTACACGGAGGGAAAAGCGCTCGTCAAACGACTAATTCCTGACAACCAGGCTGACTTGGACATCGTTGAACATTTAGGTAATAATTTAATTTCTCAAGCTATGTGTAAACATGTAACAAATGTCAAATCGTAGTTTTACAC
The DNA here is from genome assembly GCA_036937285.1 of Euphydryas editha. NCBI lineage: Eukaryota > Metazoa > Arthropoda > Insecta > Lepidoptera > Nymphalidae > Euphydryas > Euphydryas editha. Next base: position 923,677 of record JAUPFZ010000022.1, on the reverse strand, counting down.
ATTAGTTACAATTGCACAATAATAACACATCTAAATTAAGACAATAAGTCTTTTTTGAAAAATATGTATTTGTGAAAAATAGAATTTAATTTAAATGTTGACTGATCTTTAATAATGTATTTATTGCTTCGCATAGTATATATATCACTTAATTAACGGCTAAAATTTATAACTTTCATAGGAAATGTTTTACTGCTGCATTTCATTTCGTAATCGATTATACTCGTAGTCTTATAGATTTCTAGGACACCTTTAACTGAAACTTAGAACAAGAAATTTAGGTTACTAAAACAAGAGAGCCTTAAATACTAGAGGAACTCAAATAATTTCCACCCTTACTTTTCTAACATGCTGTGACAAAGTGGATTTCTGTAATAATTCCATTCTTCCATTGTTTCCTTAGGAGTTATTGGCAAGGCGGGTGTGGACTTCCCCGCGCTACCAAACATCCCCAACACTGGTTTTAACTGTAAGAACGTGCCTACTGGATATTACGCGGATTTGGAGACGGATTGTCAAGTAAATATTTTAATATTAATTTACTATATAATTCTATTATACTCTCCAAACATAAATCAGTGAAATTTTCATTAATTACGTTAGTGAAACCATTATTCACTACATATGAGTGAATTTCAATTACAACAAGTAAGTGAATACTCACTAATACACATACACATATTTAATGATCAAATCAGTGAATTCTGATATTCACATATTCATACATTGAATAGTCACTAATTCTGCGTGGTACGATTCTCACGTTGATAAAAAGTGAATAGTCACTTGAAATTAGTAAAATTCTACTGGTTTATGTTTAGAGAGTAGGCTTGTGATAAATCTTGCTATTATTATTCCTTCTTAGTGAATCTACTAAGATTATAATATTAAATCAAGACTAGTGACAAAAGAATCAAAAATTGTCTCAATTCTACCTTAACATAACATATACAACAAATTTATCAATTATTTATCTTTACTCCTATATTTTACTTATATATAAGTAATCTAATGAAAATATTATAAATAATTATTTATCCTTTTCAGGTGTTCCACATATGTGATACGTCCCGCAAGATTTCGTTCCTATGTCCAAACGGCACCATCTTCAGCCAGTCGCATCTCATCTGTGATTGGTGGTTCAAGGTAGATTGTGCATCTGCCCCCGCCCTATACGAGTCCAGTGTGGAATACTACTCGAACGAACAGAAGAAGTCACAGAAAGTCAGACACAATCTTAGCAAAAACTCTAATCTGCAACAAATTGGCGCTGATTCCCATGTACGTTCAGAATCCAGACGAGCTTCCGTAAATATTCCCACTACTACTGAAAGGCTGTTGAGACATCGACAAAAGCTTCAGATTGATATATTACCCAACGCACCTAATGCAAAAGCAACTGCCAGGAACTATCAAACACTTTTCGAAACGAGTCCGACCCAGAGAACGCAAGCTGCTACAGCTTTCGAGAAGAGAAGAAAAGGTCTTGTACAATTAATTACGAACAACTTTGATGGTGTTCCATTGAAGACAACATTACCAGTCTACGATAGCTCCACTCACAAAAGTACAATACCAGCTTATGACCATAACAGTCTAAAAGAAATGCAAGTTGCAGCGGAAACCGCTTCATTTGCCCGAAATCAAAACAGACAATTCCTTCAAGATTATAACACTAATAACCTCAGACCGTATCCAGTTTACACACCAAACCTTACGCCGAAGCCCGCAAAATCTAAGAGTAATCCCACTTTGACCACTCTGTATGATATTCAGGCAAAACACATGTCCCAGTACCTTCAAGAAGCGACGACAAAACGGCAGACATTAGTCCCCTATACTAAAAGTTACACCAGTACTGTTAACGAAAAACGTGAACCTTACACAAGGCCAGGAGTATCGTTGTTAAGAGATTTTCTGGAAAAGGAAAAAAATAAATCAATTTCGGCAACAACTGAAAAAATAGTCGCAGCAACAGCTCGCAGTGATAAATTCGGTAGTCCAGTAAACTCTGAAAGAAAAGTTACGATTGAAACCAAAGATAGTTTTGAATCTGCAACTAAAATTCCGCAAACAACTAGGGATGATAAAACTGAAACTGCGTCTTCTGACAGCGAAGTATATTCAAGCTTCAATTCAACAACTCAAGACACCACTGAAGCTTCTTACAAAGAGCGTCGAGATAGGCTAATGAGAAAACTTAACTTTGAGATGACTGAAACCACTGAACCTGCTGTAGCCACTACACCTACTGACAAATATTTTGGAGACCAACCTAATAGACCTGGACTCATAGTTCCTTCTTCATTAACTCCTAAAACTCTACACTCTCTGGCAATTTATTACGCTACAGCACTAGACAATTTATCTACAACGCCTACTTCTGAAGATGCCGAAACGACAACAGCTGCAATTGATGAATACGAACCAATAGAACAACGTTTACCAGCATTATTCAGCCGTCAAACAATCACCAAGTATGGTAACCTTTTTGGACACGGTTCTAGTAATAGTGAACTCTTAGAAGAAATCAAGCTTGATCCAAATGGTACTTATAACGAACTAGCAGAAGATTTAGCGGTACAAATGAGCCAAGGTCCCCTGGCTACCTCACCTCAAATTAGGGAATTAGCTCAAGTATTCACACACGCTCTTTCAGCCTATCTTCAAGACCCGGTTCAATTCAGAAAAGTTCTTTCAGATATCAGACCAACTTATCCTTCATTCGCTGAGATGTTAACAGCCAATGAAGAGCTTTCTAACACAGAACCAACAACAACAGTCAATGAAGAAGACGACGAGATATTAGGATTTTCAGACGATCACAGAGATCATAATTCCGAAAATTCTGTAAGAGGAGGCAAAGCATTGAATCTTGAAACTAATTACCCCACTACAGTAGACGACATAACAACCACAACCACACCTACAACAGAACCTATTTCTACATATTCAACAACCTATTCGACAACAACACATAGAAATCCATTTAGATGTTGCGGAAGAATATCAGCTTCGTATACCACTGCACCACCACCTAGGGACGTTTATTCTACTTTATATCCATTCACAAATACGGCCGCTGTAAAAGTGAATTCATTGATAATCAATAACAATGATGTAACTCCCACTACAGACAGTGTAACATCATTTAGGCATGGCGGTATACGAAACAACAATAATTATTCGTTTGGCAAAACCATTGGCACGACAGATGTTACTCCTTTTAATGACATTTCAGAAGTGACTAATGTCCCAACAGCTTGGGGTGTAGATATCGTCGAATCCACATTATCTCCTATAACTAACTCACATCAAATGTTTGAAAGCAAAAAGCTCCGAGCAACAACTATTGCACCTGAAACTACACCGGTACACTTTACTGAAACTGACAGTGTAGAATTGGAAAATGAAGAAGAATTACAAAGAGCTCATAGTCAGTCATTTGTATCGCCAAAAAGCAACAATTTACGACAAGGAAAACAACTTAAACAAGAAAGCAAATCAGTTAAAAAGCCATCTGAAGATTTAGAGGCACCTACGCAGTCTACTGTTGATACTACAGCGACCACAGTACAAATTACTACAGAACCAACTACTACTGTTAAAGATCGAACTGAAGGATTAAGTACGGCGACTCCACTATCTAGCAGTATTTTCACCTCACCTGACAGTGAAAAATCTACAAACGATTTTCAATGGCAGACTACTTTTGGAAATTGGCAAAGCACAATTCTTGATCCCATCACACTTAATGACGGTCTCAGCCAAACTGGTCTTGAACAAAATCTGTCTGAAAAAACTCAACAAACTAGCGAGTGGTCAAAAACAGCTACGACTCCATCAATATTCACAACCACAAGCGAACCCGTTGCTTCATCAACAATAAATGTTGAAGTGACAACATCGAATGATAACAGTGACCAAAACGTACGATTTGGTAAATCACTTAGAGACACTACATCAACTGAACCAGCGTTAGATCTGTCAACTGTAACAGACACAATTGTAGAAAAAGCGAAAGAAATAATGGAAGGTATGAATGCTACCACTACGCAAAAACTAATGAATGTTATGAAGAAAACTAAATCTAAAACTGTAAAACGATTAATATTATTGTTAGTGCAAACATGTGACGACGATCACAACTCAACCGCTGAAGCCTCAAAAAGAGCTTTATTAGAAGCACTCATGGCTGTCTCGCAAAAGGATATGGAAGAGATTGCTAAAGAAGAGAATTTAACTGAAGCACCGTCTACTGTCTCTGATGTAGATTATGTTAAGACGACAGAATCAAATCGTCGAATGGACAGAATACCAATGCAAAGACGCGGCAAAAACTTAAATATAGAAGCTGAAGCCATAAATGCTTTATCGAATCCAACGACAACAGAAAGTCTAAAAACTGATGAGACTACAGAATTCACAGCAATCACTACTGTTAGAACAACACCACCAGGCCGTAGAGGTGGCAGGAAGTTTGTAGCAAGAACAACAGAAGCAGAACAATTAAGAACGACTGTTACTGACAAACCTATCGCAGAAGCGCTAGTCGCACCCCAGGGGGATTTAAAAGTGCAATCTGACACAAGAGCGCTAGAATTATTAAGGTCGCTATACACTATCGCAGCGCGGTGGGGTTGAAGAGTGTGACAATATATTATATTTATAATTAGGGTTCGTTAATTTTTTTTATTTTTTTATTTTAGGATAAAAGTTTCAAGACTCACTCTTTAAACAAAATGTAAAGATTTTTTATTAAAATAATTTAAGATATAAAATAGGAGTGGAATACTTTTTAAATAAATTTTTAAGGCTTTAATACTTTATCCTAGAATGCTCAATTATTTCCACGAACGAACCCTAACTATAACTATTCGTAGGAAGTGATTTTTAATGTAGATAACACCGAAAACTTAGGCCATTTTCTCTTGAATGTATCTGATAAGAGTTGACAAAAATTAGAAAACTAATCAAAAATGTTTTATACACTAATTAATTTATTGTTTTATATGTTTTAATTATGACTTGCCGTTTAGTATTTTAAATAGAAATAAGTAAGCTAGTTTCGAGTTACCTACGATTTATTTTTAGATATTATTAACTGCCAATTGTAATACTGTAAAATATTGCTAAGTAAACTATTTTAAACCGTTAATTTAAGACATTTTATATATTAAAATTTATTATAAAATTATACTTGTTTACTTTACCCAGTGGGCCAACATAAAATGAACAAAGGGGGCCGGATTTAGAGTTGCGGGGGCCCGGGGCGATGGATGAATGGAGGCCCCTTGATCAGATTTTTTTTTTTCAGAAAAAAATGACGACGAAAAAAAAAGGTCATCGCGATCTCTCGCCAATATATTATCGATGCTGGGCAAACATATTCCTAAAAAAAAAAAGTTCATCACCAATACCGAACCTATTATATACAAAGGGCTAGCCAATGAAAGGGCTAACTGAATATCTATTTCAACTAAATATATAACGCATTTAATATGCAGTAAATTTCATTTTATTATCTATTTGTTTACCAAAAATGACGCAGAACGCTCTATCCTCCAGAATCTATTGGTCCGATGCTAAAAATCATTTACTTTGGATTGTCTATTGACTTAGATACACTATGATTATAAGGAATAAAGGAGGATCCGTAAATATCAACTTTTTTAATTAACCTAAAAATATTAATGAAAACATGTACACAATGTAAGTTTTTAAGCTTTCGTGATCACTAACAGTACTATGATGGGCAGTAGCATCATCATATCCCACCACAAGACGCTGCGCTCGCAAACCCGTCTGCCAAGCAAGTATTGGCAAACCCCCCTGGGATGATGGGGAAGCCCAAAAAGCAGTGGATATCCAACGGCTGATGTGGTGGTGGATTTTTCCATTCTACCCTCAAAGGCTTAAATACATTTACATCAGCACGCTGAAGCTATCAATCAATAACGACAAATATGATAAATATCCCGTTTTACATTTAAGTCATATGTAAAGGATGATCGTTATTATACAGGTTATTGGTGAATTACTATCAATATTTAAGGAGATTACTCGGTACATATTCTCATTCGAATTATGTAAAAAAAAAATAGGTACTTAATTTTTGTACTTAATTTCATTCTGTAGAAAGTAAATGGTAACGAATCGTCATAGCATTTTTTTCTTTCTACATAACACAGATAATTACAGCAACAAAACTTTTACTGTTAAATTCAAACTTTTTGGTATTAAAGCTCGTTATAATTAATTTCGAACGTTATTTCAACTTTACATGTGTACAAATCAATTTATCAATGCATCTTTATTAACTTATCTGTTAATCTGGTGTGTGCTGGCCTTGCGTATTTTAACTGAATTGAATCAGTCTGAAAACGCCCCACAGCTGGGCAAAGGTGTCTCTCTCCATATAGGAGAACGGTTGGAGCTTATTCCACCATTCTACTCCTTTGCGGGTTGGTGAATATTTTTTTTACCATAAATATCGCTATCAGATGTTTGTGATAATTACCGGAACCGACGGCTTCACGTGTTATTAAAGCATGATTGAGACACCCACAAGGACATAACACCCAGACCAGAAACAATTATTTGTACAAATACAAATATCTGCTCCGGGCGGAGCTCTAGCTCGGAGTAATCGAACCCGCGACCGCCTGCATTCAAGTGACTATTCACACCACTACACCAGAAAGGTTTATCATTGTTTTCACTGTTTTGTATATTTGAAGTAGGTCTAAATTTTAAACTTTCAACATTAATAAAATAAAAAAATACAATTTAAATATTAAAAAATCAACTTTATTTCCACTATGTAGTGTATAAATCACTTTTTCCCCACATCTCTGTTGACGTATCTTTCGATGTCCTTCTCGGTGACCTTGTGACCGGACTTGAAGTAACTCTTCAGCTTCCTCTTCTTCTTCATCATGATCTTGGAAGCTGCGAGCGCTCCGCGCCGTTGTAGTGACTCGAAACGTTCCTTTAGTAAGTTCGCTGTAAAATAAAATTTTACATGATTTTATTTTTTATTTAAAACTGACTAACTAAACTAGGTCAGGTTAGGGTAAGTTTTTTTTTCTTTAACATAATATATTGCTCATCCGCAGTTTCCATTATGTCATTTTTGGATAGCCAGTAATAAATAGTCCATAGACTTTTTTGCATGGTCACCCTACTATCGTTTATATGTTTTATAAGCGATATGATCAATTAATCTTGATCAATTCACGAAGTAGCGCGCCTTAGTTGACCATATCGACAAACGATTTCTTATCATTGTTCTGGCCAAGGCACATCATGATGTGGCCAATGGACAATGAAACATTTCATACAATGCGATGATGATGCGATGCATTTGATTAAATTTTGACAAGCATTTCGTGATTTGGGCAATTTTACGATATAGCCCCGACAACAATACACATTGTCGATGAGTCGGCGCAGTCGCTAACTTATCGTGAATTTATTATTTGAATTTATACTTCAAGAGTAGGTTATAGTTTATTTACTTGCATATTTTGGAATTGTCTCATAATAAATGTAAAGATTTTATTTAAAGAAAAAATTAATAGATAAAGCGTATTATTCGGTGCAGGATTACTTAGTTGATAAAGATGTGTGGACTTAGTGGCGCTGTATTTCATGCAAGATATTACTAATTTTATACTAAAACACAGTTTATATATTATTTTCAAAAGAGTAACTGCAGAATTTCTTGCCGATTCTTCTCTGCAGAATCTATATTCCTAATCGCTGGTAGCTTTACTATTACAAAATAATAATCACTTGAAAGTGTTAATTTGTTAAATGACGATTCGAAGGTGCTCTTGGGGCCTAATTGAATAAAGTTAATTTTGATTTTGATTTATTTAATAGACTGGAACAGTAAGTCAATGTAGTTATTTATAAAAAATATCTCAAGTCATTAAATAATGTAGTTCAGGTATTAGTTATAGTTTAACCCTTTCGCTACCATTTGAGGACCCGATATTCTTTGCTACGCCCGGTGTCACAAATATGTGACATGTGTTCATTATCAATTTATGATAACGGTTGTACCAAGTCGTACTGCACATAGATGTATAATGTTATACAACAATAAAATAAAATAAATGTTATTGGTCTGGCAATAATTACGGTCTTTAATAATATCTGAGCGGTTTTTCTCTTTAGGGTCTGGTAGCGAAAGGGTTAAACAAATTTATTTTATTCAAAGTACAATTAAAATCTTATTTAAAATAAGACTTGTTTTTTCTGATAGCTGCATTCACTTCATTAAAACAACGCAACGGATTTGTTTCTCAAATCAATCAACATTAAACATTATAATGTCGATGATCGCTAACATAATTTCCATAAAAAAGGAAAAAAAGTCACGGCAAGTATGGATGCATGTTTCTTGCTCTTTCATGCAAAAACTACTCAACGGATTTAGATGAAACTTTACAGTAATATAGGTTATACATCAAAATAATACATAGGCTACAATTTATAAAGATATTGTGTACTTTGGCCATAATATTACATAGTTTAAAAAATATCACGCGAAAACGCGTAAGTGCCGCCTATTCCATGGCGCTTACGACCTTTTTTTCGGGAGAATTCGATTGGCTAGAATGGAGCGTCAGTCAGCGTTCGTCACATAGGTAATTATCGTACAAATCACATAATTTAGCACTTGTTACGATCGAACATAGAGGTGTCGAAATTGTACGATAATCCAACGTGCACTACACAACAGTTTTGCGATAATATTTTTCTGTTCACATGTTCTTCTTCTATTGATTCTCTGAATTTCTAGATAAATAGTCTGTACTTTTTAGTTCTTACTTCATGGTCGTTGTCAACATTGTTAAAAAAATTTAAGATTTTATTTATTAATATTAGCGAATCGGTACAGGGTCGGCGTACTTTCTTTTATTTTTTGAAGTAATAACTTCTCAATGAAGGTAAACCGCTTTGTTACGTAACGCGTTACTGTCTAAATTGACTGATAAAAGTAAGTTATGTACACGAATTACATAAATGTGTAGGAGGTATAAAAAATCCTTTTGTTTTTTTAAATGGTTGATAAAAAATTAATAGGGTAAAGATCGTAATTTTTTCATCCTAATATTATTTTTATATATTATATTATAATTTATATTATAAATTATATGACTGGCCCGTGGCGCAGTTGGCAGTGGCCCTGCTTTCGGCTCCAGGGTCGTGGGTTCGATTTCCGCTTCGAGTCTAGGTGTATTATGTATTCATTTACATGTATATTTATAAATAAAAAAAAAACGTATATCAGTCAACTGTTACGTAAAACACAGTCATTAAGTTGCCTACCTTAGGAACAGACGACCTTGTGTGTGTGTGTTAAGCATACATATTTATATTTATTTATATTTACTGAGATTAGGAGAATATTTTTACAGATTACATTCAAAAATTATAGTTTTTATTTTAATATTATAAATAAATCAGAATTTTTTTTCTTCTATTAACAAAGTAAATGTACCAGGAAAACAGAAAACACAACCAGGTTAGTTCGTTAAGAATATTATAAATTAAGCTAAACCAATTTTTTTTTAATAAAAAAACCAATGCAATAAAAAAAGACAGACATGTACCAGGAAAACAAAAAACACAAGCAGATTAGTTAATTAAAATTAACTACAGCGTTTTGTTACACATTTTACACCGTGAAAGTGATTAATTAGTGATTTTATAAAAAATAATGATTAATTTCAATATTAAATAGTTTACTTAGATTAGTTTAAGTATCACTTTTGCCGGGCGTCCCGAGACGCACACGAATTATTTTTCTTTTTTTCTTGTGCACGTTTTCGTTATTGCTATTTTCAAACAACAATTATGTATAAAAACGGGTTGCAAAAATAATTTCTGTTTGTACTATACATTGGAAAGAAAAAAAGATAATTTTACAGCCCTGAACACATAACGCTATCGGCCAATAATGCCAACACTAGCCGAGTGTGCGATCCAAACGCGGGGCGCAGGCAGACGCGTGAGGACAGACTAAGAGCTAATTCGATTCTCGAAGTGATTTATTACTTAGTACAGTAGGCATAATTATTATTTTTAGTTGGTATATTTTATGTAGAAATATAGATTACGTTTAATTTTTATTTCAGTCGTATTCGATCGATTGTATTTGTGTAAATGTATGTTTTACGGCTAATCTGCTGAGCCGTTTGTGATGAAATTTGCTACGGACAGTCTGAAGCCTGGGGAGGGACATAGGCTACTTTCTATCACCCACCGACTTGGACAAAGCCACGGGCGGAAGCTAGTACATGTATAATTATCACTCATATCAGATTCAAAATATTTAGTAATTACTGACCCGTGCGCACATTTCGAATAATATTGTAGTTAAATAATAAATTTTAATTTAATGTGAAAATAAGATGAGTTCTTGATGTTCTAAAAAAGTAAAGTCTAGTAATTCAAAACGTTAACGCTTCACAGAATTATGTATCTACGTCGATATTTATTAATTTCGGTGATAGATCAAAAACACTCGTTTTTCACACCGTCCGTTCGTCACGCCTTTTAGGAATAATATATAATTGTAGGATATCGATGTACGTTTTAATTAAATAAAAATAAAACTTATTTGGACGAGTGAGGAACGGGGTGTAAAGTACCTCACGACGGGTGTTGAGTCTGGTGGCCTACTGCCCCGACGGTTTTTTGTCGGGTTCTTGTATACATGTTCAATCGCTCGGATAACTTTGATAGCGCGATGTACGATACGTCAGTTTTTAGTCCGTGTGTGGCGAGATAGATGTCGCTACACTTACTAGTGTTGGACAGGTTCCTTAGGTCGCCGGTCAGCTGCTTGGGGTCGACGAACTCGGGCTCGCGCGCGGGCGGCTTGCGCGCGCTGAGGGCGGGCGGCGCCGTCGCCTCGCGCGCGGCGCGCTTCGTGGCGCGTTTGCTGCGAAGCTCTGCGGAGAGCTTCTCTTTGTTCGCTAGAGACGACTGGATCTTACGGAGCCTAGAAGGGGTTACAGTGTTAAAAAAATTGGTTGTCTGTAAAGTCGGTTTACGGACGATAATTTAACGTGATAACGTCATAGGAAAACATTGATTTAAAAAAATGCATACTTTTATGTATCTAATTGAATTATTATCACTGAATTATCATTATTTTGTATAATATAAAGGAGGTAATTGAAAATTACTTCAATTAATTAACATATATTTGCACTCGTTAATTAAAATATTTTTTCTCTTCTACTCGGACGCATTTGCCGATGGAGTGTAAAAGAGACAGATGCATCACAAGCTGAACGCTTAGGCCGATCGTGCCTCTCTATCGCTTGTTACGCGCTCTCACTCGCCGAACGTGACTTTCGTGCGTGCAGCCGGCGTTCATCGATTTATAAGACGTTATCACGTCAAAATTTTACGGTGGATAAAATTATAAATAGTAGTAAATTATAATAGTTATAAGATAATAATTTAGATTTTAATTATTAAATTGTAAATTAGATAGTAAGAAAATTATAATACTTAAATTAAGAACATTTTTAGAATTTACTAATAAAATTGTAAAAAAATAAATAAATATAGTTCTCTCGTTTCCTTTCCCTTTAAAAATTTGATGTAAAACTAGCATGTAGAATTATAGTGAAATGAGAGTGCGAGAAGAATTGTAACATATATATAATAACTAATGTAAGATTGTAAGCAGCTACTATTATACCAAGTAAACAAAACAAATTGGAATAAGAAAGGCATGGGCAAAATGAGCCCGTGGGCATAAATTATATAAAAAAAAAAAAAAAAAAACATATATATAATAAATATGAAGTTTGAATATAGCAAGATTTTGTATGTTAATTGCTATTGTAGATAGGTAGGCGTTTTTCTTATTGGTTGCTAACTAAGCTCATTTTGTTTTATACATTTATTTTCGTAATACCCGCTCTTAATGGAAAGTTCGAGAATGTGCTTGTGAGGTGCGGAGGAAGTGTCTTAGGTCTGCTAGCAATCGACCGTTGTACTGGGGTCGTTCTTTTTCCTTCTCAGCTGCGGCGCGGATCACATCTTGTGAACATTTGATTCCCCCACTCCCATACCGCACTTCATACCATCAAAGAGATCTACCGCAATGGTAATCATAACTATCTGATTTTTTTTTATAAATTCATGGTTATGTTCTATATATTTTACATAATGTGAACAAAAACACTAACTAGAGAAATATACAAAATGACTAGTTTGAAGTTTCTATATTAAATAGTATCTGCGGTAACAATTACACGGGATCCCCAATTAATTTTTCCCTAATTTCCCGGAAACCAAAGTACAAAGGTCCCAAGCTAGTGAGGCCCTATGTGAACACATAAATTCTTGTAAAACAAAATTATTAGAGATGTTCCGACTAGTCGGCGACTAGTCGGTTAAGCCGACTATCACCGTTGGGAGGGATGCGCTGTGCCGCGCTCCCGGCTGCATGGGTACCACCATCTTGCTTATTTCTTCCGTGAAACAGCTTTGCTGTGTTTCGGAAAGAAGGGCAAGACAGGCAGTATAATTACTGGCACCGAGACTTAACATCTTATGTCTCAGGATAGGCAACACATAAATGAGTTGGCTGGGTTAGTTCCAGGTAAACTAGTTTATGTTCATGGGCGACGTCGACCGCTTACCATCAGGTGGCACGTCTGCCAGTTTGCCTATCCAACTAACATATACATATATAAAATCCGGCCAATTTTGTAGTCGGCGATTAGTCGGCGACTATTCGGCAAGGAGCGCCGACTATCCGGCTTATAATTTGTATGTATTTCTCAATAAAATGACTTAAGAGGAATTACATTTATAAATACCTTGATTGTTAATTAATTGTTCTGCTTTTAGAATCAGTTTAACCCATTTTGAAATATAAATAATTTTTCCTTTGGTATAAATATAGGTTTCCTTTGGTAGTCTCTAAAATTACTTATTGTAAAGAAATAATATCTATGATAATTATCAAACAAAATTACTATTTTTATTAACACACAAAACAATATAATATCTCTTTATTACTATTAACAAAGACTAAGATTTTTTTATTAACAGACTTAATAATATTAAACCAAGACAACCTACATGATACTGCAATACTGTATAAAAAATTACAAAAATTCGAAACATCGATGCTTGTATCCAACAATGTAGCCAGGGTGAAGACTTTATTATGCTCCAAGTCAAACATACTCTTCAAAACATTTTCCAGCAAGACTTTCATTTGCACGGTTTCTTTGTTTTTTTTTTTCAATGTACATTTCTTCATATTTCTGTTACGTTTTCAAATAAGGTATTACTTCAGACACCGAAGAGCAACTTGAACTTATTATCTCCGTAATCGCTTCAAATGGCTTCAGCAATTCAATGCTTTTTATGAGTATTTCCGACTCTTCAGTAGACAATTTTTTTAAATTAACCGATGTTTCAACCAAGTATAAAGAAACAATCAAACAACCCATTTTGCCGTCGCCGAAACCGTTATCGGCTTAGCCGATTATTCGGCCGACTAGTCGGCCTCTTTACAACCGACTAGTCGGCTAGTCGGCTAGTCGGCCAAAGTTATAGTCGGCACATCTCTAAAAATTATATAAAATTTGATATATACATTACGGACTAACTACACCACTAAATATGAACTCACTTGTAAATATCAGTAATCTTCTTTTTATTGATCTTCTCTTGTTTCAATCTCTCCCTCTCTGCTATTCTTTCCCTCTGTTTGCGACGCGCTTTATGGTCTTTCTTTTTATTTTTCACGGGGGGATTGATGGCCTTGTACTCATTGTCACTCGGTTCTAGGTCTGGGTCTGTAGTGGGGTCGTGGGGCTGGGGCAGACCAGCGCTCATCTCTTCACGCCATTGGTTCTAGAAATTATAATATAAAGTGGATTATAATCACAGCGAATATAGTACAAGTTAATTCCTTGGGTTTTTGTATGTTTAAAGGAGAGCGTTCAGATGAAATTATTAGGTTTAGATGGCTTAATAGGAAATCATAAGAAAGAGAAAATTGAATCAATTTTTAAAAGCACTGTCGAGATTGACCCTTAAAAAATAAACAAAACTGCATTCGTTATTATTTGGGTTCTAACCCATTTTATATGATTTTTAAAAAATGCATATCCTACAAGCAAAAAAAGAATTAGTCAGTATCTAAACCAAACGACAGGATCCACTTGCAACAAAATCGTTTTAAAAATATATATACATTATGATGACGCCACCATCTTTATGTAAGCAGCGCAATAAATATGCGATTGGCCAAATCTTCCCAACAAAACCAACTTTTGTTCACACCACACGTCACGTCACGTTAAATCAAGTGATCATAAGTTTGCTATTACGTCATCTTGTTTTAATTAAAACAAGAAATATAAAAAATAAAAAATAAAAGCTAACCCTACTCAAGTAAACAAAGATTTTTTTTCTCCGGTATAAAACTAAAATTAATTAATTAAATAGAATTAATGAATTAATATCTGAGAAAACTGTATATAACATCAAGTTTAAAAAAACGTATTGAACTTGAGTAGATGAATGATAAGTATTTTATTAACGATTGAAAATTTGAACAAAATATAAAAATTATATATATATATATATATATATATATATATATATATATATATATATATATATATATATATACATAGAGAGAGAGATAGAGAGAACTATCATTAGGAATTGAAAAAACAAGATGTCGGACCTTGTTCCCTATATACATATAAGCATATATAATTGAGGAAAGAAAAATTGTCCAGAAGACAAGAAAAAAATATGATAATATCTATCGTTTTGCTATGAAATTTAAACAGGATATAGTCTACAGGGTAACACAGCTTCACATAATGCATAGTATTAAACCTACCTCTTTTTCCTTGGGAGTGACCTTACTAAACATGCCGGTCGTCACCCTGTGGAGATGGGCCTCACGTTTCATCATCTTCTGTTCATGTTGTACGACCTCTTGCAAGAGTTCTTGATGTTCCTATCACGAAAAATATACTATTTCAATTAAACTGTATAACAATATATTGTAATAATATATGTTTAACATACACACTGTCGTCTATTCCTAATATTAAGCTTAATGCCTGTGTTTTATATAACAGCTGACTGTTTCACATATTATTATATTTTTTTAAGGAAATGTAAATTATAAAAAAAAAGGGATGATACATCATACTTTCAGCAGTGGACATCTAACATCCTGATGTGGAAGTGGTGGTGATATATAATACAAATATAAACACTACACCGACTCGGCGCTGGAATCGAACCCACAACCATGGAGCAGGTTCACTGCCAACTGGGCCAATGGACCAGTCAAACACATATAAAATATACATATATTCACAATTTGTCTCGATTTTGACGAGGCTTTCTCTAACAGATATTATGTAAAAAGTATCTAATTTAATCTTAAAATCTATGAAATTGTAAATAATATCAAGGTAACAAAGTCTGCTACTACATCATATAAATTCTTTACCTCTTTCACAAACACTTGCAATGCCTCAAAATAATAGTCGTAAAATATACTTTTACATAATCTATTTTATAAAACTAGCTCTGCTCCGTGGTTGGAAACGCGTTAATTTAAGGGAAAAACGAACTTAAATATTTCCAAACAACTACTCTAAGAGTAGGTACCCGCCTCGTTGGTCGAGTCGTCGCAATAGTTACTGTCGAGCAAAGGGTCTCAGGTTTGATTTCTGGGTCGTTCCACGTATTATTGAGTTTTTTTCTTCGAAAATTCTCAGTAAAGGAGTGATGTTATAGTACTATAAAAGTGGAACTATAGTTAAAAAATATCTTGAGAAGAGAAATAATAAAGGAAGCAAAGGAAGCTCTCAAAAAAGATTATTTTTCCCCGTTTTTGTGATATTACTTATTGTTCAGCCCCTTTTGGTCGTAACGTGATGTTATATAGCCTAAAGCCTTCCTCAGTAAATGAGCTATCCAACACAAAAAGAATTTTTCAATTCGAACCAGTAATTCCTGAAATTAGCATGTTCAAACATACAAACAAACTCTTCAGCTTTATAATATTAGTATAGATTGTAACCAGCCGATGTCTTTACATGAGAGATTTAAGACAAAATCGCAGGTAATTAATTATTAATTTAACAAATATGAAATAATATTATAAGAAACAGAACTAACCATGAAGTCAAGTAAGAATAGTCACATATCTTACTTAAAGGAATGAATAAGGAATTTTATTCACCAGGAAGAATAATTTTAAAAATAATCACAAATCTTTTAGCCTTTAGTTTTGAAGCGCAGATATCTTATACATTTGCTACCAAAAGATATCTACTACTTACCAAAGAGATCCTCGAGCACACCCTCAAGATGGCGATTCACCATAGAGATACCGCCATCATTGAGGATGTGCTCGCACAGCTAGGAGCCGGTGTCGAAAAGATCATACCATGAGTATGCAAGAAGAGAAGAGCATTGTGGTTGGTGAAGAATTAGAAATAGTAAATACTTATATTGCATGTAAAGAGAATTAAAAAAAAAAAAAAAAAAAAAAAAAAAAAAAAAAAAAAAAAAAAAAAAAAGTAGAATTAAGTTGTAGAATTAAATTGTAAAATCAAGTTGTAGAATTAAGTGGTAGAAATAAGTGTTAGCATTAAGTGGTCAATGTGGACTCATGTTTCCAGAACTAGAGATCCTAAGTATAGTTCATAGGTATTCAAATAATGATAAAATATAGTCTGCTGATGTAATAATGCCTGTGTAACAATTTATAAAATCAGTAAAAAAATGGTACGGGCGTCTGTAAGCTCGTAGAGGAAAATTAATTAAAAAAAAAAAAAAAAAAAAAAAAAAAAAAAAAAAAAAAAAAAAAAAAGATATCTACTGTCTGTATAGATTTTATCTATTAAAAGATATTTTATAAAAGTATCAATTGTAATAAATATAGATAGAACACAAACCTTGAACGAAGGATTGTAACTGACGCCTGGATGTGGCACCTCGACGGACTTCCTAGTGACGACTGATTTAGGAAGTGCTGGCTTTGATCTTAGCCTTTTTGTTGTCGGGACGTTATGTAACTGTGCTTCCGGTGATATAAACTCGTCTACCAGTGTTTCTGGTATACTTTTAGCTTCTAGAACTGAAAATTTTTATGGCTTGTTATCTTTTGTCGGTTTTATAATTTAACTTTACTTATTAGGGTATATTTGAACTAAACTAAATCAACACATTGATATCCAACGGATGAGCACAGGCCTTCTCTCCATATAGGATTGGAGTTTAATACACCATTTTGCTTCACTGCACGTTGGCGAATAATTTCCCTACAATGTCTATCCACACGCTCTGGTGTACGAGTGCGAGCAGTACCCTTAACGGAAACATTCGCGGGTTCGATTTTCGTTTGGGCCAGATATTTGCGTTTGAACAAATATTTGTTATTGGTCTGGGTGTATGTCCTTGTGGGTCCCCACACCGTGCCTCGGAGAGCACGTAAAGCCGTCGGTACCGGTTTTTATCATAGACATCTAATAGCGACCTTTAGTTATGGTAGGGCAATTATCTGGCAACCCACAGTGGAGCGGCGTGGTAGATTAAGGTTCAACATTCTTCTATTTGGAGACGAGGCCTTTGTCCTGCAGTTCTTTACAAGCTGATTTAGTTCCGTTCACTTTAGTTCATAGTGTACTATTGTTTATATGTAAAACTGGATATTTAGCACATTTATTAAACTTTTTGTTAAATAAACATGGTAAATAAATGAAATATATGATAGTAAATCATAAGTGTTGGTGACCATCAAAGTTGAAAACTTGTATAGATTTGTTAGTTATATTTGAAATACATATGATACGATACGATATTAAACAATCCAATCCCCTATTGTATTTATTAGTAATATTTCTATTTCTATTTCTACTACGAATTTTGTAATATATAATAATATGTATGTGTATATGTAATTTTATATGTCATAAATTCTTACCATCATCGCCCCATATATTTTTATCATACGTCTTTCTAATAGATTTTATCTTTTTTCTCCTTTCTGCGACAATTTTTTTGTTTTTCTTTATATCTTCAACTTTCTTTGCTAGAACCCCTTTTACGAGTTTCCGTTGCTTGGTTATTTTAGACAAATCGGACGGTTTTGAACCGACTGGTTTAACATGATTCCGTTTTGCATTCGGATCTTGTACCTAAAATTAAAGATAAATGAAAATTATTAATATTTATACATAATAACTTATAATTCTGTACACTTTTTCCTAATGAAAAAAATGGTAAATAAATTACTAAGACATGGTATCGACGCATATTTAACGACATCTTGGATCAGTCATGAGTTCAATCACTGCTCATGATAAACCCTTGTATAGGCTATACAGCCAATTTTTTGTGGCCTGAGCGTTTCTTTATGTAATGTGTGGGTTTACAAGCCCGACACAGGAGTAAATTCTACTGGGGGCTGTGAGTATGTGTTCTTTAATTTTATCATCTATTCTGGAATAGGTCTTAGGTCTGTATATTTAGAATATGCATATACCTTTATTATATTATTTTATATTAATTACAATTTCAAGAAATAATAAGCAACTATTTTAATACTACATTCATAATATTTTTATATAGATATTATATATATTCAATAATATCAAATAATAGCATTATAATTTAATGTATTAATCATGTCAAGTTTCATTTGTTACTATACCTTAGAAGTTGGTAAAAGAACTTCGAAACATTTAGGAGTTTCTGATAACAGAGCACGTTTTCTCTGCTTAGCAGACAGAGGCTTTATCTCAGGTTTGACATCTGGCTTCTCTTCAGGCTTATCATCTCCATGTGTGTCTAATACGAACAGCTCTTCATCTGGCTTTGTGTCGAATTTACTAAAAAAAATATTATACTAGGTAATTATTCGGTATCGCGCCACCACTGATTTTGAGGCTGATTTTTTTTTTTTAGAGGTTCGTTATGACTTCAGATCATCATAACTAGTATTGTTATGATGGCGCATGACCTTTTTTGGCGTAAAAAATAAAAAATGTAAAAAAAAAATCGTACGAATAATTACGATTATCGAAAGATTTTTTTCTTTTATTGTTATGTTGTTAGAGGTTTTTTTTTTATAGATAGGTTGTTAGGTATTTTTTTTTTTAGTTACAATCATAAAGGTATTTATACTTCTATAGTTACAACGCGTCGTCCCTAGTTAAAAAACTAGTTATTGATAAATGCCTTTGTTAAAACTAGAAGTAACGCTCAAAAAAAAAAAAAGACCTAACAATTAACCTATCAATAAAAAAAAAACCTAATGACATAACATTAAAAACATATCTTTCGATAATCGTACAACAAAAAAATTATTCGTACGATAATTTAAAAAAAAAAAATTTTCAAGTCTAAAAAGGTCATGCGCCATCACAAAAACACTAGTTATGATGTTTTGTAGTCATAAAGCACCTCTAAAAAAAAAACAGCCCCATTATGGCTGGTGATGCGATACCGAATAAGTACGATAATTTTTTTAAAAAAAATTTTTTAGGTCAAAAAAGGTCATGCGCCATCATAACAACACTAGTTATGATGTTTTGAAGTCATAACGCACCTCTAAGAAAAAAAATTAGCCTCAAAATCGGTGGTGGCGCGATACCGAATATTTACCTTATACTATTTTAAGCTATAGCATTTTGACAAATTAATTTACATACAAAATATTTTTGAAAATAATCGCATATAAAATCACGGAATTAAATGTTAACTTTGCTGTACATATTTTAAGTGTCGATTACGAACATTATTTATTCATATTTATTTGATTCAGTATGCCTTAGAAAATAGGACCATAGAAAGGTAATCATGATTTAAATAATTAGGACTTGTGATTGAAATTACTTGAATGACGGCAAAAATCATTTGTGATTAATAATATGCAATATTGTATACATTTTTGTATAATGTAGACTGAGAGACCAGAGACTGGCCACTAATCTTTTACTTTTTTTTTTACAAATTTTATGCTATGAATGAAATATTTAATAAGTCCGTAATAAAAAATATATAAACAACATAACCTTACCCAAGTCTCTCTTCCAATCTTTGATCTTCAAGAAACTCTTCCACATCATTTATATCAGAATATTTTCGCCACGCTGTTTTACTCTTTTTAGACACGCGCTTCTTTTTCTTAATAGCGGTCATTTTTTTTTACTATTTCCTATTATCACATGGAAACCCAAAAACACATTTACACAACATTGACAACAAATTCAGAGAGTTTTTTTATTAATATGTCAATTGTCAAAGTCAAAAAGTATTGCCAATAAAAATATTTCTTTCATACACTCTGACATTGGCAAATCCTTGAGGAAGCCAACACTGAAGAAGAAGAAGAAGAAGAAAATATTTCAGAAAAATTATATTTTGAATTAAGACAATAGCTATGTTCCCGGCTCCCTTCTAAGTTAAGATTTTTTTTTACTTTGACAGGAGCGCATGCACGAAAAACAAAATATTGCGCATATCTCATTTTCGCACATGTTGAATGTATGACGTGCGCATGCGCTCCTATCAAAGTAAAAAAAATCTTCACTTTTTTGTTACCCAGAAATCGGTTCGTGCGTTCTGGAATTATAGCGTCAGGAAGGAAAACCCGACTTATTTTTATATTATAGATGATTTATGTAATGTAAACAAAACTAAAATGAATAATTTATTTTTATGTCCATAAACAAAAATGGTAACTAGCTACAATTACTTTTTAAAAGCTTAAAACCATTTGTATTATGTTAAAAAAATAAAAGACGCCAATTCAGTTAAAAAAATATTTACTTTTTTTAAGGAATTTTTCTTGACATAAAAAAAAAAAACGTCCATTCAATGATTTTGAGCCTTATAAATAAGTATGTTATCTGTTCTTCACATTTAAATATGAGATTAATCAGCCTATGTAGAGCATTTTTAAATGCGAATAACATTTTAAAGTATTTATAAGACAATATCATTGCAATTAATACTATTCTTAAAATTAATATTTTAAAAGTCCGTTAAGGACGAAAGTTTTGTCATTATAATAATTAAAGATAGCGTTTGTACGTAACTTCGCGTCTCATTACTCATCTTTAATATTAAAGTATCAACACTTAAAATTAAACAACAAATTAAAACTTAAGTGAAAAGTATTTTGACTTTTTTAAAATAATGATTATTTATCTACAGTTTCACATATTCGGAAAAGTAATTGTATTTAAATATTGAAATGAGAATATTAACATCATTCGCGTTCTTGACGTCACGGTGAAAACACTGTGGAAACACTGTTTTCGTGGAAACACTGTGTAACCGTGTAGTTTCCACAATTTTTCTACCGTGTGTTTGTTCCATTCAAACACCGTGTTTTCATAGTAGTTTCTCGCAAAACCCACGGCATTCAACACCGAATAATAGCTTACATTCGAGATCCATAGATTGCGTTGTAGTGATCGCGATATGGTTTCCTTAACAGTAAATAATATAAGGCGGATCAATTAGTTAATTTCCCTTCACCGACAGCGTAAAAGCCCGTCACCCGCTCTCCATCCCCTTGAATATAATCACTATGATGATTCCGTGGAAACACTGTGTAACGATGAAACAAATGCCCAGTAAGAACACTGTAAAATCAATCGTGGTCACAATGTCTCCACTGCGTTTTCACCGTGAAGTCAAGCGTAGAGTCACAATTTGAATCAATCAATCAAGTTTGACACTTAACCAACAAAACTTAAACATCTATTTGCAATTAATAAAATTAACGTTTAAATTAAAATTATTTCAATTATAGAAATTAAAAAAATATATATATATTTTTACTTTACACGTGTTATAGTTTTTGAAAATAATAATATATAATATAATATAAATTTATTATGACATTATTTTTCAAGTATCAAACTGAGCCAGTACCTATTACATGCAGTGGTGATTTTTTGGTTATATTTACTCATGTTACGCTATGTCTAATAGCTACAAAATGTTGTCATATTGATATTTTTGCCAAGTTTGAAGTAAATTCTTAACGTTAAAAAAGTTATACTAAAAAATGTGACGTAACAATAAATTTTACCTTAACTTTTTCGGATTATTTTTATATTACCTTTGTTTTTGTGTCTTTATTAAGTTATTTCTTTGCCGAATCATTTTTATATTAGACCACTGATACATTAATGTATTGACTATTTTAAAAAGAGCAACTGAGTTTCTTACAGATTATTCCCAGCAGAATCTACATTCCGAATCGATGGTAGGTTAACATTAAAAACATTTTGTTACTTGTTTATTACTATTGTATTTTATCAATTTAATCTAGTCAATCAATTAAATTGTAAAATTGCAAATATATCGTAATGTGATCTAGCTCTGAGGGTAAAATAGTCAATAGTTCTATCGGAAATGGCATTAAAGTAGCTAGATGGCTGACTTCACTCTTCGCAATCTTCTTCTTCTTCTTCATGTTCTTCTTCATTCACTGGCTCTTCGTTTGCGTCTTCTGCAAAATTTAAGTATCTGTATTTAGTTGATTACTTTTAACTTAATTTGAATTACGTTCGTAAATTACGTTTAATACTGACTGATTCGTTAATAATTGATATGTTGTTTTGAAGGAAATATCTATTTTATTACATTTTTCTTTTCATCCTTAAAACTATTATACATGTAGATACATATTTGTTACAAACATAACTATGACATTAAGTACTAAAGGTTAGTCTGGGAAGTGCTTGGAAGCTCAACTATCCAAAAATTTGACTAAAACAATAAATTTTGCGTTACCTACCTTTGTATCTCAAATTCAGTGGTTTACCATTTGGCACCGTAGTTTCCATTATTGAAATTTAAAATAAAACCGCTGTCGGAATAAGTCGGAAAATATTCATAGGATTCCGATTCGAGCAATGGATTTCTATTATGATCATTGGTGACATACTGAGGTTCATTCTGTTTCGTATTTGGAACCTGTTTCAACTGGATCGAAGGAGTGTTATCTAGTATGTACCGGTGTTCAGGATGATATGATAAATTGAAAGCTAGTGGTTTTTGTACTGAAGCGTTGTTAGATGATGTTATTTTTGCGTTTTCTTGATTCTGGGTTGAGTGAAATGGTTTGTTGGCTGGATTCTGGATTGGACCGGACTCTGAAAGAAGGGAAATAGCTCGGTTAACGAATCTTCTTGATTCGTCCGAGGACGGGATCGGGCTATTGGTTAGGTAATTTTGGTTAGGACTTTTCGATTACTTAGATGCTTAGACTTTTTAAATTAATAAATATTTTACTGTCAATTTAGTTTCTGCATCGTGAGTATGAGTAACTGTGATTTGTGTGAGTTTTTTTTTAAATATAATTATTAATAAAGGCAAGGGTTAGTCAGTCATTAATTAGTATAAGTGAGATGTCAGTCAGAAGTCGAGTCAAAAGTCACGTAGAGTCACTTTAGTATTAAAATACTATTTTACAAAGCATATTATTTATTAAATAAATTTTCGTTGTATTTTATCTATTTACGTTTGTTGGACATCGCACTTATCTTTAGAGTTAGTATTGTTACAAACGAGTACTTTCCATTTTTGTATAAAAATATAAATTTCATCATCAAAACAAAAATAAAAGTATAACATCATAAATATTGCTTAAATTCGATGTAAAAAACATAATATATCTATCACATAGGTACTAACCTAACATAATTGTCTATCTAATTAAGAGAAATATTTACATTTAACACTTTTGTTATTATTGGAATATGATGTTGAAAATGAAATTGGATAAAAATAATTTAATAAACAATTGAACTGATCAATTGCAAAGAAATATTGAATAAAGCAGCATATTATAAATTAAAATTGGAAAATATTATCTATCATATTGCAATAAACACAAAAGTTACCGATTATTCCAATCAACATCCTGAGATCGATTCTAAATTACAAACATTTAATAATTTTTTAATAATCGATCGGTTTGACCTATGATAATCATAGTCCTAGAATCGATTGGAGGATGGAACATCAGTGCACCCTTGACGTTACTAGTTTTGGAAGTCCGACTGATAATATTCCTGGCTTTGTTCCGGTTCCCTCTTGTACTCCTCGTAGCTCGTACCTTCGTGAGAACTGTCCTTGTTTTGAGCAAGTCCAGCAGCTGCGGCCTTCGCTGCTGCTTCCGCCGCATTAGCTTGCGCCTGTTGAGCTGCCGCCTGGAGCAAGAAAACTACCATGTATTACGCTGTTGTTCAGATTCTTATAACTAAATTAATACGACAGTAGTAAAATTTAAATTAAACGAAGCTGCAAATATCTTTATCATATAAACATATATATATGCTGGTAAAAATACGTTAAAAACAATTTTGATTTTATAGATGTTAGTTTATTATTATTGGAAAAACTTTAAACTGAAACTAGACACATAATTTTATATTATATGTTATGTATAACAAGTGTGATATATACAATATATCTGATCAAATTAAGAGATACTTTTACTTTTTTAATGAAATAAGTATAACTAGTGATCGCCCAGTGGTCGAAATTCGACCTAATCTAAAACTGACAGCATTGTCAATATATGATTGCGCATAACATGGTGAGCATATGCAGCAGTCATAAAAATTTCGATAAAAAGATTGTTGCAAGACCTGTATTTAAAAAAATCGTTGCCAGACCTGTATTTAAGACCGTGTTGACAACACGGTCTGACAGTAAACAAAATTTGTGTATATATTATTTTACATAGGTGTGTCGTAGTCCATGTAGTTTCTTTGTTTTTATTTTTTATTAATTTAATGTATTTTTTGAGCATTATTATAAAAAATATTAGTATTCTGCACTTCTTCTCCATATAAACTTGAACTATGCCAAATTTCATACTTCTCCGTCCACGTAATTTTCGTAAAAAAGGGTACAAAGGTTTTGTTTCACATATTAATATATAAATTATGAAAGAAGAAAAAGAAACAAGTAAAGAAAAAGATAATAAAAGAAATAAAAAGATTTATTTATATAAATAGTAATCAGTCAAAAGGAAATAAGATTCAATTCATCGATTCAGAAGATCAGCGATATTTTTATATCTTCAAAAACGTACATCCGGGCGTTGCTCGTTTCCTGTTTATGAAACGGCATCGGTTAAAATCTTAGTTAAAGAAATTAACCTATTGTAGTATGGACATTTAAAAAGCAGGGTATGTAACAATTATTTTATTATTCGGACACCCACCACCTCAGTTCCCTGAGATCATGGACGCTGTAAAGGGTCCGAAACGTCGGGAAATAATTTAAAATAAAATATTGTTAAACTATAATTTGAAATAAACGCGCCAAAATCCGTTTTTAGACTTTTAATTAAATGCACATTTTTTGTTAAAATGAGTGCACAAAAATGAAGATGATTCTTTGTAAGCCTAATTTATGACTAATAGCTCTAGATATTACTCTTTATGCTACATTTACCGAAAAATTATGGAAAACTGCAATCGTATTTTGTTGTTTGATGTATAATTTCAGTTTTTTTTTTTTTTTTCTAAATCTTTATAACTTTTTTTTTTCTATAATTTATTTAAGGTACATAAGTTGCTTTCATTTTTTTTTAAGTCTTCATCTTACACTATTTATAACCTTTTCCATTTTTATAAGATCATGGTTCTTTTTAATCCTGTTATTATTTTTGACTTACCTGAGCCTTTCTCGCTGCTGCTTGCGTGGCCTCGAAATCAATTCTGACGCCCTTAAGTTGTTCTTGCAGGGTTTGCAGCCTTTGTCGCGCTGCGCCTACCATAGCAGTTTGGGCTCCCAACTCACCCGCTGCTTGTGAAGCCGCCTCGTTGGCGTTTTCTGACGTCGCTTGTGCAGCGTTTAGAGCAGCTTGGATTACGTTCACCTAATAGATATTTTATTGTTATTATTATTAAGAAACATATACCGCAACATAAAATAAAATATTAACTGTTTACCACAAAAGGCTATCGAAGTCATAAGTATACTTATCTACCGATAGTAAAGTAACTTCGGCAGTGGACGTTTCTCTTACACTAATATCGATGATATAACTACTTGTATATAAATCAATACTTTGCAAATTTTTTGAAGAATTCAGATGACAGATCTAAAACTAAACAAAAAATAGCTATAGAACTAAATAATAAATATAATAGGTATATAGTTTATACATATATAGGACTTATTCATATTTATAAAATATAAGTAAAATTGTGTTAAGTTTAAGTAAATTTGAAATTATACTCAATAAACAAAGACTAAAAATATTATTTTTAAAAATCAGTTAGTACCTACTTGTATATTTAAAGCAAAAAGCTATTATTTTAAAAAAAATTTGCAACACAATTATAAAATACCGATACCAAAAACACATCGCAAAAGCATCACGATAATCGGCGTTCAATCAAATAATCCACAATACATATAAAATATTCAATACAACCCTATTCTTATTTCGCATCAATTAAAAAAAAATTAAACCAAAATATCCCATACAAAATTTAATTAAAAAGCTGTATAAGCATTTCTGTGTCACGGATGATAACTAGAGCGTGACAATTTCCAGATGATTACATAACAATCAAATACATTGATCAATTATAGTTTTTAAATATCATTCAAATAAAAACATACACTAACAACACATAAACACTGTATCAAAAATATTTAAATATAGCTTAATGTAAATAATTTTATTATACAAAATTCCTGACTAAAGATTTTCCTAAATAGGATAAGTAAATATAAAAAAATATTCGGACCTTTTGAGTATAAAGTGAAGTGTACTTTAATAAAATACGGTAATTTTTTTTGAAAGACACATTTTTTAAATATAATAATAAAAAAACTACAAAGTACATTAAGAAATTCAAATTGAACTTACGTAAAAAATTTAGTATATCCTTATTTATAATACGCATAATATGAACAAAGTTGAATATTCATCTAAAATCGTCTCATAGGTTATAAAGGATAGATGAATTAATGATTTTAAAGTTGCAATTTGTGTTCAATAGGTATAGGTACTAAAAAACACTCTCATCTATTATTTGTAGAACGTTTTTCAACATTTTAAGTGTTGAAAAGTTTATATAAAGAATAAAAACACCATTACAGCGATATCATTAAAATCAGTATGCACGTAAATCAATTTGTTGTTTATTTCATTTCAACATAGTTCAACAATGAGCTTGTAATCAGTAATTTCGTAAAATAGTTTAATATTTTTTGTACCTTTGCAGCAACAACGAGATGCAATCAGCTATAAGAAATAACTTGTTGCTACAATTAAATTTATGCTTTGAAATGATTATTTAGATTACTTATTTTTTAAATAATAGGTTTTTTGGAATACAACAAAAAATTGTTAAATTTCGTTACTTTTTTACCACTACGACAAATGGAAATTAAATTTTGAAGGGTGTCAACATTTTTAAGCAAATTGAAAAAAAAAATAATTTTGACATATTAAATTTTAAATTTACCTTCTTTGGTTAATTTTTTTGGTTATTTGAATTATAAGATGTTTTGAGATAGTTTTTCAAAATAGTAATTGTTTTGTAATTATTTTAAACAATATAATAGTAGTAATTGCAATATATCTATTATTATTTATACTGTTACTTTTTCTAGAACTTATAACGGAAATTTTTTGTAACAGGTCCAGTTTTGTACATTAAAAATATTTAAAAAAAAATCTGGATGGCATTATATAATCTATATTGAAGCCAAAACTATATTTTTTGTCAGTATGTCTTTCTTATTATGGGCCGCGCGCATCAACCCCGAAACTAAATTAAACTTGGCATGATTTGAGTCCATGCTACAAGCTGGGACACTGGATACCTTTTATTCCTAAATTCAGTACAGATCTCTTGGGAGAGGCAATAAAAATCAAAATATTTAATCACGAACGAAGCCGCGTTTACGACTAGTATTTAAAAAGTATAATACGTAAGTATGAAGTAAAATAGTTTCCGACATCTAATTAGGTACATTTTCCAAGTAATGTTTACATCATAGAACACTTTATAAAACTTTTTTTTTTAATAAATCGATAACGAAATTGGAACGACATCGACAGTTAAATTTTACTTTTCGTTTACTGACGTTTTATTTTTTTATTTTTTTGATTTACGCAATTTTGTCAAAAGTTTTAAACGCAATGTTTAAGTTATAACATTTAAATTTCATTGCGTATTTGCGAAATTAACTAATCAGTTTTAAACATATTTTCAATTGAATTTTGTTTGTTCAACATTATTATTTATTAGTCAATATAGATGTAATAGATATTATTTTACTAATAATGTCTTTATGTAGAATTAATAATGTTTTATAAAAAGCTATTTAATCTCACAAAAGTATGATTAACATTTTTTTTAAACAAATTATGAAATTGTCTTATTTTCCTAATAATCCAGGTTTAAAAAAAATAGCTTGTAATTTATTTTTTGTCAATTTGCTATTTTTAATAGTCATGGATACTCTTTGTTACAACATACCTGGTGCATAGCCTGTTGCGCCGCTTGCGCTGCGGATTGAGCAGCTCTCTTAGCCTGCTGCAGCTGCATTTCCTCTCCCTGCAGCGACACCTTTGCGTCCCTCACTTGCTGCTCCAGACCGGACAAGATCACTTGCTTGCCAGCTAACGCCGCCTGCGCTGTAGCACTGGACTGCGCCGCTGACTGTGCCAAAGTATTTTTAGCAACATAAGCCGCCTGATAGGCCGCTGCTTGCTGGTTTCCGAGCGCTGTCTTCGCTTGGTTGGCTGAGCCGACTGCTATCGTTCGCAATCCACTGCCTCGGCTATAGCCTTTCTTTGCATTGCTACCGCCGCTTGCAGCTGACTGCACGTCCTGGATGTACGCGTCGTAATGGCTAGCTGCCTCCGCGGGATCTTTCGCCTGATTCGACTTTGTGCCCTCATATTCGTAATCGTATTCAACTCTTTGTGGAGAGTTCTGGTTTATCGGTGCTGATGATGCGAGGTATATTGACCCTGTAAAAAGTTTTTACTCGCCTTAATTTTTAGTTGTCTTTTATTTGTTTATTTACGATTTATTATACAATACAACATAGAAATACATAATAATATAACATACATTTAAGACAATTACAAATTATTTAATACAAGGGACGATTAAGCCAAGTTAGCCATTTCTTCCAGACAACCCGAAGTCGTATAATTATGTGCTTTTTGATAATTTTAGTTTCTAAATATTACTAGGTACTATTATAAATGCGAATATTTTGGATAGATGAATGTTTGGTACATAATCACGCCAGAATGGTTAAACGGATTTGAATGAAATTTGACACATAGATAAGAGTGAGATAGTGATGAGTGTACGGTCCCGTGGGATAGATTTTCAGGTGAACGAAGTTGCGGCCAACAGCTTGTTATAAAAGATATGAATGTTAGTCGATAATAGTATAAATAATTAGAAAAACGACAATTGTTTCATTAATAATCTTCAAATTCCGGCTGATTAAATGACACAATTATACACATAAAATACGTTGATAGCAAACATTAATCCGTAATGTTATAAATGTAAAATGTAAGTTTGTTTGTTACGCTTTAACGCGAAAACCACTAAACCGATCATCATAAAACTTTGTACACATATTCTTGGAGGTAATAGAACATAGGATACTTTTTTTGGTCGCGATAACCGACATCGAAGCCGCGGGCGGAAGCTAGTGTGTAATAAATAAACGTTGCGTGAAACTAATGATAAATGTATTCATTTGGTAATAACATCATAAAATAAACTTAACATTTTACATAAATACAATTAAACGCACGATTAAGTAGGTAATAAACGCCAATACGATCGAGTTTATAAGGATTTGTTTCCGGTGTTAAAAATTAGATAACTTACATTCGTCTCGCTCCATTTGTTCAGCACGCTAAAATAAGTAACGTTACATGTTATATTCAATTGCAGAATAAGAGTATATCCAAATACTCTGTATCAGCCTGTAAACCACCCACTGCTGTGCGAAGGCCTCTTCTCCATATAGAAGAAGGGTTGGAGATTAATACACCACGCTGCTCCACTGCGGATTGGCGGATAATTTCCATACCATGAGTAACGATCTTTATCGGGTGTCTATGATAACAGCCGAGACCGACGGCGGTGAGTAGATACACAAGAACATACACCCAGACCGGAAACAAATATATTTGTACAAATACAAATATCTGTCCAGAGAGGGAATCGAAACCGCGACCGCGCGATATTAAAGAATTAGAATTTCATTCCCTAGAGATTCTCAGAATCTCAAAGAATAAATATTAAAGAATTAGAATAAAGATTTAGTTCTTCTATCTCTAGAGAATAAATATTTCGAGTTGCGGCGATTTTGTCTTCTAAACGGATGTGGTGCAGCGTTGCTGCGACAGTTTTTAACCGTACGGCGCTGTTGCAGCGCTGTTGCAGAGCTGTTGCGGCTAATTTAGATTTTATTTTACATTTTATTTTTACATTATCCTTACCAAGAGTGAATGTCGTTATTACAAGCTCAAGCCTTCTATTACAATCGTATCACAACGTCAGATCAGTGGTCAATCATCAGCTTCATAAAGGTTGTTTTTGAAAGATTTTACATTCGATTGTATTATAATGGATTGATGATGAATAAGTAAATGAATGAAGTCGCTTGAATTGTGTCATAAATTAACTATTTGCTATTTGTAAACAAATTAATCAAAAGAATTATAGTAAAAAAAACTA
The DNA here is from genome assembly GCA_036937285.1 of Euphydryas editha. Classification (NCBI taxonomy): domain Eukaryota; kingdom Metazoa; phylum Arthropoda; class Insecta; order Lepidoptera; family Nymphalidae; genus Euphydryas; species Euphydryas editha. The sequence goes on along the minus strand of JAUPFZ010000022.1, from coordinate 892,865 downwards.
AACCTAAATAATCGACTGAATATTAAAATAATGGAATCGCGTACTTACCTATGCCCTAATCTCAGTAATTGTTTGAGCATTATTATCTTATCTTATTACGATACGACTCATACGAGTGATTTAGGAAATGCAGAAACTTAATGTGATTAATAAATTACTTTATGGGTTAGTTATTGTAAAGGTGACCATAAAAATAGTAAATAAAATTCGTATAATTTCCGAGAATACCGCCGGGGTGTTACATACCAACATAAAATCAAATCAATTTGCAATTGAGCAGCGATTAATCAGCGATAGGGTTTCCTTTGACGTAAATGTTCGCTAATTGTCAAACATCAACAATTGTTATCTTAATAATACGATTAATAATACGATAACTGTCATAAAGCAAGACAATCACGCGATTACTGTACGATTATCGTGAATCAAAAATTTAGTTATTAGCTTTTTTTTAAATTTAGTTATTTAGTTCATTTAAAGCCATCGGATATTTAATAAAAAGTTTAGCGCTTTTCTATAATATAATATACCTACACCGAATTCATTTATTATTTAAATGTGGATATTATTTTCACCAAAATTAAATATGGCATCAAAAACCCGTAAAGTAGTAAGGCTAAAATTCAATGTTAATGAACCGACCCTTAACCAAAAGGTTAAGTCTGTGAGTTACTATCAAGCTGTGGTATTAAATGTATCCGATACTGGAAATCGATTATAGAAAGTGAAACTTTATATGAATCTAAACATTTTATGCTTGATTTATTTCGTCTCAAAGAAGATTTGTAAGTTTGATTTATTGAAACAATGGAAAATTACGAAGAGCTTCCAAAATATTTATACCCTACAATTGTTTGCAGCTAGTTAAGTCCATGGCGTCGCCTGAGCTTAAGTTCGCTTTTTTTACGTTTTTTTTTATCATAAGCTTAATACTTTAGCACATACAAAAACATACTTAAGCACACTGCAGAAATTTCTTAAAATGATAACAATGTATAATTATATATACACTCATTTGCAAAAAAAACGGGCGGTTTCGATTTTCTTCCTGGCTGAAAAAAATAAAATACCAAAAAGGTTTTAATCATTTGAACATGTTACTGGCCAGTTATAAAAGTGCCATAATGTTTATAAGAGTACATTCCAAATTCAAATTTTTGACTGAGCCTGGTTTTCAAAGAAAATAACTTTTAACGACATTTTGTGGCGCGAATTCCCTATAGTTAATATCGACTCTAATTAACTTTTTGTCAATTTTTATTAAATTATCTGGTGTCCTTGACATTTAAAAGTATTGTTATTGCTGTTTAGCAATCTCGAAAATGGTAGATAAAGTGATAAAAGCGAGCAAAATTATTGCGCTGCTTGAAGAAGGTTGCAGTCAATGCTTCGTGGCTCAGAGGCTAAATGTGAGTCGGTCGACAGTTCAAAGGACCTGGCAGCGCTATCAAGAGACCGGTTCCGTCAAGAGAAGGCCTGGTTCTGGCAGAAAGACATGTACCGAACCACGGGATGATCGTTTTCTAGTTAGTCAAGCGTTGAGAAATCGCAAATCTTCTTATGTGGACCTCAAGAACACCCTCGAAGAAGTAAGAAATGTGCAAATTAGTCTATGGACGGTCAGGAGGAGGCTTCTCGCTGTTAATATACACAGTCATCGCCCGGGACGCGGCCCTAAATTACTCCGTGGACATCGAGTTGCCAGGCTTAGCTTCACTCGAAATTGTGTGTCATGGACTCATGAAGACTGGGATAGGGTATTGTTCTCCGATGAAGCCAGGATATCTCTGCATGGTGAAGACCGACGTCGGCGAGTGCTACGAAGACGAGGAGAACGCTTTGCAGAGCCAGGTTTTGAAGAAATCACACCTTATGGAGGGGGCTCTGTTATGTTTTGGGCAGGAATAAATTCTATGGATCGTACGGAGTTAGTCTTCATCGAAAACGGTACGCTGACTGGACATCGATACATAACGGAAGTTCTAATTCCTTATGCACAACCCGCTTTAACCGCTCTTGGCGAAAACTCAATTTTTATGGACGACAACGCTCGCGCCTACCGGTCTGGCGGTGTGGATGCGTATATGCTAGAAGTCGGAATTCGTCGTTTGGACTGGCCAGCTAGAAGTCCAGACCTCAATCCCATAGAGCATGTCTGGGACGTTCTGAAGCGACGAGTGAGATCAGTGCAGCCGGCTCCGCAGACCATCAGAGAGCTAAAGAATGTGATTACCGCGGAGTGGGAACGTATTCCCCAAGAAACCATAAAATATATACTCACTAGCATGCCCAGACGAATGCAAGCTGTGATTTCAGCAAGAGGGGGTCACACTCAATACTAAACTTTTATCTGCTTTTAATATATTCAAGAAAAACAAAGAAATTAACGCGTTTCATTTTTATTTAGCGAGCAGGTACAATCATAGTGTTTTGAGCTTAACCATTATTTCTTAATAATTTAATTAAAATGTTATGATAAAACTGATGAAAACTATTCCTTCCTAATTAATTTATAAAATTCTGAGGATAACAATACCTAAAATTGTCAAACAAACTAATAGTAACTATAAAATAGTTCTTGGCTTAAGTGCCCGTTTTTTTTGCAAAAGAGTATATATATTCTGTTTTTTAAGACTCGCAACATTAATTTTAACAAAATTCTGAAATATATAAATGCGTGAAATGTAAATTTTTTTTAATAACTGAAATAAACTATTTGAAGTTAAATTTTATTAAAATTATTCTGAGATCTTTCAACTTCATTAGATTATTTAGTTTATAACATAATAAATATCAAAATATGTACAAATTGTCTCCGAGATTTATTTTCGGAATATTTAAAAATTTTAACGATGTCAAAATTATTATTTTACAAACAATATTAAAAAAAAAAAACAAAATCCTGGACATTGAATGATACACCTAATAACTTTAGTTATTGAATGAAGTCTTGACTATAATAATTTAATATGTTACTTTAAAATGTACTTACCAAAACATAAAAATACTACGCTGAAGGCCCTCATATTTCCAGTCGTACTGAAAGCACAGAACACTTATTAATTTAGACGAAATAATTAAAAAGTTTTTTTTTTTAAATATATCACAAAAATCACTATCTAACCTTCCAGTACTTTCACCGATTTTTAATCTATTTGGTTCAGGAGCGGGGTCGAAAGTGCCCCTAGCTCGGTTTGTGGAGCAATGTGCCGACGAACCGTGGGCATTTGTATTTATAGTGAATGTTCTATGACCGCGGTCACTGAAAGTGTTAGATAATTCTATAGAGCTGGTTTTGTTCTTTGATTCACGATTTTTATTTCCTTTACAATCGGTAAAGCGCTGTGACACCTTTTAAATTAATAGATAATATTGCGTCGATATAAACGAAATTATTAGTTTTTTACAAAACTATAGAATCTAGATCAACATAATGTTGCTATCGTGACAAAAATAAGTCTTATTATAATTCTTAATCGTATTAAATATTATAATTGATTTTTAACAAACGTATATTTTTACAGAATTAACAAAACAGAAAGTAATCTCTTGCAATAACAATTAGATACACACACACGAAAAATACAAAAGTTCATTCTTCTTCATTCAGTACATTCATATCAACAATTTTTTTTTTCAAATTATAATTTTGTTTTACATGTTTTTATTGAAACGACTCAATTGAGATTTTTGATTGATTGAATGTTTTGTGACACATAAGTGTATGGTTAAACCACACGTGTCTTTTAGTAGGTACATGTGACTGTTTCTATTTCTCGCTATATGTTAATATTATTTGATATTTATTGGTACTTTGTCGCTTTTATGGATCATAGTTAGATGTTTTACAGCCTAAAATCTTTCTAAATAAATTTAGACAGATTACCTATATACACATATATATATATAGAAGACTTGAAGAGAGTCGCTGGAAGCCATTGGATGGAGGCTGCTTCAAACCGGTCGCTCTGGAGGTCGATGGATGAGGCCTGCATTCAGCAGTGGATATCCAATGGTTTATATGATAATGATATACCTATAGTAAAAAAATAGCTATTCAAAATTATTTATTGTAAATATGTATGATATTGTGACGGTAATAACAGCTCAATATGATCCTCGTGTATTATTAGTTTTACGAAGGGTGTATAACTAAAAAAATTATATCACAGATTGATTGAATTGTACTCGTATTAACAATTACGGTTTACACACGAAAATTACGTCATTTAATGAAACTTCCGACTTTTTCAATGATTTCATATAAATAATTTACGGTTCCAGTTGCGTTTACTTTCAATTATTGTAATTAATTAAGCGTAAACATATAATTATAATAAATTAGGTAAATGATTTTGGAAAAATGTACCTCTGACGGGGCGAAACAATTTTTGACATAGAAACAGAGATTGTGAAGATTACTCTTCAAATAAAAACTTCCAAAAATACCTTTTTTATATAAAAAGGGGGGGGGGGGGCAAAGGAACAGACAGCACCACCTGATGATAAATGGCTTCCGTCCGGACATCTGCAACATTAGATGTGTAACGGTTGAGTTGCCTACCTTTAGGGAAAAGTCGTCTGTACACGCGATGTTTGAAAATCTGAAATTAGCGCTCAGGGAAAACATTAGGAGAAAGATCCTTCGTCTGTATGTACGTGCAAGCCTTTCTCTCTCTCTCTCTCTCTTTCTCTTTTGATACTCATAAACCTAGGATTTATCTTGTAGCAAAGTTGTTGAATTAAAATTTGCAACTGTGTGTATATCAGTCAATTTCATATCCAAATCAGATTGTAACTATCCCGCTGCTGGGCAATGGCCCATTCTCTAAAACTAAATGAAAGAAATGTTGATGCTTAAATCCACCACACTGCCCTACTGCGGACTGGCGGTTAATTTCCCTACCAAGACTAATAATTGTTATGAGGTATCTGTGATAACAACCGGGGCCGACATGGCTTTACGTGCTCCGAGAAACGGTGGAAAGACAATGATATAGGTCCGCCCAGATATGAAACAAATATTTCCACAAATACAAATATCTGCTCCGTGTGGGCATCGAATCCTTGACCGCCGACGTTGAGGCACCTTTTACACCAAAATGATTTTCTTGATCGTACAGTAATATGTAACTTTTTTTATGAAGGTTAAGTACCTATGGCTTCTACAAAGTATAAAATAAAATTTTTTGGTTTGTAGTTCATACGCGAACAATTTTAAAGTTAGGCTGAGGATACACAAATATCTTTCATTGACTGACCCGTTGACGCAATTACAATGATCCTGCTTTATGCTCAAGAGATGTGGGTTCGATTCCCGCTCCGAGTTTGGGTGTAATAATAGGTCTTTAGCTATGAAATAGCCGTTTTAAATGAAATAAGTTAACGCACTTTTTTATATATTTTTTATTTTTATTATTCAAAGTACATAATTACCCATGGATTCAATGCATTTTTGCCAACGTAGTGGTAACTTATTGATGCCTTTCTTGAAACACTCTACTGGACGGGAAGCAACAAACTCTTCAAAGGCATTTTGTACTGCCTTTCGGGTATTGAATTTTTTTTCCCGCCAAAAACTTATCCGAATTCTGGAAAAAGTGGAAGTCTGTAGGGGCATGATCTAGTGAGTATGGTGGATGACGGAGAACTTCCAACCCCAGCTCTTGTAACTTGGAGACCGTCTGCTGTGCAGTGTGAGGTCGCGCGTTGTCATGCAGTAGCAGCGGAGCCGAGATTGACCAAAGCTAGTTAGAGACGTGCGAGCTTCTCCATTATGGTGTTTAGTTCTTCACAGTAAAGATCTGCAGTAATGCTCATGCCGTTTGGTAAGAAGCTGTGATGAATTACACCGGCGCTAGACCACCAAACAGTTACCATCACTTTCTTAGGGGTCATTTTCGTTTAGGGCATTGTTTAGGTACTAAACCAGGATCTAACCAACTAGCTGAGCGCTTGCGATTGCCGAATAGAATCCATTTTTTGTCACAAGTAACAATGCGATTTAATATTGCCTTCGTTTGTCTATCTGTTGAGCGGTGCAAGGCACGTCATGATGCGTATTTCGCGCTGGCGTTCACTCAATTTGTGAGGCACACATTTGTCGAGTTTCTTTATCTTGCCAATTTGACGTAAATGTGTCAAAATTGTTTTAGTGCTAACTTCGAAAGCTGCCGCTGATTCAGCTGTAGTTTGAAAATCATCAGCCTCCATAATCGCCTTTAATTCGTCATTGTTGATCAACATTTTCGGCAGACCAAGTGGATCATTTCTTATTTGGCTTAGTGGGGGCTGCCATTGAAAAGGAAGGATCCTTCGACCAGACGGGGGTTGCGTCTGGTGGGCTACGCGCCACTTAACGTTTGTTGTCGGGTTCTTGTATATATGTACAGGGTGACTGGTGAATTACCATCAATATTCAAGGAGAATACCCGGCACATGATCCTCATTCGAATTATGTAAAAAAAATAGGAACTTAATTTTGGACCAAATTTTCATAAATTTCAATTCAAATAAAAGACGCGTTGTCACTTTTCCAGTCATGCCGGCGGCGCGTGCGACGCGGTGTTGTACTATGCTGCCAGTACCCGCACCCCCGCCCCGCGGCTAATCGCTTATTCGATCGACGAATCACGTTACTAGGTCACTAGGTCAGTAGGCTAGCGCCAACGTATGGTTTGGACGTCTGTTTTGTGTTTTCCCGCGCGTGCGCCTAGCGTTCGATATTCCGAGTATACCTAATCTGTCGTGTGTGAGTGTGACCCTTAATTAGGTATGGCTTATCAGTACACAAATGAAGAGTACTTGAATATGGTTCGTGTTAATGTAATGATAGCTTACCGGGTACTATCAATTTGTACCGGGAGATGTTCCCCAATCGCAGAGTACCTACTGTTAGCGTAATATTAAGCACTAATCCAAGACTACGAGTATGATTCCATTTTTAAATACGCCGGGAATACCAAGATAGGTGAACAGTTAATATTATTTTATTTTTGTTCCAAGTTTACATCATTTACCTAGTCAATAAATCTGTTGCTCATCACATCAAAATCAAATGGAATAAACATATCTTTCAACTCGTAAGTAATATTTAAATTAAATTATTTATTTTGTCTAGAAAGTTCGGTGATTAGTATGCCTCTATCGGCAAGTAGCAAAACTACTGGTCCGCAAGGACCGTAGTTCCTTGCTTTTATTTAATAAACAACAGTTGGCTGTTCAACAATTCACAAAGTTTATTTTTGTTGTGTTTTTTTTTTAATATTTTCAAAAGTAACTTTATAATTTTTCAACATATTAAAAAAATTATTCTATCAAATCTGATCTTTATCTAGCGACACCTAGTGGTTTACTTGTCATTTACGTCGTACATTACAAACTTGTACTTTTATTTACAGCTAGATGGCTCTGTTTAAGAGATCGTGTCTAAAATTGATTTTATTACTTTAATTCATCTTGAATACTAGTTTTATTTACTAGAATATTTTTTTCGAGAATAAATAAGTGGCTTAGCACTGTTTTAGTTAAAAAAATATGACAAGTCCTTATTTATGAACGACATCATTGTCCACTTTATCTGTGTGTTCTTATTAAATTAAAGCGATATCTCAATTGAAATTCTTCATCCGTAATTTTTCCTACGCCTTAAGTTTCTGGGTAGGGATATATTAAAAATAAAATCCATTGCTTCCAAATCAGACTCTGAGGAGCTGCTCGTATTCATTATGCTAACACTGATTGTTTTTTACCCGACTGCGACAGAAGGAGGGTTATGTTTTTCGAATGTATGTATGTAATATGTATGTATGTATGTCCATTTCTTTGGCACGCCCTACAGCCCTAACGGCTGGACGGTTTTTGACATATGAGGTGTCGTTGGATTTGTCTAAATTGTAGTAGTGACATAGGCTATATAAATTTTCAAAATGGCGCCCGCAAATGGCGGAATGAAGGGGGGGGGGGTTGATTTTTTTTTTACTGTAGCAATATGGGTTTCAAATGAAAACTAGTAAATTGTTTTATTCTTTTTTGTTTATAATAAGAGTATTTTACGCAGTTGGGTTTTTTGTTTGTGTGTTTTTTGCGTGTGTCTTCCCGGCTCCTGCGCGCCTAGCGATCGATCATACGCGTATACCTAATCTGTCGTGTGTTAGTGTAATCTGTCATTAGTAATTAGGTATGGCTTATCAATACACAAATGCAGAATCACCATTGCTTTCGAAACTGTTAAAAGTGACTGTGTGTGTGTTAGTGTAGTTATGTACGTAAATAGGTAGTTTAATGATTGAAAATCGTTGTAAATAATTCGTTAATATCATTAAATGAAAACACGACACGCGACGTTCTGGTGTAGTGGTGCGAGTAGTTGCCTCAACTGCAACGCCACGCGCTGGTGGTCGCGGGTTCGATTCCCGCTTGGGACAGATATTTGTACAAATATTTTTTTCCGGTCTGGGTGTATGTCCTTGTGGATCCCTACCGTGCCTCGGAGAGCACGTACAGCCGTCGATCACTGTTGTTATCATAGACAAGATAACGATCGTTACTTATGTTAGGGAATTAACCGCCAACCCTCTTAACACTTGGCGGTGTTTGGACGTAATTAACTACCGCGTGGAAACTAGGGTGTCCAGACGACGCGTAAATAATTAGATAACTGTTGGGCAACTTTACTTAGAAGCTTATCAATATTTATGTTATATTTTTACATAATTCGAATGAGAACCATGCACCGAGCACTCTCCTTAAACACCGATAGTATCTCGCCAGTCACCCTGTATATTCAATCGCTTTGAAAACTTCGATAGCGCGATGTAGGTCCGTTTCTTCTAGTTCGTATATGGCGAGATAGATGTCGCTACACTTAGGTCAAAATTTCCGGAATGAAAGCGAGCAAACCAATAACGCGTGGTACGATCGTTAGTAGTGTTCGCAAAGTAAACGTCATTGATGTTGCGTGCCGCTTCTGCCGCTTTGCTACCACGACGGAACTCATACTCCATAACCACTCGAATTTTTAACATATTCATGATGACGAAAAAGATACAAATGCGATGTAAACAGAACGCTACCAATTAAATAAATGACTAATTATAAAAAAATCTATATTTTTAAAATAAAAATAATTTGAAATTCGAGTGCTTAGCGATATATATATATTTTTTTTAGTTTTGAAATAGCCAGTACGACGAAACGGCAATTTCATAGGTAAAGAAAACAAAACCTAAAAAAACTTAATATATACATATATTCATTTATTTTTATATGTATTATTTATAAGTATATTTATTTAAAAAAAATAATGTATATCTGTCGACTGTTACCTAAAACATTGTCAACTGTGCCAACGGGCCAGTTAAATATGTATAATAATTTATTTAGATTTGTATTGCAAATATTGTAAACAGTAAAATAGTATAAACAGTAAATACATAAATAACCCAGAAGCCGCGGAAAAACCGTTTTCCTTATTGATAAAATTTACACTGCGGAAAATCGGAAGTACCTTAAAATTATGGTTGCACTAACATTAGGAAGAAGCGATTACTTTGGTAAACAAAATGTGTATTGTAAACTATTAATTTTATTAGTAGATCTTTTGTTTTTTAAGTTATACTTCTTTTCGCGCTTTTTGAAAAAGAATAGAGAGTAAAAGTTTTATGATGCGCGCGCACACCGACTGTCACTCAAGTTTCCGTGAAAAATCATAATATTTATTGTCTTTTATTATCCACATGTTTTATAATCTCTTCTACGTAGACAACCAGGTTTGTTACAACTTCGAATAACCCCCTGGCAGAAAAATTGACGCCGTAGTTGGTCCTTAATGTAATCTGTATTTGGAAAGTAGTTGCTAACGTATTAAATCATTAATACGCGACACATTTTTTCATTCACACGCACGCACGCACGCACGCACGCACGCACGCACGCACGCACGCACGCACGCACGCACGCACGCACTCACGCACGCACGCAAGCACGCACGCACGCACGCACGCACAGACATTAAAGCATTTATTTGTATAAATAACAAAAAAAAATGTACATACCTTTAATTTTATTAATATCAACAATTATGTTAAGGATGAACGGAACCTCTTGGCACAGGTATTGTCATATTTAAAACAATTGTTCCAACAACTATTGTGATAGTGATAACCTTTGATATGGAAATAAATTGTTTTTTTTTTTTTTAATTCTTACTTCGTTTTCCTACCACAGAACGTGGTGACAAGCGTGAACTCCCTACTCATTAACCTGTGTAAGGACACAGATAAGATCAGGTAAGGACCTGATCTACATTCAACTTAGTCACACGAGATAATCCTTCCTAATTCCACGTTCCTGATACGAATCACTGTGATGTGATCGTCCCAGAATCATCGTTTAATGTCACTTATAACTCATAAGATATTTAGATGTACCTATTGTATTGATTATTATTTTAGGTTGTATCTATAAATACTAAAATCGAGGTATCAGTTCACGATTTTAAAACAACCGCTTATAATTAAATGTAAATGAGAGTTTTTTCCAGGAAGTATATTTAACAAAATAATTTGCCTGCATTTGGTTTATTCCGACTTATCGGAAAAACTCCTCAGAAGCAATTTCGACGGGAGTTCCAATAGGGAACAGCTGATGTTATAAGAATTAACTAAAGCTACTATTGTTTTAGTATACATAAGTGTAGCGACATTACTCTCGCCACATACGAACTGACGTATCCTACAGCGCGCTATCAAAGCGATGAACATATATACAAGAACCCGATAACAACCGTCGGGGCAGTAGCCCACCAGACACGACACCCGTCTGGTCGAACGATCCTCCCTTTTCAATGGCGGATGAGGAACTTTACTCCTTGTTCCTCACTTCTCCAAATAAGTATTATATATATTAGTATTATTGAACTAAATTGTATTTAAACATGTAGACCAAATTACTAAAGCCAGTTTTCTGCTTCAGGATTATGCATTCAATTCCTGCCACGTGTCTGGGTGTAATATATATTTATTTAGATGTAAATTTATTACAAAAAATATAATATAGGTATATATATACAAGGGTGTAGCCAGGATTATCTGTATCAGGATTCTTTGGAGGGGGGGGGGGGGGGGGGGGTCCGGTAAAGAATATCCAAGACTGTACTGTTTTAATCGTATATTATATGAGTATTTCACGTTAGTAGTGGAGGTGTCAACTACTTAGAATACTAGTTTACGGCATTAAGTATATTACACGGCATTAAGTTGCCTGTCTTAGGGGGCGTCCATAAATTACGTGAGGTGTTTTTTTAAATTTTCTGTCCCTCCCACCCCCCTCGTGAGATGTCGTGAGATTTTATTCAACCCCCTCCCCCATCCCCCAATCTCACGTGAGATTTTTCAAAATGTGGGTTTCTTACTTAAACGCGTTGGATTGTTATTGTAAAAAGAAAAAAAAAATTTACTTCGTCCTTTTATTTACGACTAGTTAAGACTAGTAATCAATCTATCTGCATTATCTATACCGTAAATTCAGATTAAATTGAGCTATTTGGTATAAAACAAATATGGTGGTTTGACAGTCAGTAAATGTATAACGTCGAAGTATGAATGAAATTATTTTCTTTCGAACGAATTAGTGAATGATCTTAATCGTATTACGCGATTACGCTCAAGATTAAATCTTAAGCATGTACAATCTGGATTAAATGGACCAAAATAGTATAATTTTTTTTTGTTTCAATCAGAAAAAAAATTGCGTGATATTTGCCGAGACCCAACCCCCTCCCTCCAACGTAAGATTAGATGAGATTTGACGCGACCCCCTCCCCCCCTTAAACACCTCACGTGATTTATGGACGCCCCCTTAGGAACAGACACCGTGTATATTAAACATTAAAAAAAGGAATATTTTTTTTATTATTTTCCCAATTTGTAATAAAAAGTACTTAAGACTATAGTTTTAGTTGTTTCAACGAACATTCTTAAATATCCTTGACATGATATTTTGTAATATTTGTCGTCCATTTTAATATTTTTTGTCACATAGAAATATTCACATTAAGTTATTATATTACTGTATCAGCCTGTAAACCACCCACTGCTGAAAAGAAGAAGCTTGAAAGAAGGGTTAAAGCTTAATCCACCACGCTGCTCCAATGCGGGTTGGCGGATAATTTCACTACCATGAGTAACGATCATTATCAGTATGCTAACAACCGGGACCGACGGCTTTACGTGCTCTCACGGTGGGGAGACCCACAAGGACATACACCCAGACCGGAAACAAATATTTGTACAAATACAAATATCTGTCCCGATCAGGAATCGAACCCGCGACCGCCCCGACGCTCGGCGTTGAGGCAACTACTCGCATCACTACACCAGAAAGGTCGTCGTTCGTCGAGTTAGTATTATTACTAGAGATGTTCCGACTAGTCGGCGACTAGTCGGTTAAGCCGACTATCCGGCCACTTTTGTAGTCGGCGATTAGTCGGCGACTATCCGGCAAAGAGCGCCGACTATCCGGCTTAAAATTTGTATGTATTTTATCAATAAAATGTATATACTTCAGAGGAATTAAATTAATAATTACCTTGATTGTTAATTAATATTTTTATTTTAGAATCAGTTTAATACATTTTGAAATATAAAGAATTTTTCCTTTGGTCTTTAAAATCTCTAAAGTCTCTAAAATTACTTACTGTAAAAAAATATCTATGATAATGATCAAACGAAATTAGTATTATTATTAACAAACAAAACAATATAATATCTTGTTATTCTTAAACATTTATAAATATTTCTTTTTATTTTTGAATAAAAGACTAGATTTTAACAGACTAACGGCGAGTTGCACGAAACCGTCGCTAACTTTCCGTTAGTTAAGTTGCAATTAATCTTAAAATTAGTTGATCTTATGATTAATTTAAAGCTGTTGGAATTAATCATCCGTTAGATAGGTCTTTAATTAAACTAAATTTTTTTGTTAACTTAATCAGATGTAGGTTTCGTGCAACAGATAATCACGATTCTTGTGATTAAATTAGTTTAATAAACACTTAAATTTAAAATTTGTTTCGTGCAACTCGGCGTATTAGTGTTAAACCAAGACATGTACCTACATGACGTACCTAATGTACAAAAAATTCGAAACACCGATAGCTTGTATCCAACAATGTACCTAGCCAGGGTGAAGACTTTGTCATGCTCCAAGTCGAACCTACTCTTCAAAACATTGTCCAGCAAGACTTTCATTTACATGGTTTCTTGGTTTTCTTCAATGTACATTTCTTCATATTTCTGTTACGTTTTCAAATGAGGTATTACTTCAGACACCGAAAAGCAACTTGTACTTATAATATTCGTAATATCTTCAAATGGCTTCAGCAATTCAATGCTTTTTACGAGTACTTCCCACTCTTCAGTAGACAAATTTTTAAAATTAACCGATGTTTCAACCAAGTAAAAGAAACAACCCACTTTGCCGCCGCCGAAACCATTATCGGCTTAGCCGACTAGTCGGCCGACTAGTCGGCGTCTTCACAACCGACTAGTCGGCTAGTCGGCTAGTCGGCCAAAGTTATAGTCGGCACATCTCTAATTATTACTTCATTTTAATTACTTGGTCGAAGTTCAGTTATGAGACTTTAATGAAATTCAAAAGAACCTTATTCGTAACTTTTTAGACGTTATATGTTAGATAATTATATCAGCAACAGGTGAAACAGGTACTAGTAGTACGTTGATGCGCCAGAAACGCAAGCCGTCTGACGCAGGTTCTCACCGGGCACGGTTGCTTTGGTGACTACCTGTGTCGGACGGCCCAGAGGGAGTCGACGATTGAATATCACCCTCGAGGTGTGCTCGAGATGGGTGGCGCTGCGTCAAGGTCTGACGTCGGTCCTCGGAAGGGACTTATCGCTCCCGAGCGTCATCACCGCGATGCTTGGCGACGACGAGTCCTGGAAGGCGATGGTCTCCTTCTGCGAGACAGTAATATCCCAAAAGGAGGCGGACAAGCGGGTGAGAGAGGAGGCCGTCGACGTGGCCTCCATCCGCGGGCGACGATCGGGGCTGCGTAGGAGGCGCTACTTAATGCGCCTCCAGTAACGCTCCTGTGCCCGTGTCGGGCCGTGATGGGAATCCGGTTCTGCTAGACACGGCGTCGTCGGGACTGTTCGGAGGTGAGCCGGACAGTCCCCACGGCGAAGAAGTCCTTTTCGCTGAGGCCAGCCTGTCGCTGGAGGGATCCTGTTGCCTGCAGATCCGAGACCTCCAGATAAAGTGGCTGAAGGCTCCCGCAGGGACCAGGTCCAATTGCTGAGTCCAACATACGGTCTAGGACTGCCTACCCGGGCCTCGATAGTCAGGTCAGCGATAGCGGTTATAAATAAGTAATAGTAGCTCATTATAAATTAATGTTGAACGATATCCACTAGCTAAATAGCTGTGACTTTATTTTTTAATGTATAATAATATTTTGTATCATAAGGAACGAAAGTACCTACTTCTTTCTGACCCGCATATGAAATTGCCGCCTTGCCGAAGGCGAGGGTTACGAACATATCAATATATTTATTAGTGACCGACCGCTTTTCTATTTCTAGCAAGGGTCAGCTGCCCTGCCCCCTTGCCTGTACTTCGCTACACCCATGAGTGTTTGGCAATAATGATAAGTAGGTTTACATATCAATAAAAACAATGAATAAAAAGTTATTATCAGTACCTAAATGAAAAATCATTACCTTATCAATTTCTTTCGAAGTTACTTAGATTGACCCAAAAACGAATTATGAGTTACAACTAACAGGAGATCGTTAGGTACAATCTGTTCCGCGTCAATTGAACATTACGACAAAAGAATTAGTGTTATCAAATGATTCGAAAGCATTATTGAATGATTCCGTGTTGTGACAATCTATCACGACTGTGAAAATAGTCTAAAAAGATGATCGTGTTTTTTTTTAAATTTCAGATCACTAAGGTATTGTATTATTTTAGTTGTATTTTGAATTATACCTAAATCATGAATCTCCTCACTTTATAATCTGGTTAAATGACCGCTTTTAAGACTTTAATTAAAATTGTTAAATTCTAGGTTTAGGCATTTTCGTTAAACTTACTGCACGACTTTTTCTTAATATAGGTATAGCTAGTTAATATAAAAATAATGTAACTACTTGAGAATCTATATATTTGAAAAATAAAATAATTGAAATGAAAGAATCTCTAGTAGTTTTAGTGTTAAAAAGTAAAAATATAATGATAATGATAATAAGACAAAATAATTATTGTTTGGTTAAATTTTAATCTTATAATCATAGCCTGAAAAAGACATTAAAATTATATATAAATTCCTGCGCTGAGTGCAACTGGATAATGCCACCACTTCCTAACTTATAGAAAAAAAAAATTAAATTGTCTGTTGTTAAAAGTGTATTTATTTTCTTTTTCTCCTTTCTATATATATACGTCAATTTTAAATTTATTCATATATGTTAGTATAATTATAATATAAATGATACCCAACAAATATACGATTTTTTTAAAATTAATTTGTAATGATTCCCGTGTGTTTATAATTATTTTTGTTATTATTATTAATCAGGATTAAAGGATTTAAACATCATTCTTGTTATTCATCTGTATGTTGGTAGTATTATCATCAAACATCATCAAACATATGAGTCGTATATAATCAAAGGCGGCTATCTACACTTTAACAAATTTTTGGTAATCTAAAAAAAACCGATTTCTCCTAAACTGTGTGACTGATGAATAATGTATAAACTATAATTATAATCTACGGCTATTTTTCTTACATGGTAGAACGCAGATAATGTGATGGAGTTCAAGAATAAGCTACTATTAAGGTTTTTTTATTGACAATAGCCGTATTTGATACTAACCTCCAGAAATGACCGGATTTGATACCAACTTTCTTCACAGATAGCCATATTTGATACTGACATGTGAATACAAATGGCGATAAATCCTAGGGCTGCCCAAAAATATATCAACAATAATTAAATCTTTGGAAATCAATAATAGTTAAATATATGGAAATCAATAGGTAATAATGAAATCTTTGAAAATCAATAAATAATTTAATCTTTGGAAATCAATAATAATTAAAACTAAACTAAATAATAATTAAAAAATCAATAATTAAATGAAAAAAAAATCTCTTCTAAAAATATGCCTTTTAACTTCAACATTAATAATATTCTTTTATTGTTTAGAAGCACAGAATATTTTATTGCAGTTTGCTTCCTACCCTTGTAATTTGCACTTTTTTTAGTATTACTATTACTTTTTAGTATTATTATTTATACTGCAAGAGTTTAAAATTATTGATTCCTGATCCTTTTTATTTTTATAACTGTAAAACTGTGTGTAAAGCCATTAAGTTTGCCATGTTAAGAGAATTGCACTGAAAAGATTTTGTAGAATGATCACATACTCTTTCGGGTACACTTTGTACCTGTACAATAACAGATAAAATATTACAATACTCTCTATAAAATGTATACCTACACATCAAAATTATTTGATTCATGCATAATTAAAATATACAGATAAACACTACTTACATGTTATTATTAAAATTTCTTTATATAAAAATATATTATGGTCAACCCTAACTAAAGTACTCACCTCGTTCTCTTAGCTACATTTCTTTTCCAATTTCCTGGATTTCTCCGTCGTTTTCTTGCATAATTATAATTTACTCGTGTTAATTGACTTTCCATCTTATAGAATTACGTTGATTTATGTTGCTTTTATTACTTTATCACATAAAAAATCGTTAAAAACTGACTACAAAAGTCATAGCCTTGTACTGAAATCACAGTTAAACCATCGAATACGCGTCTGTGATTGGCTGGGACATTATGATAGCCATTTTTGAAAATCACATCCGAAAGATGGCCGTATTTGTTTCTGTATCGTAAGTTTGGATACGATTTACAAATTAAATAGCCGTCGCTGATCAATAACGAATAATGAAACGTTTTTGATTCAAACTTTACCATGTTGCTACATAAATAACTTAATTTTGCCAATAATGGTAGATAGCCGCCTTTGATTCTATACGACTCATATATCAAACATGAATTACGATTACCCAAACTATACAACAAAATAGTCTATAGAATAGGATAATATAAGCTAGATTATAAAACTGAAGAGTTTTTGACGTGATAACGTCTAGTAAATTGATGAAGGGGTGCCCCTTCGAAGAAGATGACGTCATCATTGTCACAATTAGTGAGCGAGAGCGCGGAACAAGCGGTAGAGAGGTACGATCGGCTCGGCCTAAGCGTTCGGCTCACGATCGGCGGTCGGCGGTCGGCCTAACTTACGACGCGACACGCGTCCGAGTAGAAATGACAGCGGCAAACAAATGGCGGGAAACTGTTTTGTCAATATTGAAGTAATGTCAAATAGGTAGTGAAAAGTTGATAATATAATGTAATGTAATAATATAAGTTAATAATATATAAGTAAATAAATGTAAGTTAATAATATAAAAGTTAATAATAAAAGTTAATAAAATCATAAAATGGTTACCATAGTTTATTACAACAACAATTGCAGCAAAAAAGGTAATTATAATTAATTCTTGCATTTTAAGAATCCGATCAGCGATATAATCTCATATATTTGTTCTTTGATTATAAAATAAGTAGCATCGGTGGGCGAGTGCAGTAATATTAGGTTATATTACAATTTAATTAAAATTACGATCGTATAAAAAGTAAACTGTTTTTATTTAGTATATTTTTACAATTTTCATAAGTGGTTAATGATAATCTAATTTGTTTTGCTAACTTCAAGTTATTAAACTTAGCTTCTTTATTAAACTTGATTATTTCTTGTATTACATATCAAAGTATTTAACTTTATTTCGCTTTTATATTAAATACAATAATTAATTACCTGTAGCTTATAATATATATATATATATATATATATATATATATATATATATATATATATATATATATATATATATATATATATATATATATTATACAAAATAATGATAATTCAGTAATAATAATTCAATTCCATTCATGTTTTTTTTTTTTTTTTATGAAATAATTTGAGCGCGTTTGACTTCTATCTTGTCTGATGGTAAACAAAGATGAAGTCTAAGGTGGAGCACGCAAACTCAAATAGTGCCTGTTCACTCTTGCCTTAAAAATCCCTAAATTGTACGTATCGGGAAACAGCGACGCAGGAAGAGAATTCCATTCCTTTGCAGTTCTAATAACGAAAGAAGATGCGAACCGCGAGGTGCGAACCGGAGGAATGTCGACCACGTATGGATGAAATCCCCGTCCACGTCGTGTCGTCCGATAGTGGAATGGTGCTGGGGGAATCAATTCGTGCAATTCCTGTGCACACTCACCGAAATGCAACCTGTAGAAGACACACAGACTAGCAACCAGACGGCGATGTTCGAGGCTCTGGAGCCGTCTTGAAGCAAAAGTTCATGTTTTCTTATGACGTTATCACGTAAAAATTATCGTCCGTAAACCGACTTTACAGACAACCAATTTTTTTGTTCGTACGCACTATTCTGCGGACATATGTTTTTAATTTTAAAAGTTCATTTTACGTTAGAAAACATGTTTATTGAAGAAAATTGTAGACTTTGAATAAGACATCCCAAACGAGTGACTGAAGCTACGAGACGAGTGCGTAGAAAAGAGCGTTCAATCTGGCTCGAATTGGCGATTTTTAGACGCATTTGTCGAGGAGTTTGGCCGCAATGAGAGTATTTTTTTGGCCAGGTGTAAAAATTAAAGCCTAGACGACTTTGAAACGCGAGATTAAAAAAAAAACTTTTTTTTTCTATACAGCTGGTGAGCTGTATAGAAAAACAAAGTCATTTTATGATTTTATCTATCATGCTAAAATTTCAATATACGGACAAAATGAACATTTGGGAAAGTAGCACACTTTGTTCGGACCTTGGCCTAGAGAGCTATTGTTTTCTAAAAAAAAACAAATATGTTTTTCAGTAAACCATGAACTTTATCAATCGATATTGTATAATAAAGAAAATATAATTAATTTTATATAAAACATATTTCTTGTGGAGTATTTACCTAATAGCGATCTAATTTTTTTGTGCTGTGTGTGCTTTTACGTAAAAATAATGAAATGAATATTGAATTAGTCTGTAAGTAGCCCATTGCGGGGCAAAGGCCTCTTCTCCATATAGAAGAAGGCTTAGAGCTTAATCCACCCCCGCTGCTCCACTGCGAGTTAGAGGATAATTTCCCTACCGTGAGTAACGGTCGCTAACGGTCTATGATAACATAATCGGGATCAACGGCTTTACGTGCTGTTCGAGGCTCGGTGAGGAGACTCACAAGAACATACACCCAGACGAGTCACAAATATTTGCACAAATACAAATATCTACCCCGAGCGGGAATCGAACCCGCAACCGCTTGCGTTAAGTCGACTACACGCACCACTACACTAACGGTTGTCAAACATAATGAGCAAAAATTAAAAAAAATATGATATTAAATACGTTAAAAACTTATATTAACACTCAGAATATGTTAGCCGACGTTCACAAATGAGAGTCACATCAAAGCGATCGAATATAATATTTCGCTATTATAATAGCTCTGTTTACATTGCACCAGTTATTTTAAATAATATATTACAATTAAAAATAAGTATTGAAATGCAATCGAAATTTTAGACAATGTAAACACAATATGGGATTTTAAAAAAATTTTATAAAAAGAAAAACAATACCTAATGAATAGTACGTTTACGCAGGTAAAACAGTTCAACTTCTCATTTAATTAAAAGTTTACACCGCATTTTATCGCGTTTATTTAAAAAACCTTTACAGTTTAACCCCGAGTACAAAGTCCTCCGAGACCATGGACGCTACAAAGGATCCGAAATATCAGTAAATAATTACGCGAATTTTATTCATTTAATTAAAAGTCTAAAAACGGATTTTATCGCGTTTATTTAAAGTTACTGTTTAACAATTTAATTAAAATTATTTCCCGACGTTTCGGACCCTTTACAGCGTCGATGATCTCGGGGGACTGAGGTGGTGGGTCCTCACCAATGTCAGTAAATAATTTTAAAAATCGCTAAACTATTGTTTTTTTAAATAAACGCGATAAAATCCGGTGTAGACTTTTAATTAAATGGGTAACATTCGCATAAATATAAGAGAACAGTTCAACTGCTTTTATAATATCGTCTTCGATGAGGATGACCTTTAAAACAAAGCTGACAATGTATAATGCCTTTGCCAACTCGATAGTAGGTTACGGCCTTTCCAGTTACGGAAGAACTTATAAAACTTCTCTGGATAAAATATATAATCTCCAAATACGCATTTTAAAACATGTAGTTTCGCTTAACATTAAGCATAAATTTTCCTCTAACCACTTGCAACTTTTCAAGCATTGTAAGGTATTGCCCGTTCAGGATCAGTTTATATTACAATTCTTAAAGGAAGAATATTTCAATAACTCTTTAAAAATAGAATTCAGCCACAACAAATTAAACCGGGCGACCACTAGCGGTAGGCTTGTGACGCTATCTGCTCGAAATGAGCTGGTACCCGGACTGCTGATTTCCTATTACCTCGACTCATAAATAAACTCGAACCTGAGTTCAGGAACTCACTAAATAAAAAAAAAACATTAATCATAAATTAAAGTTATTGATTCTGGGTGCGCTGGACGGAAGCAATCGTATAATATTGTAATCTACTTGTAGGTTATTATGATGTAGATAGTTTATAGTAATAGAAAAACTTTTATTGTAATTTTGTACCTTTGTTACTAATAGCGAACTCATTGTTAGTACACATATTAAACCTCCGTGGTTTTTGATGTACTATTAATGTATTGTTTTTTGTTATATGTATTATTGATAAATGAATAAAAAAAAAAAGTCAAGTTTGCTACCCATTTGCTCGACGCAGTTTACAAGTAAATGTCTAAAAACAAGTAGGTATATATAGTTTACAAAATCTCAAGTAAGGATGTTTATAGGAATCGTAAATAAAATCGATTTATAGACCCACTTGCATTTACGCCGAGTTTTTGTATAAATATCTGACAGCCGTTCACGTTCACGAGAATATATTGTGTACAAATGTACGAAGATTTTCCCGCATGTCAGTGACTATATGTAACGCTATATTTAGATACCTCTACAATAATCAAGTCGCCTAAATACCACAAAACACAACAGAAAAGTCGCCCCCGAAAAATGCATACAGATTGAATTGCATTAATAGAAATTGTTGCAATAACTTGGCACGTTTTAAAACAAATATTTAAAACGCAAACAATGCGACATTTGTTTTATTTGTGACATCTCCGTTTAAGTAAGGTTTTGTAAAACGATTGAACCCGCAACCGTACTTACGGAACCAATTACTCAAACTGCACTATTGACTAATTTTGCACGTGATAAAATTGCAGACGGTTTGCTCAGCCGTGACGTATAAATCAAACTGTTTTATTTATTAACCGTCTTCGAAAAAGAAGGTTCTCAATTCGGCTGCATTTTTTTTTATATGTGTTAGCTCATAAATTTTTACTGGGTGTACCGATTTTGATGATTCTTTTTATAATCGAAAACTGATGCTTGTCATGTGGTCCCATTTAAATTTAAGCTAGATCTGATTAGTAGTTTTAAGTTATCCCTAATAATGCGTATTTAATTGACATCGTTTTTTCGTTGATGATGTTCTCATTTTATTACTTATTACTTGTCGATGTAAAATGAAAAATAAAAACTGTTTAGGATGATTTGGAAAGAGCATCCTGTTATCCCTTTCAAGTTTGGTGATGTTCTGAAGATCTTCGGAGACTCTTCGATAAATGACAGCAAATCTGCCGTGGTTGCTGCAGTCACATCTACGAGCATATGTATTGTTTGAAATTTCATAAGCAAGAATCCGGAAGTATCCCGAAAAACAACGTAAAATGAAAGATACGCAAATACATAACAATATTCTTTGAACATTTTCTAGTACAACAAGAAGAACCTGCAATCACATAAGTACAAGCTTTTTACTTATGTTACAAGTACTAGAAGAGAGGAGCTCTTCTAGTTACTGTTACCGTTTTTTGTTTTGGCGGGAAAAATGTACGTGAACGCACACCCCGTCCTCCGGGGAGACAACGGGGTAGTGTAGGGCCCTCACCCACTAAAATAACCCGCCGTGCGCCCTCACCCGCCCTTACAAGGCGGGCCACGGGTACCGTGTATGCTCCGTGGCCCGCAGGCGGCAGCCCCATCGAGCACTCTTTCCTTAGCGACGCCCCGCGCACTTGGGCATCGCACCTTCGTGGTAGGCTGTTTCGGCGGACGGTGGGCAAACACTAGTCTAGTTACTGTTACCTACTCTAAGCATCCCACTGTTAGTCATATATCTTGTCAAGACAAACACACAGACCAGACACAAATATTTGTATAATTACAAATATTCATTTCGTCATCAATGCACGAGAATGTTCGTCGATTTACTAAAAAGGTATCATGGAAGTAACCAGTTTGATAATAAGACATGGACAAAATGGGACATATATATCTATATATATATATATATATATATATATATAGAGACAAATCTATGAAAATTTATTTCTCATCTCAACATCAGCTCTGAAATAAGGTTCATAGTAAGACTGACGCAAAGTTGAATCAATCTTGTTGAATCAGACTTACTTATACAGTACTTAACTTATTTAAGTAAATGTCTCTCCAAACGCCACTCATGTAAAACCTAGCTTCCAAATAATTGTGTTAAAATATGTCGATTCTAATCTACTCTGAGAATAAGCTATTATACTTTCGGAGGTGTGAAAATAGTAATAAAGTTTTATAAAAATGTGTAGATTTTAACTACATTAAAGTATACTTTAAGTACAATCGACACAAAGATCGTTATAAGTTCATATTGTGAATCATTTTTACCCGACTGCGACAGAAGGAGGGTTATGTTTTTCGAGTGTATGTATGTATGTATGTATGTATGTATGTATGTATGTATGTATGTATGTATGTATGTATGTATGTATGTATGTATGTCCATTTCTTTGGCACACCCTACAGCCCAAACGGCTGGACGGTTTTTGACATATGAGGTGTCGTTGGATTTGTCAAAATTGTAGTAGTGACATAGGCTATATAAATTTTCAAAATGGCGCCCGCAAATGGCGGAATGAGGGGGGAGTTGAATTTTTTTTTCTTACTGGAGCAATATGGGTATCAAATGAAAGCTAGTTAATTGTTTTTATTCTTTTTATTTTATAATAAGAGTATTTTACGCAGTCGGGTTTTTTGATTTTTTTAATTAATTATCGTTCATCAGCATCGATGTATATTATACCTACATCGATGTTCAGCAGTCATTATTTAAAGTAATAAAGTAAGCTGGAAAAAAAAAACATTTAAACTCTTTAGAGATTTCATTCATTCCTTTTCGTTTTGGGTGAAATTGTGTTTTTCCGAAGTTACTTTAAAAACAAAAGAATAATTTTATTACACAAATTTTATCAAAGATTACTTAATTTTTTTTTTCTTCTGGCTAATAGTGCAAGAATAACTAAAAGATTTAGTGGCTAAGTCTTAGAGTTTGTCGATTAGAAACAAAAAAAAAACAGTTTAACTTTTATAGTATAATATCAGTAAGTCAGCCTATTATAAAGAGTATTATTTTTTGAATTATAAGAATTTAAATTTTTCAAGTTAGCAAATTTTTTGAAATTCATTCTTTATTATAACTATTAATTATACATCTGGAGAAATTGTGGATTCTAGAGGAGCATTTAAAAAGCAATAAATTGGCATATACTTAATTAAAAAAAATATTCTATTTGAATTATAATATTTTAATTTATCTAGTTAGCATTTTTTTTTAAATTAACTATTAATTATACATCTTAAGCAGTTGTGGATTCTGGAAGAGCATTTAAGGAGTCATTAATTGGCATATAGATTATTTAAAAAAAAAAAGTTCTACGCTAACTTCCTTCCGCTCTGATTCCATAACAGAAATAATATCGCTCATTTAATCTACGAATCTACCGTGAAGATTATAATTTCAAACCAATTTAAGAAAACGTTTATTTACGATAATTAAATCTTAATCCGTCAGATTCTCCTCATTAATTATATTCGACAGGCCTGTCTAATTCGGACAATTTACGATCAGACTTAAAGATTTTTAATGGTTATCAAAAATTGGAACACGTCTAGAGTATTTTCAGTTTTTGAATTATAATTTTTTTTTTTTTTTTGTTAATACTTGACTAGACTACATACCTACATGATTTCGTCGATTGTGTTAACACTGCGCTTACTCAGATCAGAGATCTAACAGATGCCTAATTTTCCTTTTATTTTTTCCGGTACCTTTAAACTATTATTAGCACTAAATGAGAATCAAGTTAACAGAAAGCTTAAATAAACTAATTTTGCCATTTGGTTTTTTAGTTTCATTTACTTTTCCAACTCAATGCAAAAATTAATATAATTATTATCATTACCCTTACAAGTAAATAACTTAAAACACACGGTATATGGTATATACGATGGAAGTTGGTACGCACATAATTATACAGTGGAAGACTCATTTTAAACAATAAGGTACCTACTTTCCTACCAAAATTTGGATTTTCACGAGTAAAACTGCGTGACACAACTAGTATATTTTAACAACATCATTGAAAATAAGATAAATAACTTGAAGACGTAATCCAATAAGCAGCGGTAAATTTTCTACGGTCTAGTGATAAAACAAACGCTCTGCGTACCTTGTTATGCCTATCTCTTAATAATTGGACAATCATTTTATTATTAATCTTTAGCTTGAGAAATAAAATGCAGTATATGAATAGACCCTTTTTTCAAAATATCCTCTTGGACTTTTATTTTGAACTAGCTAATACCCGCCGACCGTTGACGACCATTCTGGTGTACCTAGTGGTGCGAGTAGTCGCCTCAACGCCGCGCGCCAACGGTTGCGGATTCGATTCCCGCTCGGAACAGATATTTGTATATGTGCAAATATTTGTTTTCGGTCTGGGTGTATGTGCGAGTGGGTCTCTCCACCGTGCCTCGGAGAGCACGTAAAGGCGTCGGCCCCGGTTGTTATCATAGACACCTGATAACGATCGTTACTCATGGTAGAGAAATTATCCGTAAACCCGCAGTGGAGCAGCGTGGTGGATTAAGCTCCAACCATTATTCTATATGAAGAAGAGGCCTTCGCTCAGCAGTGGATTGTTCACAGACTGATACAGTACAGTAATACAAGCCACTTTATCTGAGTTACTTATTATGTGTGTACAAATGACTTCGTCAATACAATTCATTACAATTTTTATAGAGTACTACCTCCTATACCTAGTATGAATTGTTCCTATTTTGCATTGATAAAATTATATTATAGTTTTGTTATTAATGTACTGTACAGTTGTACACCTATACCATCTATATACCATTTCCTCTACCCTAAGGTTGCCTGGAAGAGATCGCTCATTAGCGATAAGGCCGCCTTTTGTACTTATTTCCTTTTTATTTTGTACTATTGCTTATTCTTGGTGTACAATAAAGAATTATTATTATTATTAGGGTATACTTCCGAAAAGCAGATACCGAATTGTCTCATGAAATTTGGCACGGATATTCCATTTGACTATCTAAGCATCCCCTTAAAAGGATTTTTGGCGGATCGTAATATTTTTCGAAATATTGAATTTTTTGAGTACGCTGTTTAGGAAGCTCTATATAAGAAAGCGAAAAGTAGATACCGAATTTTCTCATAAAACTTGGCACAGACATTACATTTGACTATCTAAGAGTCCCCTTAAAAGGGTTTTTGGCGACTCGCAATATTTTTCGAAATATTGAATTTTTTGAGTATGCTGCTTAGCACGCTTATAATATATATTATATTTATCGCCACGTTACACACACACACTACAGGTGTTATTTATACACATACGTATACATACGTATACACGTATTCCGCCACTTTTTTTTTTTTTTTTTGAAGGCTGAGAAATTCATTCCGCAGTTAGGGTTTTTTTTTTAAGGTTAGGTTAGATTAAGATTTTTTTTTAATCGTTAGGTTAGGTTAGGTTGTTAGGTCTTTTTTTTTTTTAATAGTTAGGGTTTTTTTTAAAGGTTAAGTTAGCTTAAGATTTTTTTTAAATCGTCAGGTTAGGTTAGGTTGTTAGGTCTTTTTTTTTTTTAGTAGTTAGGGTTTTTTTTAAAGGTTAGGTTAGATTAAGATTTTTTTTAAATCGTTAGTTTAGGTTAGGTTGTTAGGTCTTTTTTTTAAATCGCTGTGAAATGCATTTACGCACTCTAGGATAGGTCAGGTTAGGTTTTTTTTTTCCTTCTTCTTTTGATCGACTCGCTTTCTTATATAGAGTGTGCTAAGCAGCGTACTTAAAAAATTCAATATTTCGAAAAATATTGCGTGCCACCAAAAATCCCTTTAAGGGGACTCATAAATAGTCAAATAGAATGTCCGTGCCAAATTTCATGACGAAATTCGGTATACGCTTTTCGGAAGTTTATCCTATTATTATTATTACCTCCATTTCTAGACTATTTATCTAGATGAAACCTACAACAGGTTATAAGACCCTCACGATCAAAACTATGAAAACAGTATCCAATTTGGCGAAGCAGATTTGGCGTGATGACGGATATCTAGTGAAAAAAATCTAAAATCATTTGTTTTGGCTTCTATTACTCTTAGACTTCCTTAATTCGTTTTTCATAAATAACTGTCATGTACAGACATCGATTACGACTTTATTATATGTATAGATTAAAAAGATGTACACATTTAATTCGAAGCATTTTTTTTTTTAAATTTAATAAACAATATAATAAAAAAGATATAGGTAGGATAATAATAATTTTTAAAATGAATAGGTATAACAAATAAAATGACGCAAATTTAATTTATTTATTTTTATTTTTTAATTAAAAGACAGCTTGAAAATTGGTAAAAAATCAATTTCATTTTTCATTTGACAAATGCAGTGTTCAGAATGGAAGGATCGTATATTCGTTTTGTGTTCAATACATTTCTGGTAATTATTATTTTTACTATTACATTTACAATTACAGTAACAAAATTCTTAATACTTTTACATAATACAAAATTATTTTTATAAAAATAAACAAAGTGGTCATTTTTATCGTACAGAATATCAAAAATTTTCGGTATACATATATCCTCCATGATCATTTTTATAATGACAGTTGAATTAATCATAAAATTCGATATTTTATAAAGGTTTTGTGTGTACTTAAAATTGTTAATATCAAAAAGAGGCTATCGCTATCTTAAACATATTGTTAATTTTTCTTTATTAAAAACAAACTTTTCAGAAAAAAAAAATTGTTTCACACACTTTTTCTGTCATTCTTAGAAAACATATGACAGTGACATTTTTTTTTTTTGTTAAATAGATTGTTGAACAATTTCCTCACAAATGACAACAATTATTTTCTAAATAAATAAAAAATGAGTACGTATTACTACGTAATATTTTACCTGTCAAATTTATTGACCACATTCTGCTCATATGTAAAAAAAAAACTTGTAAAAAAGAACGCTGTTTTGACTAGACAACTAACTTCAGGCACTTTGTATTATTTTCGCTGAAGAAGGTTTCAACTGTGGACCGATAGACGCATCATTAGCATCTAACAATGGAGAGTAGAGATAAAGAGCACTAGCTTATATGGCCCTGGTGTAGTGGAGAATATTATCTGAATTTACCTGTTTTAGATAATTTGAAGTTTGCTGAGTGGAAGAAAGTATAATTTCAAGTATTCTCATAGACTAGAGTAGTTAGTAAATGTAATTAAAAGTTAAACGGCTAGCAACTTAAATTATCTAACCTAAAAACGGTTCTCTGATACAGAAACGCCATCTTTATTTAAGGTTATTTCG
This sequence comes from Euphydryas editha, assembly GCA_036937285.1. Classification (NCBI taxonomy): domain Eukaryota; kingdom Metazoa; phylum Arthropoda; class Insecta; order Lepidoptera; family Nymphalidae; genus Euphydryas; species Euphydryas editha. Next base: position 864,872 of record JAUPFZ010000022.1, on the reverse strand, counting down.
AGGACACTTTTCGTAAGACAAGATTGTGCTCCTTATCTCTAACCTCCATACATCTAACATAGCAATAACACAACCTCACAATTATTAAAAATATTGAGAAAATATAAATTATATATCGTTGTACATTAGAATTTGAATAAAGATCTTGTCTTTTATTGGGTAACACTGTTAAAGGAATACCATACTTGTAAAACAAAACACTAGAGATTTGTATTATTTGAAAAATAATTTTAATTACGCCGATTTTACGCCAGTTGCCTGATATAGGCGATAATATAACTATAAAATTAAATAGTAAAAGTTTCTTTGTAAAACCTTTTATCTTTATTCCTGAAAAATACTCAATATTTATTAATATTTTGTTTATTTTGTTTGTTTTTTTTTTAGCTGCCCACTTCTACACGCAAAATAGGCGCACAGTGACGTCGAGTTGCGGAAACAAGCCCGCCTTTACTTATACTTAATATTTTGTTTCAAATCGAAAACTCCAATAGCAACACTATTTCAATTCTAGAAACTTCGTTTGTAACCTCCGTATAACGTAACACACTAAAAGCAACCAGTCGTGATAATACTATAAAACAAAAAAAAAAAACAGAAAACATTTTATATTATATAATTATATTTCGTCGATTATTTTAATTTATAAAATAACGTAGAAAAGTTTTTAGGCGTTTATTGTAACTAGTTGATTCTTAAATCGTAACGCGAATATTTTTTCGAAAAGAAAACAAAAATTAGCACCACGTTTATATTATTTCAATATTTAATAAATAAATTCGTTGCTAAAACTTTTCAAATGTTAAATGGGTTGTTTTTAATATTATAAACGTATAAAGAAAAACACTTCAATTTTTTTTTGGTTTTTGAAGATATTTTCCATGTATGGTATCAATTTTTTTATTTCCATTTATGTAAAAAAGGAAATCGAAAATTTATTTATATAAAAGATGTAATTTTTTCGCATTACGATTTAATAACGGACACACATTAAAATTACGTCACAAAAAGTTATATTTACAAAGAAACACATGCATTTTAGGATTCTGTGCAAACTGGTATTTCAATCAATTTATCCTTTTCCTCTAATGTCGCATTAATTATATCATTTATTACACCTTTTGATTCAACTTCATTTGATACTTCACTCCTAACTTCATTTTCTTTTAAAGCAACTTCACTTTCGACATCATTTTCATTTGAAATAACATCACTTTTAACTTCATTTTCATTTGAAGTAACTTCATTATTTGGTTCGGTTCTATCAACTACTTCCTCTATTAATACTGCTTTGTCTGTTTCAACTTGTTGTTGTTCTTCATTAACTATTTCTAAATCGCAAATATTAATATTAGCCATATTAATAGCTTGAATTAGACTTTCCATTGTTTTGCTATCTATCTTATCATCTGTACTCTCATCTTGTTTAACAATTACTTCATTAACTTCTTGACTTTGTTCAATTTCCTTCGGCATTTCCTTAGCAATTGCTTCCGTTTCTTTCACATCCGTCTCTTGTGCTTTCTGTGCTTGTTTCTCTTTGTTCTTTTTCGATTTTGATTTTTTCGGTTTCTCCGGTTTCGGTGATTCCTCTTTGTTTTTGTTTTCGTTTGCCAGTACGTTTAATTGTGCTTGCAAGTTCGCAAGACTGTGTCTTAGTTGTGCACAGTTAGCCGCCATCGCGTCAACCTGGTTTCAAGGAAAAAAATGAATATAACACCAATAGACGAGACCATGTACAAATACCCTCATTAATTAAAAAAAAATTTTGAACTCCGCTTGAAGTATCCACACTAACTGAGTTTTTTTTAGTTATTTGAATAAGATTTTCTTAATAGTTTATTTTTATTTTACTACTAAAAAAGGTTTGTGTCCCTTGAGTTTTTCGAGTGTTTATAAAATCAACTTATATACATATAAAATTGCAGACAATTACTGTACATTATCACGCACACATAGTTACTGTATCTTACAATACTACACGATTGTAACGCACACAAACATCGACTGCGGAGATGGTTTCGATTATGTATTAAACTAGACTAGCGTCTCACCTTGGCGTCGCTCGCGGGGGCCGGGGGAGGCGCGGGGGCGGGCGGCGGCAGCGGGGGGCGCTCGATATTGTGCTCCTTCAGGGTGTTCAGCAGTAGCGTGCGCTCCGCCTGCCGAACAAATAAATTCCATCATCATCATTACATTAATCATTGGATGTCCACTGTTGAACGTGGGTTTCCCCCATCGACTTCCAGAGCGACCGGTTCCGAAGTAGCCTCCATCCAACGGCTGTGACTCTCTTCGAGTCGTCTGTCCATCTCGCGGACGACACGTGGCCGGCACGTGACTGACACGTGGTCTCCACTCGAGAACCTTTCTGCTCTAACTACAGTTTTACGTAAAGTCTCTGTTCAATTAAGACAGAATATTTAGATTTTTCATTCTTTCATATATATTAAAACATTTTCCATCTTATTTTTAATGTGCCATTACATACAAAAAAAAAAAAGAAAAAAAATCATTTGAAAATATAATTTCTTATATCTACATAAATAAAAATGAATGTTGCTAAGCGCAAAACTCGAGAATGGCTCGACAAATTCGGCTTTTTTTGTATGTTCCTTAAGTCACAAGGTTTTTATTAAATTAAAAATAATAATAATTGCGTTTACAATAATAAAAACAATACTTTTTTACATAAGTTCATAATTTACAATTATCCTATTAATATTATAAATGCGAAACTTTGTCTGGATGTTTGCTACTCTTTCACGCAAAAACTACTGAACCGATTTAGATGAAAATTTACAGTAACATAGTTTACATTTACATCAGAATAACACATAAGCTACAATTTATAAAGATTTTGTGTAATTTGGCTATAATCTAACATAGTTTAAAAAATATCACGCGAAAACGCGTAAGTGCTACGAATTCCATGACGCTTACGACCTTCTTTACACGAGAATTCGATTGACCAGAAAGGACCGTCATCAGCGCGGCGCGTAGAGCGGGGCTAGAGTAATGACGCGCCATAGCCGAGTGCGCGACCCGAACGCGGGCAGACACGTGAGGGCAGACTTATAGAGTTGTGTTCAATTTCGGGTTTTTGTCTTAAAGCTAATTCGATTCTCAGAGCGGTTTATTACTTACGATTAGTACACCAGGCATATTTTAAGTAAAAATATAGATTACTTTTTATTTTTATTTCAGATGTATTAGAAATGATTTTTTTTTTTTTATTTGATAATAGGATAGTAGTTTTAGTTATTTAGTTTGTATTTATGTAAATGTATGTTTCGTGGCTAATCTGATGCGCCGTTTGTGATGAAATTTGATAGGATATAGGGCACTTTTTATTAATACACAAACGCGAGCGAAGCCGCGGACAGAAGCTAGTGACATTTATAATTATTTTGACTTAATATTTACCTGCAATGTTCTACATAGACTCTGCATTTGTAAGAGATGTTTGGCAGATGCAGCCGCTTTCTCCTCGCTTACTTGTCTCTCCCCGCACATGTCCAAGAGAGCGGTCTGTGAGGTTTCCCAGCGTTTCTTCCATGATAGCGATTCCTTTTCCAACTTTTGAATTTTCTTAGACATCTGGAAAAATTTAAGTAAAAAATTACTTAGATGACAACTTAACTAGGCCTTTTTGATAAACTGTTTCTTAAGTTCGACAAAATTTTAAAAAGTTAGGTATAATAATATAAATGATATTGACAAATGGTAACCTAGCTTACTATCCATTCGGCCATCGCGCCGCTTTGATATTGACAAAAACAAATTTCAATTTTGGAGCCGAACAACAGTCATATGGACCACCACCACCTTAAGGGTCCACCTTTTATTCATAGATAATATTAGTCCTATAAAATTACCTAAAACTAATCCAACATTGACATAAAAACGGGTAACACTTCAAAATAAATCATAATTTTATAAAAAAAAAAAATCTATATATATATTTAGGTATATATATTTTTTTTAAATATATATATATTTTTTTTTTAATAATTTTATTATATATATTTATTTTTATATTATATATATATATATATATATATATATATATATATATATATATATATATATATATATATATATATATATATATGAAAAAATTTGTTATCTGTAAAGTCGGTTTATGAACGATAATTTTACGTGATAACATCATAAGAAAACATTGATGAAAAATTGCATACTTTTATGAGTTAAATTGAATTATTATCAGTGAATTATCATTATTTTGTATAACACAATTAAGGAGTTAATTGAAAAAAAAATTATTTTTTTTTCGATTAACATTTAGTTGTACTCGTCAATTCAAATATTTTTTCTGTTCTACTCAGACGTATTTGCCGATGGAGTGGAAGAGAGATAGATGCGTCACAAGCCGAACGCCGATCGTGCCTGTCTATCGGTTGTTCCGCGCTCTCGCTCGCGGAACGTGACGATAAGTCATGCTTTTTCGTGCGTGCAGCCATCTTTCATCGACTTATAAGACGTTATCACTTTAAAAAGATTTTAATCATTTTTTTTAATGTCAAATAAAAATGGGCTTGCAAAACTAAATCTGCATTTACCTGTCAATGATACCCACCTTTTCCATTTGCTCCTTAAATCCACCAAAAAGCTGATTACTCTTCACCAATGCATTCTGGAACTCATCGTACTTGTCCATGTAAACCGCTAATTGTCCTTTCAAAGAGGTTTCCGTTCCCTGATGTTCCATGATCTTGGCGCGATACTGTGCAAGGGTAACCTTCAGTTGTTCCATCTCGGATAAAATCCTCTCCTTTTCCGCTTGGTGTTCCAATGAAGCTTTCTGGAGCTTCGCATCTGATAATTGAGATTCTAATGCCATTTGTTTCGCCATTTTGTCTACCTGTTGTAATTTAAAAAAAAAAAATGTTTTTAAAATTAATTGATGAGTGAAACATAAGCTATTAACGCTTATCATTTATTCATAATTTCTGCCTCTTCAAGAATCCTAGTAATTAGGGATGGATTATAATTAACTCTCAATAATTTTTAATGTTATAAAATAAAAATTATTATTTAATTATCAACGTAGTACAGCTAGTCAGAAATTATTATGACATGTATGTTGTTTACCCGGTCGAACCGACACATTACCAATTAGCCACTTGTCTCTTGTATTGTTGATTTTTTTCTATTACTTAATAGTCAATAGTTAGTCTTTGTGGATTTACATAAAAATTTTACATTTAAAGAACTAAGATAAATAGTTTTGTGTTAATTACGAACCTGTTAACCTGTTGTTTAAGAAACTGTAAAACAGTTTTTGTTATTTGTCTAACAAATAAGTAACTATTTTAATTACTTACATGACTGATTTTGATGACTGAGATATAATTACTTACATACTAAATGATAACCCAAAGATAAAGTCCAAGTATAATTTATATTTGTGGGCGTTCAAGTATTACTAATGCAATTTTTTAATATTATATAAAGTTCTGTTCTGGAGTATTACTCCATATTCTGACCAATTAGTAAATTTTCGAAAAAAAAGCAAATTATCTTTTTACTCAAATTACTTATATTATTTCTTATAAAATTATCCAGATTATCACATAGGCTCACCTTTCATCAAGAAAAATCCACAAGATCATATCTTATAAACTAATCCAGGCAAAACTGCAGGGTGAAGCTAGATAATTACCAAAAAAAAAAAAAAAAAAACATACTAACTTGCTGTTCCCTTAACTGATATTGTTGAACAACACTCTTAAACTTCTCCGTCATACTAATGTTGTCGTCTCTCAACTTGGCATTCTTTTCATTATTTTGTTGCAATAGCGTCGTAATTTCTGAGAGAGTATTCTGAAATTTAGCTTGAGTTTCTTTCCTCCTCTCCTCTTCCTCACGAATTTTGAGTAGAGAGTCTTCCTGCAAAGTGTAAAAAATAAATGAATAAATAAAGTATGGTAGTTTTACAGTAGTTTACAGAACAACATTCTGCGTGTCATTGCTGGCGCCCCGTGGTTTGCTCGAAACTCGGAAATCCACGATTATCTTGGAATCTCAACAGTAACAGCGGCAATTGAATGCTACAAGAAAAACTACATAGAGCATTTTTCTGCACATCCTAATCCTACCAGTTGACGACCCCGAGGCCTGTAAAAAAACTGAAGAAAGATCACATGCTCTCTATCTAAAAGAGGGCCGCAGCTCAATCTTGTAGTCACTCCAAATGCCATTCTCATCTCAAAAAGTTTACTTTTAGTGTGGCGACTAATTGTAAATCATCAGAGGAAAAAAAAATGTTGAACTCATCTGTTTCTGGGCTCAAAATCCATTATCAGTGGTTCAACAAAAACACACTGGGTGTTTTGTGACCTTGTATTTAATACATAAATTAAAAGATAACACCCAAATAAAAAGTATGATTAAATTTTTATTGTCAACAAAACCCTGTTACTAAGAATCCAGTGTTCTTATAACAGTCTTTCTTTCTATTTCTCAAAACCATATACTAGCATACAACAATATACAACATGTGAAATTGTCTAAATAAGTACGCATCAAACATAATAACAATAACAATCTAAAAAATTTAATAAAAAAAGGCATGGGCAAATAAAGCCTGTGGACGTATAGTAAAAAAAAAAACAAAAAAAATGTGAAATTTTAAGAGGATGCACCAGTTAGTCACAAAATAACAAATATACTTCATACAAACCTCGATTTTAAGAAATACATAAGATTTTGTTATTGTGCAAAAAAAAGAAAATTTTATGGTGAACGGACAAATTCCACATTATTTATACCCATAAGAAGCTACAAAGGTTGATTTTTGTTTAGTTATTAAAAACTAGACTCGTTTAAAATAAATCAACAAAATTAACAACAAACACACCATTGTTCTAACCAACTTATTTTGTTAAAGTTATATGAATATCATTAGTAAATAATCATTCAAATTGGATATTAGGCAAATCCTATTAGTGCAGGAAATTGACAAAAATATATAAGAAGATTTAGTCAGATAAAGAGCGTAATAACGTACCTTAATAGCCTTATTCTGTTTCTGTAATTCCCGACATAGATTTTCTAACTTTGATTTAACTAAAATGGTCTTATTGTATTCATGTTGCATTTGTTCTTTCTCCTTCAAAAGCAACGCATATCTTTTATCGGATTGTTTAATATAGAATTGTAGCTTTTTATTGTCTTCCGTTGATTGAACGTATTTTTTACAAACTAATGACAGTTTTTCTTCGAGTGTTGGTACAGAGTTGAGAGATTTCATGAATTGTTCAACGTTTTTATCATCTTTTTTGGAGCGATCATCCTTCCTTGATTTTTTTGGTAGATCTTGTAGTGGAGGTGTTGGGGTTTTTTCCTGTAAATAATTATTAAAGGTAAGTTGAGATACATTAAAATAAACCCATAGGTATATATTCTTATAAATAGTCATTCATTTACTTATTATTAGCAATATTATATTTTGCAGTAGAACACTATAATAGTTGTGAGGTTTTTACTATGAAAAGAAATTTGTTTAATTTTTTAAGTAAATATTTGGTTGTTTACAAATACATAGCAACAATAATAACAAGTTTTATATAATTTATTATTAAATCGATTACGGCATCAGATTCTCTTTAACCATAAAAGAATAAAACGTGCCTCAGAACGAAAATATCGTAAACATTTAGAATTTGGCACATAGCCAGAACTTTACAGGTTAACTTACCTATTTAACTAGAAAATATAAACTCGACATATTTTATCCAATACATATACGCGTTCTATACGCATATTAAAACTTACATAACGTATACTACGTTTTAAATACCTGTAATTGAGTTAAAATTTTGAAAATAAGCCGTCACGCGATATTGTTTTATTTCTATTAATAAACGGTCCTTGAGTTTATATACTTACTTCTGTATTACTTTCAGCCGAAGCATTCTCTGAACCTTCTTTTATTACTTCCTCTTGAGCAGCTTCCATTGTCAAAACTTATTGTTCCGATTTTTAGCTAGCTAAACAAAACTAAAATACGAATATCAAACGCCAACGTTAAATATTTTTTATTACTATTAGTGCGCAAAGCTAGTTAGTAGGTAGGCACAGATTTAGGTAGGTGCCAAAGTAGGGGTGTGCGATAATTATCGATAATTCGTAACTACTCGATAATTTTTCATTCGATAATTATCGATAATTATCGATAAGTGTTATTCGATAATTTTGATTCGATAATTATCGATAATTGTTCATTCGATAATTATCGATAATTATCGATAAGTTTTCATTCGATAATTATCGATAATTTGTTGCGATCCGATAATTATCGATAATTTTTTTCGATCCGAAAATTATCGATAATTTTTTCCGATCCGATAATTATCGATATTTTTGTGTGATCCGATAATTATCGATAATTTCGTTATTCGAATTATCGATAATATAAAATCGATTATTTCGATACCGGATGGCGGATGACCTTTTTTTTTAGGTATTCTGATAGGGAACGGAGGATTATATCAATACGGGACGCCGGATGACCTTTTTTTTTTTTTTTTTTTCGATTTTTTTTTTCGAAAAATCGTGCCGATAATTATTTATCCGATAATTATCGATAACTGTCGCCACTACCGATAATTTTTTATCCGATAATTATCGGTAACTGTTCATTCGATAATTATCGATAACTATCGATAACTCAATACGATAATAATAAAATTATCGATAATTTTTTCCGATGAACACCCCTATGCCAAAGAGTATATAATAGTAGGTGCCTATGATCTTGTAGTCTATGGTTGTGCTTTGTCAAAAGATTGGGTACGTTCGCGGGCCCTCTTCTAATTGATAATTCATCACTTTTATAGGAGCGCATGCGTACTTCATACTTTTTTATCTATGCTATCCACAGACCACATGTGCGGAAATGATACTTCTTTAATCAAAAACTGAATTTAACTGTCGAACTTTACTAAATAATTGTTTGCTATTGTTCATAAAAGATAATAAACAAAATTATCTTCTTACATTTATTCACTACTTATTATTTTTATTAAAAACTGATAAATAAAAAACTATTGCGCATGTTCCATTTCCGTTTCCGCGCATGTGGTCTGTGGATTGCATAGATAAAAAAGTATGAAGTACGCATGCGCTCCTATAAAAGTGATGAATTATCAATTAGAAGAGGGCCCGCGAACGTACCCATTATTATAGTATCCCGATGTGGGACTGTGGGTATCTAAAAATAGTAAACGTCGTTGCCAATTGGATATCGATATTAGTAAACATAAATTTTTTCCAGTAAGTGGCAACCATGGAATTATTATGTACTATGTACAAAAGTACATAATAATTCCATGGTGGCAACATCACAATTTACATTACTACGGTGTTCAAACTTTTTATTTACTAATTTTGTTATGATCCAACTATGTATGTGTTACTACTGTTTTTCAGCAAAAAAAAAAATAAATAAATAACATTTTATGTATATGTATATACTTTCAAACGTGCAATTATTATTTTTTGTATATAGGATACTACGAATTTCTAGTCGATACTATAAGTATAAATACAACACTAACATTTTCATGATTTGAATTTTTTTAACATTTATCGTATAAAGTGTAGGTATCTAAATGAGTTTATGTATAAACATTTTAGATATATTTATTTTTATTCTAATTGTATTAGACAGTATAATATTAATATAACGTATATTCTGTAATAACACAATTTCAATATGATAAAACAAACTGCTATACCTATACTAGTTTTTTGCGGAATTTAATTTTAATGTTGCCCATTCAAATGATATTCTACTAAAAAGAAAGTTTATTCTTTCAATGTAGATTAACTAATGTTTTTTTTCAACCCTGTTTGAAGTAATTATACGTTTCTTATATATTTTTCTTAATTATAAATGATTTTATACCAATTAAACATTTTGCTGTTAAATTACTTAAATTCTATACAAATTATAATTCGACTTCGATTTTAAATATTTTTTGAATAAGTAATTTTTTGAATATATATCAAATATAAGCAATAACTATTAACATTATTATGAGAAAGATTATTTTCTGTAGCACAATACAATGTAAAATAGCTTACAACACAGGAAATGTCAAAATTATTGTTGTCTCGGTTTCGTATTCATCCAACTTCATTCTATCAAAAAGAAGGAAACTGATTGGAGGTGAGTAATATTTATTTCTTGAATTAAACTATGTATTTAAAATTTAGACATGTGATTAAGAGATGATTAAGAAAGTTAAGAATTAGATTGTTGTAAATGAATTTTCTTATAACATTGAAAGTACTAGTGTTCTTTCTAAATTGCAATCGACGGACTTAGTTCAGTGAGCCGTTATTTTTCAAGATTATAAGGTCAATGTGCTCGGTTTGTCTGCGGGATGGGCAGATATTACATATTTGCGTATAAACGGCAGAATTGCGGATTTTTCCTCGTCTTTAATATAAAAACCGTTAGATCTGTCTTTCGCCCGTCAATCCGACCGTTGTCCGGTAACGTTAGTACAGTTAGTCATATAATTACAGACAACCATTCTTTGTTATGCTTTTTCTATATGTGGAACGGATGATTCAAAATTTTAAATCTTTAACTTCCAATTTAGATGATTTTTTAACGAAAATATAACAATAAAAATATCATTTTTTTTTCCTAAACTGGTTAAGTTTATTCATTTGTGATATTAAAAGATCAATGTATTGGAATAGTGCAAACTAATTATAATCTAATTGCTTTATTTATCTTGATAATATATCTATAATAAAAAGCAATATAATGTTTGTCATATCTCAAATAATTATAATTAAAATTATATGAATTAGTATAATGACTATTCTATAATATTAACTAATTTGAAATACTCATAAATATTACAATCATCAATTATAAAAAATTCAATATATATTTGACTAAAAAACTTATATTAATATACAGTAACTGATTGATTATTAATAAAATAAAATTAAGCAGTAGCTACAGGAAAGATACAACAACTTATATTGACTAATTTGTCGTATTATGTGCATTAGTTGTGATTGACATTATTTGTGTTTTCTTTATAGGATGTTATGGTACTAATTTAATTTGGATATAATATATAAATAAGGAATTTAGAAATATATACAAGATTTATTAATAATGTATTGAATATGAGGTGTGTGATTTTCTTTATTGGGATCATTCAAATGCTTTTGTTAAGATTTTTCTTCAGATATAAAATAATAGTAAATAAAATTTTATTCACTTTAACAAAGAGCATATTCTTATTTCACGCTGTGTCAAAGCTTGGGTATACACAGTTAGTATTTTTCTTCATAATATTAATTACTTTGTAAAGTTGCCAAAATAAACCAATTATATAAGTTTTCATTACACAGTAAACAGGTAAAAAAATACCAATTTTTAGTTTTTTTTTTTTTCTCTATAGTATAAATTGTTTGTATGTGAGTTACAAGTATTTAAACCTACCGGAGTTGCAACGGACGTCCAAAAAAAGTCATAAATAATCCTTCATTTTTTGCTTTTGTTTAAAAGGTATATTATAGTAAGTCAAGAACATTTTTAGTATATTTCTTGGATATAAATATTAAAAATGTAATAATATTTTTTTATATTTAGCCTTTTTTTAACTCGAGTGACAATTTAATTTAAAAAATGTGACAAAAACAGTATAAATGATTGATCTTTATAAAAATTAATTACATAACATATGAGTTTTTTAAAGTGAATATATTTATGCAGAATTAATATACAAAATTTCCATATAAACATGCTTCACCACATCAGCCATTGGATGTCCACTATTTAACTTAGTCCTCCCCTATCTTCTCTAGGGGGGTCTTCCAAACCTCGCTAAGCTTGGCAGTCGGGTTGGCGAGTGCAGTGCAGGATATAGTGACTCTGATGTGATAAATATGCTTACTTTTAGATATTTTTATTTCATAATAGAACACAATTTACTTCAATGCTATTACATAATTCGTCAGCTTGTTAAGTGTTATGTTTGTATGTATATATTTCTTTTTGTATGTATGTATGTTTTATGTGTGTATGTATGTATAATGATTGTTACTAATTTTATTATCTCTTTTTTGCCCTTTAACCAATTTAATTTTCTCAATTTCTGATTTTGTACACCTACAAACATTCGCTCTTGTACATCCTAAGGTTGGCTGGTAAAGAATCCTTTTAGCATAAAGCCCGCCTTTTGTACAATTCAATTTTGTGTTATGCAATAAAGTATGAATAAATAAATAAATTAATAATTATTCAAATTAATCAATTTTATTTCTTTTAATGACTACATATAACAGACGTCTATGTCGAGATAGTAAAAGATATTAATATATGTTAGCGAATTTGATCTCATAGTAGATACATCAATTTCTTTTTAATTAAATACAGAGGGGCAGTAATAAAAGTGTTATATCTGTATATGTAATTGTTTGCCCATGACTTTTAATCAGGGAATTTAGAATTTAGTATCTATTTTATTAAAATGAATAGGTAAAGTTCTAGTTGCTGTATCAAGATAAAATATACATCAGTTATTAAGTTAGACGTTCACAAATACATATTTGACAACCATATTGATTGTAGTGGTTTTTTTTTTAAGAAGAAGTAGGTACTTAGACGAAATAAAAAATAAAAATAAAATTATTATTGTTCTTATGATAAATTAAATTTGTTTGTTAAGGATTCGTAATGACCAGAGTGTGGTTTTTAATATATTATTATATACTAGTGACTTCGTAGTGAACTGCAAATAATGGCAATTTTCAGATATGTTCAGTAGTTTCATAGACAATAGACAAACATAAGTGAGAAAAAAAATCATATTTAGTTTCAGTATTAGGGCGAGACTCCACCAGAGCGGAGATGTGTTTAAACAACCAATAGGATTTCGCTATTCACACACCTCGTCTCCCCTCCATTTCAGTGGATACCACTGAACGAAATTCTATTGGTTGTTGAAACACATCTCTGCTCTGGTGGAGTCTCGGCCTTATAGAGATTATAGTGTTTTACAAAAACTTTTCAAATTATCTTCAATGCATGGTATGGACTTGTTACAGTTTTAGTATGAGTCCATAATTATTTATTTATTATTATACTATATGTTTATTCTGATTCCACATGAAAATTTTATCCATGTGTATTTGTAAATCACTGTATATGCATAAAATAAAGTCTTTTGCCGCGTCTATCTGTCTGTTCGCGATAAACCTAAAAACGACTCGAATGATTTTCATGCGGTTTTGACGAATAGATAGACTGATTCATAGGAAAGTTTAGGTACATAAACATACCCCGGTCGCAGCCGGGGCGGGCCGCTAGTTAGTTAGCCTACATTGTTTACTCGTTGACGTTTCACACAGTCTATACATTTTGGAAAGTCCATTATAAGGTTTTATTTGTTTATATAAAAAAGTTTTTGTGTAAATATATAATTGAACAAAAGAATCTTGGTCACGTTTTCAAGTTATACCTATTCTTTATTGAACTTATATAAAATTTAGTACAATAAATAATGAGTGTACAATGTTTGTAAGCAAAAATTTCGTTTTATATAATCATTGGATATAAAATATGTGCTTTTTTTTTTAATTTATTTATTTTTTGTTATAATTGGTATTATAATTTTTTTTTAATTGTATTCGATATACTTCCACAATATTGAACTCATTTTAATAAATCACCGTTATAAATCTACCTTGCTCAGAGGCACGATTCTGCTATTTCAATCGTGTTGATGTCAATGTTCGATTAGTGATGTTCATTATGCGAATATTTTTGTGTTATAAATTTTTAATCTCACCGATATAAAATCGGAAAATCATTATGAATCTAATATGATGCCATTATGACATAATTGAGGTAGTAGTATACTAAAATTGACAATAACTATAAACATTATATTACATTCGTTGATCGACGATATATATTGATATGAGATATATTGATATTATATAATACATATGTATATAATATATACATATATATACGTATAGATATAGATACGTATAGAATATATGTATATAATATATACATATATTCTATAAGTAATTTATTATATATATCATCTCGTTATATTCATACGCCTTACAGAAGTTTTTAATGTTAATATGTATAAAATTATCATTAATTATCGCGTTAAAGGTCTTAATATATCTCATCCGAGTCGGTTTCTACCATTTTCTTTATTATAATTATGACTAACTTGTTATTATGTTGATGATAAATTGTTTTAAACATGATAAATTATTATTCGAGGAATTTTAGTATTTTAGGAAGGAGGGAGAGAGTGTTGATAAATATATTTTTTTCGCTTTGTAATATTGGTATCTATACCAATAAAATTATAGAGGTCTGCCATTGTGCGCGCAATACGGCAAAACTATTGACGAGTTCGATTAACACTTAGTTTTATTTCTTCGTTATCCTATATCTTCATTTGATATGAGTGTTTGGTTCGAGTTCTCCCGTTCGAAGATTGAGTAGATTACTGAATAGTTTTGAAAAGTCTACTGATATTTTTCAAGTCAGTATTGATGTATTTCGTAAGCATTTACGAGCCTCCATACATGTTGACTAGGATTATCGCTACAGTTTGTTGTACAAGCTAGTTAACTTTTGTTTGTTTGATTTTATAAAATTTATTATGTTTAGTAATAATATCTATGAATAAGTTTTGTTAGCCTTGCATGTGGTGTTTACCTTTAAGGAATTGTGCATTTATTTATTACCTTTAGTTTTGAGTAATAATATTGAACTGGTGTAACAGTTGTTGGTAAACCAATAAACAAAAAATAAAAAAGTAAATAAATATAAAATTATTAAAGTTTTAAAAAACAACGATTTTTATAAGCGCTGCGTTGATGTGTGTTTTTATACTGTGGAGTTGTTTTGATATTTATTCCTCTGCACATAAAGTACAATCTTAATTATAATAAGCAAAGCAATGGAAGTCGGGGGTAAGAGCTGGTATATTATATAAACTAGACAGTTACGGAACGCGACAGTGCTTACCAACACCCTGATTGCACCACGTTCGCGACAGCACCGCATTTCCTCACTCGCGGTCTGCAGTAACGCGATATCACAAATCCGCGATACTGTATTAGGTTCCCGGGTACCCTTGTTATTCTCCATTACAGGCAAAGCTTGGTGTTAACTTTTCATCTAAAATCTATAGTAGTCTTAAAAATATTATAAATGCGAAAATTTAATGGATTTTTGTTATTTAATCGCGACAGAACGGCGAACCTGTCTAGATGAAATATGGAATAGAGATATGTAATAGTCTGGAATAGCACGATTCTTGTGAGAAAGATTTGTTTAACTTTTTCACAGTGAAAAGGGGTCGACATGACTTTTTTGCACATTGCCAGTTTACATGTCAGAGGTGCATTGGGTAATTTTTATTCCGGAAAAATGCACTGTACTTACACAAAAAAAATTCCTCGAGAATGAAGTCGCGATCAACAGCTAGTCTATAATAGTAATAGTGTGCTGTTTGTTTGTTTATTTAAACACTAATACTCGGATTTAATTAACCGATTTTTATATTTCTTCTCGCGCTAGAAAGATTATAATCACGTTACTACTCGGAAAAGCAGTTAACATTCCGTTCTGGTCTAGTTTCTATCAGATCAGAATTCGATAACTGATATTGTAGATAGGTATTTTTCGAAATTGGAACGATGTTCATTGACTAATAGTCATATCGGTCCGTTCTTCGGTATATCACAGGGCTTACATCTGGAACTCTAGTAGGGAGACACTAGAAGATTCCACGGGATATGTATATAGTGACGTTATTTTACTGTATTTTATAAATCAGTTCAACAATATGTAGTTTTCCTGTTAATGTTGAGTACCTACGCATATAATTATCACTCATATTAAATACAAATTGGTTTGAAGTATTTTCATTATATTTGTAATTGTTTATATTGATGTGCATTTTAAATAAATAAATGACCAATAATAAAAATTCAAGGGCGCATATAAAAAATTACAATGTCACGGAACCATTCATGTAGGAGTTGGACTCGCACTTTGGCGGATTCTTTTTTTTTTTTTTTTTTTTAAATACTACTAAAACTTGCGGTAATGTTGCATATTAATAAATTCTACTGTCACTAACGTAGAAAAATTAATAACGTAAAAAAATTATAAATTATAGTTTAAAGAAATAATTCCACATTATCTATTAAATCGAATTATAGACATATATACGGTATGTCTAGACAGGAATAGCTAATGAAATGTCTAGATGTATTCAATCTAAACATCTATAAGTGATTCCTGTTTCTCCATACGGTTTGTAATCGACCTCGCGGAATAATGACATGCCGTAAACGTTATTCTTATTATTTAAACATCGACGACATGTCCGTATAAGAGATGTTTCCGCTTCATTCGAGACTAATCGAGTTTTGTATATATGTACATATGTAACTTGGTTCTACATCACATCAAATAATACGTTTAATTTGCCTCAAAGACTCTTTCAAACAAAACCCTTATATGTATATACAAAAATGACTTTTAATAATGTAAATTTTCCTATACAAACTCAAAATCAAAATTTTTCTTTTGTCAACAACTTAATTACCAATTTTCTTCCAAGTTCAAAAATAACACTTGTTAAACTTCCCTCCCATTATACCCCATTACGAAGGGAGTTTCATAAAATCCTTTCTTAGCCGACGTTTGCTAGACTTAATTTATTTCCCTGCAGCTTTATAGATTTAGTAGATACTTTACGAGATTCCGTGATTAGTCATTGAAAGAATGAGTGAGTGACCTTTCGTTTTTAGATAGGTAGGGGAAGGGGGGGCAAGATGGGGTAGCGGGTAAGACGGGGTATCGGGTCTCGTAGGTCGCTCGGACGACCAATTACAGCCGCTCTGACTCGTAACGACGCGTAATAATATTGTTTATCAATCAGCGCTGTGACCAGCTTGTGAGTCCATGCGTTTTCGCCCTTCCGCCAAAAACTCGGTTTTTGCTAAGTTCGTTGTGATTTTCGTGTTATACATCACATGTGTTCTGTACCTCAACATTAGTTTTTTAGAACTGATTAAAAGTTATTCTTGTCTATCAATGATTACACCAGCAGGTAAGAACGTGTTTGTTTCCATAGTTTGATTTGTTTTTTTAAGGCATGCTATTTTATTGAAATGAGCGTGAGGGGGCAAAATGGGGTATGAGGTACCCCATCTTGCCCCCTTGAAGAAAATTATGGTTTCTCTAAGAGACTTTATGATCCTTTAAACTTAGTTGAATTTTATCTTGTTTAGGATGGTGAAACATTATAAAAAAAGACAGAGAGGGGAATTGGAGTAAACAGACTATAAAAAATACGGTAGATGTTGTAATTGAAGGGAAAAGGGGTATAAACTAGCATCGAAAACATATTCTGCGCCTCAAGTGACCTTTGAAAGAAAAGTCAGAGGCTCTTGCAGCCCTAGAAGATCCCGCTGCTCTTACAACTTCGGTGAAAGTTCCTTTAGGCCCAAAATAGCGAACATTTTCTGATAACGAAGAGAAAGAACTGCAATTATGTTGATAATAAAAAGAGAAATAATAAGATAACAAAAAAAAGAGGTAAAAGAATAAAAAAAGTTGCTAAGAAAAAGAATAAGAAGAAAACATAACAATTATCCTAATTTACTGTTCTCTTATATTTACGCGAATTTTATTCATTTAATTAAAAGTCTAAAAACGGATTTTATCGCGTTTATTTAAATTTACTGTTTAACAATATTTAAATTATTTCCCGACGTTTCGGACCCTTTACAGCGTCCATGATCTCGGGGGACTGAGGTGGTGGGTGTCCGAATAATGAATCAATTGTTACATACCCCGCTTTTTATACAATTATAAATTATTACTTTTGACCGTTCCTATTCACACAGAATGAACTTGTTGTGTCTGGAAGTCGTGCTGTGTTCTTATTTTCCTTGGGTTCAATTAATTTTAGAACTGGTTCCCAAGCTGGTGGTACGTTCCAACCATCCTCTCTATTGAAATTAGGATGTTTTTTTATTTCAATAGCCTCGCGAATCATCCTTGGTAGGAATCGGTGTTCTTTAGCGAGAATTTGTGGCTTATCAAATCTAATGTAGTGGTTGGTACCTTGTTGAGTATGCTGATACACAGCAGACTTTGTCGACCGTTGGTGTTTAATGTCAGCTATATGTTCTTTTACGCGTGTCTCTATACTCCGTTTAGTTTGTCCTATATATGAAAGACCACATTCACAGTCTAATTTGTAGACCCCTGCATCTTGTAAAGGTATTTGGCACTTGACAGATGGTAATAATTGACTTATCTTCGTTGGCGGCTTGTAGTAAGTTTTGATTGAAGCTCGCTTCAAGATGTAGCCAATCTTGTCAGTGACTCCTTTAACATATGGTAGTACGGCAGGCTGGCGCTCAACTGTGGCAGTCCTCTTCCTCCGGGATCTGTGACGCTGACGCGGTGCTCGGAGCTTGTTGTCTCGCAGTACCTGCTTGATGTGCTGTAGCTCTGCGTCCAGGTGTTTCTCGTCACAGATCCCGTGAGCTCTCTGAAACAGAGACAAACCAACGGCAGAGAGTTGTCTTGGATGGTGGTGAGAAGCACCGTTTAAATACTTGTTAGTGTGGGTAGATTTTCTATACACAGAATGGCTTAAACTATGATCGGGATTCCTGATTATAAGTACATCTAGGAAAGCTAGTGTGTTGTTTGCCTCTAACTCCATGGTAAATTGAATATTGTTATTTATGGAGTTAAGGTGTTCTAGGAATATGCAAGTACTGTCTGTTGGTAATATGGTGAAAGTGTCATCTACATACCTCTTGTAAAATCTAGGAGAGATGGGTGCTGTCCTTAGGGCTCGATCCTCGAAGTCCTCCATGTAGATGTCAGCCACTATGGGGGATACTGGAGAGCCCATAGCTACGCCATCCACCTGTATGTAGTATTTGTGGTTCCACAACAGGTAGCCGGTTGTAAGGCAGTGTTTGAGTATTATTGCGTATTCCTCTGGCATGTCGTTCTCCACTAGTCTCCTCCGTACAATTTCAATGCAGTCTTGTACCGGTAAGCATGTAAATAAAGACTGTACATCGAAGCTCACCATCGTTTCATTCTGAGTGAGTTGCAGGTCTTTAATCTCACTCACAAATTGGTAGGAATCCTTCACATATGCTGTTGTGTTGCCTCTGAGTGGTGACAGTACCTTCGCTACGTGCTGAGCCAGTTTGTAAGTTGGACTGTCGATCTGGCTTACAATTGGACGTAGAGGTACATTTATTTTGTGTATTTTTGGCAAGCCATATAAGCGTGGTGATTTTGCACATGTAGGTAGTTTGACATCAATTTTTAATTTGTCGGAGTACTTCTTTATTAAATTACTAGTTTCTTTTAATATTTTATTCGTTGGATCTTTATTAACGATTTTATACGTACTTTTATCCGACAGAAGTTGTTCTATTTTTGCATTGTAATCCGATGTGTCCATGACTACCGTGGCGTTCCCTTTATCTGCACGGAGTACTGTAATATCTGACCTCGCACGCAAGTTTTTGAGAGCAATTGATTCTTCCTTAGAGAGGTTTGGTTTCGGCAATTTACTTCGACGTAAGACGGAAGAAATGTCTTGACGTATAGCCTCCATATCCTCTTTGCGTAAGTTGTTTTTCGTCAAACAGTCCTCGACATTGCAGATTATTTCTTCGAAGGGAATTCTACGTGGTGTTAATGCAAAATTTAGGCCTTTTTCAAGTACTTTAACGGTTGTTACATCCAGAGTTTGTTTTGAAATATTTACTACTGACGTTGACGTTTTAGATGTATGTATTTGCGTATCTGTAGTCGATGCCGGTACATTCACGTTCCATTTACCGGTTTTGTTATTTGAATTTTTTGATAGTTTATTATATTTTAAAATATGTCTGTTTTTACACGCAACATATTTTGATGTTTCACGCTGATTTAACGTATCTAAGCAGCTTTTATAATCGAATGACGTCAGTATATTTTTTAACTCAATGGATGCCTTCTCTATAGCTGTATTAACTTTGAAGAGGTTGTAACGGTTTTCACGGATGCATTGACATAACAATTTTTGACTTGCCTGTTTTAAGATCTTAGCGCTTCCACGTATGTCCTTTTTAGCGGTAATCTTGACGCACGTTGGAATGAAGAGGACTGCCACAGTTGAGCGCCAGCCTGCCGTACTACCATATGTTAAAGGAGTCACTGACAAGATTGGCTACATCTTGAAGCGAGCTTCAATCAAAACTTACTACAAGCCGCCAACGAAGATAAGTCAATTATTACCATCTGTCAAGTGCCAAATACCTTTACAAGATGCAGGGGTCTACAAATTAGACTGTGAATGTGGTCTTTCATATATAGGACAAACTAAACGGAGTATAGAGACACGCGTAAAAGAACATATAGCTGACATTAAACACCAACGGTCGACAAAGTCTGCTGTGTATCAGCATACTCAACAAGGTACCAACCACTACATTAGATTTGATAAGCCACAAATTCTCGCTAAAGAACACCGATTCCTACCAAGGATGATTCGCGAGGCTATTGAAATAAAAAAACATCCTAATTTCAATAGAGAGGATGGTTGGAACGTACCACCAGCTTGGGAACCAGTTCTAAAATTAATTGAACCCAAGGAAAATAAGAACACAGCACGACTTCCAGACACAACAAGTTCATTCTGTGTGAATAGGAACGGTCAAAAGTAATAATTTATAATTGTATAAAAAGCGGGGTATGTAACAATTGATTCATTATTCGGACACCCACCACCTCAGTCCCCCGAGATCATGGACGCTGTAAAGGGTCCGAAACGTCGGGAAATAATTTAAATATTGTTAAACAGTAAATTTAAATAAACGCGATAAAATCCGTTTTTAGACTTTTAATTAAATTATCCTAATTCCTCACCAGATTGTGACAACGAAGAAGATAATATCCCTGGTTTTTACTGCCATGGAAAATACTTGGATTCTAATGAAGTATGGTTCGCATATTCTTATTGTGGGAATTGGACACAATATAGCTGTGCTGGGATAGATGACGAGGACGACGAGGCTGTATTTGTTTGCAAGTTTTGCAGCCAAAAATGGAATATGTCCGCCATACCCCATCTTACCCTACCTAGGGGGCAAGATGGGGTGTTGGACGTTTTTGACAAAACTGGTCATTTTTTTCTTTTTCTATGAGTGTAAAGTTTTTTAAGTTCCTTATTTATAAAGATTGATAATGTAAGAATAATTATAAATAAAAAAATATTCAAAATACTTAAAAACGTGCGTTTTATTACGCTCCAAACGTTAACTACCCCGTCTTGCCACCTCTTCCCCTATATATACCGTAAGTAACAAATAAATAAAGAGATGCATTAGATAAGAGTTTATTAGGATGAATGAACGAGTTTTTTCTAAGATACTAGAGTATTAGATTTATTAAGTTTTTCGGTGAATATTCGAAGATTTTTTTTTATTATATTACGAAAAACGGAGATAAGTTTAATCTTAAGACAAAGACATATGGGATCTCAATTAGATTGTCAATACCATTGTCATATCATATACCATTGTTAATTACCTGCGGCTTTTTCCTATAAACTATCTGCCTGTATTTTATCTTACTATAGCGATAAAATTTTGTCATAAATTTCATACGAATTGTATATAAATTCTATTGACATAAGTAAAATCAGGAATAGATAGTCGTAACCAACTCTCAAATACCCGTTAAAATCTTTTTTACGGGCTATTTTCTTAACGCAAATTGTCTATAAAAAAAAACTGTTATTTTAACATTACAAAAATAATTGAACTTTTATTTGTTAAACGACATACATTTAAACATTACAATAAATGTTTATATACAGACAACACTGCAATTGGTGAATTTAATACACCGGTGTAACTTAGATACGCCAAGCGTCAGAATTTCACATAAATGTTACAATGGAATACCTAACGGAGTTTGAAAATTTTCAATCTGAATAATATTATTAAAATGTTTGAAACTATAGTAAATTTTAAAAACATTAAAAAACATCATAGTTAGTAAAATTTATCATAAAATTTGGCAATCCTTAATAAACTTTATAGTATCTGAAATTCAATTTTATAATATTTTCAGCGGGTCGTTTATGGAATATTTTTTTTATTTAATAACACAAAGTTACCGATATTTTTAATTTTTGTAGATTATCATCGGTTATCAGATTTTATCGTTATTTACACATCACTATCACTATCGATTAGAAGTGGTGCATTTAGGACAAAGGGATGTGTATTGTTGTTATCGATATTCTGGCCTATTTTCATAACACTGCGAAATTACGTCGCACTTTTCTAAACCTGGCAGTGCTTTTTCGTTAGATTAATCTGATGAAGATTTCTAACCGTGTAAAGGTATTTTGTTAACATTACTGATTTTGCTTGCTTGATTTAACCTGCTGGTGTAAATGTATTTAAATCTTTGAGGGTAGAATGGAAAAATCCACTACCACATCAGCCGTTGTATGTCCACTGCTGAACGTATGCCTTCCTAATATCTGGGGTGGGTTTGCTAATACTCGCCACGCTTGGTAGGCGGGTTGGCGAGCACAGTGTGTTGTGACAGGATATGGTAACGCAGTATCACAATCCTGGTTGGTGTAGAGTTGTACACTGTAATGTTTTTGTTTGTTGTATATTGCATTGGTATATTTTATTCATCACCTTTGTCGTTCCTTGATATAATTAATATCGTCAGCTGTGACAAGGTATAAAACTTTTTTTGTATGTTTGGGTATATGTCGTTTCCGTGGATTTTGAGACTAGTATCTCTATGTGTGTGTGATAAATAAATACTTCTAATTTATTATCCTATCCTATTAATATTATAAATGCGAATGTTTTTTTTAGATGGATGTTACTCTACTTACTCTTTCACGCAAAAACTACCGAACGGATTTAGATGAAACTTTACAGTATTATAGCTTGTATATCAAAATAGCACATAGGCTACAATTTATAAAGATTTTGTGTAATTTTGCATAACATATAATAACAATTTAAAAATTATCACGCGAAAACTTGTAAGTGACGCCTTTACCGCGGCGCTTACGACCTTCTTTTCGCGAGAATTTAAGAATTAAAGTAACGACTGGGTGCATTCATTGCTAAGCACTCTGCGAGTTTGGGGGAACGTTTTTTGTATGAGAGTCTTTGTTACCGAGCTGTTGTAAGAATTTGATACTGATAATCTGAAGCCTGGGAAAGGACATAGGCTATTTTTTGTCAATATAACCACGCGGGCGAAGCAACGGGCGGGAGCTAGTATTAATATAAATTAATATCTATCATGAGCCAGTGCACTTTATATACGAGTGCAATATTAACCTACTTGTAACGTAGGAGTGTTAAGTTTTGCAACAAGAACGCCCGTCGCGGTCAACGGACAAATTTACAATTGAATTTCTATTGTTCTCGCATTTCGCGACGCGATATCAACGTGGAAACTTTCTTTTTTATTATATTTTTTATATTATTGTATATTTTTTCTCTACTCACTACTCAACTAAATTCAGTAGGTCAGATATTATTTGAATTAGAAGTAATTCTGACGACCGTTCTTGTGTAGTTGTGCGAGTAGTCGCCTCAACGCCGGAGGTCGTGGGTTCGATTTCCGCTCGATTCAGATATTTATATTTGTGCAAATATTTATTTCCGGTCTGGGTGTATGTCCTTGTGGTTTTCCCCACCGTGCCTCGGAGAGCACGTAAAACCGTCTGTCTCTGTTGTTATCATGGACACCTAGTAATAATCGTTACTCATGGTAGGGAAATTATCCGCCAACCCGCAATAGAACAGCATGGTGGATTAAGCTCCAACCACGAAGCAATTCTTTGTAATTGCTTCATGACTCCAACCCTTTTTCTATATGGAGAAGAGGCCTTCGCTCAACAGTGGGCTGTTTACAGGCTGATACAGTACAGTTCAGTAGTAATTTATTACGGCCTCCGTGACTTGCTTTGTCTGTGTCACGGTGGGTATCGATAAATATATCTAATCCATGATTTCACTTACTAAATATAGAATTTTAACATACGAATTGTGTAAGAAATTATTTATCGCTAGTAAGGTATCAGACATTTATTATTAAGACAAATCGTAAGTCGAAGAAATCTATACAAATAATAAATCTGTTAAAAACTCCGTTTCATTATTACACTATATATCATCAAGAATAAATTTTAATAGCGCGTTTTTTTTTGTATCAGCGCCATCTCTTATCGTGTTTTTCTGTGTTCACGTATCACATAAAAAGTACAAAACCAATGTAAATAACTTTAATACATAAAAATTAGAAATAACTCACAGTATAATTTAGTTTTTATTTCATTGTAATTAAATTTAAAAATAAATATTTAAGAAAATAGAAATAGGTACCTACGCCGCCAACGCCATCTGGTCTAAGGAATCTTAAAAACTCACAAAACTTATTTTTGAGTTATTATTTTGTTAAACTTAAAAGTTTACTAAATATGTCGGATAGGAATAGAAATCGTTTTAATATTTTAGATAAACATCATTTTCAATTGATATACTATTAAGTTAAATATTAATTATGTTAAATGTCACTAAATATAAAAACGATATTCTACAATTATACGATAGATGGCGCAGATAATTTTCTGAATCGCGCTGACCAAAACTTCGGCCAAAAGAATGACACTCGCCCGTATTTAGAAAACTGTTTTTCTTTATTGCATTTAATTAAATACTTTAGGGTACTACGGTCTTGATTGTTTGTTCGTTGTTAAAAATTTAAAATATTTGGTCGTTATTTGTTTGTTGATTGTACAAAGTTGGATGGTTATAGCTATTTAAGTTGTAATCTATATATATATATATATATATATATATATATATATATATAGATAAAGTCGTGTTAGTTACACCGTTTCTAACTCGAGAACGAGTGGAACGATTTTTATGATTTTTGTGTTTTTGGATTTGTCTTCGTCGGGAATAATACTTATTAAAATATGGTATTCATCAATGAGAAAATAATTAATAAAAAAACAGTTCAAATGTTTCATCCGTACTATCTATATATATAGATATAATAAATCTGTCACTCAATCCGTCTATTATAAAATATTTTCCAGTATCGACGCAGGTGTAGGTGATTAAAAATATAAATGTATAATTTTTAAAATTTTAGTTAAATACCCGTGCGAAGCCGGGGCGGGCGGCTAGTTATAAATAATAATCGTTGATTCAATGAATTTAATAGCTGTATTTCTTTAGAAGTTCTTTTGAGTGGTTAATTTACTATTTCCTATCGCTTAATTGCTCTTCTATTGTCGATATAATTTGAAATATAACTTGTTTTATTATTTTCACATTTTTAATGGTAAAAATTAAGATGTCAATAAGTCTTTCAATTTTATTACTCCACTAGTTGTTGCGAGTGGCTTTGCTTGCGTTCGAAGTTAGGCCTTAAAACTTTCATTGCATGTTACCTATTTAAGAGTTACAATGTATAAAACACTGTTTAAAAAATTGTTTATTTATTTATTTAATTAAAACAATAAATAAATAATAATATTTCTTGAATTTTTGTACTATAATGACAGAATTTCTAGATATATTTTGTTAGTCAGAGTAAGTCTGGCTGTTCGATGTATTGAATGATTTTACAATTTGTCTACGATATTATATGCTATACATTATAGAGTATATTATGATCGGCGTATGAGTCAGAACAATTACGACACAAGGGCATTTGATGGGTGATTAACATTCAGGTTAATTCGCTTTCGATCCTACTGTCTATATAGACATGTCATTTAGATATATAGCATCAATTATCGTTCGACAATAAATAGCCTCAGTTAGAAATATATATAAAAAATGTGGTATTTTCGTCTAAATTTATTTATTCAAGTAGACTCCACAACCTTTTGAATTGTCATTTTCCACAGTACCTATATAACATTTTAAATTAATTAACTATAGTTAGTGTGAAGCTACCACCGATTCGGAATGTAGATTCTACTGAGAAAAATTGGAAAGAAACTTTACAGTTACTTTTAAAAAAAACTATCAACACATAAATCAAACATATATTTAGTCATATATCTGGCATGAAAGACTGCGCCAAAACCCATGTCTTCTACATAGTAATATGGTTTAGATATTGTAATTGTTCATTGTTCGGTTGGTAGAATTTTAAGGACGTCTATAGTGATTTGGTGACACTTTCACATCTGTAGCTAATTTGATGACGAAACAATAATACAGCAACCATATAACAAAAAACGCAAAAACAATACAATAAACATTTAAAATATAATAACATCAAAATATAACGTCGATAAGTTGCATTTATTGTTCATTATTATATTTTAAAATCAATTTTATAATTACTATTTTTTCTTATTGCGAACAAAGCAAAACATATTATATGTAAGTTTACCTATTATAGTTCCAAAGATACAGCTCTGTGACATACGTACGGAGAGCGCTTTATTTATAAGATAACACGTGTAAGACGAACTATAAAAATGGTATTTGATAAGGTTATCGTCTAGACAAAATTATAATTCTTAAGAAATTCATTGACTTTATTGCTATTACTCATAATGTAAGGAAATGACTTATCCCGTTATGAGTCAAAGATTCTTTTATTTTCATTACTCAACTTTCATTACTATTCTTATCAACTTTTGCAAAAATATATAAGTATGTTTTCTTTGAAACTCAAAAAGGATTATGGTATTATTTGTTCAATTCAATTATCTTTAGCAAAACTAATGTTTCATTTTTATAATACAAATAAAATGTATTTATGTGACATTTTATAAGTTTGATCAAATGTGTAGGTACAATCAATCTTAATGTGTATGGTTACTACTAATACTCGTGAAACTTTTACGTAATCAGTACTTATTATAAAACAAAGTCCTCCGCCGTATCTCTCAGTCTGTCTGTTCGCGATAAACTCAAAAATTACTCTACGGATTTTCATACGGTTTTCACCAATAGATGTGATTCATGCGCAGGCGGGGCGGGCGGCTAGTATGTAATAGTTCTCCTGTTAATATTCCGACTTGAAAAATTCTTAGATAGGCTGTTTATTATAGATTTTTTTTTTTTTATATGTTAGTATCACATCTACAGGTTTACATGCGCCTATACCCTTTTCTTTTTATATATTCGATTGTTACATACAGGCGTTTTTACACAGCAAAAGTAAATAAGTACTTAAAACTATACTTACAAGGAAACTATCTCCGGTGTCCCCCTCCAAAGCAGATTCACATTACATGACATTTATAATATTTGATGTCCCGATACACAAAATAAAGTTTGGGATGAGAAGTAAAAAAGTAAGTAAAATATTGAAATATAATATTATTATTATTTTCTAAATGCTAGAAATGTACGAAAAAATTATTATTGGTGAATTTATATCAAAATTAGTATAAAAAACGATATTTTCTTGGTGGTCAATGTAGATATGCTTAAGGGATGTTCACCCCCTAAACTTAATTTTTCGGGAAAACCCCGAAAGACGTATTCTCTACTTTTTTTTTTCCTCTTTCGGTTTCGTTGAAATCCATCGAATAGTTTTTTTTTTATAAAAGTTTTGTGATTTTCAACCCTTATAACTTTTGTTCTTTCCATTGTTTTATTATAAATCCAAAAGCATTTTTCATGATTTTTCACCCTAAAAATTATGCAATTGGTCCCATTCGATTATTTAAACTGCAAGTATGCGAAACTTGAAAAACACCGCTTTGGAGGCTAAACTTTGAGGGGTAGTTTCACCCCCTAGAAATGTTTTTCCGCAGATAAAAAAAATACGTGTCTCTTAGATTTCGACGGAGAATAACATATCTCAGTTTCATCAAAACCGGAGGGGGACACCGGAGATAGTTTCCTTGTTAGTATCTCTAGTCCCTGAGACGAGAGTCTAAACTGACCGCTTTTATCCTAATATATATACATTTTTTTTTCAATACTATATCTACATGCATTTTTTTTATTATTTTATTAAAGAATTGTTTAAGCTATAAAACATTCCACATTTACTAATGGTGATTATTACTAATGGTATAAATATATACCATTTAACATTTTTTTACACTTAGCGGGACCACATAAAATAAAATACCCGTTTTGTTATTAGCACATTTAATTTTGCTCTACAGAATTTGATTTAGGCCTCACTTTGTCAGTGTAAATTATATAAATATTTAAAGGTCGTTGAGGGAGGCCTACGTTCAGCAGTGGACATCCAGTGGCTGATATGATGTTGATTTAAAGTCCCCAGTCATAAGCATCATGTTTGTTAAATGTCGTTTAACAATTTTATATTATTTTTAAATTAAATCTTCAAATTTTGAAAATAATTTGTTTTTTAAGAAGCCAGAGTATCTTTTCCCTCAAATGGTGTATCGTAGAATGTTGGTATACAGTCAAACCTGAGTAAGTGAGAACTGGATAAATGAGAAAACTCTATAAGTGAGAGTAATAGCCAGGACCCGTCATTTTAAGCTCCGAAAACCTCTATTAGCGAGAAACAGAAACCTCTGTAAGAGAGAGTCGTTTTTCCCTCACGGACCTCTGTAAGTGAGACTGCTACTTATCTATACCTCTATAAATAAGCGACAGTCGAGCTTTATTTATTTATATTATTTAGGAGTAACTATAGCTACAACAAAAATACATACATACATAAGAGATACACACATACAGTAAAAAATGACAAAACAAATTACAAATTTAACATCTGCTATTTTATGACTTATTCTTAACTTTCGTGTGTAACATAGTGCATGAATTTTTGTTTTGTTTTCGTAAGCATCTTGACACCTACCCTTATAAAGTAGGGGAGACCGGGGTTCAAAGTGCCGGGGGTAGGTTGTTCCGATGCAAATAGCTTCGTAAAGAAAAGATATAGCAATAGGTTTGAAGTGCATTGCGAAACGTCATACTATTGCGCTATAATGGCAGCTATTTTAGTGACGCTGTGTCGGCGCGTGAGAGTGGTAATTCATTGGAGGCACATAAACATCACGTAAGTAAATATTTTCGTTCTTATACTTTTTGATTTATTTAAATCAATTATTTAACTATTTGAGTGTGACTTTCTATTATCAGTTGGAAAAACTCTAGATATTCTCTTTTTAGTATCCTTGTTGATTTTGTATCACCTATTCCATTGTAATTACAGGTCACGTTGGAAATGGAATTTGGGGTAAAAAGTTCCTTTGGCTGGGGGTTAGTTGTGCCGCGGAACAACGTGCCCCATTATGAAACAAGTAAATAATTAAATTAAATATTTGTTTTAGATGAGAAACTATAAACTGAAAACCTAACGGGGCAAGCTTTCGATTGACCATTTTTGCAACGGGCAGCTGATGCTGTTATTAAAGATGGGCGTAAGCTTAAGACGGTAGCTCTGGAACTAGAGATATGACATATGACATTCTTTCACTATGTCAAAAATTTGAAGGCCAGTATAACATCAAATGTGGGTTGACCACAGAAAACCCACCACCACTACCACCACCACCACAAAAAAGTGTGAAAGTTAACATACATTTGTGCTGTTAAATTAGAGATGCCTAACATTCCAGTCTCTTGGCACAGAAATGAAAATGAAGAAGATAGCCTGAAATGGTATTGTTTAATATATTGCGACTCATATTCCAATTCACAACCAGGAGAACAATGGATTGAATCCGTCATGTGTAAGGATTGGGCTTATTTAAAATGCCTGAAATCGGGAGATGTTTTCATTCATATGTTTGTCCGAATTGTAATTCTGACGACGAATCCTTTGAATAATTATATTTTAATTTCTGCGATACTGATAAACACTATTACTATAAAGTCCAAGTCCAACCATTCTTTAGATGATTGATCTCTAAAAAGTTAATTATATGAGACTGAATAAAGAATCTATACCTACTTCGAAATGTTAAAATAATAAGTTGATATTTCTTAGTGTTTTAATTAAAATAAATAATTTGCTTTTGTCAAAGTTGATTAGTTTTTAAAGCTTTTTAACTATTCTTAAGCCTATTGATAAGGTGGTATTACAATATTAATAATAATGCTTGTTACTAGTGTTTCTGTGTTTCGTTCTCGTGAAATTCTTAAAGGTTATTAAAAATTTGTCAAAAACATTAAGATTTTGGACTTTTGTAAATAAATCTGTCATATATATTCGGTTACGTGTGCCTTATTTAGTTTATCACACCTTTACAACTAATATTGCATTATTAATAACTGGAATTGACAACGGAACAACTTGCCTCAACAGAGGAACAACCAGCCCCTTCGTGGGGCAAGTTGTTCCTTGTCGACTTACTAGAAAAAAATTATCCTGAGCAAAAATACATTATCATTTCTTTTATTCCGACTTTACAACTTGAAACTAGAATAAATTCTGCATCTATTTATAAAGGAATCATGGATTACAAATCTTTCTATTATATTGATATTGTGTCCAACTCCAAAATCGGAACTTCGAACCCCGGCTTCCCCTACTTATATGTCTAAATGTAATGAACGTTACATATACACACTATTAAAAATATATATGTACATAATATGTTGTGCATATTATGCACATAATTTTATCATATTATTACCTATTTACTACATTCGTACTTGCTGTGACTTGTTATTGCTGCGTACCTCTACAAGAGAGAAACGCTACCCATGTACCTGCAATAGCGAGAAACTCGGGTTAGTGAGAAACCTCTATAAGCGAGAATGAGATTGTGCTCCCTTGAACTCTCGCTTATCCAGGTTTGACTGTATATATAACCAATTATGGTCAGTGTAAGGACTATATATTATAATGTTCGTCGTAAGAGATTCCAAGTTTAGTTTAAGCCTGTGGAAGTATAGTTATCTCTAAAAAAACCTTTTAAGCTATAATCTTGGTTTCAAATGTACATTATGTATTTAAAATTTCATTAAATTCCATTAAAACCACGTTATGATATCCGCATGTACATATAATATTGAATACGTGTTAGTGATATCTTAAGAGCGAATTGTTTTTGTAATGTAATCCCATCGAAAAAATTATAGATGTTGAACATCTGGTAACACCTTATGTCTCCCAACTGTCGTTTTTTTTTTTGTGAAATTTTTTTTTTTACGTTGGATTTCTAATTGTTTTAGCTTATTATATTACGCGAATGCGATATGTAATTTTTTTTAATGATTTCTTTTTTTGTAATTGTTTACTCTTTGTTAATTATTATATATTATAATTAATTTAATTGGAATCGTAAATGTTATGGTAAACATTAAAATTTTCACAGTATATACTGACGGTAATAAGGACAAATAATTTTTTTTCCATACAAACAAAATTAATTTTTCGACATTTAATATATCAGTCTTTATAAATTTACTTAAAAAAACCTTATTGATAATGTTTATCTCGCATATTATTTACTTATAGGCCATCCGAGATCTTAGAAACTATCAGCAGTAAGTAAAACAGGTCCTTACTCTTTAAACATGAATTAGTGGCATTTTCATTAATTACGTTAGTGAAGCTGTATTCACTACATATCAGTGAATTAAAATAACGAGTTAGTGAATACTCACTAATACACATACAAATATTCAATGATCAAATCAGTGGACTCCGATATTCACATAGTCATACATTCAATAGTCACTAATTCTTCGTGGTACGTCGTATGTTCTCACATTGATAAAAAGTTAATGTTCACTTAAAATTAGTGAAATTTTACTGATTCCTGTTTAAGAGAGTACGGCCTGTTTAACCTGAACTAATATACTACAACATTTGTTTTCACAGATTGCGAATAAAAATATCTGATAGTTAAAGTGTAGTTTGACGGTGGAACAGAAAAAAACTTACCAGAACGATTAATATGGTACCGTTGTAAATCAGATGACTATCTGAAACTCTATTAGCAAACGACGAAATTGCCTCTTACAATAATTAATGTATAAAATATATGGAACGTTAAAAGGATTTTTAGTTCTAATAAAGGAAATAAATTAAAAGCCTACGAAGTGGTTTAGTAGTAACGTCGTTTCTGAAGTATTGATATTGGTTTTTAATTGCATACTAACTTATTTTTATTGATACTTGACTCCATCAAATAACGTCCACTCGTCGGTTGTAAAATTCCTCTCGTACACCCCTCTTGTAGACTGTAATTAAATAATTAATTAAGTGTAATTATTTATAGTACTACTCCTTGAAAAGTGTTCTATTTCGAAGTTCATGATTAGGCCTAAAATAAACGTATGATGACTGCGGTTTTAAATACGAAATAATATACTTTTGTTAAAATATCTTCTTAAGTGTATATTGTTAACTTACTCACGTTTTATTCATTTCCAATAAAATTAGATAACGAGAAAAAAAAAGCAAAGGTCAATAAAGAAAGAAAAAATTATTCTGCTGTATAAAACTAAAATTAATTAAATTTAATTAATTTTTAAAAAAAATACTGAATTAACATCAAGTGTCATCCACTACAAGTATAAAAAAAAATGTATTTGAACTTGAGTGGATGAATAAAAAGTATGTAACTATTGAAAATTTGACCAAGATATACATAATTATATACAAATATACATAGGGAGAGTGAATTAATAGTGGGAATTAATATGACACGTCTATTTATCACCTATACGTTTTATTGAACGTCATAAAACATGAAGATAAAATTAACATAAATTTTATCGATTCGATACATTTCTATCGAAGATTAAAAGTAAATAAGATAATGTACATATACTTATGTACAATTTACATTAACTATACTGTGTTACTATTTCACCTGCGTTTAATTTTCATTTATTTAGATTTTACATTTACAGATATTGTTTTATAGTACAAAACCTACTTTGCTGAACGGACTAGATGACGCAAAAAAATCAGAATACCCTCGTAAATGACATAATTGCGTTGTAACAATAATTAAGTTTATTATATTCATTTTATAAGAATTATCGATAAAATGGCAAGTATTAATCTGATAATCTTAAAACGTAATCTTCTACATAAATAAAATTATAGAGGTTCTTTCGTTGTGCTTTTGCATCACTAAAAACTACTAAATATATTTTAAGTCTTGCAAGTTTTGTTTCTATTATATATATTTATTATATTATTGACTAACAATGTAAAAAAGCAGTTTGAACGAAAGGCTGGCTTAATGCCTATGGTAAATGAATATACATAATATAATCATATATAATAGTATAATATAATACATACATACAAATATTTCGACACATAAAAAACATCTATATAATATATATATATACATATATATAAACAATAAAAATGACAAATTTTGTAACACATGTAGTAAAAAGGTCTATGAAGAGAGCTTTAAGCAAATGTTCCCGGAGATACTTTTTTAAGGAAAACTTGGTCTCTGCCCTTCTGATGTTGTCTGAGAACTTGTTCCATAGTCTGACAGCTTCTACAGAAAAAGAATTTTGAGACGAAACCAGTATAGTGAGAAAAGAAAGAAATATGAAGTCAATCATTGAAATTAATTTATGTATTAAACAATGATGTATGTTTTCTTTCCGTGGAATCTTTTATAATTTTTTTTTTCCATTATACATAGAATTGTTGATATAATAAGATTGCAAATAAATCATACAGAATTGTATATAAAACAATATAGTCGAAGGAAATGCGTGCTTACTGCAGCGATAACAATAATGAGCGTGTATTAAGGTGAAAGTCCCTTTTATGAGACAATGTCCCCATTTTTGATACACAACTGAAATATACGATAAATAAATAAAAAAGACCAGGTAAACTTAAATATAAAAATTAAAACAAATACATATACCACTAAGTTCGTAAGGCGATTTATTAATTTTATTATTTATTTGTTAGATATTGTTTAAAAAAAATCCTAATTGCTAGATTCATAATCTGCACTGAAATTGGCACATAAAGCGAGTGACAAAATGACAACTATCTAGATTTTCATTCTGGTCAATAAACATTGTTTTTGCCATTGTTATACGTATGTTATATATTAATTAAATGCTAATGAATAGTAAATTTAGTCCGTACGAGCATTTTTATGTTATTTATGACGAAAATATTTTATTTTCCAGTGTCTCGTAATACCTACAGTTTTTCACCTGTATGTACGGTTTTATGAGACACTTTACCAGGTGTATCGCATAACACGGACATGTTTCTACTCGTAGTCCCAGTTTCATGAAACAGTGTATGTTTATCGCAATAATTATTAGTATTAAATAATAATTGATAAAAAAACAGTGTGAACATATAATTTAAAACGTTAATGATGGACATGACTTTTAAATATTATATTTAAGTAAGTATAACACATTTATTGGAGTGAAATTATAAACCTAACCTATACAATTATGACAATTGTTTATTCATATAATATTTCCAACATTTATATAAATATTTTTTTTTATATTTCAGATTATAAAACAGAAAAATTATTGAAGATTTTTTTTTAATTTACAATTAAATTTTTCAAATTTTATATTTACAATTATTAATTATATACTTGAATTTTTTTTTATTTACAATTAATTCTTTCAAACTTTATATTTACAATTATTAAGTATATACTTAAATATTTTTTTTATTTTATTTACAATTATTTCTTTTTAATTTTATGTTTACAATTTTTTATTTTTGAAATCAATTTTCAAGCTAAGATGGATTTAATCTATTATAAATGAGTTACTATTAATATTAATTACTTTTTTTAGTTGAAAATATAAATTTACTTTTTTTTGGTAGAAAATTAGATTGAATAATTTGATATAAATTCTTTTGATCATACACATATACAATATTTTATTAATAGATGGAATTCCGAAATGGACGCCAATAATCGCAAAGAATTAAGTTTTAAATGACCCCAGTATTCTCGAAAATTTGAAAAATAGGTTGCGTATTAATCAACAAGAAGGTATTGTTTCAGAGATTAATCCTTTAATAAATAGTACATGTACGAGTGATAAAGAAAACTCAATAAAATTTGAAGTACACGCTGATGTAGAGAATAATGGTGAAAGATTGCTGCCTCTTATTTTGAGGAGCATCTTGACGTGATGAGTTGCGACCAAAATGATTTTGTTGGGAATAATGTTAGTTATGAAGTTGTATACGATCTGCCGGTTCAGATAATTAATGAAGAGCCACTGATTGATACTACTCACACGCCGGAGACTGTTAGCAATTTTCAATTAACCATTACAAATTCGATAGTTCCTTGGGATAACATGAATTTACATTTACTGAAACAAAATGATTGTGAAGCAATCGATAAACAGAGTTCAAGCGAGAAAAAAATTTCACCAAAAGCTGTAAGACAAGGTAATATAATTTTTTTAACGAATGATTTTTAATTAAAAAGTTACTTAATAACAATTTTATAATTTTCAATCTTAGATAATTCGCCTAAAACACCATTGAAAGAATTTTTACTCTACCTGTCGAATATTTGCCTAAAAAGAAAAGGAGCCGAGTTGAAAAATCTGGTAAATCAAAATTACCTTCGGTTAAGACTTCGGTTGATTGTTATACTCTTCAATTGGAAAAAGAAAATTTTAAAAAGCAGCAGGAGAAGAAGAAACAGAAAAAAAAAACAATTACTGGAAAGTTAATGGAAAAAGAAAAGGAACTCCAAAAAAGAATCAAAGAGGAGAAATAAACTACTTTATATCTTGTGTTAATTAGTCGTTTAATCTGTGCAAAATTTTAATTCGCTGTTTTAAAATCATTTAAATTACTGATTTTATATAAAAAATGATCTCATATTAATAAAAATATAATTTAAAAATCGTTTTGTTTATTTTTCAGCTGTCTCATAAATAGGGATCTCTATCATGAGACAACAGGGCCATATGTCTTAAAACTGTCTCATAAAAGGGGTCATAGAGGTTGCTTGCAAAAATTGTTTATTTTAATTTATTTTTTAGTTAAAATTAAGTTTAAATATTAAATATCAGTCTAATAATCATAGAACAATCGTATAACACTATTCAAATTGTATTTTTCTCTCAAATACATTTTCAAATAGTAAGAATGTTTAACCTACCTTGAAATATGTCTCATAATTGGGACTTTCACCTTAATTGGGACGTTGAATGAACTATTGTTATGATAATTATTGTGACGTGTGTCCGTTCGCGTTCGTCACTTTCGCCTTAACTGTTCGGTCTTTTCTTTTAAATTGTAAACTAGCTGTGCCCCGGGGTTTCATCCGCGTTAATTTGAGGGAAAAACGTACTTAAATATTTTATAACAATTACTATAAGAACTATAGTTTAAAAAATGTCTCGAGAAGAGAAATAATAAAGGATGCAACGGAAGATTTCAAAAAAGATTATTTTTTCCCGTTTTTGTAACATTTCTTATTATTGCTCAGCCCCTGTTGGTCGTAGCGTGATGTTATATAGCCTTCCGCGGTAAATGGGCTATCGAAAACAAAAAGAATTTTTCAATTCGAACCAGTAGTTCCTGAGATTAGCGCGTTCAAACAAACTCTTCAGCTTTATAAATTATAATATTAGTATAAATTAAGCCGATATATCGTCCTTTAGAAGACATTTAATGTAATAAGGGAGTTTCACCGCCACGATGCTTAACAGTGGGTTGACGGATGAATAGGATATCTAATATGTTTGTGTAATATGGTTATTGACGATGTATACACACATGTCTTAATATTTTCCTTTATATGAGACGAATTTTATTATTATTTAACGTTTCACATTCCACAGCTTTTATTAAAGTTAAATCCTGTGTCGGAAGTCCGGAAAGACGTAACACTTGACGCCTGAATCACGACAAACATGCGACCCCTAAAACAACAACTTGTTGCTGCTGTTATACGATCAACTCGCTATTTACGACTGCGTTAACTCGTCAATATATCACAAACAAAATTTTAACATGAGCCCATAATCGTTAACTCTACGGCTAGCTAGTCTCATTTGTATGATGCTTGATAATTTTTAATTTGATTATTTTTTTAATTAAACTTTTCGAAAATCCTTAAAGTAATATTCCTTTATATTTAAGTTATAATCTCGGAAATGCAAAAGATTGTTAAGTTAAATATAAGTCTGCAGTAATTTACATAAATGCAACCATTGCAAAGTTGAAAATAATACTATAAAAGTGCTTAGGGTTTTGCGGTTTGCACCTGTCGATAACCGAACCGATGACTAAGCAGGTGCGTCCCTTCGGTGTTAATTAAAAGTGGATCAATATGTCCGTCTGTCACACGTATCGTTTACAAGTAGGTATAGGAAATATCATGATGGACGGATTTTTTGTAAGGGTTTTACGTGTCCATGTTACGATGTAATTAACGTGACGACATCAATTGTGTTCGAAGGATTATTAAATTTTATGTAGGGGTTAGAAAAGTGTAGAATTGTATCTTTTTTTTGTAATGTGTTTACAGCAGAGTTCCCCAAACTTTTTTGTGTCGTAGACCCCTTGCCATGTTTTTCCGTGTTGGGTAGACCCCCCTACTTAGGTACTTGATATTGATTTCCTGTAAATTACTAACTGTAGTGAAGTTTAGTGTTAAAAACTTAAAGTAAAAACACATGTTAATTTACAAGTTCAATTACAAGTTGAAAATGTATTGCGACCACAAAGCGAATACCAGTTACCAACATCCTACAACTTACACAATTTTATAAACATATATAATAAATTTTTTACTTCATAGGTACTTTTATAAATAATGTATAGGTTTTGATATTATAAGATATATATGATGTAAGTAAATGGGTACTATCAGTGTATGTGTTGAGATCCACTATCGTGGACCCTCATTTTCATTTCATGGACCCCCAAATTTTTTTTTCGCTGACGTAGAC
The DNA here is from genome assembly GCA_036937285.1 of Euphydryas editha. Lineage (NCBI taxonomy): Eukaryota > Metazoa > Arthropoda > Insecta > Lepidoptera > Nymphalidae > Euphydryas > Euphydryas editha. Next base: position 826,874 of record JAUPFZ010000022.1, on the reverse strand, counting down.
CCCTTGAAGGTTATCATAGACCCCTAGGGGTCGATATAGACCACTTTGGGAATCACTGGTTTACAGTATACCTATGTTTTATCCTTAACCTCTTTTAAGGTTGCTTGGAATAGTTGGCTGTTTTACCGATAAGATGCGTCTCTTTTTATTCAGTTCCATTGTCTTTCTAAGTCTATGTTTGTGTAAAATAAGGCGTACCTATATAAATTAATTAATATCGGATATTCCTTGCAATTTTTTTACAGCGTGTAATTTGAATAATCACAATAGTGTTACCACTGCGGTTAGGAAACAGTGATTTTTCAACGTACTAGTGATTCATGCGGTCGTTAAACTGTCGTATTTTTAGTTCTTAACCGCAGCCTTCGTGAACTCAAATTACTATTGACTTTTGAATATGACAAATGACAATATTTCCTGTATATAGGATAATTGATTCCATGGAAAATTTTCCTCGATCAATATTTGTATTTCTCGAATGAAACTGTGAATTTACAGAAAATTAATAATTTTAGATATTAATTTGAAGTTACGGAATTCTTTATAAATATAGATTCGAATTGAGTATTATTTTTGAAGGAAGTTAAGTAAAAGGTAGAAGAAACGTAAGATTTGAGTTTAATATATTATGTTTTATTTACTTACATACATGTTTTGTTGTCCCATGTTTATTGGAGTATCTCATATGTATTCTTATAAATCTTTATTTCATTATTTATTTATTTTGAAGGCAATATGATTTAAAAACATTTAAAAATGTCATACATCAATTAACTCGTCACAATTTACAAATCTTAAGAAAGAAATTACAATGTATGTTAGCTTATTAAAAAATAAAAATATATATTTTTAACAATTAATCAAAAACATTCCAAACGGATCATTCTAGTTAAACTTTTAAACATATTTAAAGAAAATGTATATCATTAAAAAAATTGAAAAAAAAACCCTGTTATTAAATATTTCGTTACATACAAAAAGTGAATTAGGTATGTTTAATAAGATTACCAAATAGCTTTGTTTGCTACTACGCGAAATCCATTTAAAAATATGCGTAGGTTGTAATTGTTTAAGGTCGGCTTCACTTTCGCTAAATTATAATAGATCATTTATGGTAAAAATGTAATAAAATTAGAGGACACTTGTCTTTTTGGCGTTAACCTTAGGGAGGACAATTTAGACTGGCGCCAAAACAAATTATCGCAGCGATAGTGTGGCGCCTTGATTCACAAATGTACGATTACCTATACAAAATACATAATGTCTGTTGTATATAAAAATATTAACCAACTTATTAATTTTACTGATCACGGAATGTAATTATATGATAAGAAATAGTATACTACGTTCGGATGGAGAGAATTATTAATAATTATATGATTATAATAAATAATATACAACATGCAAACATTACAGTTCTGTTGTTTACGAATAGTTTTAATGATTTGTTATTAAAAATAATAATTATTAATCGTTGTTTGTTAGTTCACTCACGCACTATTCTCTTGTTTTATCTTCATTTTTAATTGTTTAAATTTTATTTGTACAAAATGAACTGTTGTAGTTTTATTTATTATTGTAATTAATAAGTAGGTAATGTATTCAGTTAGACACCGCTTTACAAAATTGTCTATTACAATATATTGTCAGGATTTTGTGCCCTTATTTGAAAATCAATAATTTTATATTATAGGAAACTTCAATTTTTGTACCGACAAAAAACTGACTGTTCAGAGTGTACACATATCATCCACCTAAGAAAAAATTATTATGGAAAAAAATTCTCTTTCAGATAATACAAAAATGACTTCCACATCGTTCAACGTTGGTATCGGAGACGGCTCCCGTCTGTCAAGCAGGGTGCTCCGTCCCCCGGGTGGCGGACACACTGATATCTTCGGTGGCGATCCCGAACCTCCCCGGGGACGTCGCCCCGGGCCTGCAGCTGCGCCTAGTCTCATAGGTGAGATTTTATAAAACTATATAAAGATCTATAAAATAAGGTATGTACCTACTATTGTGTATACAATAGTAGGTACATTCCTTATTTTTCTAACCAATTAAATATTAATTCATATCCAATACTAATATTCAAAAGGTGAAATTCTGTGAGGATGTGTATATAGATATATGTAAGTGTCATTCAATGTCAAATCGAACACTTTTGAACTTAAACCTTTTCGATTTGGCTGAAACTATGTAATTTTGTTGTTTTTTTTTTGTATCAAAAACATTTTTCATAATTTTTTCAACTACGCTTTTTACCCAAACACTAAGTGTTTGGTTTAAAAAAATTAGTACTTTTATTTTGGCTACTTGGTATTTTAAATTTTTCAGAAAGTTTGTAATCAAACGGGTAAAATTGTGAACTAAAATTAATATTATCAAATACTTGTTTTAATATCAAATATCATTTATTCGTACAAAAAAGTAAGAGACCTTGATTTACCTTTGACTGGATTTAATAACATACAAAAAAGATATTTTAAATTCAATTAACTATAATCATTTATTTGTGTCTCGAGCTTTATTACAAACATATCTATAAAATGAAATGAAACCTTAAACTAATGGATTGATTATATATATATATTCTGTACGTGTAACATACAAAATAGTATTATAATCCACTTACTAAAGTAAAAATGTTTACGATTCCAGGTCAAGGCGACGAGCCGGCGAAACCAACAAATGGTGCAGTGACTCCTAATCAGAACGGTCAAGCCAGTGAAACCCAACAGGCCCCCGCCCCAGAACCGGTGCAAACTCCGGCCCCAGCTCCATCGCCTCAAACACCCCAAACGCCCCCCGAGTCTGTGAGCCCTAAAGCGGTGACCCCCACGGATCCCAAAAGTGAGCCCCCTAAACGCGTCCGTGTTCCCCCTGGAGGCTTTTCTTCGGGTCTATGGTAAGACTTGTCTATTGTTACGTATCTATGGGACCAGTATTTTTATTTTAGGTTGACTGATTGCACATAAATATGTATACAGAATAGAAAATGTCATTGTTCTATGTTGAATTTTTTGTGTTACAGCATTCTAACTAGGACAAGTAGAATTAGACTTGTAACAATCGTGTATGAAAAATTGTGACATTAAATTAATTGTTAATATAACTAGACCGCTTCATAAAATACCATTTTTAATACCAAGATTGATTATGAAAGAGCTTTTACATATAAAGAATTACAGAAATATGCGATTCTGATCAAAAATAATTAGAATAACATCTGAACACAAAATATTGTGATTATTGAAAGTTTGGCAAAAATATAGCATAGAATTTCCATCAATTTGTTTGGTTTTGTTATACTGTAAAACAATGTAATGATTTGTGAATTTTTGAAATCCTAATTTGTTACATTATAATAGTTATGTATTTTTTCTCATATCAACATTATTTATTTTATCTGTGTACATATTAATGTTGACGAATGTTGTGAAACTGGTCCCCGGTTCAGCTAGTGTGGTTCGCTTGAGTCAATGATGGTACTTGTTTTAATTCCTCGCAAAGGTATATTATTTACTCAGTGTATGTCTCCAGTATATCGGATTATTTACGCATTTTTTTAAAAGAAGAATTTTATTTTATTTTTAACTGATAGTCTCAGCTTTGTGTCAAAGGCTCTTCGCTAGCCAAATATTTGTAGACTTAGATCTGTGGTCACAAAATTGTAGGTTATGTAAGTTCGTGTTAGGCTTTTGGAGATTTGATCTTGTTGGCAAAATTCTGGCAATTATCATGACATGTGACATGTTCCTTATGCCAGACCTTGGTATTATATGGAAAATTTAAAGGTGTTTTTATCTGTATGAAGTGTTTTTAAATACTATTTAAACAAAGAGTTGCCTTATAATGTTAGTATTAGAACTGATTTAATCGAATGTTGGCAAAAGGGATATGTCCGTATTGAGCTTAAAAATTAAATTAAGTGGCGTTTTAATACTGTGTTAAACTCAGACTGACGTGTGCCTACAGTTGTACTTAAAATTATTAGTAGCAATTTCGCCGTTGCATTTTTTATTAATAAACATAAGTTTTTTAAGCCTTCGCCGGCAAATGCGATTATGTATGATAATAATGATGATTGTATTTTTATATGAATTAAAATGCAATAAAATTTTAATAATTTGTTTTATTACAAACATCCCAATTATTCTCCATAAATAAAAAAAATTGAACATTTTTATTTATTTCCCTTCATAAATAAATATGCAATCCTTTTTAATAAAATATTGTTAGTGTCAATTATTAAAAAAAAATGTTTTATAATCTATGAAAATTGTATAACAGTTGACATAACTCTAATCATTAGTTACAAATTACCATAGATACCACAAAAATACTTAAAATGGCATCTTAACGTTATAAGATGTATCAATAAAATACTAAAAACAAACAAAATGATCGTGAATACAAAACGAATATAATAATACAAATTATTAATTCTAAAACCCGTTATCATAAAACAGTAAGTATATAAACGTTGTTTTAATTTAAAACGTAATTATATAATTTGCAAGGTGTTTCCTGCTAGCAAATAAATAAAATTTCTGACGCTGTTGTAAGGAGCCTACGCCCTTGTAAGGAGTAATGTATAGTGATGTATTATAATATGTAGAAACGGCCAAGTGTGAACCGGATGCAAAGGATTCCGTACCGTTATATTCACGGAAGAGTAAAAACAGTAGTCTTCCGTGGTTATATTTAACATTACATATGTTTAAGCTTAAAAAACTTCGACAAATAAGTCTTGTGTGGTTGTTATTTTACTTGAATTTAACTCTAAAGTTTATTTTAATGAAATAATGTTATAGTAGCCATAGTAATAAACATATTGTGTGAAAAATTCAAGAGTGCCTTCTTCCACCTATAACGGTTTCAATGATATCTTTTTTGTTGGAAGCATGACAAACAGCGGAACCAAAAAGGAATACTGGACAACTGAATCGGCCTATAAACCTTCTGGGCCTCTTCTCTATATAGTGTTGGGGCTTCATCAAAAACGCTGCTCCAAATTGCGGTTGGACGCATGTTTATAGTATCCCTACCATGAGTAACGATCGCTATCAGATGTCTATGATAACAACCGTAGTGGGCAGACCCATAAGGACCCAAACCAGAAACAAATATTTATACAAATATCTGCTACAAGCGGGAGTTGTACCCGCGACAGCCGGCGCCGGTGACTTCCCACCGCCACACCACAACGGTTGTTCGGAAAAGGAATACAGTTACATTAAAATTATTTATAAATGCTATTTGTTAGATATACCATAGTGGAATCGAATTATCAATTTAACCATTAGGTACTTAACTGATTTTGTTTAGTTGTTGGTACCTTATATCGGATTAAACACGTTGTTTGGTTTTAAAATATTGTCTATGTTCAATAAAAATCGATTAATTCCTTAATTTATTGGTATGGCTCTGAATTTCTCACAAGAAAACCATAGTGGTCATGATACAGTAGTTGACTTTGTAACGATTTTCTGGTAAAGGTTTATAAATTTAGTTCAGTTATGGACAGCGGAAGCGGTCGGCAGTCACGCCTCCTCGGAAGGCTTCTTGGTAGACTTCGCGGCGAACATCGATACTCGAATTTAGACAAGAACTTCTCGTTTACATCTACGGGGTAAACATTTTGCGTTATAGCTTGTAATATAATTTAATTTTAGGATTCTAATAAACGGCCAAAATTAAATATAATTATTGATAAAGATGTCTAAATTGTCATTTTTTATTATTATGTGTATATATACCTACCTATATATAATAGTGTACTCTCTTTACTTTTGATGGGAATATTAAAATAAAGATGTAGGTAAGTGCGTTTCTCCGTAAAAATAAAAGAAACAACATTAAATTCCCTTATTTCAGGTTTATGCGTATATATTATATCGATTTGTATTTACATATTTGTATATATTTCTGTTCTTTTATGTAATTGTATATACAGCTGACTGGTTAGTCACTATCAATATTTAAGGAGAATACTCGGTACATAATTGTCATTCGAATTATGTAAAAAAAATAGGTACTTAATTTTTGACCAAATTTTCATAAATTTCAATTCAAATAAATGAAGCGTTGACACTTTTCCAGTCATGCCGGCGTCACCTGCACAGGTGTTGTATTGTGCCGCTTGTTCACATCTAAAAATTGCCAAAGTTCACATCATTTAGCTAGTCAACAAATTTGTTGCTTAAACGAGTAAAATATCTTAGTATTTTTGCCTATCCTAAGCCAGGATTAAAGTATTAAAGGGGAACTGGATCATGCTTGTTTATTCTGCTACCCTGTTAACACGTGGCGGCGTTTGGACTTAGGTAAACTACCTGTTTTGTGTCGAAAGTGCAGCTAGCTGCTAGAGTGTCCAAACGACGCGTAAATAATTAGATAATTGTTGAGTAACTACTTAAAAGTTTATTAATATTTACCTATTTTTTGTTTACATAATTTGAATGAGAATCATGTACCGAGTATTCTCCTTAAATATTGATAGTGACTTACCAGTCAATATACAGGATATTTATTATTTTGTCGTTACCGCCTACAATTTTTATTTTTTCTATTTGGCCTTGGTTGACTGAGAGAGAATACTACTAGGCATTCCACCTTTTGTTCTAACTTTTTTTTACATTGTTTGTCAATAAAGTGTTTAAATAAATAAATAAAGAGTAATATTTTTCAAGGTTCCACAATTAAGTTCTTAGAAACATAACCGGTGCTGATTTCCTTAAATTGATCGCCATTTTACACTTAGTCATTTCAAACGAAGTGACAATTTAGTAATGCTACAAATAATAATGTAAAGCGTAATATTAAAAAGGAATTAGTTAATTTTAATATGCCTATTCCATAGTATGAGCGAAAGTATAGGCTGCGGTAGCAATGAAGACGCTGAGAATGTACCGCAGGCTGACGTTTCCAGCAGCACCATTGATGATGCACAGTTTGCTGCTAATATAGACCTTAGGTAAAATATTGCTTAATATATAAGGGTCATTCCATGTCAAATCGACAAATTTTTTACCTGACCCCCTTTGATTTCGCTGAAAATTTTCTATCTTTTTCTACCCCCCGAAAGTTATTTTTCAGAATTTTTCCAATTTTTTTTTCACGACTCAAAAAAAGTTATGAATTTTGAAAAAAAAACGCTGTTTTATTTTTAAATTGCCAGAACTTTTTCAAAATTTGACCGTTTGGGAACTTTTTTTTTTTCAAAATTTTTGTTTTTAAATGTAGTTTTCGAAAAAAAATATGAAAAAATTTTCAGAATCCCAGATATATGAAATATTTTAGTTTTTTTGAAAAAACCGTAATTTTCTCAAAGTCCGACCGTTTTTATTTTTTTTATTTTTTGCTCTAAAAATACTTCAACTAATTCTGCAATGATCCCCGTTAATAAAAAGATGTGACGACAATCGCTCCTAATTTTTTTTCTTGATTATAAAAAAAATTGTTGAATTTTTGCTGATTTTATATAACTTTGTTATGAAATTTTTTTTTTATTTCCTCGTGAAACCTCAAAAGTTGAAAAATAAAATTTTATTGGAGAATTTCAAGTGATTATCGTCCAAGAAATTGTTATTTTAAAAAAAAAAAAAATTTCTCTCACACACATCACACATCACTCTCTCACGTTATTTTTTTTACTCTTATGGACGTTTTTTTTTTTGGTACTGAAATATGACAACTTCAAAAATACAATGGGTTTAAAGTTACCTCCAGTTGATACAATGTGATAATTTAAGAGCTATCGATTGTCGGTAAATAAGATATCATCTACATTTCATTTAAATAATATGGAGGTTATGTTCTCAGAATAATTACATTGCCGTTGTGTTCATCGTGTCACGTAGACTTACTATTGCTAAATAAAGTACCTATTATTTTATACCTATTACCTAGTATGAAAAGTCCTTTTTTTTTACTTTTTTGAAAAAAATAACAATTTCTTGGACGATAATCACTTGAAATTCTCCAATAAAATTTTATTTTTCAACTTTTGAGGTTTCACGAGGAAATAAAAAAAATTTCATAACAAAATTATATAAAATCAGCAAAAATTCAACAATTTTTTTTTTATAATCAAGAAAAAAAATTAGAAGCGATTGTCGTCACATCTTTTGATTAACGGGGATCATTGCAGAATTAGTTGAAGTATTTTTAGAGCAAAAAATAAAAAAAATAAAAACGGTCGGACTTTGAGAAAATTAAGGTTTTTTTAAAAAAAACTAAAATATTTCATATATCTGGGATTCTGAGAATTTTTTCATATTTTTTTTCGAAAACTACATTTAAAAACAAAAATTTTGAAAAAAAAAAGTTCCCAAACGGTCAATTTTTGAAAAAGTTCTGGTAATTTAAAAATAAAAGAGCGGTTTTTTTCAAAAATTCATAACATTTTTTGAGTCGGGAAAAAAAATTTGAAAAAATTCTGAAAAATAACTTTCAGGGGGTAGAAAAAGATAGAAAATTTTCAGCGAAATCAAAGGGGGTCAGGTAAAAAATTTGTCGATTTGACATGGAATGACCCATAAGCATTAATTGGATGTTGAATGTATTGCGTATGTGTATTTATGTATATGTCTGTGTGTGTGTATGTATGGGTTGTATATATTTTATTTCATATAATTAACGACGCAAAAACCCGTTATGATGCAAGGTTTATATTGTGTAGTCTGGATGTGATCACTATTTAGTGATAAGACCGCCTGAACTAAAAATTAAGCTTTGCTATTTGTATGTTAATTTTTGTGTGCTTATTATAATATAGATAAGTAGATAGGTGTGAAAGCGATGGTAAAAAAAAAATAAGGTTTTAATAATTTCTGAATAAGTGGTATTCAATTGGACAAACAAATTGATCCATACTAACTCCTAATTCCAACACAGACAGCAGGTAGACCTTTCTTTGAAAAAAGTTCGGGAGACCTTTTACTTGTATAATTTATGGTTTTATCATAATTAATAGTAATTTTATAAAATAGTTCCTAAATATCACCTAAAAAAACATTTTTTAAAATTTTCACAATTTCTGTAATGTTGTATTTATAATAATTTACGTAAATACTTCCAAGGTATGGCGGACAATATTTAACTCCGGAACAGTTACCAGAATTCTGCAACCAGTTACACCATTTAGTCGAAGTTATCAGAAATATACAGTCTTATGCCAAAGTCACCGATGAATACCCGAGGTTCGTGATCATAATTTTTTTGTGATAATTATTTTTAATCAAATTAATTAATAATTATATCATCTTATTACAATCGGAAGCCGATTAAGTCTACTGTTATAAATTAATAATAGGATTGTGGGTAAAGAATGCATTTTAACTTGAGAATTAATTTTTGATTGTCCTTTACGGCCACTATTTATTCGGCTTCCTACAAAGTACGAGTATAATCATCAATACATTCGTCTTAACATACTCGCGTTATCAAGTTCGGATTTAGGGGAGGGCAACCGGGGCTACAGCCCCGGGCCTCCACAATAGAGACTTCGGAAAAGAAAAATCAAATTCAGACTAGTAAATACTAGTACAACAACTCTTCCTTTCATATTTTTCTTTCGCATTTTACCTTTACATAAAAATAATTTGAGTCCAAGGGGTCTCCACTTCTTTGTTGCCCCGATGCCTCCAGACCTCTAAATCCGGCCCTGCGCGTTATTAGTCAAACACATTCGCTGTGATAGCGAACTCGAGCGTCGCTTAGAGCGCGAGGCGCGCGAGGTGGCGGCGCTCGCGCGCGAGGTGCGCAACGCGCGCGACAGCGCGTCGCGGTCTCGTTTACAGCGACGCGCGTTAAAAGCGCAGCGAGCGCAAATCGTCACCCACCTCGCTAAATTGAGAGAAGCTGGTGAATATTAGATTATTTTTACTTCAATTTATACCAAAGTAATCAGTATAAAAACGTATTCGTTTTCTGATTACATCGTAAAGTCTTTTAAAAAAATTACTCATAATGTACTGTACTTTATCAGCCTATAAATAAGTCACTGTTGAGCGAAAGCCTCTTCTCCATTTAGAAGAAGGGTTGGAGCTTAATCCACCACGCTGCTCCACTGAGCGGGAATCGAACCCGTGACCGCTGGCGCGCGTTTTGAGTCGACTACTACACCAGAACGGTCGTCAATTTTTTTTTTTTTTTATACCACGACGGTGGCAATCAAGCATACGGCCCGCCTGATGGTAAGCGGTTAATAATTATTTATTAATTATCAATATGATACATGGGAACACATGCTTGTTAAAAGTATGATCGGCTGTCTATAATAATTTTTAACACACTTGATTTTTATAGAGTATCTAAAGAGGTTTGAGTTAAAGTAAGAATTGTTGAACTTTTATTGTCTGTCTCTCCTTACAAATATAAGTCAATTGTATCACTAAATTAGTTTATTGATTAATTATACTTTGGTTTGTATAAAAATTAATAAGATTATAAACAAATAAATAAATATAATGTACCTATATCAGAGGTACGTGAACTTGAGAGCTCGGTAAGATTGTCCGATCGCAAGCTCTACAAGAACTGGGAAGCGATACGTGACAGCAGCGATCCGGCCTCCTTTGAGCCGTTACTCGAAGAAGTCAGAGTAAGTGTCCATATGATAACTTTTTACCCTTTTATGGATACTAACACTGTTATTAAATCGTAAAACGAGATATTTACCAGTAGTTGCAAAGATGCATGAGTGACTGGCATTATTTATTTAGCATAGGTATCGTCGTTGCGCCTGCCAAATTCCATATGTGAATTTTTTATATTTTGTTATTCGCACTAAACTTAATCTCCGCTCCATTCTCTATGTGTTGATAAAGTCATTTTTGTGATATTCGAACTAGAAACAAATTTAACAAATTCCATATGTATTTTAACCGTTAATAAATAATTAAAAAAATTATTTAATAAAATATTTTATGTTGTTTCTCAAAACCTTACAAAAACCACACATATGTCACACACTTGTCAGGCGCAGCGACGATATATTATAAAAGTAGTTATAAAATAATTTTCTATAATAGAACAAGCAAGCGGCCCTGGACTGTCTGGTTCGCTTAATAGAGAATCGTCGCAAGAACCTCCCCTTCACCCGCGCACCGCACCCCCTACCGCCACCCCCTGGGAATGAAGAAGGTATCAATACGGATTTCAGGATTTGTTTCGTCTGGTCCGATATTCTACTATTTTATTTTTAAAAAAATACGCGATGATATTATTAGCGCGCTTTAGATTTCTGAGGCATAAATTGTCCGTTATTAAAGACTCGATAAGCGTGCTCTCATGTCTAGTAGTGACTAGTCTACTAGTAGTGAGAGAGTGCGAGGATTGAAGCGACGGTCGGGCGCGGCGCACACTCTCCCGCTTCCTCAACGACCGATTCCTCGGAGCTCGCGCATGGACTATATAACTCGTGCGCAGAGGGTTTGCCGATGACTACCCCTCCCACTGGAGATGACCGCGTCTCTCGCTCGTATGATCTGTACCGCTAGCAACGCACCCGATATGTACGTGTAATTTTTTGTTTTAGCTCCGAATGAATTAATTGTTATTTTGTTAGGTTTTTTTATTTTATTTTTTTAATTTATTTGTTTTTGTTGTTTGGAACCATTAAACTATTATTTTACGGCTTGGTTTCATTCATTCACTAAATATAAATAAATAAAAATATATAATCTACGAAATAGCAACAGCGTTTTTTATTTACTATTTATAATTACACTTTATATTCAATTTATAATTCGACCGAGACTATTTTTTATTACTTTGATGTACAATATATACAATAAAAATCTACCTTTATGTGACCTTTTTTTTCAACCCTACTGACTATCGACACGTGACGTCACAAGGCCATCGGCAAAGTTTCTGCGCACGGATAGTACGTCTTAATGCTCACGACTGATAACTCAAAATAGGTTGCGCACAAAAAACGTAATGAGGTCATTCGATCAGTAGATTTTACTCCTCATATTTTTTTCATACCGGGGGCCTTATATGAAATAGATTATTAAGAGTAAACTTCAACACAGAATTAACTGGCAACGTTTTACACAAAAATTGCGTTTGGCATATTTCAGAAAAATAATTTTAATTTTTGTTTAAATAAAAAGATAAAAACAGTATCTACTTATATAAAGAATAAATAAATAAATAAAAATTGTAAAAATACTTGTATGTGTTATTTTTAGATTCATTACAAATAGGCGGCTTTCGTAAACGTCAAGGTAGTCGCGCCAGCAAGAGGAGAAGAAAGGAAACGACACGAGAGCCGAGATCCGTTCCACTATCTGAGGAACCGAGTCACCACAGCCCACAACAGGTTCTGTGTATTTATAATATAATAAAAACAAATGTTAAAAAAAACTAAAACCTTAGTACGAAGAATATTAAAAAAAAAAAAAAAAATTTAATTTTTGTGCATGGAAGCCAATGCTATGTGCATTAATCACTTAAATTAAGCCGTAGAGCGAAGAGTTAAGTAACATTGTTATATAATTATATTACCTACTTACTAGCTGTGCCCAACGGTCTTCACCACGGTATTTATGTACAAATCAACTAAATTAGGATTACTTTACAATTGTTTATTTATATATTATATTATACTATATTTTTATGCGATGCTATAACAAACATACAGTCACAAATTCAAAAAATATTTGTTTTAATTTCTATTGCTCTCATAAAAACCCCAAACAACATCGGCCGATAATAATTTTAGAATGTTTAGATTAATTCATTTTTGATGACTTTTACTTTATTATATAGGAATATTTATTATAATTATATTATATTTTTCAACTTATAGATTAAAATTATTTCTCAAAACCACGGGCTTAAATATGCAACGAAGTCCAATTTCAGTACTGAGAGATTAGTACGATCGTGTTATAACATTTGTTTAACGTTAACGCCGCTGTACGTCGGTCGTTGCTATCGATGGGTGCGGTGCGCACGCCGGTTGAGTGACTAGCGACTGTAATGTAAACTCATTGTTTAATCATACGGAGTATATTTTTCTCTTCCAAGTATTGTGTTATTTAATAATTGTTTTGCGATTTTCTTGTCACTTTTGTTTTATTATTTAACTGTTTTGTATGGATTTGACATTGTTTAAAACATGACTTCGTTGCACAGAACACCAATCTAACGTCATGCCTCTGGTGGCCGTAAATTGAAAAGAACAGCCATAATTAATCTGACGTACCCCCACTACTGTCGTTGCAAGACGTGTGTTTTAGACCGTGCTCAAAGCTATCTCGACAGTGTATAAAATTTAAATCTAATTGACATATTTTGTGCAGGTAACGCTGTATATCCAAGGTCCAGCTACAGGGTCAGAGAGTACGTCACGTTTCCGCGCAGGCAGCGCCGGGGCGGTGACACTAGGCTCGCTAGAACTACCCACGCCGGCTAGTGTTCGGGATATACTTTTCTTTACAACAGATTGATATCTGATTTGCAATATGTGTTCCCGTACAGATGATGAGATTTTTGAATAAATGATTGTGACAGAATTTTGACATATTTTTTGGACCATTTCTAGAAATTTTATCTGTAGTAGGAAGAATAACAGGTAAAAGTAGTTGATTATGATTATAATAGAGTAAATTGTGACCATTTTTCCGAAGTCATGTGGAAGAAGAAAGGAGGAGGGAAATCTATGTACTCGTAGATAAGAAACTGTTAATATACCTAGATTTATTATCCATCATTTTTTTTTTAAGTAAAAAAGTAAATAATTTGTAAAATTATGTAGGTAACACGCTCAAGCACTTTTACGATTGAAAAAATTATGTAGATGCCACCAAAAAAAATATAACTTTTCTATATATCTTTTTTGATTTATCGCAATAAATAAATTTGATAGTTTTGTATTTGTTAAAAATCGAACAAAATTATTGTCTTAAATTAAATTAAAGGAAGATTTAAAAAAAAAAATGGTAGTAAATTATCGATCACCAATACAAGATTTTATTATTAAAATCATTAAATGTGAATATTAAGGCACTCAAATGTATGACCGGCAGTATTCATGATTTCTTCTCTTCCACTTGTGGTACAGCCGCTGCTGGCTGAGCCAAACTAGCAACTGCTTCAGGTGCCGACTTTTCCTACAAAAAAGTTCATATTTTAAAATGGTGGACTATAAACAAAAAATATACTTTCGCATTTATAATATTAGTATGATTTGATTGCATATTGACGTGACCGTCGGTAATACATTGCAACGGTATTACGTGTGTGTGGCTCCTCCTGACAGACCTTGGTGGGCCTGATGGGGTACGGACCTCTAGGCTCTTCGCCTAACTACCCGAGCATGTCCTCTCCGGTAGCCTCCGCTACCGGGTGATTTATTTACGACCCAATGGGCCGGGGTTGCGCTTTTCAAACGTCGGCCTCAGGGTAATCTATGTGGTGAAGTAGGGGCAACAGTATTACAATACTCATGGTTGGAACTTCATTACTGTAATGCTAGATGGCGTTGAATTTTCTAGATTTTGAGATATTTTGACAAAAAATGTATCCTATATTACTTCTTATACCTTCAAGAATATGTGTACAAAGTTTTATGATGATCGGTTTTTTTTCACGTGAAAGCGTAACTAACTTACATTTCACAGTTATAATGTTAGGGATTTTATCGTACATGTGAAGTTCACATATAAGTGCTTAATTTATTGTTGATTTATTAATAATTATATATAGGTATTATATATATTATGAGATTGCTTAAACAATTGTTGATTAAAGTTAATAAATAAAATAAACATATGTTACCACTGGTGCGGCTGGTGAGGAGGCTTCAAGTGCAACCGCTGCTGGTGCAGCTATTTCCTTCTTCACATCTCCATCCGGAGCGGGAAATGATTGGCTAAGCTATAAATAGTTTTAATTATAATTACTATATACTTTTTAAAAACCTACAAATTAATTTTAAAAAAATGTTAGATTTATTTTTAGAATGATTATGAATCTCTCGAAAGCTATTTAAATTATACGAGTAAGAACACAAAAATTAGCTATTAAAAAATCTTGGTAATCTACGTAAAAGCAAGCTCATTGTCTCTAGAATTAAGTGATATCTATAAATACAAACTACATTTTCATGATTTTAAATAACAGATAACATAAGTTTCCTAGTTTAATAAAATAATTAATAAACATTTAAACATTACCTGCACAGCCACGAAAGCGAACATCGCAACAATCACTAAGAACTTCATATTTCTCGTAAATCAAATAAACGAATAACAGACAAACACACGAACAAGGTTTATATAACCGCGGAATATGAATCAAAGATTCGGTTTCAAACAATAAAGCGCGTGTTTATAAAACAACTGTAGAACAATTAAAATCGTTATCGATCTTTAATTCCGTATGCTAATGAGGCGCGTATTAAGCGTGGTATTCAACTAGGTATCGATGATCCGTAATTACACCTGCTAGATATAAAATTTTAATATAAAATTTGTTCTGTGTCGAAATTCTATTGCTCATATTGAGCTCAGATGGAGAATAAAGAAAGAATTGTTTGGCATTTTATTGGCACTCTCCAGAAATGTAGTCAATTTTCCTCTTTTTACCTTGTGTATTATACGAAGGGAACTCGATAACTTTTGAGACAAAAAAAAACTATACTACTTTAAAGATATTCGTTCTTTAAGATATTAAAAATACTTATTTTACATTTTTTTCTAAATACTCTCCTTCATTCTCTATGTAAAGTTCCATTCGCCTAAAGTCTAAACCAACTATTAAAACACTTTTGCCAGTCTTGATCCGATGGGTCCGAAATTGCGACTTCGTAGGCGGCCTTTTCGGCACACGAAAAATATTCCCTTTTATTTCTTCCTTGATTATCGAGAACAAAAAAAAAAAAAAAACACACACAGGGAGCTAAATCAGGACTGTACGGTGGATGGGGCAAAGTTTCAATACTGGATTCCTAAAGAAACGCCTTTGTTCTGAGGGACGTATCTGACGAAGATTTGTCGTGATGCAGCGTGATTCCCCGAAGCCCAGTCTTTAGTCTCCTATCTCAGCTTGCTGCAGCTATCAGAGCTCGGAAAACTTTCGGAAATGCTACTGTTACCTTTTTACCTGTTACTGTATACCATTCCGAGTTAACAGATCTATGATCTTCCAACATTGTTGTCGCAACGTCGTTGCGACACACACTCCCGCTGCGAGAAAAAAAAAATTAGCCACAATTTTTTTTACCAACGTTACTAGGTCTTTGCAGTTTTGTCGGCAACTTTTCATCTAAAAAAAACCCATACTGACGACTGTCTCTTATTTTCCGGATCATATTGATAAATTCACGTTTCGTCGCCTGTGTTCCGTTTTTAAATCGTAGACGCATTTCGCCGCACCAATCCACACGGGCCTGTTTTTCAGTGTCTGAAAAAAAAAGACGTTTTAATTGAACTTTATTGTTCCTTGTCAATAAAATAATTTCAATCTTAAATAGCTTATGATTCAATAGAGACTACATAGAGCAAAATAATCTGAATCGCAGCCATTTTTAGAACACAATCAGATCCTATTCGTATTTTTTACATTAAACTTAAAAAAACAAAACAAAAAAAAAAGACAAATGAAAATACAAACAAAATGTTATCGATAATATGACGATCTTCATTCAATAATTAGAATTAATGACTTTTAATAATCTTAGTAATTAATTTTAACGACGTGAAAGACTTCTTGAGCTACGCAAAGTTAGCACCCCACTGAAGGATTTTTGAAATCAAAATGACTTTAATCGATAGGTCTACGTTAGGTCTGTATAGGTCCACCAAAATTTTTGTTAGGTCGCCTATTTTTTTTAATAAATATTTTTAATAAATAGGTCTATTTTTTCAACAAAAAAAAAAAAAAAAAAACCTAACAACCTAAAAAAAGACCTAATAACCTATTATTGATAGGTTGTTAGGTCTTTAAAAAAAGACCTAATAACCTATTATTGATAGGTTGTTAGGTCTTTTTTTTTTTTGTTGAAAAAATAGACATATTTATTAAAAATATTTATTAAAAAAAATAGGCGACCTAACAAAAATTTTGGTGGACCTATACAGACCTAACGTAGACCTATCGATTAAAGTCATTTTGATTTCAAAAATCCTTCCATGGGGTGCTAACTTTGTGTAGCTGACTTCTTGTGTAGAATAATGACGTCAAAAAGTTTGATCGTTGAATAAATGCGCACTCCGTACTAAAATAAACAACTTGTTGCTAACTACTTGTACGTACCTCTAAAATTGAAATTAATTAATAAATTAAGTTTCCTCATAAATGAACATTAATATTTTTATAATAAGAGCTTCCTAATTTATTACTATCTTTGATTTCTAAACGTGTGGATGTGTCAACCTTGAGACGTTGGCATTTTTGGCATGTCAGTTCGCCAGCTCGATTTCGTTTGGCAGATGTGAAATTGTGATGGATTGATTAAAAATAATTGAATACAAACAGATACACCAATATATACGGCCTAGTAACAATTATAGTACATCTAGGGAAGTTTTCATAATATATTATAAGTGAAGTTAATTTAAAAAATGGCTTCTAGAGGCGGTATAATGGTGACAGGTACGAATGGTGCTGATTACGAGCACAGGGAAAAAGTTGCGGCTCAGTATCAAATAAGGTGAGCTTTAGGATTATTTTTATGTGTGTCGGGTTCTGGCTAACACTATGCTCAGTGTGAATGTGACACACGACATTTCGTTACTAGCCGTCAATTTATTTTTAGAAAAAGCTTGGTCGTGGACGGTTTCGCGCCATTTATTCGAATAATATGTTATTAATATGTGTATTATCTTCCAAAATTTTAATCGTAACCTCTATAATCATCCCTCATTAAATAGGAAGCTAATAAATCATGTAAACACTTCAATATCAAAGCCCATTTTGAACCTAAGTAATAAATTACTTATATTTAACTAAATATTTTTGTTTTAATGTTTCAGTGCACTGAATAAGTCCCGTCTCAAGTACTGTGTGTTTTTCCACCATCTACTGTTCCTTGTTATGTTGGCCAAGCTCTCCGCTGATATTCTGGATAAGCTAGATATATTTATACTTGAAATAGAGGAACTACAGATACCACAGGTAATATAACATATATCAATAATATTATTGTAAGCTTATTACAATGATAATAAATGTCTCACATTTAACATCCCACAGTAGGAAAAGTCCTAAGTGAGGGGTCCGGAAACACAAAATATACATCTGTATGGCATGAATATTTGTCATGAGTAGGAATTGAAACAAGAATTCCTGTTGCCAGGTGGTACTTGCTAAACCAACCTATTGATTAATAACTAAACAGTAAACTAGATTCACGTGTATGTACCATTTTACCCATGCTTACATGTCCCTCACAGCTTCTATCAGTATTACAGTGCTCTTTACTAGCCTTATAATCTTTATCAATATACAGCAAAAACAAAAAAGAATTTTAAAATTATATAATATAATACATTTTTCTTCTTTTTTTTAAAGTGAATTTTGATAATTTTACTGTCAGTTAAGTTGGCTTTTAGAAGATTCACTTTTATAATGTTTTACAGGCTATAAACTTTCTTTCCAATATAGGTACAGTTTTCCAGTCAGAATAATTAAATTCCACAATAATGTTATATATTACTATTTGTTATGTTTGATTCTGTACAGCACTGAAACAGCTTATAAATGCCTGTGTATTAATGTATAGTGGAATTATATATCAAAAAATTACTTTTAAAAAATGCAGGTTAATAAATTTTAAAGATTAATTCCGACATAAAATAGGCAGTTGTGCCAACCTTTATTATATTCATATTAATCTGTGACCATCAAGTGCTATGTACAATTATCAGTATAATTTTTATAATTTTAAATACAATATATTTATTTATATTTCATATCGTTTATATTACAGCCTCTCTGGTGGGAATACATCTGGTGTTTCTCCTTACTACTCTCGTTCCTTGGCCTTTCGGCGATCAAACGGAACAATATAAGATATTTACGTAGATATGTATATGGTATCATGGGTCTCGGTCTTGGACCGTTGTTGTACTGTGTGATATACTATTGTGGAGATGTGTATCAATATTTGACGTTAGATGAAGATGAGGATGTAGATGATATACAAATGTGGCAGGTGAGTTGATATTTTTTGTAATAAATCAAGATTATCCCCTTGATTCAGCATGTCAAACCAACGAATTTATTTATTTACTTTTTATTATACACACACACACAAAAAAAAAACTGTGTGTCAGCTCTGACGCAACTAGAGTTTACTCCTTGAGAACGATTCTCTAAATAGGAACAAACAATTCGTATGTGAATAACACATCGCCTATTTTACAATTTTTATGTGAAAATATAGCGATGTAGCGACATCTATCTCGCCATATACGAACTAGAAGAAACAGACGTATCCTACATCGCGCTATCGAAGTTTTCAAAGCGATAGAATACATATACAAGAACCCGACAACAAAACGTTAAGTGGCGCGTAGCCCACCAGACACATCCGTCTGGTCGAAGGATCCTTCCTTTTCAACGGCAGCCTCTCTTTACGCCAAAGCATCTTTAGATTTCTGAGGCAACAAATTGTCCATTATTAAGGTAGTTCCAGCATGAAACCACTTTTCGACAGATTTGGTTAAAAAATTTCACGGATTCAGAATAGCTTTATTTATTCCTAAAATTTCATAATTTTTGATCGTTTAGATCGCAATATATTTAAAGAGTTCGCGATTTTGAGGGTCATGTCCCATCCAACGTATGCCCAAAAGTAAAATTGTCCAATTTTTTATTATATTAAAAATGTCTCTCGACGGAAATGAAAAAAAGGAGAGTGTTGTAAAATCTTTTTAGAATATGTTAAAAAAATAAAAGTAGCACCTCGCCGTTTCATTATCGAGATATTAAAATTAAAAAAAATAATTTTTTATCCATTCCTAACACACTCACTTAACAACTTATAGTGATCGTGGCAATGGTGTGCGCAACTCTCCCTGGAATAGTGTAGAATAAAAGCGGGAAATTCAAATCTTTTACTGTTTTAGTAAAATTATATTCATAGAAAGAATTTTTTTTTGATAAATTTTGGTTTTTTATAAATTGACCTTTGTGGCGTAATTGTTTGGCCATCTTTTAAATTTAATAATACTATTGTTAGAAAGCGCAATACCATTTGTATATACTGAGATCATAAACAACAATATATAAACACTCGGAGCAAAGTTGCCAGATCACTAAAACTAACAATATGTAATTGTATGTGTGAACATCTGTGTGCCGAGGCTTCTAAGTTTTTGTCCATAGTTAATGCTTTGACTATGTCACACTGGAACTAGCTTAATTTGGCTTCATCATCAAAAAGACTCGATAAGCGTGCTCTCACGTCAAGGTCGTCACTAGTAGCGGGAGAGTGCGGGGT
Source organism: Euphydryas editha (assembly GCA_036937285.1). Lineage (NCBI taxonomy): Eukaryota > Metazoa > Arthropoda > Insecta > Lepidoptera > Nymphalidae > Euphydryas > Euphydryas editha. The sequence goes on along the minus strand of JAUPFZ010000022.1, from coordinate 806,407 downwards.
ATGGAGCGAATGTCAGGCGCGGCGCACACCCGCCCGCTTCCTCAGACACATTCGGCGGAGCTCGCGCGCGGACTTTACATCTTAATATGACTGAAAAGTGAAAATAGGTTGCGCACAAAAAACGTAACGAGGTCATTCGATCATTATATTTTACTCTTCTTATTTTTTTTTATACCGGAGGCCTTACATGAAAATCGATTCTTAAGGAGTAAACTAAAAAAAAAAATTGTTATCATAATTTAAAATAAGATTATTAAAGTTTTAAGAAATAACGATATTTATAATATATAATTATATATTATAATATATATATGTGTTCTTCTTCATTAATATAACAAGCAATGCAGATGAAGTTGTTTGTTAATATAAGTATATTTGATTCTTTTCAGGGCTATCCGTACGGCTTGTTGTGGTATGCATTCGTACTGTTAGCGTCTCAAGTCCACTTTTTCCAACTATATTTCTCCTACAATTTGCTCAAAGCTTGGCGAGCAAGAGGGGCATACAGGAAAGCAGAATAAATTATTTTATAAGAAAAATCCAATAAATCCAGTACGGTATAAGGTACATTTTCCTGTGTGATCACAAATGTAGTACGATTTTTTGTAAGCTGCCGTAAATTGTCTATAAATAATTAATAGTTTTGGCTAGGGTTGCCAACATTTAAATTAGTGGCTTAGTGAAGCTATAAAAACAGGCATATAATTATTTACTTCTAAAACACAAGCATATACTTCTAAAAACCCCTGATATTTAAGTGATTTTAAATTTTTAAGAAGAAATTGTTATTTAGTTATTATTAAAAAATTTGATTTGACTCATATAGAAATTAATTTTTAAGTTACTGACCATCTTTTACATATTTGGATTTTCTTTGAAATTGGTCTAAAAAAAGCCAGCTAGCTACAAAAAAGTCAGGAAAAATCTAATGAGAGCCCTAGTGTTCTTTCAAATAAATTCTGAGCCAAATCTTATAAAAATGAATTCATGAATTTTAAGATAATAATATAACCTATATATTATATATCTTACAAAGTTAGGTTTCTGTAAAAATTTGTAAAACCTAGCCCAAATGAAAACAAATCTGGGGAATTCCAGATAATGGCAGCTCTAGCCCTGTTTATTGGTAAAGTACCGCAAAAGAGCAAATTCATACCAATTTGGGAGTTTCTAATGTAGCAAAAATCATTAGTGAATTTCATTCCACGTTTTATCCTTATTCACCTCGCCATCCCTATTCATCCCTTTATATAACAAATACTGTGTAAGTTAGTTAAAGTATATAAGATACATACATATACTGAAATTATAACCAGCCGATGCCTGTACTTGAAATATACTTAGGGGAAACCAATTATAAATAAATAAATAAATAAATGTCTCACACTCAACGGCCCCCAGTAGGATGTGAATCCTGTGTCGGGGGTCCGGAAACACACACAATACACAAGCACAAACGCCCAGATCACGACAAATATCTGTATGGCCTATACAAATATTTGTCATGTGCGGGGATCGGACCCGCGACCGCTAGCACATTAGTCAGGGGACTTCGACTCATTTCTTCAAACAATTATTATTAAAATTTTTCTCTGTATCTTTGACTATGTAATTATTCTGGCCTCGCGAAGAATCTGCTGCACAAAATTACATTTGGTTTTCATTTATGATATCCTTGAGATATAGATAAACCCCCTTAGTAGTGAATCGTGTCGGTTACATATCTACCACGGGTGAAACCACGGGGCACATCTAGTAGCAAATATAAAAATCTATAACTGACATAAAACAGTTGGCAACTTATATAAAATCGTACTATATGTATGGAGTTATGTTTTTGTAGTCATATTTTCTCATTCTTGTTCCTTTGTTATGAGTTTTTATATACTCGTATATACTTTATTTATTTAATTTAGACATAGAAAAGCTGTACAACAGAAATGGCATATGGTGTGTTTTTTTGAATTTTTGTGCACAAAATATACTGTAAATAATTGTTGTTAATAACTTTAAGTGTTATAGAGTAGATTTGACCAAAAATGTACTGTTTTTTTGATTCTCAAAATGTTCATATGCCATATCTGTTGTACTTGCTTATTTACTGAATAAAGTGACTTGAACACCTATGGTTTTTTTGTTTATTATTTAAATATTTACATTTGTATCCATTCTTGTCTTGTCCATAATATATACTGTACAGCTATATGGCCAAGGGCGTAGCCAGGATTCTCTGTAGGGGAGGGCAGATAAAAAAAAATTTAGACTGTATTGTTTTAATCGTGGATTTTAACATATTATATGAGTATCTCACATTAGTAGTGAAGGTGTTCTTTTATTCGTTTCACTTATAGTTATTAGTGACATTGCTTAGAGTAAGAAAAAATTGAAAAATCTTTTTTATCAGTGACCGGACCACTCTTATAGCTCTTCTAGAGGGGGACAGCTGACCCAATACCTCGCTACGCCAATATATATGGCTGTGTTCTGAAATGTAATCAAACGCAATGATAAGTGTTAATAACGCCTAATTCACAATGTGTACCGGCCTGTTGATCCCACTTTTGGGCAAAAACCTTTTCTGTAAAAAATAAAAGTTGAGTAATCTACCACATTATCTCAAAATTGTCACGTTCAGATATTCTTACAGGGTAATCATTAAACCTTCTTATGATTCTCATTCCTACAGGACAAATATTTTAATTCAAGATGATCTTCTCCGTCTTCCGTGACATTGGAAAAATCATCCATATTATTGGCACTATAATATTGGCAATAATATAAATAATAATAATATAGTACTTCAAAATTACATGATATTGAAACGGTGACCCTTATTGATTAGACCCGCTCTACACTCACTGACTGAGGTTGTTATATTTCAGAACCTAACTTAGGTTTCTTGTAATATAAATAAGTCTTAGAACTATTTAGTGATCTTTTTTAAAAAAAAATCTACATGAACACTCTAGTAGGTGGAATGTAGTTACAATTTATATGTATAGACTTTAATATGCATAACGTACTAAAATATAAATATTTATAAAAAAATAGTATTTTTATATAATTGTTTTTATTTTTGCAATATTTACTGTCATTGCGATTTATTTTTAAAATTTTATTCGGAATAACCATAAGATAATTGTGTATTTTTTATTAAAAGCAACATTGACTCAATTTGCTTAATTAGACATTAGTAAAAATATTTTTTGTTGATGTCTTTCTGTTAGAGCAAATTTTATGAAATTTCTATTTCAAATATTGTCATGCTCAAGATAGGTCGTCTTGTCCCCATAGAGGTGCTATAGATAGAGTGGGAAGACATACGGCTGCCTGTAAGCAGAAACAGCCAACGGGTAGAAAGAGAGAGAAGATCGCGGAACCCAATTGGCCTTGCGGTCTCAAGTTCAAATCTCAATAAAAAAATTATTTTTATTGTGAACATCAATTATTTACTTCTATTTTTATTTTTCGACTACAAACAAATCATAGAAAAATTCTAATATGCACAGTAACATATATATTAATTGGTATGTAATTTAACCGGTACCGCGTTCATCTCTCTCTTTCTAATCTATAATTCTATAATACCTCTATGCTTGTCCCATTTCCGCGCATGTTAAATGTATGACGTGCGCATGCGCTCCTATCAAAGTGAAAAAACTCTTCACTTTGAATTGGCCGCAAACATAGCCAATATCACTGAGTTTTTAAATGTGCATATGTTTATATATAGTAAATGTTTTAAAAAATTAAAAGAATATTAAATAATACAAAATAAATATTCAGAAACTTTAAAATTTTATATTTTTATTTTAGTTATAATTTCATCACATTTTACCACAATTTCACTGCTTTGAGTTTTTAAGTGAATTTGTTTTTTGTAATATATCTTTTCTTTTTATAATTTTAAAAGACATATTATATTATATGTTAAATTACATAACACGTTGTAAATATAACATAGTATATAATGTACTTAAAATTATTGAAAATAAAACGATGTCTATTTTAGATAAATGTATTAGAATGTTTTATATGTTACAAACAAATTATAGTTACCTAAGTGTACTCTGAGTGTGTAATAATTGTAATAAATATTCGAATATATACAATTGTATTTATTTTACTAAAGAAAACTTGTTTTTTTAACCCTACACTCTCTTAGCCACGGTCTAACACAGAGGTCTTGCAACGACAGTAGTGGGGACCGTACGTCGACATAATGATGGTTGTTTTTTTCAGTTTACGGCCACCAGAGGTCTGACGATAGATGGGTGTTCTTTGCAATGAAGTCAAATCATGTTTTGAACAATGTCACATCCAAAAAAAAAACAGTTAAATAACAAAACAAAAATAACAACAAAATCGTGAAACAATTATTAAATAACACAATACTTGGAAGATAAAATACACGTGGTATGATTGATAATGAGAACTGAGAACGAATCGCTAAAGTCGCTTGTCACTCAACCGCTGCGCACCGCACCCATCGATAGCAGCGACGTAAAGCGGCGTTCATGCGAAAGAAAAGTTATAACGATCTAATATATGATACCTGCTAAATGCATCTCCAATGTTACGTGCTATTCGATTACTGAATAAACTCAACGATATAGACATCTTTATATGTATATTATTATTATAAAAATCTTTCGCCATAATCGTTTATCCATGTATTTTTTGCATGAACATATGCTTTTATTTATCTGCTTTTAATGTCGTATTGGATTGTACTGTTAGGATGTTATGTATGGAGAATCACTATCAATATTTAAGGAGAACACTCGGTACATGATTCTCATTCGAATTATGTAAAAATATAACATAAATATTAATAAACTGCGAAATAAAGTTACTCAACAGTTATTCAAATATTTACGCGTCGTCTGGACACCCTAGCAGCTAGCTGCACTGTCGACACAAAACACGACGTCCAAACGCCGCCACGTGTTAACAGGGTAGCAGGGTGCCTTTGATAAATAAGCATGATCCAATCCCCCTTAATACTTTAATCCTGGCTTAGAATAGGCAAAAATACTAACATGAGATATGAGACGAGTAAAAACTCGTTTAAGCAACAAATTAGTTGACTAGGTAAATGATGTGAACTTTGGCAATTTTTAGGTGTGAACAAGCGGCACAGTACAACGCATGTGCACGCGCCGCCGGCGTTACTGGAAAAGTGTCAACGCTTCATTTATTTCAATTGAAATTTTTGGAAATTTGGTCAAAAATTTAATACCATTTTTTTACATAATTCGAATGAGAATCATGTACCAAGTATTCATCTAAAATACATATATACCTATATATATATATACCTCTAAATATATATATATATATATATATCTCATCTCTCATCTCATCAGCCTATAGCAGTCCACTGCTGGACGTAGGCCTCCCCAAGCTCGCGCCAGACATCCCGGCTTTCCGCAATCCTCATCCAGCCAACACCGGCAATCCTGCGAAGATCGTCGGTCCAGCGGGTCGGAGGGCGTCCCACACTGCGTTTACCAATACGTGGTCTCCACTCCAGGACACGTCTGCTCCAACGGCCATCGGTCCTACGACACAGGTGACCAGCCCACTGCCACTTCAGCGTGCTAATCCTCTGGGCTACGTCGGTCACTTTGGTTCTCTCGCGGATAGTCTCATTTCTGATCCTATCTTTGAGAGAAACGCCGAGCATAGCCCGTTCCATGGCACGTTGAGCGACTTTAAATCGGTGGACCAGTCCCTTCGTCAGTGTCCACGTTTCAGCACCGTATGTCAACAAAGGTAGGACGCATTGCTCGAAGACTTTCGTCTTCAAGCTTTGCGGAATCTTCGAAGTGAAGACCCGACGAAGCCCGCCAAATGCCGCCCAGCCCAACTGAATCCTCCTCTCGGCTTCCTTCTCGAAGTTGTTTCGGCCCAGTTGGATGGTATGGCCTAGGTAGATATAATCCTGAACAACTTCGAGGAGGATACCATCAACCGATACCGGTCTCGGTATGACATGCTTGTTAAACATAACTTTCGTTTTATCAAGATTCATACCAAGACCGACTCGTCGGGAAGACTCATTTAGGCTGCTCAACATTTGGCCTAGCTCCTCCAACGTCTCCGCAAAGATGACGATATCGTCAGCGAAACGAAGGTGAGAGATGTAGTCGCCGTTGACGTTGATGCCTCGTCCCCCCCAGTCCAGGGTTTTAAAGACGTCCTCCAGCGCAGTGGTAAACAGTTTCGGTGATCATAATCGCCCTGTCTTACCCCGCGCCGAAGGAAAATCGGTCTTGTCTGCTGGTCCTGGATATGAACGGTCATCTTCGCCGCGTCGTACATACACCTCAACACCTCGATATATCGCCAGTATATATATATATATATATATATATATATATATTTTTATACCTATATACTGATAGTAATTCACCAGTCACTCTGTATATTTGTCAACTATTAGATTTACATTTGACACACATACAAAAACAATTAGGTACATACATACACTTCGTATATGTAGGTATACACATGCACACAGATATAATACAAATATGTGCATTTTTTTTTCGTTTCAAAATGTATAAATAAGATTATTCAAGACCCGAACAAATTATACACGCCCAGAAGAATAAAATGCTGATGAGGTGATGTTTTTTGTTTAATTTGTTTTTCTTTGTTCTTTCTCATTCTGGCCAAATATTGCAAGCAAAACTAATTTTTTATATTGTTGATCAAAAATTATTATAACACCGAAAAACTCAATTTAGATTAACTTAGATTTGTTCATGAAGGCTGTAATTGTAAAAAAAAAAAAAAAAACCAGTGTCCTCTGTTCCAGTGTTCTCTATAGAACAACAGTTTTTTACGGCACCTTTTATTTTCGGATACGAAACGAATACAGTATAAGAAATCGAAAAACGCAAATTATTTATTTTTCCAATTGCGAAAAAATTAGACATACCTTTTTTTATTTACTAAGAACCTCATAAGTTTAAATTATTGAACAAATAAACATTTATTCATCTCGTTTTAATAAAAAAACAATTTTTTTTTTATAAATATTGCATTATTATACAGATTTTTTCACGATTTATTCTGCGTCACAGACTACAAGTTGAGTTTCTGACACTAGTACAGCGGCATTATTATTTTAAGTTTTTTTTTCAACAATCATTTATTCAATATATTATTTTTCTATTAATTATTGTTTAATTTAATGTCAGTCTACATCCGCGATTTGTACGTCATCATCTGATTCATCATTTGAAGGGGGACTTCCGGGATCGGCCGCTTCCGGTGTCGTTCGCCGCCATTTTGCTCGGCGATTTTGAAACCATGTTTTCACCTAGAAACAATATATTTTTTAATTATAATTTGTGAAAATTATTTCATTTGATATCCATTACATCAGCCATTGGATATCCATTTGGAGAGCGCAGTGTACTGTGGCAGGATATGGTGAAGCTGGTGGCCATCACCAGCATTGACTTTATAAGATTTGTTTACATCGGTTTGGTGTGTGACTAGTCGCCTTAACACCAATGGTCGTGGGTTAACGGAGGAACGTTCTAATTTCAGGTTTGATACTATTGGCAAGATTAAAAAAAAAACTTACTTATTTTAGAAAAACTCATTAAACCTATGTTAAAAGTTATGGAAGGACGTTATGAATCATAGGAATAAAGAAGTAATTATAAACGATAGTTCGGACGGTAGACGGTTCAGCGCAGATTGTCTAGTTTAAGAATATAAATTACCTGACGATCGCTAAGTCTTAGCGAGACGGCGAGAGCTCTTCGTTCATCAGGACTCAAGTATTTGCTAGCACCGAAGCGACGTTCCAGGGCACCTGTCTGTGCTGCGCTGAATCTGACTTGCCCCCCCTTTCTCCTTCCTCCCAATCCCCACCAGGGGCTACAGTATGAAGGTGGCACTGAAAGAGAAATAACGTTTAGCTAACTAAAAGTGTGCCTAGTAGTATTACCTATATAAAGGCATTTTGCAATTATTACAGGTAATCTGTAATTTTTCCGACGAAATCGAGTTGGTGTTTGTAGTTCCTAAACTAATACAAAATAATCGTTGCGGCGACATCAAAAAACTGCGCACTGTAAGTAAATTTAATAATAATAGTACTATTTACTATTAAATTTGAATATTTATAAGGAGACACTCGATAAGCGTGGATGTCGAGACGCGAGCCGGAACCAGAGAGGGCGCTTTTCCCTCTATGTCCACAGACCCGAAAGACGCCGTTTGATCTAAGTGATTCATAAACAATAGATAATATCTATTATTCTATATATTATATAGAGCAGCGCACTGTAAGTAAATTTAATAATTCAATCAAGTAACTATGTATTCAGTGTTGTATCATTCGACTGCTGGCCCTTAAAATAAAATAAAAAGATTATTATGTCTGACGGTTTCTAATCCACTGACGTAGTCTAGTAGGGGAGACCAGGGATGAAAGTAACACGGGATGAACGTAACAAACGATTTTTTGAAAAAGTTGTGTTGGCTGCACTAATGGCTGTTTTACCTAAATGTGCCATTTTGAATTCCCCCTAACCTCAGTTAGTCTCACGGCTCTGTGCCGACGGTTGTTGACGTAGCGAGTCAGTGCCGCAAAAATACCTTCGAAGTAAGTTTTGCCCATTTTTTTCAACTGTGTTTGTTTTTATTGCTGTAGGTTAAAGCTTACCTGTCAAGAGTCAGTAAAATAGAATGACTATTCATCTTTTTATTGTAGTATTCGAAACTGTATTTTTCTAACAAATTTTTAAGTTATAGGCATGTGTGTACCAAATTCGGTAAATTTTTTAGATAGGGATGAAAGTAACAACTTGTTACTTTCATCCCAAATAAGATCAACCAAATACCTTTGGCAGGTTGGTAGTTATTACTGCCAAGAATCCCTCCTAAATTAACTCTACCAGCAATAGTCTTGTCATCGAGAACAATTTCGACAGTAGATGTGGCTATCCCATCGACATCACTTGATAATTTATATACCCCATCTACCTCCTCAGCTAGTGTTCAAGAAGTCACAACATTGTATAGTCCCTATGAATTCAAGCCCCTACCAAAAGCAGGACAAAGAAAGAATAGAAAGGGAAGAAAAGGCAGAAAAACTGCAGTAATGGCTGATACTCCGAACAAGGTTGAAATTGAAGAACGACAAAAAAGGAAGCTTAGAGTTAAAAAGGTTAAGAAACTTATTTTGCAGACAGAAAAGAAAACAATAAAAAATGAAATAAATAAAATAACAGAAGATAGTGATAATTCAGACAACGAAGATAGTTTCTGTTTAGTTTGTATGGAAAAACAGCAGATCCAATGAAAAGTGGGTGCAGTGCCTAGAGTGTCAGTTATGGGCTCATGTAGACTGCACTAAAAACGAAATGAATTGTGTGCCATAATTGTTAGTCTGATTGAGATCTCATTTGTAAATAATGTTATTGTATTATTTTAGATGATTGTTATATTATCTAGAAATGTTTAATTTTTATTGAAATTTCTGATCTTTATGTAATACCTAAAATGCTAATTATTTATAAATAAATATGTTGAATATGAAAGTAACTTAGTTTTACCCGACTGCGCCAGAAGAAGGGTTATGTTTTTCGAAAGTATGTATGTATGTATAATTGTTTGTGTCGCTCTGCAGCCTGAACGGATCGATGGATTTTAGCTTGAGAGGTGTCATTAGATTCATATTTACAATGAGAGTGACACTGGGATATAAAAAAAAAATATTTACAAATTACACAGAAACGCAGTCGGGTTCTTTAGTTTTTTAAAATACTTTGACTTGTAATTTGTAACGTTACAACCATCCCCTTACACTGTTACAACCAACCCTAGGGGTAGGGATGGCTGTAACAAACTCCACTTTTCTTTATTTGATTGTTTTTCTCAAAATCTATAATATTAGTTGCATATATGCTGGTGTTAAAAGGTAGCTAAAAGACCAATCTATCATATGTACTTATAAGAACTTTTATATTCAAAAAGCTCATTGAGATATTACGAGAAACGTGAAAACTGTTACATTCATCCCTGGTCTCCCCTAATGTTTACAAGCAGTATTAAAAGAAAAAACCTACTTTATGAAATTTCAAATGATAGAAAAAAAAAATTGAACATAATAGAAAAACTTAGTTATTAGTTAGTGTATTATATAAAGTCAAAATATTATATATAGATAATCCTTTTATCATTTAGCGATAAACTAAAATAAAATCTCGATACTGTAATTATTAAATTGATAATTCTTATTATCCAATATAATTTATATTTTTCACCCGAAAACTTAGACTAAAATAGAAAATAGTAGAGTAGGTAGATGGCCAAATTGCTTATCAAATTCTAATCAGAAAATATTTTATTGGCCAATTACAAAAACAAGGAAGTAATTGCTAAAATAAATCTAAAATGTATTGACATTATCATTTGGGTTTTTGAACTTTTTTATTTTTATTTAAAAAAATCTGTTAATGTTATAACTTACTTTCCTTAAATTAATAAAAATAAATATATATGACCATATAAATATATACATGACTATTTCCTCTGTCCGAAGGTTGCCTTGAAGAGATCGCTTTTTATTGATAATTCTGCCCTTTTTACCGTCCCATTCTTCTCTATGTTCATTTATTTTTTAATATTCTGTAATATCCACTATTGGGATTTTATTTTGTATCAAAAAGTATAAAGAAAAAGTGTAAAATAAAAACTTTGTTTTTTCAGTGCAACGCATAGTTTGATTACAGACTAAAATAATAAACGCAATTTCAAGAAAATCTCATCACACGATCGTTCTGGTTTAGTGGTGGGAGTGGTCGCCTCAACGCCGCGCGCCAACGGTCGCGGGTTCGATTACCGCTTGGAACAGATATTTGAGTTTGTGCAAATATTTGATTCCAGTCTGGGTGTATGTCCTTGTGGGTCTCCCCACCGTGCCTCGGAGAGCATGTAAAGCTGTCGGTCGCGGTTGTTATCATAACCATCTGATAACGATCGTTACTCATGGTATGGAAATTATCCGCCAACCCGCAATGGAGCAGCTTCGTGGATTAAGCTCCAACCCTTCTTCTATATGGAGAAAAGATCTTCGCTCAGCAGTGGGTTGTTTACAGGCTGATACAGTACACAGTAAAAGAAGTTTATTATAACAATTATTTAAAAATAATCCCTTTTTAAATGTCAACCGAAGTTCTGCTCATTTGTTTTAAATTACAAGAATTTAATGAAAATGAATGTTCCGATTGCATGACAATCTTATCGATGTTTTTTTTAGATTTTATTATTGATAGGCTGTACTATATGTAGTTGTGGAATATTGATCTTATCGAATAAATTCAGTTGTAATTGATTTATTGTTAATTACCTTTTCTAGTATCAATCGTTTATATTATAACGATAACGGCAATCTATATCTATACTTATAATCGAATGTAGCACGTCCAATACTATACACTGAAGATATTTAGAAAAATTGTTTTAGAGGAAACTCTTTGTTCGATACTGAAGTCAAATTGTATTTTGTTTTATTTTCGTGCAACACGCACGACCATGATGCAGACGAAACTAAAGAACGGAGAAAATTTATTTGAATGAAATTTAGAATTAGATTTGAGTCCTTACTACAAGCTATGTAAGCTTGGTTTATCCAACCAACCCAACCCTTTTTATCCCGAAATTCAGCACAGTTCAGATGATTTCAGATGGAAGCCAAAATGTGTCATGAACGAAGTCGCGGGTAAAGTTAGTCAATAAAATATCTATTAGAGATTTAAAAGTATAATGATAATATATGTGTTTATTTATTGAATATCGACAACATCTAGTGTCAAATGGTTCAGACAATAGACACGTCGTGTAGGTATATAAATCTAAATAGTTTGGAAAATCCAAAAGTGCACACCTCATAATCTCATTTTTCACAATAAAATTGTTAAAAACAATTAAACCACATCGAATTACACCGTGAAATGAAATAGTGTTCTTTTCCTAACTATACTGAAGCGTAAGAAAAAAAAGAACTCGATTAGTGAAGTATTTCTGTCGTTATCGTGACCACATGCTGACGTCCAAGACAACTTTTTTAAACAGTTTTTTAATTACTTTAAATAACGAAAACGACATGAAAAGTATCATGAGTGTTAAAAATAGTGCTTTTTCTTAATATGTATGTGTATACATTATTTTACAAGTGCTATATACCTACCACTACCTACCATAAATAGAGACATATTAAGTTCGAAAAATCACTTGTTTTGCGTGAAGTGATAATAGAACGGAGCCACCTCAACGCTTCGCTTATGTGGCGTGCAATAGCATCGTTGAATTTTGAAGTTATAAAATTTGAAATTTGTCTTATGCTAAGCGGTGATTTCACATTTTTCATTATTAAGCACACTTATATGTCAATGAAGGCACTATGAAACATTTAGGGCTTTTGTGCACTACAAGGAATTTTACTGTCCGACAGCCTGATTTTTTATGGTCCGATATAGCACGCCATATAAATACGAGTATATATACTAGTTTGTGCAATATACATAATTTTACCGTCCGACATTTTACTTTTCCCATTCATTTTTATTTTATTTTCATTCGTTTTTTATTCATACCACATCGGACTGTAAAAAAACGGACTGCCGGACAGTAAAATTCCTTGTAGTGCACAAACGGCCTTTTTCTTCTACCAATCCTCTGCTGAGTGAGGCGGATTATTCTTCAATCCTTCATTTGAATAATAGAAGCGTTTTCCCAACAGTGGAACGTTAGAGGCAGTTATAAAATAGTACATAAGCATCCAAAATAATATCACAAAGCAGAAAAATTTGTTTAAATACGCTTATCTCAAAATTTAAAAAATCTGGTTTAATTCGGTTTGAAAACATTAATTAGATTGACTTATAGAAACGACCTAATAAATGTGAATATTGATCATTTTAAGAAGTATTTATCAATATTAGATGCAAGTGAAACCTAGAGACACATGAACAGACATTTTATAAAACCATAAAAATATAGGTACGAGAATCTGTATATTTCTATTTCAATTACAGCCAATTGCTTTTAATTGTCGCTTATCTTTACAATCTTAATATGTTACATTGGAAAAAAATTATAATCGTCAAATATAAATTTGTCAGTTATCAATTCTTTTACGTAAACAGACAATTTTTATATTTGCACAAGATAGCGATAAATAATCGTACGGTTTATCATGTGTGATATTAATACGAACAATTTACTTCGTAAATCGACCGCAATGGATTTTTTTAGCTTATATTAGATGTCTTATTAATTTCATCTTCAATATTCGTTATAATGCTTTTAGTTGTGTGTTCTCTCTCCTCGTTTCGCCACCAGATGGCTTCGTTTTTTTAACATTTCGTTTGATATATATTGGTTTGTAGTACATGCTATCTATCAGAGATGGCGCTGTATGTAAAAAAATGACTTTCCCTATTTTCCTGCTATTCTGTTGAAATTTTTCCTGAATTTTGTTTGCTATAAACCTCACGGAACCCGAGACCTTTCCAACGAATGCAAAACCGTGGAAATCGGTTCGTGCGTTCTGGAATTATAGCGTCAGGAAGGAAAACCCGACTTATTTTTATATTATAGATTTTGTTCTTGCAATATTTAAATTGTAAAATAAAACTGTCGATAGTATCTAATTATGTCAGATTTCGTTTAATTAAAACAGTTTACAATGTAATAAGGTTAAAAACCAAACACCATCTTATAATCGAACTTCAAATAATGATTTATTTATTTATTTATTTCATTTGTTTATAGGTACTTTATTATACATCATAAATACATTATTAAGCATAGCTTAAAGATAGAGATTATGTATTACAACAGGCGGACTTATGACTAATTAACTATTTTTTCCAGACAACCCAAATGGGAAAAGGAAATATTCACACGAGATCGGGTAGGTGGTGTAGTTATATAATAAACTTACATACAAATGTCTACATTCTAATACTTATACAAAATACATATAGGTACATATAAATTAAAATATAGTATATATCGCTATTATAAAGTAATAAATATATCAATTAACAAAAATAATAATATTTAAAAATTAAATATTTATATTACTATTATATATTTTATATTACTAGCGGCCCGCCCCGGCTTCGCACGGGGCTATTCAACTAAAATTTAAAAAATTATAAATTTATATTTTTTATCATCTACACCTGCGTCGATACTGGAAAATATTTTATAATAGACGGATCGAGTTATCAAACATGTGTCAAAATAAAATGTAATTTGAATTAAAAGCACTAAGGAGTATAGATATCTACTTCGAAGGAAATAACTTTTAACCCCCTTTTAACCCCGTTAGGGGATGAATTTTGATAAAATTCGAAACACGTCTTCAATCAATTCTGTTAAATAATATTTATGCAAAATTTGAAGTAGATTGGACCAAGGAATCACGTTGTCCCATAGAAACTGCCCCCCCCCCTTTTCACCCCCTTAGGGGTAGAATTTCATAAAATCCGTTCTTAGCTGATCTCTACTCGGCGAAAGGAATATTCCTACCAAATTTCAAGACTACATTTTATTTAGAAAACGTTTACATAGAAAAAAGAAAAGGGCTGTTTTTAGGGTTTTCCCGGCAATTATTTTTCTCACCTTTTAAACCTTCCCTAGACCTCCACGCACATTTCAAGACCAATATAAGATAAATCTGTTCAGCCGTTCTCGAGTTTTAGCGAGACTAACGAACAGCAATTGATTTATATATATATATATATATATATATATATATATATATATATATATATATATATATATATATATATATATATATATATAAATTATAAGATAAAAACATTTAATACTATAAATACTTAATTCTAATCGTCTCCGTAATTTTTATAATAGATATCGTTATTTGATAGCGTTTTTTTTTGGAGGTGCTATGTGTATAATTGTATTTTTATAGTAAAACTATTGGTTATAATTTGTTTATTATGATATTTTGGTTTACTTTTAAAGGCTTTTTTTGTGTGACTTGATAATTTTCAAATTGACGATAATATTATTTAATTAAGTCTACATGTGTCAACATTTCATTTCAATAGGTAAATTAATAAATGTAAAGGAGAAATTTTTAGATAATCTATGTAAATATATATGAAAATTAAATCTATACTAATATTATAAAGCTGAAGAGTTTGTTTGTTTGTTTGTTTGGACGCGCTAATATCTGGAACTACTGATTCAAATTGAAAAATTCTTTTTGCCTTGGACAGCCAATTTACCGAGGAAGGCTATAGGCTATATAACATCACGATACGACCAATAGGGTCTGAGCAATAATAAGAAATGATACAGAAACGGGAAAAAATATTTTTTTTAGAGCTGCCGTTGCGACCTTTATTATTTCTCTTCTCAAGACATTTTTTGACTATAGTTCCACTTTTAAAGTAAATATAACACTACTCTTTTACAGAGAATTTTTGAAAAAAAAAAAAAAAACATTGAACGACGAAAATACGTTGAACGACCCAGGAATCAAAGCTGAGACCCCTTGCTCGGCAGAAACGCTTGCGACCACTCAACCAACGACGCGGGCACCTACTCTTAGAGTAATTGCTTAAAAATATTTAGGTACGTTGTTCTCTCAATTAACGCGGGTGAAACCGCGGGGCACATGTAATATAAAAAGATTCTACGCCTAAAAACCCTATCATAAGAAATTACATAGATTACTTTAATAAAGCAATTAATAACATGATAAGAGATAATATTATGTCGAGCTGATAATATTTTATATGTCTAAGTATTCACCGTGGATGCGTCTACGTATTTCGTTTGCTATTGTTATGAGTATAGGTATATGTAGTTCACCATCATGGATTCGATCTCAGTCATGACTAATGTTTACATAGGTCATATTAGTCGTATGTATATCCCCGGGCACGAATGTTTTGGTGACTACCTGTGTCGGACGGCCCAAAGCGAGCCGACGACTGAATATCACGATTGTGGCGCGGCGTTGGACTCTGCCCAGCACACCCTCGAGGTGTGCCCGAGATGGGCGGCGCTGCGTCAAGGGTCTGACGTCGGTCCTCGGAGGGGACTTGTCGCTCCCAAGCATCATCACCGCGATGTTCGGCGACGATGAGTCTTGGAAGGCGATGGTCTCCTTCTGCGAGACAGTAATGTCCCAGAAGGAGGCCAACGAGCGGGTGAGAGAGGAGGCCGCCGACGTGGCCTCCATCCGCGGGCGACGAATGGAGGTGCGTAGGAGGCGCTAATTAATGCGCCTCCAGTAACGCCCCTGTGCCCGTGTCGGGCCGGGATGGGAACCCGGTCCTGCTAGACACGGCATCGTCGGGACTGTTCAGAGGTGAGCCGGACAGTACACATGGAGGAGAAGTCTGGCCTTTTCGCCGAGGCCAGCCTGTCGCTGGAGGGATCCTGTTGCCTGCAGATCCGGGACCCTCCAATTAAAGCGGCTGAAGGCTCCCGCAGGGGTTTAGTACGGTATTGCACTCCCGAAGTGCCGAGTCCGACATAGGTATAGGACTGCCGACCCGGGCGTCCTGGATATCATCCGTAAATGGATTCCCCTGCGTCACAAAAAAAAAAGTCGTATGTACCTATATCTGGTCTGAAAGGCCACAATGGTGCAAACAACTGTACACCAACCAGCATGATGATAGGCAGCAGCGTCACCATACCCAGACACAATACACTGCACTAGTCGATCCGCTTGCCAAGGGTGGCGAGTATTGACAAACTCCCACAAAGATGATGGAGGATGCCTAACTTCAGCAGTGGATATCCAATGGCTGATGTGGTGGTGGTGTGATGCTTCTGTTTGTGCTATATAGGTACATATATAGAGTGG
Organism: Euphydryas editha; assembly: GCA_036937285.1. Lineage (NCBI taxonomy): Eukaryota > Metazoa > Arthropoda > Insecta > Lepidoptera > Nymphalidae > Euphydryas > Euphydryas editha. The sequence goes on along the minus strand of JAUPFZ010000022.1, from coordinate 789,516 downwards.
TGCTATTACGTAACTTTCGCGATCGCGAGGAATCGCTGTCGTGCCGAATTTCAATACTAGCTGAGCCTCACTTAGTATTGAAATTCGACATCAAATCTTTTTTTTTTTTTTATGCAGGAGGGAGCAAACGGACAGTCGTTTCGCCTAGTGACATCCGCTACATCAGAGGACTTGTACGTGCGTTGCCATCCTTTTAAATATGAGTATGCTCTTTGTTTCTCGCAATTGGGCAAGTTACATAATAGCCACGGATACTTGAAACACGATTTCGTTAATGAACCCGTCGAATGCCAGGTGCTTACTTAATACAATACCTCATTAATATTTGGTTATTAAGTTATAAAGTGTTTTTTTAGCCTACAATATTTTTGAATCAAAAAGTTTTTAATGCAAAAATAGTTTCTTAAATCAAAGCGATACCTCTTGAAATTAAAGTTTTCAAACGAACTTTTTGGCTTTATTACATTCTGTATACATAAATCTTCGAGTTCAGATATTTTTCGAAATAAATCTAGCTTAAAAATCTGAGACCTGTGTGCAAGTTTCAAACTTTTTTTACGTTCGGCTAAAAGTTTATCTTTTTAATGTCGTTTGGTTTTTGTGTTCATGTCGGTGTTTGTGTGTCTTGTGTTTGTTTACGGATCCCCGACACATGATTTTCTCATGCTGCTGGGTGATATTAAGTGTAAAGCGTTCATTTATTATTACGAGTTGTTAACTATATTAATTACGCTTTTAATATTTTATCTGCTAGAAGATATGCTCCTATAAGTTCATCATTTATTTATTCATACTTTATTGTACAGGCTAATATGCTTAAAGCATTCTCTACTATCCAATCTTAGAACGTACAAGAGCAAACGTTTGTAAGTTTACAAAATCGGAAATTGAGAAAATTTACTTTGTTTGAAAGGTAAAAAAAGATAATAAAATTAGTAACAATCATTATACATACATTTGACATACATATATACACATATACACACATAAAAACATATATAGATAGTATAGTAAAAGTTTTTTACAAAAAAAAAGCGATTTCACAAACGGTATAAGCGGTATAACGATACGAGTACAATAGGTTTTTCATAACAAAAAAGAAGCTTTTAACTGCATCTTTGTTGAAACAGAGGCGGGTTATACACATATTTAAAACAAGTTAAGTTTAAGAATTATTTCTTATTCTTTACTAGCGGCCCGCCTCGGCTTCGCACGGGTATTTAACTAAAATTTTAAAAATTATACCTACATTTATATTTTTAATCACCTACACCTGCGTCGATACTGGAAAATATTTTATAATAGATGGATTGAGTGACAGATTTATTATATCTATATATATAGATAGTACGGATGAAACATTTGAACTGTTTTTTTATTAATTATTTTCTCATTGATGAATACCATCTAATATATATAAATCTCGTGTCACAATGTTTGTCCTCAATGGACTCCTAAACCACTTAACCGATTATAATAAAATTCGCACACCATGTGCAGTTCGATCCAACTTGAGAGATAGGATAGTTTAAATCTCAAATTATAGTCGCAATTTTAATTTATTGCTAATTATTTGTCTGTTATTATTTGACAGTCACAATTATCTGTTAACTCCAAATGATTCTAAAAGATGTCGATACCTTTTGACTGGGTTGAGTAAGTAATCAATAGATGGCGCTGCTATGGTAAATCTACGAACGTGTCATATAAGCTACATTTTAACAGCATAATTACCACGTGTTGTTGAGGCTAAAGTATAAATTAAATTTATTTTTATAATTTTTAAAAATTTAGTTAAATACCCGTGCGAAGCCGGGGCGGGCCGCTAGTATTTTAATAAGTATTATTCCGGACGAAGACAAATCCAAAAACACAAAAATCATAAAAATCGTTCCACTCGTTCTCGAGTTATAAACGGTGTAACTAACACGACTTTATATATATATATATATATATATAGATTACAACTTAAATAGCTATAACCATCCAACTTTGTACAATCAACAAACAAATAACGACCAAATATTTTAAATTTTAACAACGAACAAACAATCAAGACCGTAGTACCCTAAAGTATTTAATTAAATGCAAAAAAGAAAAACAGTTTTCTAAATACGGGCGAGTGTCATTCTTTTGGCCGAAGTTTTGGTCAGCGCGATTCAGAAAATTATCTGCGCCATCTATCGTATAATTGTAGAATATCGTATTTATATTTAGTGACATTTAACATAATTAATATTTAACTTAATAGTATATTAATTGAAAATGATGTTTATCTAAAATATTAAAACGATTTCTTTTCCTATCCGATATGTTTAGTAAACTTTTAAGTTTAACAAAATAATAACTCGAAAATAAGTTTTGTGAGTTTTTAAGATTTCTTAGACCAGATGGCGTTGGCGGCGTAGGTACCTATTTCTATTTTCTTAAATATTTATTTTTAAATTTAATTACAATGAAACAAAAACTAAATTATACTGTGAGTTATTTGTAATTTGTATGTATTAAAGTTATTTACATTGGTTTTGTGCTTTTTACGTGATACGTGTTCAAAGAACAACACGATAAGAGATGGCGCTGATACGAAAAAATACGCGCTAATGAAATTTATTCTTGATGATATATAGTGTATTAATAAAACGGAGGTTTTAACAGATATATTATTTGTATAGATAGGGGCTACGAAAATTAATATTAACACTTATAGAAACTTGTTCTAAAAAAAGTTAAAAAAAATAATATAGGCTTATATTTATAATTTCCAAAATTACAGAATTCTGTACAAACTATTCTCCATCTCCCCAAATTCACGTTCATTAAATGCTGAAACATGTATTATTTTTTGTTATTAATTATAAGCCCAAATCAAATCAAATTAAAAATATACTTTATTCAATTAGCATTCAAAAGCACTTTTGAATCTTCATTAAGTATACAAAGTTTATAACATTTTTAAACTTTGTCTATACAAGTAGATGTCTTAGAGATTCGAGTTACTTCAGAATATATTATAATGTGCGTTAAATTAAATTATTTTATTTAATTAATCAACAAAGGAGGGGTATCGATAAGCTAATAAAAATGACCCCTCTAGAAAATTTTAAAAACTATGTGTTTCGAATAGTATGAGCCGTAAATAAAATAAAATTCATTTTCCAGAAATATCTTTTATTATGTTTTAGAATACAACTCAAATAAGTATGTAACAGTATAAGATATTTTGAAACTTAGATTTGTTGGTTTAGCATGCAACAAATTATAACTTACAACGAAAATCAAACAACATATTTTACAAATGATATCTAATTACGGCTGCGTCCTGCCCAAACTGACTCTAATCGATGTCACGTTGTACGTTAGTTTCATGTCTTTGATATTATGATAAATACCATACCACTGTGTGAGCAACTGAGCACAGCAACCAACAGTACGAGCTCCTACCTTACATTGACAATACCAACCCGAAATGTTGGTAAGATGATATTACTTAGAGGAGACATGTCGTGACTGTATTTTTATTTTTTACTATTATAATATTATTGTTTTCACGGTCAATGGCAATCGTGTAAAGTCCTTCAGCATCTATAACTTCACGCCTATCATAACAGGTTTACACCCAATGCGATAGGGTGGCAATCAAGCTCAATACTTAAACATTAAACACTTGTACCTTAATCATTGAGCAATTATTACTTATTATAAGATAGAAAATACATAACAACTTTTGCGAACTCACTGATTCGATATGAAAATAATATGTCGAGTCTGTCAAGTACGTTACTTAATTATGAATTGTTCGGGTAAGAGGTGTCTTAGCCAACAGGTTGGTCCTGGCCGTCGGCACTGCCAGCAGTGGTGGACGACTACTACTATGACTACTGTTGGTTAATATATAATATTTAATAATAAAATATCTGTACTGTCAAAATGTGGAACCGTTGCGTTGTAAGTTTGGGTACAAAATGAAGAAACATATGTTCCTACTGACCTCTGTCGTATCCATACGCTTGTCGCAAACTGTAGGGGCTCGATGCAAATCTGTTGACCGCGAGCTGACTCCTTAGTATTTGATCAGTTTTCATCATATGTTCATTGTACAGGTTCATCGGAGGCCTCGTCTCCACTGGGTACCCTGTCTTCATCCTATAAGCCGGCCACGGCATATTAGCCTTTATCGGTGTGGGATAAAGTGGATATGTGTTCCTTCTCTGTTCCAAATTAACTTTCATTTTCGTCAATTCGAGTTCCCTCTGTACTTCCGTCATAACGTTGAATTTCGTTTTCATTTCATCGTATTTGCTGATCGGTTTCGTATCATAGTCACTACGCCTCGAAGCCGGCTGTGCAATGTTGATCACATTTTTAGAGCTTTTCCCGGAATCGCTCAAAATGTCCGCTATTAAAAATGACTTCTTCTGCCGGCACTCGCACATTTTAACGGTATATTCAGTACTGGCCAAATAATTATCGGTAATATAGATATACGTGTTGTAATTGATAGCTACTAGTTTAATGGATATGGCTAATCTATTTGTTCCTGATAGCTGATAGTGTCAATCTTTAGGAAAACTTCGTAAACCATTATGGGCTTTCTTGCGTTCGTCCGAAGGTAGGTTTTGGCGTGTGTTAAAATATGGACGATGTACAAATTGTTATGGGTTCGGGTATGTTTTGTATGGGCTTTTACGGTTGCGGTGACAGGTAAAGATTAGGTCATTAGGTGTTGAAGTGTTATAATGTACGGCAAGTATGGGTCATTGAGAGCTGTCAGTTGTTGTGTACGTATTTAGGGTGGGTGATGTTATCTCGTGAACCATCAGTAATATAAATTGTTTGTTTTTAAATAGTTTAATAAATATATTTTGACTAAATTTCAATTTTTAAGTAGAACAAAAAATGCGTCCTGATTGTGGTTATCTCATAATATATACATGGTATTCAAAGAGATTTTATTTATATATAGGTATATAAGCTTACAACCATCAGTTGTATATCATGTTCTAGTTGGGAGTTCAGTATATACAAAACCGGGTGGCTTATTTAGTACTTACATGACATTCTCATAAACTTTTATCCGAATAAACATCTCAAACTCAACGGACGGAGTAGGATGAAATTCTATGTCAGAGGTCTGGAAATACACACAACACAAGCACAAAAATGCCCATATCACGACAATAATCCATATGGCCTATACAAAAATTCATCATATGCGGTCATCAAACACGCGACCGCTAGCACAACATCCATTTATTGTGACTACTGCACCAACAGATACAGATGTAATATATCTAAGTGCATGATGATCATATTCATAATCATAAAAGAACAGTTGCATTTTTATGAAAACATTAAATATGTAATGTTAATGCATAAAGTAGAGTTAAATGTTGCTTAAATGGAAACATTTTAATAAATTGTTTTCATACGCAATAACAACGTAATGAATGCGGAATCCGTCTGCCTTCGCCAGGATTTCGTTTAGCCACAGATTAGTTACGACTAGAGCTTTCTTAACAAGATGTTAAACTTAACTAAGTTCACTCGCTAAACATAAAATTGTTTGTTTCCATATTACAAAATTTTGTCATTGTTATAAAAGAAATCACATTTTTTTCACGATTCTTTATCAATTAAACGGTTAAAAAATTAACTTTATGCTTATAAGCCTTAAGAAAAATTAATTTGTTTACTTCTTTCTTAGTCATTAACTATAAGGCTTCTGAACTGTTTTTAAAAATTCTTTCAATATTAAAAAGTTAAATACAGTAAGATTAGAACCGTTGCCGTGTGATGACTGGTAGAGGAGAATAGTCCCGATCTCTTTCTTATTGAGGCGTCGTAAAAGGCCTAAAGTCCTAAAGCCGCTGGTGGGAACAACTGTACACCAATGAGGATGATGATGGGCAGCAGCGTAACTATATCCTGATTCCTGCCACAACACACTGCACTCGCTAACCTGCATTCCAATTTCCAAGCGTGGCGAGTATCGGTAAACCCCGCCAAAGATAATGAGGGAGGCCTATGTTCAGCAGTGGCTATCCAACGGTTGATGTGGTGATGGTGGTGTAAGGCTAAAACATCACAATACGACACATAGTATTAAAATGGTAGTCGTAAATGTAAATCAAATAAAACCGCGTCTCATGTAGTAGGTACTATTAATTATTAGTTAATAAAAATGGAATATTCCAATATGGCACGTTTATCAGTTGGTCGATGTCAACCACATCGATCTTTAGATTGTACGACTATGTCGGAAATATTGGCGACTCCAAATAAATGGAGTCCTCGGGATTCATAATGAAAGCCAAGTCATGATGGATCGCATGTTATTTCCACAGGAGGATCGTAACGCTTGAGTGTTCGGTACAAAAGAGACTTACTGTAATCGTTACATTGCTTATATACCCTCTTTATAAAATACATATAACCATAGCACTAAAAATATATAACAAGAATGGTTTGATTAATCTTAAATAAATATTTAATCAATAAACACCTTAATGTAAAATTAATTATTACATATTCAATATATTAAGACATGAAATTGATAAATATTTATATTCGCGGCCATAAATACTTTGAACCAGTATTATCATCTGTTTAGGGACTCTAGGGTCGTTCCTCTTTTGTGGGGAAGCCCTCATGATACTAATATTAATTATTAACATTATATCGATTACTGCAAAAGCTTACGATATAATATTAGGAAAGTTTGGATGGATATTTATTACTCTTTCGGGTAAATATTATAAAATTGATTACAATGAAATTTGGTACATAGACAGCTTGAATCTAGAATGACACATGGGTTACTTTTTATTCCGACATTCCCACGGGATCGAAAGTTGCTCGGGTAAAACCGGGAGGCGCAGCTGTATTTAATATAGTCGATAATTTTGTTTATTATACTTTTAATTTACTTTTCTATTACTTGTAATATACAATTAGTATTTTTATCTAAAAATCTGGTAGCGTATAAAGATGTTTCGCCGTAAAATCGGTTCGGTTGTCGATTTTCCGCGAACTTTTGTTTTTTGTTTTTATTCCCAGATTGAAGCAAATAATATTAATCGGATTGAACAAAATTAATTTTCGCAAAATGATAGCGTATTTAAAATGTAGTCTGAATTTATTTATGTTTTATAAATAAATTATTTAGGATTTCAATGTAGGTATATAAAATACTTATATAAGTTGTTGTATGTTAAAATTTCATTAATAGTTTTATCATTATAATGCGTTTCATCATTATCATCATCATAACAGCATTGGATATCCACTGCTGAACGTAGACCTCCCCCATTTACCTCCAGAGTGACCGCCTGGACTCTATATTGCTGGTCAATTTAAAGTCGGTTTGGCCACTATTCGCCACGCTTGGGTTGGAAGCACAGTATGTTGTGACAGGGTATGGTGAGGCTGTTGCTCATTACCATTTTGTTTAGTGCACAATAGTTTTCACTATTTTGCCCTCAGTTGCCTTTTACGACAGCACGGCAAGGACGAAGTCGAGACTATACTTCTCTGCCGGTAACCGCACAGCAATGTATTTCCTATACTTCTAATTATTATTTACAGTGTAGGGGAACTGGCGTAATATCCCTTACATGGATTTGCGTAATAAAGAAACAAAAGAAAAAAATAAACTTGTGATCGTTTTGTGACTTTTCGTTTATTGCTCGTTCGTTAGTAAGTTACAAATTTGAATGGTATATCGATTCTATATAATCTGATTGGTTAGTGAAATTTAGCCATCTTGAATAGAGTAAAGCGCCACCGTCTGCTTCCTTAACTTGTCGGTAGATGGCACTACGGATGCCCGAACAACAGTAAACTGTCTTACAGAAATATGTTTCATGTAGACGTGAAATCCATACTAATGATAAAGCCTTAGTGAGACTAATTCTGTACATTGAATGTTATATAACAACAACAAAAACTTTTGTCTGACTGTTTGTCACTTCGGACATAAGTGATGCAGTAACCATTGACGTCGACGCAAGGAAAACCGCGCAGGTAACAAAGTAATAAAGAAAAATTTTAAAGTTGAACAAAATAATTGTAAAAGTTTCGATAAGGAACAAATTTATTTAGAGCTTTGTAGTAAAGTTAGTCTTAGTCTCTTTCTTCTCTTTAATGTTTAAAAATATTTTTTTTTATCAAATTTATTATTTTGTGAAAAAGAAATAAAATTAATTTAATTTGCGACACATATATTGCTGACAGACTATATATGACTATGACTCATAAGACTTACAACATAAAAAAAACTTAAACCTAAAATTTTATACACAAGAAAAGTAATTAAATAGTAACAATATTAATGATGTCTGTACATCAGTATACCGACACAAAAAGGAAGGTCACTCAGCATATGTTGAAATTCTGGGGCCAAATTTATATTAAACAACAAATTTTTCAGTGACCATGAGGGTACCATACGAACAACAGTGGCGGGCACATAAAAAACATATAATATAAAATAAACTCATAGCTTGCGTTATTTATACATATTATTATATACTTGCGGATGCTGGTATGTCTAAATACTGTTGGTGGTCTTCATCAACAAATAAAAGTAGCGTAGTTTTGAAGTATCTTATATTTGATATTTCAGGTTACAATTTACAAGTAGGAGGACTCTTCACACTACAGCTTACAGAGGCGTTGGTTATTATTGGCTGATGTAGTCCGCCTGTGACAGATTTATTTAGTCTGATTGCTAAACGACGATGACTCGGTTTTTATAACGAGGTGTAAATAACTCCCGGGACCTTCGACGTATGCTTAGAAAAAACGAATTTTATTAGAAGGTTATGGGGTTCAACTATGCTTACGAAACTACTATGAGTAATAGATTGATAACGTCATATTAAAATAGTGTTTAAATTAAAAGAGTATTGATCCCATAACCTGTCCTCTCGTTTTAAGGTCATCAGCTTTGCACTTATGACATCTTTAATTAAAAAGAAGTCCTGATCACTTACGCCGGCTTAATGGAAATATGCAAAGTAATAAACACACATACATAACAATCATTATAATCATCATATCAGCCATTGGATATCCACTGCTGAACGTAGGCCTCCCCATCGACCTCCAGAGCGACCGGTTCGTAGCAGCCTCCATCGTACAGCTTCCGGCGACTTTCCTCAAGTCGTCTGTCCATCTCGCGGGCGGCCGTCTGACGCTGCGCTTGCCGTTTCGTCGTCTCCACTCGAGAACCTTTATTACATAACAATACTAATGTAATAAAAAATAGTAAAATAATAAATAGCAAACTAATACGTGAGTAACTTTATGTCAAGTTATTCCCCGGTTAGCATAAACATTTAATACGATGATGGCTGAAGGGGTAAAATGTGTAACTGCGTTGATTATAAATATCTCGTTCAATGGTCACCTGTAAGGTGAGTAACCTGTGTTGGTTTCCAGGGATACATACAACACGAGAATCATCTGAGAGCATTTGTCTTACTGCACCACCCCATTCTCAGTCGTAGTTTTCTCTTTTATATTATGGTAGGTAGAAATGAAATAAAAAATAGTTAAGTACATATAAGCGTTAAGTTTTATAAATTACGTAGTTATCTGATAATATTTTTATAGAAAATAATTTTAATGTTATTAAAATATTTGTTTGTTTTAATTATTTCTCTGCTATAAATACTCTACGTCACCTCTTGTAGTATCTCTCAAACGGATTCCTCTCGAAAAACAAAAGGGGTGAACTTGCAACCAACCTACCCTGTAATTAATGGCGGGAGTTTTTCTACCTTTTGTTACGGAAGGGCAGCTAATTGTCTCTAATTAATTGGGGCTGCGTATTTTTAACCCCTCTCTTTATACCCTTTGTCTTCGTACAGATCAGAACATTATATAAACTCGTAAAATATCTCAGAGCAATATTTGCTATATTACGTTCGCTTAAGTGTGATTTTCGTTTGAAGTATTTTTTTAAAAGATATTGTATTGATTTGTTGTTCCTGTTCAAACAAGGGTCAAAATGGTAGAGCTAGCTGAGATTCATGATTTAGGAGTCCTAATTGGTCCTTTATTGTTTTGTTCGTTAGTTTGTTTGTTTTTGATGGATCCGATGGTTTATTGATAGCTTTTGTTAATCGTGAGGCATTGAGTTCTTATGCTTGAGCGGCTTAAGCGTTTCGGTCTACAGTTTGGAATTAGTTGTAGTTGATTTATTTCCATGTGAATATTTTAAACTTGACTAATAAGACTTAGCCTTTTGACATATTATTATTCACATTGGTTGTTTACGGGCTGGTTTAGTTCAGGATACTTCAAGGCTATGTCTTTAGTACCGTAATACATACTTGCAGTGTTCACATACTGCTTATTACTATAAAACGTCCCACTTCTGAGCAAAGACCTCTTCTCCATATAGGAAAAGTGTTGGAGCTTTATCCACCAGGCTGCTTCACTATGGGTTGATGGATAATATCCCTAACATGAGTAATGATCGTTATCAGGTGTATATGACGGTTTTATGTGCTCCCCAAGTTACGATGGGGAAACCCACAAGGACATACACCCAGACTAGAAACGAATATTTGAAGCAATATAATGTCTCTTGAGCGGAAATCTAACCCGCGACCGCCGGCGTTAAGGCGACTACTCGCACCACTACACCAGAAAGGTTGCCATAAACAAAAACAAAAAAGTTTAAAACAAAAACTGGTCTTAATATAATAAACACATTATTCAGGGTTAAAAGCTCTATCTTAAAAAATATTATGTAGTTAAATATTTTACGATTACACGAACTTTACGTGTCTGAAATCGATTTGACCTTGACCAGTTTGTAACTTACCCCTAGGTATATTATAAAGAAAAAGGAGTTATTTATTTTATAAACTCAAAAACTACTGAACCGATTTCCATAATCCGAATATTCCAATAACATAATGCTACATTAAACATAAGTACAAAAACATAAGTTATGTTTGTTTAAACAATGAAGTATTGAAACAACGCAGGTGAAGTCGCGAGAAGTGGCTAGCCATTTATAAAAATTCTTCAATTACCGGTACATAATTTAATTGGTGAATGAAATAATATATTAAAATTTGCAATTGAGATTTACAAATAACAATTAGCAGCGCAAATTATTGCTTAAACATTTGAAGGGTGAAAAGAGTTTTTGGAAATAACCTAAGGAATTAAAATTAGGGATGAAATTTTATTTAAGTTACAAAACTTTAAAAAAAAACAACTTTTTAAGCTTGTCTTTATTTTCCTAAAAATAGAAGATAAAATTAGATTATTAATAGCTGGTTACTTAAATCAATTTTAGTAGTTATGTACATATGTCTTTAAAAAGATGATTCAAATATTTTAAAGTATGCTTGTAGGTATGTTTTGATTTTATTAAAATTGTTGACATCCGTTTGACATGACGTTTTGATGTAGGAGTGCGAAAGTTCCATTTAAGCCAACGGTCACGGATTCCACTTCCGATCATAGCACATATTTTTGCTCAAATAATATTTGTTTCTGGTTTGAGTGTCTTTCATAGAGTAACTTCTTCTTAGAGTGACGTCTTACAGGTTAATTCAGTACAGTACAATTCAATACAATCCGATTATTGCTAAGAGGAAACTATTATATACTCTATAGCGGAAACCTCTTCAGTAGCGTGTATAATGGCTATCATTTTAACGGTTATATTAGTCATGTTTACGTAAAAGAAAAAATGTATTCAGTTATCCAAAACAGCTAATCGGTTAGCAAATAGTGTATATCTATAAATCAATCAGCAATTATTGTAGTACCTACTATACGTTTTATATATAAAGTTTAGTGTCCAGCAGTGGGACGTTTGCTGACTATTTCTAATCGACTTTGTCTATACGGCTAGTATATTCAAATGATAATAACTTTACAAATCTTAATACGATATAATCAATTTTTATTATTACGTAATAACCTATTGTCTGTCGTAAGTATAAAATCATTTATCACATCCAAATAACATTGTTACACAATTCATCTAGATTCAAGAACAATAAATCGATATCTTTTCTATCGTCCATAACGACAAACACACAAATCAGAAACACGAATACGAACAAATAAAATGCACAAATTAATTTGTCATATTTATTATACGTTGCCTGTTTACATAAATACACGTTTTGTTAATGTCAGTATAAAAAAGCAATGGAAAGTTTACAAGTTGTTGTTACAATTGAGTTACAATGCGGTGAACAGCGGGTGAGTCGATATAATGGGCGATTACTTAAGAGCCGGCTGACAGCCCTAAGGGATTATAGTGTTTGCTACATTAATATATCGATAATTGTTTTAATTTATACATAGATTTATATTTATTAAATTTTGTGTCATCGATAAAATTTTGATTATCAATAAATAAAATTACATATGGCTTAGAGCATATGGCTTATAAAGAGGAAATAAATAATTTATTTGGTTTGCAAATACCAGTCTCAAAGATATAGATAGATAAAGATAAATATTATCTAATATTTTTAATTTGTTAATAAAAAAAATTGTAGGGTGGAAAAAGTACCTGGATTTTAATCGAAATATTGTAGCTATAAGCCCGAGCTGGCACCGAATAATTGTTGAAGTGCTTTTCATTCATCCATGGTAAAAATTTTGAAATCATCCTAGGAAAGTGTGATTTAGTCAACAAAAAAACAAGAAATCATTTCTACAATACAAGAGAACTTTGATTAGCAGTGAGACATTAAAAAACTATTATTAAAAAAATAATTACATTATTGTATTAATTCAATTTAAAACAATTTAAAATAAAAATAATAATAATATGTATTTATTTTTTAATATTTTATTCAATTTCATGTTTAATATTTGTTATCGTTATGATTCCTGTTATTGTATTGTGCTTTATTGACATAAGTATTAAGAATATTTCATTTTTTATATCAATTCAATTGTTGACTGTAAAAAAACACCATTATGAGTTGAATTTGTTATAAATTATGTAGTTTGTAATGTTGTGTTTAGTTATAATAGGGCTTCAGCGTTAAAAAAGATTTTTCCATTTATATTCTATTATGCATGCTTATCTATCTTAAGCCTGTAGCTATTCCTATTGAATAAAAATAAAATAAATAAATAAATAAAATAATAATAATTGAAATAGTTAAATATTTCGATAACGTCCTCGACCACATCACTAAGACTATCTTGCAAAGCATTGTATTGATTTTGAGTCTATTTTTATTCGGACGGCCCACCTGGGTTGCATAAGCCGTCGAGTTCAGATGTCATCTAACAGCATGTGTGCCCACACAAAACAGCAACATATAAATAGAGACGGGTTATATCCATATAGGAAATATGACGTGTCTGATCTGTTAAAGGAAAAGCTATTTTATTTTCTTAGTCGTAGAGTTCAATTTTAATCAAACAGTGGCTCTGTTATAGGCAAAGTGGGGTGTAAGCATGTTCTTTGTTATAATTTGATCTGTTATTTGTTTTATAAAAATGTTTAGAGTTTGTAGACATTTGATATATCTTTCTTCATAGATATAATGTATGCGTTCATTACTGAAGTTTCATTTTTCGATAAGTAATTTTATTAATTTCTAATTATGTGATAATGATATAATTGATTATTATTAAGTCAATGTGACATGACATGTGTCATAAGTAGTATGTGTACATAAACTATAGCCGTATATATAAATATTATTACACCCAGAATTGGGGTGGGAATTAAACCCACATCCCTGGAGCTGGAAGCAGGACCATTGTTAACTGCGTCACCGGCCCATTATAAAGGTAGATTTTTTTGCTTTGTGTTTTATAAATAGTAATATAATTAAATAATAACTGTTACCACTATATATATATTTTTTATAAAATAATATATGTACTGTTTTTTATTTATGTTATTTTTAACAAAGAATTAAGAAAGCGCTATTCAATCGTAATATTTAATTAATTGCAGAAATATTTTTACATATTTTTTGGCGTCATTTGATATGACATATAAAATCTTATTATACATACCGTCATATATCTACTCACGAATATTATTTTAAAACAAAATTAAGTACTATTAAATAATATATTTATTTTCTTCCATGGTATTTATTCTATTTGAGTGTAAATTAAGCATGTCTCTATAGACCCCATGGCTATTTATATGATCTCCGTCAGTAAAGCGACCCTCGACGAATAAATCAATGCACTCAAGTATAGATTATCGTAAAATAATAATAAAGATCGCATTTTAGGCGTGTTATGTGGAGACGAGGTGAGTGGGACCGAGTCGAATGTTTGACTCATTTTATTCTACCCTATAAACGTGAACAGTTTGGAACAAAAACATATATTTTTTACTTTATAGTGGGTTCCGTATTATATTAAAAATTAAGATTGTCGCTGTCATATCAGCCATTGGATGTCCACTGCCGACAGTAGTCATTCCCTATCGACCTAAAGAGCAATTGTTGGTCAGTTTTGCCAATATTTGCCACGCTTTTCAGGCGGGTTGGCGAGTGCAGTGTATTCCGGCAGGGTATGCTGACGCTGCTGCCCGTCACCATCTTTTTTAGTGCACAGTTGTTCGCACCATTATGACTTTAGTCGCCTTTTACGATATCTCATCAAGAAAGAGATCGGGATTATTCATCTCTGCTGGTCACTTCACGGCTAAACAAAATTAAATTACAATTAATTTATTTAAATATGGTTTTAATGAAAAAAGACTTAGATAGTTAGATAAATAATAATAATATTTAAACATTTTACAATTCACACTCAACTGTGCCCCGCAGAATGTAAAAATATCTCACCTTTGCTTTATCTAAAAAGAGCATACCAACAGAACGAGAGTTTTGTGTTAGGATACATTCTTGTGACCTCATCGATGGATGTAGCTCCGGTTGTCAGTGTGCGAGTCTGAATAAAACACATAGTCTTACGTACTTGGGTGTTATTATTGATGAGACACTATGTTGGAAAGAACATATAAGCTTACTTTCGAAAAGAGCCAGGAAACTAATTTATGTTTTTAAGATATTACGCTATATAGCTGATTTCCAACTATTAAAGAAAGTATATTATGCCTTGGTTCAATCGATTCTAACGTACTGTATTACATCTTGGGGAGGGTCCTATAAAACATATTTAATAAAACTGGAGCGGGCGCAGAGAGCTTTGCTAAAAGTAATGACTTTTAAATCATACAGATATCCCACCACTGATTTATATGCTGACTGTGATGTTTTAACAATCAGACAGCTCTTTGTAAGGGAATCTGTCTTGGACCAGCATAAAAAAGTAGTCTTTGTAAACGATGATTTGATTTCTCGGCGTAAAAATAAAGTTTGTGCCTCTTTACCATGTAAAACAAGTTTTATGAGAAAATTCCAGTATTACTTAGGCCCAATGCTTTATAGTAAAATTAATGCTCGCCTTAATATATACCCCTTGAGTAATAAAGAATGTAAAGATAAACTTAACCTATATTTAAAAACAATGAGCTATAATGACATTGAGTCTATGTTTCTAAGAATAACGTAATGTTGTACAGTACAGTAATTATAAAAACGCACACATACATCATGTATATGTATACACACAACACGCGCACACACACCCACATACACCAACACACACACACACACACATACACTCACACACACACACACACACACACACACACACACACCATACTAAACCTCGCACATACATTCATACACACAGTCATACACACAACACACATACATACACACTGTTCTTATGGAATATGCATATTATATAGTAAATGCCTAATAATAACAATGATAATGACAACATTATTAGTAATAATCTATAATATCAATCAAATCTACTTGATAGTACTAATTGTCGTAAGTTCGGAATTTTAGTGCTCACTCTGTTGCGCTCGGGCCGAGCGCTATAGAACTGATATTTGAATACCCTCGCATACTAAATAATGTTCTCTAAGCAACTTATCGTTTAATATTTTTAGATTTGTATTCTGCTATTTGGTTAGTTTTCTAATCACTCAGTTTAATTTTCACTGTAATGCGTAGTATTAAATTGTGTACATAAGTACAATGTGTAATGGAACGGAGGACTGGCATCTAAAATACAGGCCAGGCCTAGTTTAGATGCTAGAAGACTAGTAACTCAAATAAATAGACAGGTAACACTTCTTTGTAATTTACGTGGAATAATATTATGTGCTTGTGATGAGAGTCAATAAATAGTAGATAGTAAATAGTAAAATAGTAAATTCTTGCTGAGCTGAACATGTCATTTTTTATTTAAATTGTAAAACAATATATATTCTTCTAGTTTGCATTGTTGCTGCGAAATTTTGTCCGTTGTTTATTGTACATAAGTTCTTTTATTGTACTATTTATGTAACTGCAATGTTTTAAGAATGTATTTTGTTGGTGATCTAATAAATAAATAAATAAATAAATAAAATAAATAAAAATAAAAATAAAATCTTTTGTCGGGGGTTTTGGAAACACACAAAATAGTCATAAACGCTGAGAGCAAATATCTGTATGACCAAGGAATTTATATCATAACTGGAATGCTCACTTAATAAAATTGTATATTCAAATATGCACCTTGAAATAACTAACATAAAGTTGACATTTGTTTCCAACATGTAAAGTAAAAAAATCGTTTCAAGCATTTCGTTGACTACTGGTATTTTGTCTCTTTCTTACCAGTTGCCTTGAATCCATGGTAGAAAGAGATGCAATCCTTTTCTTAGGAACGTTTTTTTGAGCCCACGTGCGCATTCCAGTTAGTACCTATATAAATTCCTTGCTGTATGGCCTATTCAAACGTTTGTCATGTCGTTGTGAAGCCTATACCAGTCAATAATCTTTACACTATTGTTCTCTTATATTTACGCGAATTTTTATACAAAATTAAAAGTCTATATCGGATTTTATCGCGTTTATTTAAAACTTTACAGTTTAACAATACTTTAAATTATTTCCCGACGTTTCGGACCCTGTACAGCGTCCATGATCTCGGGAAATAATTTAAAATATTGTTAAACTGTAAAGTTTTAAATAAACGCGATAAAATCCGACTTTTAATTATGAATCTTTAGACTATTTAACGTCAAGATAATATTTCGGATTCCTTTGTTAATTCCTGAGATAATCACGCTTAAATAAACACAATTCTTATACATATTTTTATATTCTTAGATTTATATGTGTATTTACTAAAATAATTCTTAATAAAAAAGCAAAAAAAAAATCTGCAATATTTAATTTACACTTCATTTCTTAAAATAATAAATAAATAATATATTATAACATGAATTTTAATCATAATTTATAATAAAACCTCATGAACTTATGTAATTTATTCCCAATCTGAAAATAAATAAGTATTTAAGGGTTTTTGTGTTCGAAGGAACGCCATTTGTGAGTTCGTACTAATTTTATAGCTTTCTAGGCCGCTACCTGCATTCTTCATAAACGTTGACAGCCTTTTACTACCAATTAACTTAAATGATCGATGGTGTTTGTATGAGGTACTTTGAACCTTCTGTTACAGATAATAGGATATATTTCGCGGTTAGAATGCAACAGCTTATAAAAATACACTCACGTAGAGAATGTGTTTAGAATTTTTGTAATTAGTTATTTGTTAATAATTTTTTGAACATTTTTTGTTGTGTTTATCATATTAATTTGTAAATAAAATATATATTAAATAATAAATACATATACCTCGGAGAAGAAAATCATTTTTTTTAATTTATCGAAATTTAAAGCGAATGAAAACGTTTGGCGTAATTCTAAAGGTCTGTCGTTGTAAAAACTAAATTAGAAGTTGTAAATTGTAAAAACTACTGTACATATTTCAATTAAGTTTTGTTTCTAAAACACTTGTTTCTTATGTAAAAAAAATTGGTTGTCTGTAAAGTTGGTTTACGGATGATAATTTTATGTGATAACGTAATAAGAAAACGGTCATTCTCCAATTCGGCGTTCTTTGCCTAATCACCGTGACGTTTTTTATTTTTCACTGATTTTACTTAAAGACATTAAAATATTAAACAAATCAAAGATACAAATTCAATAATTAATGAGGCATGTAACAATTAATTGTGGTTTTCTAGATAATGAGACCTAAAAATTTTATGAGTATGGTAATTAGAAAAATTTTATATTTAATGTAACGGTAATTAGAAAACATCATCAAGCCTATGTAAAATATGATTCTGTCAATTGCTCATTACCTATTGCTTGATGATAAGATACTTTCAGTGTAAGATGATGACAGAGCACTAGATGGACGCGGCTTTGATGTGGTTAAAGTAGGTTTAAAATTTGGTTTCTTCTTCAAGGGAATTAATTCTTTTTCAAAAGAAGTCTATTGCAGAAAAATCTCGTCTTGCTGATTATTTTTTATTTATTTAAGATTTTCGGAACAATTTTGTACTTTTTTAATGTACCTTTTTTGAGCGCAGCGAGTATGATAAATCATTGAGATGTGACGTTGACAGAGTTTCAAGAAGATCTGTTATATTGTTATCAAGCACCTCTATATCTACAGTCACTTCTCGATTGTTTCCAATTCTCCCTTTTCCTTTTGTCTTTTATAGTAAGCTTTGAAATTTTCCCTATTTCTTTTTTGAGTTTTCTTCCGGTTTTTTGGTGATATTTCGCAGATAGGTAGTATTTTTTTAAATCTTTTTTCTTTTATTATATCTTTCTTTCTCCTTTTCTTTTGATTGCTGTTACAAAAAAGGGTCATTTTTAATTCGTTCTCGGCGTTATCGGCAAGTCTTCTCTTTTCTTTAACTTCCTCTTTGGTCTTTTTGGGTTTTCCCATACTATAAATTAAATAATTTGATGAATGGTCAGCATATAATATAGACATATTTACGGACAATGGTAATAATAATCTGCGAAAACCGCGGGAAAACTTTCTATTGGTACGACATCGCGGTTGCAGTTACTAAACAAGTATTATTTTTTCATACAACGGTAATTATAAACATATGGTAATTAGTATACGGTAATTAGAAAACGATAGATTTTCTTAAAAATGTCGAAAACCGACACAGTATGCAAATACTAGCTTATTACAACGTACGGAGGCCAAAGTACTGTCTCCATTTACATGATCAACTTGGGTCTATCTTAAAAATCAAGTATTAAAATAAGAACAACGGTAATTAGTAAAGTTTTTAACCAAGGCTACGGTAATTATATACTCACGTGCTTCATTGGCGGTACACTAAAGTTAGAGACGTGCAACTGCTGATGGGCCTCGGCACACCTGAGGAGACGCGACGAGTACGGTAGTGATGTACCAAATACTTTTATTTAGGGATGTGCACCCGAGAACAGCAAATGTTACGGCAATTATAAATTTCCAGATGACATGCGATTACTTAATGATAATTATTTGTAGACTGGTTCTATTGAGTCCATATTTTGTTTTGCGATACACGTTACTTAATATCGTTTAAAACTTTGAATGGATCAAAGTAAATCTGTACGTTATAAAAATTACAAGCAAATTTTAAGATTAAGTCGGTGTGCGGACACGCCACGGTAATTAGAGAACAGAGGTTCTTTAAACATAAGTTAAATTAATTTAGTCTTAATTACTTAAAACAGAAGCCAATGTTTTTTTTTTACAGCTAGATACGGATGCTATCTAATATATTTAAAAAAAAGCATGATTGAATATGATAATATTACGGATTATACAAGCCCGGACACGTAAAATTTGCTGATCGGAGAATGGCCGAAAACATTGATAAAAAATTACATACTTTTACGAATTGAATTATTATCACTAAATTATCATTGCTTTGTATAATACAAAGAAGGAGATTAATTTGATTAATTGAAATTTTTTCGATAAATAAACATTTATTTGCACTCGTTAATTCCAATACTTTTATTTATATTAAATTATACAGATTAATTACAAGTAACAATATGCTATTAACAATTTATCTATAACTTATGTACATGTGATATTTAAGATCCTCCAATATGTGTTATTATTTTTCATTCACAAGCCGAACGCTTAGGCCGATCGTGCCTTTCTATCGCTTGTTTCGCGCTCTCGGTCGCAGAACGTGACAATGAGTCATGCTTTTTAGTCGCCGGCGGCTTTCATCGGCATTGTCACGTCAATAATACTGCATAATTATCTTAATTTAAAATAATGTTATAAAATTTTTAAGAAACAACGATTTTTATCCTAACTACGTGTTCAGTGATGTGTGTTTTCTTGCCATGGAGTTGTTTTGATGTTATTGTCTCTACATACTCTCTTAACATGAATCAGTGGAATTTTCATTACTTATGTTAATGAAGCTGTATTCACTACATATCAATGAATTTCAATATCTCTCTCGGTCGTTTGCTTCATTGCTGAAGGTCGTGTCCACTTTGATCCAGGGTCTGGGTCACGATCTCTGTGAACTTTCTCCAGTCCGTCCTGTCCTCTGCTTTCTTCAGGGCTGCGGTCACTTGGAGACCAGTGAGGTTGGTAACATGATCCGACCAACGTGTGGGGCAGCGGCCACTTGGTCGTTTCCCTTTTACTTTGCCAAGCACCATCAGCTTGTCTAGGCTGTCAGGCTGCCTTCGCGCTATATGACCAAAATAACGGAGGACGGAGGAATTTTAATAACAAGTTAGTTAATACTCACTAATACACATACACATATTAAATAATCAAATCTGTGGACTTTGATATTCACATATTCATACATTGAATACTTAGTCATTAATTTTATTCTTCGTGGTACGATTCTCATGTTGATAAAAAGTTAATAGTCACTTCAAAATTAGTGAAGTGACTATTAACTTTGATTCATGTTTAGAAAGTAAAATTCATTGTTAATATAATAATAAATGCAGACGAAGTTACGAGCATCAAGTAGTATATGAATAAATGACTGGCCCGTGGCGCAGTTGGCAGTGGCCCTGTTTTTTGCTCCAGGGTTGTGGGTTCAATTCCCGCCTCGAGTCTGGGTGTATTATGTATTCATTTATATATGTATTATTAATATTTATTTGAAAAAATATAAGTATCAGTCAACTGTTACCTAAAACACAAGCATTAAGTTGCCTACCTTAGGAACAGATGACCATGTGTGTATGTTAAGCATATTTATTTATTTATTTAAATTTGTCACATGTGTAACTTTTATCACAGATAGTCAAGTTAAAATGATACAGATTAAATATAATTAATATGTAAAATAATAAAACAATTATGTTACCGATCGTCCTGAATAATGAAAATAAAAACATCACGATGAAGACATGGACGGTTTTTGTGCGTGTTTTTTGTCGAGAGACGATTAACAGACTGAATTTTTAATTGCTCGCTCTTAATTGTTTGAAAGGGTCTTTTGGGCCAACCGATGTAAGTTATGCGGTGTTTAGTGGATGAGTAACGTTTTCGATGATTCTATTTATTTATTTATTCACTCTTCTTGCATACCTGTATACAAAAGTAACAATAAATAGAATTGAAAACAACTTGCATTTGTTGCAATAAGCGACCTTATAGAATACAGCGATGTTTTCCAGGCAAACTTTGGGCAGAGTTTTTTTTTTAAATGTATAAATGTTGGCTCTAGCGGCCTTTACAGCATCACCGGTGGGAGTGCCGAGTACTAAGATCCAGCCATGTGAATGGGGAGCTCTCGCTAGGGCTCAGAATAGACGTTCGTCCTAAGGGTGTCTCCTAGCGAGATTGCACCTCGGTTTAGAATGTCATCGGAGTGGATTTAGGCAGAGGACTTGTATATAAACTATGGCAAACGCAAAATTCTATATAAAAATATAAGTAACTAAATAACAATAGATGCTATAGTTAATGTAACATATGTATATACATACATATATGTAATTTTGATTTTGAATATTTAAAGGAAATAGACATAAATAATTTATTTACTTATTTATTTATTTAATTCTGCAGTGCGAAATACAATATAATATCTTACAAAAGATGGGTTCAATCATCGATCAATAATAGGCTTATTGATCGAAGGGTTCAATGCTAATAGCGTTGTCTACCAACCAATCTAGTATCTTATATATTGTATGTTTGTTGTAGAGTAAAAATGAAAATTGATCAAATTAACATTTAAAAGGCGAAAAAGTAATAAGTAAGAAATATTATGAACACATGCAATAAATACACATATACATACACACATTTTTCCTCTATGTATCATAGACCACAGGTGTTGATATTAACTATTAAAAATATAATAAATATATCAAATGATGTGTTTTGTCCGATGTTTTATACTTCCTGTCTTACACCAAGGAACCTTCACTGACTTTGCGATGCGACCTTAAAATTAATTATTTATTTATATATATATTAAAACATTTTCTTTTAATATTATTAACGCTATTTATTTAATTAATTTGTAAAAACTTTCTTTATATAGGTAACTGTCACATTTCTTGACATCTTTCAAAATTTACATTCCGAAGCGATATTATAAGTTGTAAAATTACGATTCATTTTTAAAAGTCTACATAAGAATTATACATTATTTTCGTTCTGAAGCTGAAGAAGCTTTTTGTTTAGTATAAAATATTTATACTTAATTGCACTTCAAAAACTGTACAGTAATATATGACAAGTGTAAGATCTAGTCTATCTATGGATATGCGAAAGAGCGTCGTATAGCGGGGCCGGACAAAGAAATAAATAAATGTTTAACATACACACAAGGTCGTCTGTTCCTATGGTAGGCAACTTAATGCCTGTGTTTTAGGTAACAGTCGACTGATATGCATATAAAATATACAAATATTACACCCAGTATCGGGTGGGAATGAAACCCTCGACCCTGGAGCGGGAAGCAAGATCACTGCCAAATTCAACAACGAGCCAGTCAACAAATAATGCAAGATGTAAAAAAATAAACGAAATTTAAAAAAAAAAACAACTTTAATATGTAACTATTATATTTTAATAACAATTATTATACTAATAATATAAAACTATATTTTAATTTCGAATTTTGACAGTCCACGATTCGTAACGATTGTTGTTGTCGTTTCCCATTACTCATTGATATGTAAGGCTTTATCGTCGGCGTGTATGTGTATGTATGATAAGTAACTATTAACAACACTATTAAGTTAATTTATTTTTTATTGTCCGTTTTATTGGCTCGTTAAATGTCGGCTTCTCGGAACTTAAGTTACTTTTAACGCACAGACGGAAACCGTATAATTATATTATTAAATACGTGCTTTGACAGAGTTCATGCTATTACATTAGGTATTCGTTATTTAACCTTTTTAGACTTAGGCACTCACGCTTTTTAAACTAATTTAATTTTTTAAAATAAAAACGAGTAAATATCACGATATAGTTTTTTTGACGATTTTATCGATATTTCGGACCAATTACATGTTTCGTGGTGACGAAGAGATTGACTCTCGTTGAGACTGAGTATATTGTGGTAGAATAGTCCCGACCGCTTTCTTGCCGGGGTGTCGTAAAAGACGACTAAGGCCATAGTGGTGCGGACAACTGTACAACAACTTGGGTCTTGGATGGTGATCGCTGATGTGGTAGTAGATTTTTCCATTCTTCCCTCAAAGGCCCTTGAATACATTTATATCAGCAGCCTGAAACAATCAATCAAATATCGTGGTACGTGGGTACGTACGTTTTTATGTTTAAAAATAAACTATTCATTACTTATTTACTAATTTGTAATTATGGTTTGTACTTGCTTAGGCAGTATACATACTAAGAATGGCATGATACAGAGAAGATTATCATGGTCCTGATGAAGGATGACAGGAACTGAAAGATGATACGCAAAATTGTGAAGCGTCTCACGTTTTTCGGCCGTGTAAGTGACGAACAGACGCCTTGAGGAGAGTCGCAGGAAGCCGTTGGATGGAGGCTGCTTCGAACCGGTCGCTCTGGAGGTCGATGGGAAAGACCTACGTTCAGCAGTGGACATCCAATGACTGATGTGATGATGATGATGATGACGATGATGATGATGATGATGATGATGATGATGATGATGATGATGATGATGATGATGATGATGATAATTTGCAATAATAATATTAAAAAGCTCGTCAGTTAAGGGAAGTTTCGTGAAACAACTACATATTGTGCTGTATAGTAACTGATTGAAACATTCCAAAGAGAAGTGTTGGAGCTTAATCTGTCACACTGCTCGCCTGTAGCTTGGCGGATGTATGTACATGTCTCCGAATTTCTTCCGAAACATGCAGGGTTTTTTCACAACATTTTCCATTATCACGGAACCGAGGCGAATTTTTTTTACATATACACACACGGTCGTCTCTTCCTAAGGTAAGCAACTTAATGCCTGTGATTTAGGTAACACCCGGCTGATAAACTTTTTTTTTGCTGTAATAACACATAATATAAATATATATATTACACCCAGATTCGGGGTGGGAATCGAATCCACAACCCTCGAGCAGAAAGCAGGGTCACTGCTATCTGCGCCAACGGGACAGTCAATTTTAAATTAATAAAAATAAAAATTGAAAAGTATATTCAGCTCTTGAAAAACTTACTCATAGCGCTACTAGCTAGTCAAATCCACGACCGTATGTTGTCGATTAACGAGTTTTAATCATTGGACCATCTCGATTCACTTATATCAATATAGATTCTGATACAGGTAACTCTAGCAGTTATAATATACTTCGTAAATATTTTCAAGTAGAGTATAGGGTTAGGTTAAATAAGTAACAGTACAGAAAAAAGGAAATAAGTACAAAAGGCGGCCTTATCGCTAAAGAGCGATCTTCAAATCGATCAATGTGATAAATAATGACGAAAGAAGATAGTTAAATGATTTGATAAAGGCAAGGATTACATTTAAAGAAAACGTTGTTTTACAGGATTTTGAAAAGGAAAAATATTATTAATATTATTGTAATACCTACGTATAGCATAATAATATTTTTCTTTTA
This sequence comes from Euphydryas editha, assembly GCA_036937285.1. Taxonomy (NCBI): domain Eukaryota; kingdom Metazoa; phylum Arthropoda; class Insecta; order Lepidoptera; family Nymphalidae; genus Euphydryas; species Euphydryas editha. The sequence continues at coordinate 764,527 of JAUPFZ010000022.1, read as the reverse complement.
AAATTTGAAGGAAACGTTGCTTTACAAATTTTTTTTAAAGAAAAATAATAATAATATTATTATAATACGTATAGCTTGCCGGCTTTTTTTCTCGTGTGCATTTCCAACAAACAGATAGAAGATAATTATGGATAATAAATTAACTAAGGTTTTCCATGAACATCCTTAATATAAGTGTTGCACACTCGCCATTTTCGCTTTAGGCCGGCCCTGGTTCTAACCCTTTTCCTTAATAGTTAAGGCTTTTGTAGAGCTGTGGAACATTTACAGACTTTCACAGTACATTATTAAATACTTTCTTTGACTACAAGACAACTTGACAACAACAGACTTTTGAATGACCCTTTGGCGCAGTTTGCAGTGACCCTGTTTTCTGTTCAAAGGGTTGTGGGTTCGATTCCCGCCCCCGAGACTGGGTGTAATATATGTTTATTTATATACTTATGTATTATTTATATGTATATTTATTTAAAAAAAAACTATATCAGTCGGCTGTTACCTAAAACACAGGTATTAAGTTGCCTACCTTAGGAACAGACGACCGTGTGTGTGTGTTAAATATATTTAAAAAAAAAAAGATATATTTACGGTTACATCTTCCAAAGTCCACTTTATCTGTCAGATATTTATATACGCAACGTGTGAAATGAAAAATTGTAGTTTAATAGTTGAAGAGAAACAGGCACTAGGCCTTTTTCATGTCCTTCTGGTAGTCCCTAAGATTTCTGATAGCCTATCAGTAACATATGTGCGACATAAACTTTATCAGGAACAGGTGTGACCTTATTGTTAAATTGTTACGTTGCTTCTCTCGTAGCCCGTAGCACGTGGCGCTACGACGTAGAACAATTAATGATTAAATAATATTATAATTGCAAAACTTTCTTGTTTTAAGTATTATTACATTTACCTATAAATAAAATTGTAAACGTCGATAGTATATTTCATCTACAATGACAAAGAAATGTTAAATGAAAGGATTGGGTGAAAGTGAAAGTGCTTGGTTTTAGTATTTTATTTTTATTTTTTAAAGTTAATTTAATCAGATTACATTAAATAATTGAAAAAAATGTTCAAAGCAGAAATATTTTCAAAGTATAGTTAATGTTAAAACCTCAGGCTGAATAAGTAGTACCTACCTACCTAACTATTGCCCTAATACTGCATTCTAAACAAAACAAAAAAAAAGACTGTAGGTCTTAGGTAGGTATCTAGTGAATATAATTCGATTATTATAAATTTTTATATTGTATGGTAAATTGTATAAAATAATATAACACAAAACTAATTAAATCTTAAATATAAATACCTACATCGTCTTATCCTACGAATAAAGGCGTAACTGCAAAATGACAACTTTACAGGAGGAGGTTTTTTGTGTTTTATTTAAACATTACGAGACATTTTTGAGTTGTTAACATTTGAAGTGTTTTTAAACTGTTCGGGGATTGTTGAACTGAACTGAATTGTAAAATAAAATCGTAAATATGACTTTTTGGTCAATATTTCTGTCAAATTTGTCCCTTACGTCTTTATTCTTCGGAATAAAATGTGAAAACTTGGAAACAATTGACGTTACGCCTTTTTTCACCGGCAGATGCCTATTCGTAAGAGCATTAAGGGCTATTTACCATTTTATTTACAGAATCCTTACAATTTGCCTGTTTATATGAGGAAAAAGTAGCGCCTGCGCCCGCCTCACGCCGCGCGTGCTCCATGCGCCCGGAACGAGAAAAGACTCTGCGACTGTTGTGGCTGTTTTCGTCGGATGATTCGAGAGGATAACAATAGTGGCTATTTTTAAACCTTTATTTTCTGGTGGATAAAATGTTATTTTCTGTGATTTTTGTAATTAAGGTGATCCAATAGATGTAGCCGATATTAATTATGCAATAAAAATAGAAAGGCACAACGCCCATAGTGGGGATACGACGACATACTAATAACAAAGACTATAGATTATGAATATGTAGTTTGATAAAATAAAAAATAAAACAATTTTTTTTTATTGTTAATTCTCAGTTTTATTTAACCGAGCGTCAAGTACAATGAGGTTGATTTTGTCAATGTCATGCAGAATAAAAAAAAAAAAAACGAAACAGAATATAACATTTTATCATTAAGGAATAAAGCAGTAAGCACAGTAAAGCGACACTTGCACTAATCTGTGATAAAACAATGCTTACAATCAAGCAGAACTCCTAATTAAAAGCTCTACTTAGTAAACGTCAGCTTTATTACTGCTACAATGTATTACTTATACAGGTTGCTCTATAGTACTATCACTGCAACATTAAAATAATAATTCCTTAATCATAAAAATCAGTTAAATATTACCACTTGTAATTCTGAATAGGGCGTTATTTTTGTGATTATTATGGATTTATATACGTCTATACAGCCTGTATAATTGTTACGTATACGTAGATGATGTATGCTTAATACAACGTACGTTAATATGTCAAATGAATACATAGTATTAACAATGCGATGTGATGGCAACGCACACAATTAGGGAGATAAACTGTTCCCTTTGTTAGAGTGCGATCTTAAAATTTTTATAATAAAATTGATTTTTACTTTTGTTTTTTTTTTTTTCATACGGTTAAATATTAAATTTTTTAGGTTGGATAGTTTTTAGTTAAATTTATTTTTATTTAGCGTTTATTTCTATGAGAACTGTGTCAATTCGAAAGCAATATTAATCATAAAACATCTTTATTATTAGATAAAATTATGCAATTATTTTGTTTGTTTATTAATTAATAATATTAAAGAATAAAAAAAATTCCTGATATGCATGTCAATTCAAATTAATTTAAGTCAAGGCATATTATTTAAGCTGTTATAGGTAGGACTTATCTGAACTGAAACGAATTGAATCAGCCCGTAAACGTTTCACAACTGGACAAAGGCCTGCTCTCTATTTAGAAGAAGGGTTAGAACTCAATCCACCACGTTGCCCCACTGCGGGTTTGCGGATAATTTCCCAACCATGAGTATCGATCGCTATTAGGTGTCCATTACAACAACCGGCATCGACAACTTAATGTGCTCTCCTAGGCATGGTGGGAAGATTCATAAAGACATACATCCAGATTGGAAACAAATATTTGTACAAATACAAATGTAATTATCTATAGCATTTTGACAGGTGATTAAATATAATCCACCGTGTACAATATTACTATTTATCATTGAATAAGCGCTTAATTTAGATATTTAAGAATAATCAATTATTTAATTCACGTTACTCATAAAAAAGATTATTATGCGTCGAAATTCTCGCAATGTTTCTGATATGGAAGATAAAAATAACATTGCAGTGACGTAAAAAGTAAGTACTAAATCCGTTCGATTATTGATAACTTTATACAATGTTATTAATTTAATCATCCATTGAAAGTACGTGCGTAAATTTTATAATAATCTATGATAATACATAAAATATTTATACCTAAAGTATACAGTTTTCTTAAGTAGACCTGTGTGGGAGGGATTGAATTTGGCTTTTAAAGTAAAATTTTACGACATTAATTTAAAGTTGCGTTAACGCTAATGACACCGGTCACACGTTCGATCGATCATTGTAATCCAAAGAAAAAATTATTCAACATTTATAAATGTATATATCATGGAAAAGTTTTAGAATACCTTTAGGGGTGCAGGCACAAAACAACAGGTTGTTGTTAGGGTTTAACATACATACAAGGTCATCTGTTCCTAAGGTAGGCAACTGAATGCCTGTGTTTTAGGTAACAGGACAGTTCTTATAATTCGATATTTGTATTTTAGTATCAGTTACTTTGGTAGTGTTCTTCGAATATGTAATTTATTGTAGTATTTAACTGCTGTTGTGCAAATGTATGTACATACCTATATTTGACAATCGTTCTGGTGTAGTGGTAGGAGAGTTCAATTATATATTACAAATATTTATATTTTTGCAAATATTGGTGTCTAGTTCTACTCCGGATGCTTAGCCTATGACAGCCCGTAAAGTCGTCTATCCTCTATCATGCCAACACTCCTCTTTACCTCAAAGAACGTTTTACATTTCTTGGTACAAACTTAAGTTCCGCAATGAATCTTCGGTCTCAAAACGATAACTTGCTCGAGATTCCTTTCTGTGTCTCTCAATGTTACAGTGAGTCCTTCACAGTCAAATCGGTTAAATTATGGAACGCCTTACCCAGGTACATACGGCAATCTGAATCAGTTGGTATTTTTAAAAATCGTGTCAAGCACTACTATTTGAACAAATAAGAAAAGCTTACATATGTTTTATATGAAATTTAACTAGTATATGTATGTATGTTTATATTTTTGTATGTATGTATGTATTTATGTATGTGTGTATGTATGTATGTATGTATGTATGTATGTATGTATGTATGTATGTATGTATGTATGTATGTATGTTTGTATGTATGTATATGTTTGCGCATTTATATAAATCACAAATCGAAAAATAGACTTTATGCACCGTACTGGTTACTGTAGTACTGGTTGCTATCATAGACACCAGTTTATCATCGTTTTTCTCATCAAAGAAATTGTCCACTAATACGTAGTAGAAAAACGCTACCCCTTTCACAGCTACAATTATTTTTTTTTTAATAGAGAAAGAGATTTACGTTTAGAAATTTTACAACCAGTTTCAGTTTAGTTTTATTTAGTCCAAATATTAAATTTATTAATTTATTGAAATAAATATTTTATTTTATTAATAATTTATTTGATTGTATTTGCTTCGGTTTTTTAAAAAACACCAACTAAAAAAAAACTAACTAACCTATTATGTATAATAAAAGTTTGACGTTCTTACTATTAATACAAAATAATACAAATATAGAATGCACTGTAATCTTTTGAACGTACAACTCTCTCGTCCGATACGACGCTCGCTCGTGTGGGAGTGTGGGTTAGTGTGCGTGATGTAATAGAGCGATGACGTGATTTCCTGCGCTGAGTTATTGCTACTGTACCGGCGCTAAATGCTCTTATCGCTGTGACTTTGTAATGGCGTACTTTAATCGAATTAGACCACTTTTACTTCTTTCAATTTTATTAATAATTAATTCATGAAATTATTAAAGCGCTTAAAATGATCAAATTCACCAAATTGTTATTGTGTTGTTATAGTTACTACAAATTGAGTTGCGCTTTTGATGAATGAATGAATGAATTTCTAACTGCCAGATTGTTTTAGTTGATCTTCGACTGCTCTTTAGTCTTTCTGTTAATTTTCTTTTTATTATTAATTGTGGTTTATTTAGAGTTTATATGAAGTTAAAAGTCATATTTTTTTTGAAATCCGCTTTCAATGCCATGCGCACTTTTATACCCTTATTAATATAATAATAAAACAAATCTTTAGTTTTTATGTATTTATTTGTTTGTTTGTTTGAAATCTAATTTCAAAGCTTCCAGTAGTTCCAGATTTTCATAAAAAAATTTTGTATATTGTATTTATGTAATTTTAACAACGTAAACAACGATGCGTTGGCGCAGTGGTCACAGGAACTGATTGATGCGCTTGCGGTCGCGGGTTCGATCCCCACACAATATATTTATATATAAACAAAATATATTTTTTACTCCATTACAGATGCATAGCCGTACGGTGACCAACAGAGAGCAAAAGTCCCAATCTCTTTTTTCCGAGTCATAGTGGTGCAAGCAACTGTGCACCAAAAGAGATGGTGATGGGCAGCAGCGTTATCATATTCTGCCACAACACACTGCGCTCGCTAACCCGTCTGTTGAGCGTGGCGAATATCGGAAAATCCCTCAGAGATGATGGGGGAGACCTGCGGTCAGTAGTGGACATCCACCGGCTGATATGGTGGTGGATTTTTCATTTTAACGTCAAAGGCCTAAATAGCTTTACATCAGCAGGCTGAATCTATCAATCAAACAAATACGGATGCTTATCGAAGTTTTAGCGTTTTTTCTTGTGTGTTGTGTATATTTTCGTCACCTGACATAGAATTTACACCCAATGTTGGTCGGTGGTGGTAAAACACATAGGTGCGTACTAAGACCACTCTTCCAACCTCAATCATCACGGGTGATCGTGTATATCTCATCAAATCATATCGAATATCATATCGAATCAAATGATATTGATTGATTGTTTCATAAAAATAATCAATAATAAATAATGATTAATATGTTTAGACTCTACGATAGTGATTCTTAAGTAATATATTATATTACAGCGATATCTTCTCTATTGTTATAGGAATTCAGTGCAGTGTCGCCTGCGTGATTTATTTTTTCAAAATAACAAACTGTAAAATGTAATGAAATAATAGTACGTATTTTATACTACAACTTCTTAACTGATTTTTCATATTTTTTTTAAATAGTTTGAGCGAGTTCATGTAGCCTATATTGATGGATATTCTGTGTGGATTTGAATCAAAAATCATCAGTCAAGGACATCTAGTACAATTGGAAATTTGTTTTATAAAGTCATGAAGAAAAGCATAGAACTCTACAAACATATCTTTTATATATTTTGACATTATTATGAGTGAAATTCTATACATATTTACCAATCAGAAGTAGAGGAAAATGGGTTGGAATGTAATCGGTGGATTAAAGTACAACCCTTTTAGTTAGGAAAAAGAGGAATAGTAATAGTACATTTATAGGCTAAACAAACAAAAACACAAATCACTTTCACGTCTTTAATATTATCAAAATTAGAATGGATTATATACATCTGACGGATAATAAATATGGATAATGTCAATGATAATATAATTATTAAATTATCGTTGAGATAATGATATGATGCAAGTGTTTTTATGGCAAAATATTTTTCGTATATTTTAATAATCGCGGTTGAAATATAATTATATAATTATGCACGTGTGTGTATGTGCACGGAGATTTGAAGTCAGTAACCTCTCGAGTTACGTCACAGTTTATCAAACGGAATCGACAAAAACAAAGAAATTTAATCGGTATTTACAGATTTTGCTAGAGCATTTGACATAGTTAATCAAAACATTCTTTCGGCTTAATTAAATATTACGGAATTCATGGTAATCTTCTTAACTGAATTAAGTATTATTTGTGTAATATAACACAACGGATTTAATTGCAGTGATTAATGTCCATATCTTATTTTCCTACATCTGGAATACCAGTTTTTATTAGGTATATCTTTACAGATTATATTATTAAATATAATCAATGGTTTGTTTGCACAGATTAAGAAACATCATATTTTCAATTGCACACGAACATTTGTAACAAAAATGCTGTTCTTATGTACATTTGTAAAGGCGAATCATACCGAATTATATGTTTGCATGTGTAATGTCAAATATATACAAAAATTGTATGAAGTGTCGATTTATATTAATTAAAAAATATCAATCAAATAAATATCTAAAATAGTTACACCGTTATTTATTGCAATTTATTTATTGTCAACTGCGATGTTCAAGGTTAAATACTTATAACTTGTTATTTTTCAAATTTCAAATAAAGTCGTGAACTTACAGCTCATTAAGGATTTGTTTATCATTCTGCAAGTCATTCCAAGACAATGAAGTAAATATAAAAATAGCGTCATCTTTTTATATATGATCATAATTCCAAACACGATAACAAATAATTGAAATTATAAGTAATTTAAATATTTCAAATCATCGGATAACCTAAGCAGTTAATTAGTTTAGTATTTAAAAAAAAATTAATAATATAACATATAATTATATAATTAATTAATTTAAAATTTATTATTATTTTTTAATTTATTTACTTAATGTTTCTTAAATATTTTGTTATAGTAATTTAAACAGTAATAGGAACTTATAAATTATTCTCTCTCTCATTGTCAGTTTTGTTGGATTATATATATTATTTGTATTGAAGCATCACGGAGCAATAAATACCCATTAAAAGAAATGATAAGCAAACTATTTTCGTATTTATCTATACAGGGTGACTGGCGAGATACTATCGGTGTTTAAGGAGAGTGCTCGGTGCATGGTTCTCATTCGAATTATGTAAAAATATAACATAAATATTAATAAGCTTCTAAGTAAAGTTGCCCAACAGTTATCTAATTATTTACGCGTCGTCTGGACACCCTAGTTTCCACGCGGTAGTTAATTACGTCCAAACACCGCCAAGTGTTAACAGGGTTGGCGGATAATTCCCTAACATAAGTAACGATCGTTATCTTGTCTATGATAACAACAGTGATCGACGGCTGTACGTGCTCTCCGAGGCACGGTAGGGACCCACAAGGACATACACCCAGACCGGAAAAAAATATTTGTACAAATATCTGTCCCAAGCGGGAATCGAACCCGCGACCACCAGCGCGTGGCGTTGCAGTTGAGGCAACTACTCGCACCACTACACCAGAACGTCGCGTGTCGTGTTTTCATTTAATGATATTAACGAATTATTTACAACGATTTTCAATCATTAAACTACCTATTTACCTACATAACTACACTAACACACACACAGTCACTTTTAACAGTTTCGAAAGCAATGGTGATTCTGCATTTGTGTATTGATAAGCCATACCTAATTACTAATGACAGATTACACTAACACACGACAGATTAGGTATACGCGTATGATCGATCGCTAGGCGCGCAGGAGCCGGGAAGACACACGCAAAAAACACAACAAAAAACACACAAACAAAAACCCAACTGCGTAAAATACTCTTATTATAAACAAAAAAGAATAAAACAATTTACTAGCTTTCATTTGATACCTATATTGCTACAGTAAGAAAAAAATCAACCCCCCCCCCCCTTCATTCCGCCATTTGCGGGCGCCATTTTGAAAATTTATGTAGCCTATGTCACTACTACAATTTAGACAAATCCAACGACACGTCCTTCTAGTAAATAAAACTAGTATTCAAGATGAATTAAAGTAATAAAATCAATTTTAGACACGATCTCTTAAACAGAGCCATCTAGCTGTAAATAAAAGTACAAGTTTGTAATGTACGACGTAAATGACAAGTAAACCAAGAAAATAAACTTGTATTTAAAATTATATTAAATTTCTAAATATGATTCTGTTAAATAGGAATTAATTATTTTATAAACATTGAACATTCTATTTCGCTGACAACAAATAAGTAAAATGTATGTTAATAACTCGTGTACGACTATAAAAACCTTATATCTTTACACAATAAATGAAATGATGATTATTTGAGAATCAACAGAGTAAACAAAAACAATTATGTTTATTAAATAAAAGCAAGCAATAATAGTAATAATAAGCCATCTAGCGACCAGTAGCCAAAATAATTAATTGATTATAATATTAGCAGACATTGTAATAGTTTTTTCACTAGGTGTCGCTAGATAAAGATCAGATTTGATAGAAGAATTTTTTTAATACGTTGAAAAATGATAAAGTTACTTTTGAAAATATTAAAAAAAAAACACCACAAAAATAAACTTTATCATTTGTTGAACAGCTAACTGTTGTTTATTAAATAAAAGCAAGGAACTACGGTCCTGGCAGACCAGTAGTTTTGCTACTTGCCGATAGAGGCATACTAATCACCGAACTTTCTAGACAAAATAAATAATTTAATTTAAATATTACTTACGAGTTGAAAGATATGTTTATTCCATTTGATTTTGATGTGATGAGCAACAAATTCGTTGACTAGGTAAATAATGTAATCTTTGAACAAAAATAAATATGAACTGTTCACCTATCTTGGTATTTCCGGCGTATTTAAAATGGAATCATACTTATTTACAACTATTTTCAATCATTAAACTACCTATTTACCTACATAACTACACTAACACACACACACAGTCACTTTTAACAGTTTCGAAAGCAATGGTGATTCTGCATTTGTGTATTGATAAGCCATACCTAGTTACTAATAACAGATTACACTCACACACGACAGATTAGGTATACGCGTATGATCGATCGCTAGGCGCGCAGGAGCCGGGAAGACACACGCGTGCGCGGCATGCCGAGGCTTACGCCTCACTGACCTAGTGACCTAGTGACGCCTGCGGCCTTAGCCGCGGGGCGGGTGTGCGGGTGCTAGCGGCACAGTACAACACCACGTCGCGCGCGCCGCCGGCACGACTGGAAATATACCTACACCGCCTCATTTGTTTTGAATTGAAATATATGAGAATTTGGCCAAAAATTAAGTACCTATTTGTTTCACATAATTCGAATGAAAATCGTGTGCCGAGTGTTCTCCTTGGATATTGATAGTATCTCGCCAGTCACCCTGTATATTGAGCAATATTTATTCATGTTACATCAAGAAATATTTATCTACACTAATATTGTAAAGAAAAATAATTTGTTTGTATGTTTTATGACAGATAAATTACTGATATAGAATAAATAACGACCAATTAAAAACTGCGTTATAAAAAGTTACCCACATATGAAACTGTATTCATAAGATATTCCTAATAATTTATATAAAAATAATAATACATACAAATATTATAATAATACACTTTCATGTACACCAAAACAGAAATATTACATAGTAAAAGAACCTAGCAAATTTGCTAGGTTCTTTTACTATGTAATATTTCCATATATTTTTATTCCATATATATTTACTATGTAATAATTATTACTAAGTATAAAGGATGGCTACATCGCAGAAAATTTGTAATTATAATTAATAAAAGTATAGCAAGTTTTTAAGTTTATAATCTTTACGTAGAATGAAATTAATCTCAAAATAATAACGTGGACGTCGCGTTAAAGTTACAGCATTCGCCCACCGAGGGGTGGAGAAGGCAACAACTCATAAAATTAAGCGATTTGGATGTGAGTTAGTCTAACTGTGAGGATCGCCGCGTTAACAGCTCCGCTTTCGTCTCGCTCGCACTCGGCGTCCACGCGGAACACGCTCGGAACGATTTCGGCAGACGTTCGGTTCTACGAAGTACATCGTTACAATGCATTGACACTACAGAAGTGGCATAATTGACTCGAATTGTTCACTGATTGTTTTTAAACGGTTCTTAATCTGTGCCCTTTTTTTTATTAATATAGGTTTTTTTTTGTGTTGTGATTGATACGGATATCGGACCGGTTAGGTGAGTTGTGTTTAATTATGGTTTTAATTACGGTAATTACATTAAAAGCATGTAGCAAATTTTGTATGAGTTTCTATTTAATTTTTTAAAACTTTAATATGATTTCTATCTTTCTTTTAAACGTACAACCACAAACCGGTAAATTCTATATTAAAACAATTGTTATCAGGTAATTACCCAATATAATAACATTATCCATTGACTACTTATTATATTTTTTTAAAAGATTATCTTAATAGTTACATTCTCTAATTGTTCGTCAAGACAATTTTGATAACTTTGAATACTTTGTAAATGATTGTTTTTTTTTTTTCGTTTTTATCAAAGATATATGATATGACGCATATCTTCATATAAAATTTATAAATGACAACTGGATTTTCTTTAAATCTGTATCTATCAAAAATGAAGTTTTTGGCGGATTCGTATTTCTGCACTTTTCCTCGAATTTCAAATATTTTGTAGAGTTTTAGATAAACTTTTTCTAATTGACTAAATGTAATTGCATCATTAGCAAAAATCATTTTGTTGATATATTTTAATTATTTTAAAGTATCAAAAGTAATAAGTTGATTAGTTGTAGTAAATTTTTAAAATCTGTTATATTATTAATAGAGCTATTAAAGCTATAGCATCAAACTCTAATCAATATCTTTATTATTATTACTCGTCGGAAAACCACGAACTATTATTGTTTTTAGCTTTATAAATTATTATTTTTAACTATTAGGCGTTTACGCGGTTCTGTTCATGTTGACATTTGTAACTATAACGAGCTACCTCTACCTCATCTTAGCTACGATACATCATATATACGATACGAAATATTATATTATATACATATTCAAGATATTTTATAGTCAAAGAGACAATACAAAATTTTTGTATATTTTATTAAATATAAAATTAGTAGCTGCGGCTCGCGATTTTACGTACCCTTCTACTTCTTTAACTTTCTATGCTTTGTGAATATTCAAGTAAAAGTAGATTTGTTATTTGAAATCTCCATCTATCAACGTATCGAATTTCCTCCAGATCTGTTTAGGTTCTGGTGTGATTGTGTAACAAACATCCAATCAAACGCTTTTTATAATATAATAATATATACATGGCGAAACAAAGAAAATAAATATACATATGTTTAATAGTTTAGGTACTAAAAATGCGTTTGTTTAGGAGTTACGAGTACCTACCTACTGTTTCTTGCACACCAAAATTTTATACAAGTATAGAGTAAAAATACTGTTAAAGTTAGCAGGGAAGTGGACAATGGGTGCCAATAAAAATACCAAATTGTAAATTAACGTTTGGTATTTTGATTGGCACCCAATGTCCACCTGCGTTGATGTGTGTGCTAACTTTAACAGTATATATAACGAATGGACGCAACAACAAATAATATAGAGTAAAAATTTTTTAAAGAGGAATGTATTTGTGGCGGCTTTATTGCTCAAGTAGCAATCTCATCCAGGCAAAGTAACCTTAGGTAGATGAAATAAATAGAACAGTAGACGCAACGTACGTCTATAATATATACATATATCATACATTACATAGCTGTACATACATACGCATACAAACACCTCACCGCATCAGCCGTTGAAAGTCCACAGCTGAACGTAGGCCTCCACATCATTCCGGGGGTGGTGTGTCAGTGTTACGTGGCGGGATATGGTGACGCTGCTGCCCATCATCATCCTGGATGGTGTACACTTATCCTCACTACTGCTTAGGACTATTCTTTGCCGGTCACCACACAGCAATATAGTACACATACTTAAATATATAACTAAACAAAGCAAGTGTAAGATAATATTCCTATTAATAATTACACTAAAAATAATATTTGTTTTATAAATGACTTTTAATCTTGTAGGTCTATTGTCTGTTTGTCATTTAAAAATCTAGATTATAAAAATACACATCTCAGGTTTCTTTGTTTTTTTTTTTTTGTCTAAACTTAATTATACTAAAATTTGTTTTAATACGTTAAAACATCATATATTAGAGATTATATAATTTTTTTCCTATTAAATGTTATTTAAAAAGTAGAAGCTGGCCGCAATATTCATTGATATTTATAAACGTTAATACTTAGATAGTGTAATGCGTAAAAAAGCGGTAAAACGTAATACATTTAAAAAAAGAAAAAATAAAATTCATTACATATTTATATATTTTATTATATATGTATTTATATATTTTATTCTATTTGTTATCTTTTCAACTATTCTCAGAAGAATTTAAGATCATTCTTACGTTGCCGGTATTTTACTTTTTCTTACACTAATTTAATTTCTGTAAAATAGGTTTCAAATCCTCACACTTCATCGGTAAAATACCGTAGACAGCAGGGAGACAATCATGGAAAGTAACAGGTAACAGCTGTGGTTTAAATATATTTGAAAAGTCTATACTGATCTAAAACATTCTGTAAATGTCCCATAGTTTGGCCTAACTTATAATGGCGGAGAGTTGTAACTTAATCCACCATGATGCGTCACTGCGGGTTGGAGATAATTTCTCTATAACTTTACCAATATACCGACTAGCCCATTGGTGCCGTTGACAGTGACCCTGCTTTCTGTTCCATGGTCGTTGGGTTCAATTCCTACCCCGAGTCTGGTGTATTATATTTATTATATATGTACATTTCTTATAAAAAAAATAAGTGAATATAATATAAAAATCGGCTGGTAAGTGAAACACAGGCATTAAGTTGCTTACCTAAGGAACAGACGATCTAATAATGATGATGTGTATATGTCAAACAAATATACTTATTTATATATATTTAATTGCCGTGCGGTGACTGGCAGAGAAGAATACCTAGTCCCGACATTTTTCTTGCCGAGGTATCGTGAAGGCGACTAATTGTAAGATAAACATATACATATATATAAACATAAACATATATATATATATATATATATATATATATATATATATATATATATATATATATATATATATATATATATATATATATATATATATAGTGGTGCGTACAACTGTACACCAACCAGGATGGTGATAGGCAGCAGCGTCACCATATCGTAAAATATGTAATCTAAATCTAACGGTCTTGCCAGTCCATCTGCCAAGCGTGGTGTATATTGGAAAATCCCTAGATCCCTAATAACCCATGATGGGTTAGCCCTATGTTCAGCAGTGGACATCCATCGGCTGATGTAGTAGTATAACAACTGATTGTGAGTCCGACGGCTTTACGTACTCTTCGAAGTACGGTGAGGAGATCAACGTGGACAAACATCCAAATCAATACTGATAAATATTTGTAGGAATACTAATACCCGGTATGAATACTAATATCGGGAATCGAAATCGCGGCCGTCGGCGTCAAATAAACTTTTGTCACTACACCATAACAGTCGTCGATAAAGCCCACATTAAAGTTTATTATTATCTTGATTTATTTTCATTAACTTTCTAACTATACAATTTGTTTAATGTAGGTACTATTCGTATTTTATTTGACAAGGTTTAGTGGTGCGAGTAGTCGCCTTAAAACCGCGCGCCGACGATCGCGGGTTCGAGTCCCGCTCGGGACAGATATTTGTTTTTGTACAAATATTTGGTTCTGCTCTGGGTGTATGTCTTTTTGGGTTTCCCCACCGTGCCTCAGAAAGCACGTAAAGCCGTCGGTCCCGGTTGCTATTATAGACTAGACACCTGATACCGATCGTTACTCATGGTAGGGAAATTATCCGCCAACCCGCAGTGGAGCAGCGTGGTGGAATAAGCTCTAATCCTTCTCCTATATGGAGAAGAAGCGCTCAGCAGTGGGTTGTTTACAGGCTGATACAGTACAGTACAGGACTATTTTTTCCTGTTAATTATAAATACAATTAACTTGACTCTTAACATTTTATGTAGTGAACATTACAATATATTTACACATTATTATATTATTTATTAGTATCGCTAGTAGTTGTAACATTTCATAATAAATTACCATTTAAACTTTACCTAATAACTAACAGATCAAATTACAAACAAATTAAAGCAAACACGACATATATTTTATTATTATATGTTTAACACACACCTCGGTCTTCTGTTTTTAAGTTAGGCAACTTATTACTTAATGCTCGTGTTTCAAGTAGCAGCCGACTGATATAAATATATTTTTTAAATAAATATACAAAACACCTAGACTCGGGCCGGGAATCGAACCCATAACCCTGGAACATAAAGAGTCACTGCCAATTGCGCCAACGCAACGGTTCAAATACAATTAAACATAGTAACATAACAAGAATGAAATAATATCAAATTATGATTACTATCTAGATTTAAAAAATATACAAACGTCTTAATTATATATAACAAAATTATTTTTTTAATGAACGACTTAAACATTATAACTAAAATTATTCGAATCGGGATATTTACCATGTTTTTTGTTTTCATTTGGTGGAGCTCGATATTTCGACATTATCTACGAATGTCTTGTTTACGAGACTGAAGTTTGCGGGTAGATGTTGACGGCATTAGAAGTATCCATATCGGACTACCTCCTTTCTCGACTTAAGCATCTAGTACAAAGACAAAATCATTTTAAAATAACTTCAAGAATCTTTCATCTATACGTTCATATTGGGTTAAGACACAGATCAGGGGGTGATCTGTGGGTTGAGATAAAAATATAAATATATTACACTATTATTAACATGTAATCATACATTTTTGTAAAGTTTTATTTAAAATTTTAAGTAATTAATATAATAAATATAAATATTAACCAACAATCACACCACGTTGACCTAGCCCCGTGCTAAGTTCGTAAGAACTTGTGTTACAGGTACTAGGAACGGAAATAAATTTAAGAAATTTATATAAATACATATATACATAAATACACGTCCATGATCCGGTGCAGACATCTATATTCGTCATACAAATTATCTGCACCTGGCGAGATTCGAACCCGCGACCGCTGCGTAAAGTGTCCAGTTGCCTGACCACTCGACCAGCCGGCCGTCATAATAATTATTTTATAAATATTACCTATTATTTATTACGACGCATATTTTGCAAATGTCAAAGAGGTTTGACGTTTTCTGGGCGTTTGTGCTTGTGTGTTGTGTGTGTGTTCCGGACCCCCGACAGGATTCACATCCTACTGGAGGCCGTTGAGAGTGAGACGTTTATTAAGTTATTATTATTTATTTTATTTTATTAAGTATTATGTCAACGTTGTAAAAATTGTGTAAAATATTATTGCGTATAAATACGCAACAAAAGACACGCATAGTGAGATAACACACAGATAGTAACTACTCGTTGTGAAAGCCAATATGCGCACGCGCAGACGTTCTTATAAATCGGTATTTAATATCAATAAAATTTATTGTGCCAAAAAGCAGGGCCATCTTAATCAAATCAAGTGCCGGGGTATAAAAATGGGGTGCCCAAAAACAACTTGTCGCTTGTAATGTCGTTCTGGTCTGACTATCAAGAACAATACTCTCTAAACATGAATCAGTGGAATTTTTATTAATTACGTTAGTGAAGTTGTATTCACTAGATATCAGTGAATTTCAATAACAAGTTAGTGAATAGTGAATACTAATACACATAGATACACATATTCAATGCTAAAATCAGTGGAGTCGGATATTCACATATTCATACATTGAATAGGTAGTCATTAATTCTGTGTTGTACGATTCGCACATTGAAAAAAAGTGAATTGTTACTTAAAATTAGTGAAATTCCACTGATTCGTGTTTAGAGAGTAACGTTAGGTATAATTAACTTGTGTTATGTAATTTTTGAAAGTAGAAATATGTAAGCATGGAATATAAGGTAAAATGCCGCCCCTTACGACCTTCCGCCTGAGTGCCACGCTCCTCTTCCACCCCTGGTTAAAGACGGCCCTGAGTCGAAGATATTTCATTTCTTATTAGTTATCTTAGATGTTACTAGTATAAATAAGAAATATTTTTTACGTTTCATAGTTTGTTTATTGAGAAATGTTTTGCTCTATGATATATCTTGATATTAAAATATACAAGTCACGACGCATTGAAGCGGAGTAAAAATAAAAAAGTGTTAACCTTTTAGACATGTTTTGAAACTCAAGAAGTCAATACGTCGTGACTAAATTAAACTAGACATATAAAATAGTAATATAAAATATAAATGGTTATTACACAATACGCATATAATACGCACACACATGCACAACACATACCTATTCTTATTAGTGGATACATATATTACATTGTGTTTTATGATTTTTTTCTATTATTATATAAAAATTATTATATTTCTTGCTGCCTCTACACAGAATGGTTCTCAAAACATCTATTCACATAAGAGTATGTGACTAAACATGAATCAATGGAGCTTTCATTAATTAAGTCAGTGAAACTGTATTCACTACATATCACTGAATTTCAATAACAAGTTAGTGAACACTCACTAATACAGATACTAGTATTCAATTATCAAATCAGTGGACGCTGATATTCACATATTCATACATTAAATAGCCACTGATTCTGCGTGTTACGATTCTCACATTGATAAAAAGTGAATGGTCACTTAAAATTAGTAAAATCCTATTGATTCATGTATAGAGCGAGCGAAATAGTAATTGTAAACATAAACGTTGAATAGATTTAACAAATCATGCAAATTTTAGTATATTGAGAGATATAATCCCTCTAGACTACCTAGGTCTCAGATGCACTCAGAATATCTGAGTAAAAGTGCATTGGAAGCATTCTATTTTAGCTTTTTAACTCAACGTCCAACTTGCACTCAAGACCTGCGTGACGTAGATGGCTGAATGTAATTTTAAGATTTATTGGTGAATTTTATTCTATTATTTACTAGCTATACTTACTCGTTCCAGCTTCCTGGTTATTCGTGATTATCATTCCTTCGATTAGATATAAGATAATAATATTAATAATAATAATAAACGTCTCACACTCAACGGCCCCCAGTAGGATGTTTTCCTGTGTTGGGGGTACCATACACAATACACAAGCACAAACGCTCAGACCACGACAAATATCCGTAATGGCCTATACCATTATTTGTCATGTGCGGGGATCGAACCCGCGACCGCTAGCGCATAAGTCCGTTACTGCGACCACTGCGCTAACGCGTCGTCAATAAAAATTAAAAGTAAAAGATAAATTACTCAAATCAGATTAAGATGAATCATACGTTCAGATATTTCTGTACATTCCAAGTTTTGAGTTATTTGGACCTTATATCGAGGGTTACTCTCGAAACATGAATCAGTGGAATTTTCATTAATTTCGTTAGTGAAGCTGTATTCAGTACATAATGAGTGAATTTCAATAACAAGTTAGTGAATACATACTAATAATGTAATCAGCACAATTTTCATAAACAAATTAGTGATTTTTACTAATAAACCCCCATAAATGGATTCCCATTTTTATTTATTAATTCAGTAGATTCTCATATTCAATTAGCAAATCAGTGGACTGATATTCACATATTCATACATTAAATAGTCACTAATTCTGTGTGGTACGATTCTCACATTGATAAAAAGTGATTAGTCAATCAAGATTAGTAAAATTCCACTAATTCATGTTTAGAGAATATAATATCTATTAATTCGGAAAATCGGAACTGTCAAATCAATAAGCTTGTAATATTCACCGGATAATATTTAATAATATCTTTTTTCTTAAAAAATAATTAATAAAATCGGAATACGGATGATCTATGTACAAATAAAAAGTATCTCAATAGAACGCGAAACAGAGTTGTATTGCTAGCAAAGCAAATTCATTGACGCGATTTTATTTTATAGCTTAACAAATGTAATTACCTATTAATGAGACAACAATTATTCGAAATTGCTTTAGACTAAATAAATTAACAGACACTTTAATTGTTTAGGTATTATTATATATAAATATGACACGGAAGCAAAATTAAATTTTATTATTTCATTTATCAAACAAAAATATGACTTATTTTATGTACAAAAAATATTAAAATACTACAAATAATAATGCAGTGTTCACCTACATCTGACCTCATAAGAATAATCTTTATGACGTCAATCGAAAACTAAATGTAAGCATAATATAAAACTATGGAAATGGTGAGTGCGAGTTAAGCGAATCTGAGCATCGTGTAGGTAGAACACATTGAGTCGATAAAGATCGAATCATATTTCTTACGGCTGTGTTTAAAGAAAACCGAACGAATGGGCTAATTTTGAAGTTTCTTTTTTACCCGACTGCGACAGAAGGAGGGTTATGTTTTTCGAGTGTATGTATATATGTATGTATGTATGTATGTCCATTTCTTTGGCACGCCCTACAGCCCAAACGGCTGGACGGTTATTGACATATGAGGTGTCGTTGGATTTGTCTAAATTGTAGTAATGACATAGGCTATATAAATTTTCAAAATGGCGCCCACAAATGGCGGAATGAGGGGGGGAGTTGAATTTTTTTTTCTTACTGTAGCAATATGGGTATCAAATGAAAGCAAGTAAATTGTTTTATTCTTTTTAGTTTATAATAAGAGTATTTTACGCAGTCGGGTTTTTTTATTTTTTTAAATTAAGCATACTTGTTAATATTTTGAAAAGGATTTCGTGATGGTGAGTTATCTGAACTTGATCTTAGTCTGTAAACGTACCACTGCTGGAAAAAACCTCTTCTCCTTATAGGAGAAGGTTTGAAGGGTTGCCTCACTGTGGATTGGCGGATAATATCCCTATCATGAGTAACGATCGTTATCAGGTGTTTTTCATAACCTTGACCGAGGGTTTTACGTACTTTCTGAGGCACAGTGGTGAGATCCATAAGAATTTAAAATATACACACAAATCAGAAATGGGGTAAGTCTTACAAATATAAATATCTGCCCCGAACGGAAATCGAATTCGCGACTGATGGCGTTTAGGCGAATACTCGCACCACTATACCGAAACGTTAACTTATCACTGCTGCCAAATAAATGCAAATTCAAAGGAGCCACAAATGCCTTATTGGCCTAGTAGGATAAAGTGGAGTAGAAAGAGGAATAGATGATGGGAAAGGTCTCAGTCGACATACGAACTCAAACGACAGAAGCTATTTCACGCTGAATTCCTGTGAGACTGATGTAATTGTCATAAACAGGTCGAAGTAACCAGTCAGTCAGTCATTTACGCTCCATGACATATTCTCTATTCTAAGAATATTAATTATTTTCCTTCGCTGCCATTGTCGTCTAATTTTATCCTGGATTTGACAAGAATCATCTTAACAGTGAGTTATAGCCATTTGACTTCTGCATTGAATCACTAAATATTATCTTCTCTTTAGACACATAACAAATGGCGATCATTCCAAGATAACGTAGAAAAATAGATTTGAATATCACTCGTTTACAACAAACAAGACTGACAAATTTTTGCTTTCAAATGAAAACCTAACGTGTAACCCTCGGCTTAAGATATCGGTCTTTGTTGCTCCAAGCTGACACGTGTCAGTTTAGCAGACATGAGGATCCGTTATGAGGATTGTGGGAGATTGCTCTACGTCGTGAAAATCTTGAGGAAATTTTTACATGAGTGAATATGATAGGATAGTTCTATGTAGAATATTCTTAAATTAAATATCCCATGCATTTTTCCAGCACTTTTAATTTCGATGATTTATTAAACGATGCAAGATTATAAAAGTATTCTATGTTATTTACACTGAATCAGTCTGTAATTTCCTCCTGGGCAAAGGCCTCTTCTCCATATCCTCACCCAGCAATGGGACGTGAGGTTGGAGTTTAATCCACCACGCTGCTTTACAATGTATTGGCGGATAATCCCCCTTAATGATCGCTATCAGGTGTCTATGATATCAATCGGGACTGACAGCTTTACGTGCTCTCAGAAGCACGATGAAGAGTCCCACAAGGACATACGCCAAGAGCAGAAACAAATATTTGTGCATAATATGTACAAATATGATAGCCGGCGGACATTATGTCGGCGATAATATTTTAAGGTACTATACGCACCACAATAGCAAAACGTTATTTATACATGCGTAAAAAAATCCTCAAGATGTGTAGGTACACAAAATGTATTTCAGATTTATAAAAATTTATGATAATTTAAATTTTTGGTCGCTTTAACTTCTGTCCGAGTTATAGCGTTGTTTTTGTCTCTAATATTGTAAAAAAAAAACAGCATTTTAACTCCAAATTATTTTTAACGGACCAAAACCGAAACAACAAAACTTTTACTAAAACTATTTTGACATTAACACATTACTTCTGACAGATATATTTTCGATAAAATAAGTCATTAATGACTTACTAAATTGAATATATCAGTCTTTCATAAACTTTTTAAAAACCTTTTAATCGGTAAGTCATCGAACGAGTGTATCGCAATTATAATATTAATCGATAGACCTTACTCGTTGCGGAAGTAGGCGATGTGTGTGGCCCTTTGATATCACCGACAAAATTAATAAATACGGCCATTTTACACGCCATATCATAATCGACCTTATCTCTGTGCTATAAGGTCGGTAGTGCACATAAAACCAATCCGAACGGCAAATTAGTAATTATGTGATAATAATTCTAATGTCAGCCGTCGGAAGTTAGTAGCGAATCGGGAAAATGTCGGATGATTCTCAAAGCGTCTTATTAAATCTAACATTTCCTGTGGTGTTTTTTTAATTCATAAAATGAAAACTCTTTGATTTTTTGTCATTTTTTTTTCCGTCATAATCGTCGCTAAACAGGAAATCTGGCTTGTGAATTCGATAGTAATAGAATAATTGCGCTTGTATATTAATTTTTAATGGCGCAACGTTTTTGATGTTGCCGACAGATTAGAGAATGTCTTTAATGTTTACGTATATTGGAATAGTTATTATGACTATTAATAGTAGACTGACTTTCCTTTTCCATTTATAAGTTATTTGATATAGGATTTTATAGTGTAACGAGTTCGCTATTTGACTGTTAGTCTATAGGCGTCAAAATCTTAAAGCAGTAAGTCTGATTTGAAAGTCAGCGTTTGAAAGCATGTTCAACGGGACAGGTTCATCTATAATAAAATTGAATGAAATCGTGCAGATATGTTAGATACTCGTAATTACTAATACTATTATGTTCAAATAATATTACTTCTCGAAGTTATCAATTTTATTTCAATGATAGTTATTCATTCGAATCATATTTTTTTTTGACTGACCCGTTGGCGCAGTTTGCAGTGACCCTGTTTTCTGCCCCAAGGGTTGTGGGTTCGATTCCCGCCCCGAGTCTGGGTGTAATATATGTTTATTTATATATGTATTATTTATATGTATATTTATAAAATAAAATAAAAAAATATCAGTCGACTGTTACCTAAAACACAGGCATTAAGTTGCCTACCTTAGGAACAGCCGACCACACGGTGTGTGTGTGATAAGCATATTTATTTATTTATATATATTTTGACAATAAAAATCTCTTTTTATTGATTCAGCCTGCTGGTATAAATGGTTTTAAGTCTTTGAGGGTAGAATGGAATAATCCACTACCAAATCAGTCGTTAGATATCCACTGCTAAACTTAGGCCTCCTCCATCATCTCTTGGGGTCTTTTCCAATACTCGACACGCTTGGCAGTCGGGTTGGCGAGCGCAGTGTACTATGGCAGGATATAGTGACGCTCCTGCCCACCATTATCCTGACTGGTGTTCAGCTGTTCGCACCAATATTGTCTTAGTCGCCTTTTACGACACCTCGTCAAGAAAGATGTCGGGAGTATTCTTTTCTACCGGTCACCGCACTGCAAAACTATATGTTTAAAGTTATAAAACATATATATTTAAATACAGGCTAGACTCGGAGTACGTAAAATATGATAAATACGATTAAGATATTGTACTTAACAATTAATTTTCATTATTATTTATCATAATTACTATTTCCCTCTCCTGTCTTGGTAATAGTAAACAGATCGATGTATATTATTCCTAAATCCATTGTTTGTTGTGTTCAGTCGCGACATACGAATATAAAATTCTATAGCTGTTTCATTTTGTCCGTCCGTGTTGGAATGTATCGGTTTCGAGTATGCGGCTGTGATATGATGCTCCCTCTGACAGCTTTGTTTCAATTTAACGGCAGGGTTGTCACTTCACGAGATTTTTATTTATTAGTTGTAATAATATAATATATTTGAACAAAATATTTATATAAGTATAATACATTATAATGATAACAACGGGTTGGTTCAGTTGTCATGACTACTGGCTATTGCGTTAGAGGTCGTGGTTTCGATTAGTACAGAGGTTTATTGTGGTCTGGGCGATTGTGTTTGTTTTGTGTGTGTTTCCGGACTACAACATAGAATTCACATAAATATTTTTTTAAATTAAAATAAAGATAATAAAAGAAGAAATTTGTTCAGTTGCAAAAGCAGCCTTAGCGTAAGAAGCTTAAAAGAACAAAACAAGGTTGATGCATAAAGCTAAATATATATTAAAGTTTAACTATATGTATATGACAACGCCGGATTAACGCTGACGGTCGCGTGTTCGATTCCCGCTCGGAGCACATATTTGTATTTGTACAAAAATTTGTTTCGGGTCTGTGTGTATGTCCTTGTGGGTCTCCCCGTCCCGGTTGTTGTCATAAACACCTGATAGCGATCGTTATTTATGGTAGGGAATAGTAAAATGGCAATTGGAAATTATGTGTTAAATTTATGTGTTTTGTGTTTATTATACATTGTCATAAAAATTATAATTATATATATATGAATTTTTGACTCAAACATAATATGATATATATCTATAATAAAAATCTATGACCTTTCTATCAATTATATTAACTAACCTAAACTAACCTCAAAACAAACTTTGTCATAAGCCTTTATACTAAACTCATTATAAATATTCAAAAACTTTTTTGCTACACATCGACACTCAGGGCAAAGTTCGCCAGTTGCTAATACAGTTATCTGATATATAACGGTATAGGTACAACAAATAGAAGTTTTTTATATTGTAATAAAACCCACCTTTATGTATAATATTTATTCCTTATATTATTTCATTTCCATTTAATGTTTTTCCATTACAATAACTTCAATCATGTTTTCATATTTTAAACAATTAATAAAGGGTTGCCTATTAGCTCTGTCAGAAGTTCTTTATAATATTCAATATCATCTGAACTCAAAGATAGCCCATCCTCGTCTGGCTTCTCTAAACCCCAAAACAAAAAAAAACGCCGTTTCTTTATTTTCTATTTTTTTTAATGTCTTTCGTTGTTATTTTAAAATAATCATGATAAAAACTTCTTTCTGTTTCATGTTCAAATTCCAATTTATCTGTCAGATATTTCTATTCGGAATCAGTGAAACCAGTTGAAGTGAAACAGACCCTGAGGGTCCTAAGGGTCTGTTTTATCTCCTGCTGATAGATTCTAAGATCTCTGATAATTTTATAAATTAGCACTTAGACACCTATATTGTGTAAGACTTGAATCCAGATAGCTTGCATACTTGAAAGAAGACACCTGATAGTCTTTAAGAATATAATCCTTCTTTTAATAAAATAAATCTAGATTTAATTAATGATTAATACATACAAATAAATTTTAACATACATAGTACTTTTTAGAATCGAAGATACTGCAAGATAACGATATATTCCTACGAATACATTTTCCTTTTATCAAAAAACTAGCTATGCTTTGCAGTTGCAAGTTTTATGATAAAACGAAAACAACAAAGAAGCAGGCGTAAAACTTTACGCCTACAGGCTGAATTGTTTTCAAAATATTCTCAATACTCATTTACTTTATCAATTTTTTGGCGCCGTTGGCGCAGTTGGCATTGACCCGGCTTTCTGCTCCACGGTTGTTGGTTAGATTCCCACCTCGTGTCTAGGTGTAATATATATTTATATTATATGTTTTATTTGTTTATACATTTATAAAAAAAATATGTATATCAGTCGGCTATTACCTAAAACACAGGCATTAAGTTATCTACCTTAGGAACAAACGACCGTGTGTGTATGTTAAATATATTTATATTTTTTAATATTAATAATAGCGTTGTTATAATTTATGCATTATAAATTATCTGTGCAAATTTGGCACATTTTTATCTCAATGATCTTCTGACGTTTTTCTATTATCACAATCTATAAGCCCCTCGCGTCAACCCTATGCACGTCCAATAAAAATCAATCAGTGTTCACCGACGATAGTTACATATTACACGTTTTTGTGTGAGTGCGATCAGGGGGTAACCGTGGGTATGACGAGGGGTAAACGTAAGCATGATAGAGCACGGCTCGGGGTAAGCGAATCAAACGTTTTCCCTTTTATCTACAATACCATTTTTATAATTCAGCGCTGAAAACACTGTATTGTACTTTTATTTTTTTCATTTTCCATTTCATGTATCATGTAAATTATTGATTACTTTTAGAATCTAGTGATATTGATAATAACTCGTGATGATTAATGTTGGAAACGAGATTTATCTATAGTTATAAGTATACACTTACTTATTGCAATATAAAACATTCGTATAATGTTAGATGTAAATGAATGCATCGAGTAGACAGTTGCAGTTAAGTTTAAAATAGACCGAACAGAACCCTGGATCGAAACACTCACTCAATTAGACTCAAATCGTCCGTTTGTTACAGGAAGCGGTGAAAACATTCAACGACTTCAAAGCCGCATTCGACATCAAACGACCCAACTAGCGTCGATCCCGAGTGGCTATTAAACGCTAATTCAATCATAAAAACAAACATGAAAATCTATTTCCGTACGATTCGCGGTTGAAACTTACACATGAGCGAACAAGACGCGGTCGAATGCAAACTAGATACATCGACAGGGTCAGGAGAGATGCAAACCGTTGTGTCCAGTTACGCGGCGTCAAACTTGATACGACAGACAGACAGACTGATCGACGTCCATGGTTACACCGACGCGTCATACACAGAATACCAGTATGGGGAGGAGGTCGACAGGCTAAGTCCTGAAGTACAGGATGAAAAGATCAACGTAGACGATGAGGATAAAGATGAGGAATTAGTTATAGCTGATGATGACGTCTCCGAGAGAAATGATAGCACAGAACAAACAAATGATGCAGACAGTGTGCATAAGGATACTCATAATGTAAGCGATAACATAGAAAGAGAAGACAACGTTGAACTATCATGGCATCCTCATGTTTATGGGAAACCCCCGAAGAAACCAACGCCTCACACTATAGAATATATTTTAGGTTTATCGAAGGAGGGTGACTCGACCAAAGAGGAACCGAAACGATCGACGGTCAGCCAGTTAATGAATGTTAAACGAAATTTCGACAGCAAGAAGAATTTTTCTTTCCAAGAGAAAAGTACGCAAGTGCAGAGAGACCTGACGGATAGGAAGTTTAATATAAGTGTGCATAAGAACAAACTGCAGGAACAGTTGCTACAGCGCGGTGTTAGAACTAGTGACAGTGGGTTCGAGAGTGTGTTTGCGTTTAAGAGTGACGACCAGCCGCTGAACCTTTCCGTGCCGAAGTCCAAGGACTCGCCGGTTTGGAGCGGCGCTGACGAAGACAAATTAGGGAAAGGTAAGCTAGTAGAAATAATAAAACAACCATATACTTAATAGATTTTAATTTGACAGCCACAATTTCTGAAAATATTATCCTTAAAATTACTTTAAGGATCGTGTAAGGTCTTAATGAATTCAATAAAATTGGAAACATAAGGGCATAGAACGGTTAAACTCTGATACAATTTAAATATGCGATTGCACACAAAATACCGTAAATAATTAATTTTACCGATTTTTCATGTTCTAAACATTAAAAGAATTGCAAAAAAAAAAAACTATTTGCTATCACTTTATTTGAATTAAATATTACATAACAACCTTTTTGCAATTTCAAATGCTATTTGTAAGCGATTCCCTTTGAAGTAATAAATTGCAGTACTTATTGAGTCGGTCGTTTGAAATGATTAACTCGGATGAAGCCGACATAAGCATTTAATAGGTCATCGATTAATCGCAAAACGAAGCCTTCAAAGCGGTCGTATTCATAAAGCGTTAATATATAAACGTAAACAATATGCTTCGAGCGATTACTCTGCCCAACTGCGATATAACCATCAAAAATCCCACACACGCTGACAAATAAACAAGCTATTCTACGAAGTTTGTGGTTGAGAGGTTAACGTTAACTGGCTCCGTCGAAACGACATATTTACTAATTTGTTTTGATGAAAAAACTGACCTTTGCCCCTTATACGTAAGATCATATTCCATCGTCGTTTTAATTATTTGTAACATTTTTAATTCTAAAAGCGATGCTATAAACCGTCGGAGTTGTAAATCACAGTCAATTAGTTGAAAGTGCTCAATGCGGTTCGCTTACATTTTCGATCGTGTAATGATATTAATATACACTGAATGCATGCACGTGCTTTGTTTGAGAGGATTGTTTATGCAATGTAATTAGCCTTATTGATTGGCCGTTTGTTGCATTTGTTGGCTCCGTATCATCGGTACATCCAAATGAAACGTTTTTAAATTTCTTTTAAAATTATCGTTTATTTATTTTCCTATTTTATTAATTTAATTACCTTATCAATTAAATTATGCGACATTGACGAAAACAGCTAAGCTATTAAAATCCACCAAACAAAATGAATGAATGAGAATATTTAAAATAAAATCATTGGATTAATTTAGAAAATTGACGTATAAATCCTATATTTACAGCTCAGTTACAAACAATACTTAACGATAATCAATAATGGATTCTTGTATCTAAAACAGTCTGCAAAACGATAACTTTATCGTACAAAAATGTCCCCTATCACAACCACATAGGGTACATAAGGGTTGCTGACCCTCTAAAAGCAGAAATAGCCCCTATTCTAATCTCAAGTCGCTTGCATTTATTATGTAGCGTTTTAATCGAGCTCAATACGCGACAACGTTTAATTTACCGTCTTAGGACAATATTGTAAGCGACAATCGCCCTTAAACACCGTTAATAACGACTTAATTGCTATTTATAATGTGTTTATTTATATTTGCGAGACGTAATTTGAACGTCCGAGCAATAAGCTATCGGGCGATGCAGCTGCGTCCGTCACTAGGGTTGCCAATTTATATTTAGATAATAAATATATTTGGATTATTTGTGAGGCGATGGTTTATTGCGTCAGTCTACCCTAGTTAGAAGTTGTTTAAAACTGTGTTACATTAGTCTTTGTATCTCTTAACTATTTATCTGTATATATAAGAAACGATATTACTTAATTACATATTAAACATTTTTATTAATTTATACATCGGTATAAAATAAACTAAAACTGATACTTATTTAGATAATATAATAATAATATTAAATTAATTAATTATCTTCGAAGTTTGAAGGTCTTGATTTAAAGGTATTAGACCAGTACTGTATTGTAGTAAAATGTTTACTAAATTTAATAAGCTTTAAATGTTCCACTAATAGCCCATTTATTGTGTGAAACATAATAATCCACGCTGATACACTACGGGCTTATGTGACATTTCCAAAACATTTTTCATGCAGGTTTTCCTAACTATGTTTTCCTTACCACCAAGCACATGGTAAATTATAAGTACTTTAACAAATAAAAATTACATTAGCACTTTGAATCTATTACTATTTGGTGTCAATTTTTTATTTAATTTTCCGTTAAATAGTTCTCTTATTGAGTTTAATATGTACTGTATCGTGTAAATGTTCATGCTAGGCAAATGCTTCTTCTCAAGGAGAAGGGTTAAGGGAAGGGGGTTTAATATAGGCTATAATATATCATGATACGGATAACATTTAAAAAAAAAAACATTAACAATAAACCTAGATTAACTTGCGCGGATTTGTCTGGGTCTATTTTTTTCAATAAAATAATATTATTTTTAAGACAGATAAGATACTCGTATATCCCACAGTTAATATATTGTAATATTTCATATAATAGTTGCAACAAAGCTTTTAAAATTATCAGACAAACAGAAATTCTTTAAATAATTGTTATAGCGTCTATTGCTCTCATAAAGAATCACATAATTGTTTTTTCATAAATACTATGTCATGTATAAAGATCCACCATCACCACACCACCATATCAACCGTTGAATATCCACTGCTGAATTTAGGCCTCCGACATCACCTCTGAGGGGATTTGCCAATACTCGCCACACTTGGCAGCCGGGTTGTTGAGCGCAGTGTGATGTGGCAGAATATGGTGACGCTGCTGTCACAACCACACTCACCACAATCACCATCCTGGTTGGTGTACAGTTGTTCGGACACCTATGGACTAAGTCGCGTTTTACGACACCTCGGCTTGAAAGAGGTCGGGTCATTGACTAAAATATTGTGATATAAGGTCAAAACTGTAATCAATTTGTATAATTTATATAATTTTAATTATCCGTTAAAACAATCGGTGTCAAAGAGGAAGCTATTTTTGGATTATCAATATACATTATCAAGTAATTAATAATACGAGTATTGCATATATCAATTTTTTTTCATACTTACCTATAAATACGGTGCGAGAGGGGTGAGGGACACTTACACGTGTTACGTACCTTTACAGTTAAGATAGAGCATAAATAAATAAATAAGGTCCAAAACACTTTTTTCGAATGACGTTGACGATTTATGAAAAGTGCTTATCTATCAAAATTTAAAAGTTACAGCGCTGTGACAGACGGACAGAGCGGACAGCGGAGCCTCTAAAACGTTACAGTAAATACATACAATACATTGTTACTTAACATGTGAGAACGGCAGAACGGATTTTAATGAAATTTGACACAGATATAGGTTATAGTATGGAATAGTACAAGGCTATATTATCACGGATAAACCTGAAACAGAGGGATAAATATCCACGCGAACGAAGTCACAGGTAATGACTAGTATATATTTATCATTATTATATTATTATAAATAATTTTTACTTAACTTAATAAGTACATACAATTTTTTAAATATATTTTTTAGTTAAGTATTGGCAACCCTGATCCTATATCAAGGGATTTGTGATTCATCGGTAAGGAGGACGTTTTAGCGTTTGTCTTGTAAAGATTGAACTTCGAATCCTCTTTTCTATGAAAGATAGATATTTGCCATCTCACCGGTTTATATAATCTATTTATCTGTGATTTTACCTAATAGGGTATGATTTTGATACATTTCTTATGGATGATGTAAAATGTAAAATATGTTTTATAGAAACCGTAAGATGTTCAAAGTAAAGTGAAGATTTTCATAAATATAAATTAGTTTTTAATAAATAGAGCTTAGGGTTGTCAAAATAAATATTTTGGAAAAGAAAATTTAATTTGTCAATTTTATAAGCAATTTAACTTGTTTTTATATTATTTTCCGTTGTAAAAGTAATTTGTGATAATAGTAATTTGTAGATATCAAGATTAAGCTTTCAATTATTAAAGTAAAACTCAAATTCAATTTAATTGTAACTATGTTTAGACGTTAGTTATAGCTAAACAATAAATAAGGTATTTTAAATGAATATTTTCTTAAATTATTATAATTTTAAAGTAACAATGATTATTTGTCTGTTTGTTATACTTCAGTTCCTACATTATTTTGAATAAAAAAATGTACTACTTTTTAATAATTCAATAATGATAAAACTCAAATTTTTATAACGACTAAGCGTATGATTTGTAACGAAATTTTTCATATTTTACTAAATAATTACAAATGGAATTTAAATAAATTAAAAATATTTCTTATGTATATATGTATGTATATACAAATTATAAATAAAATTTTGTTAAATTTTTTTAAAAATGTAATAAATATAATGTAGTCGCAAGTGACAGCCCTATCCTATTAAATGTCATTAGCAAGTGAATTCAGCGATAGTTAATGAGTCTTCTTGTTTAGACTGCGCCTGCGCATATACGATTCTTTTTACTTTTTAACACTTTGGCTTTAGGCCGTATAAGTGCTTAATAAATTGCTATATTTTCTTTTTTTATAAAATCACTTTCTATTAACAAAAACATTTTACATAAAATTTATTATAGTTATCATAATTATATAAGTAAATTGTTTCTCAAACTCAAGATTTTTGTTCAGTTTTGGAAAAATTACTATTTGAAAATGGAGTTTACATACGAGTATATTTTGTAATTGTATTAAATAAATTATATATTTATTCATAAAAAAAATCTTTAAAAATAGAATAAGAATTATAAAAAAAAGTATAATATTTAGAAATATGTATAAACAAATCTTTTATTTATTTACAATAAAAAAACATAATTGTTATCAATATTTAAATTTATATTTGTACGGGTGCTTACCGCGTTTATAACTTTGTTTAGTTCCCTATATTTCGGCAATGTTTCAATCGCCACGATCACGGGGAGACTGGTATAAACGCGGTAAGCACCCGTACAAATATAAATTTAAATATGAATAGTGATCGCGTTAGTTTAAAACAATTGTTATCAAGTTTATTAATTTGAAAATATCTAAAAAACTATTTTGTAGATTTTGTCAAGGTTTTAATTATATATAAAAACATTAAATTATAACTTCGATTTTAAATACGTTTTAATAATGCATGAGTATTTGTCAATAAAAATTTTCATTGTTAAAAAACTCATTTTGCTTCTGACAATTATTATGATCGACGTTTAATTATATTAACTCGGTATCTAACTACTCATGGTGAGTTATTGCGATGTTGAGTGCAAGTTAAAAATACAGTACCTACTTGTCTGAAAGCTCTATATTCGATCGGAACACTTAAGCCGTCCCGAGGGCTTTCAGCGAGCTTTAATCTTCGAGCTTCGAACCGCATAAATCAGTGGATTAAGTGACTCGTATTAATGACGAATGCTCTTACGGTTTGAGATGACATTTGATGTCCGGTGTAAATGACATTTGTTGACGTTGTTGTTATTGTTGTTGCACATTGTTGTTACTTTATTATTTTAATTTAAATGCGTTTCTGTCAAATACGAAATATACTTTAAACATTGATAAGATACGCTAACAATGGGTGTGCAGTTAGGAATAACACAAACACCACCACCACAAGTTTGCAAATGGTCAAATTATAACTTTGTAAGTCGTTTTATTCTAGTGATGTGCATTATGTTGTATATATATATATATATATATATATATATATATATATATATATATATGAGACATATAGTATCAAAGACGGCACTCTCCATATTTTCCTCAAAAAAAGTTACCTATGATAGCATTAACTTCTAAACAAAACAGTAAAGAAAAGAGTAATATATTATTGTCAAGTAAGACAGCTAAAGGTTCGAACGGGTAACTTTAACTTAGTTTTCAGGTGCTTAATCTGTGGTTAATATTCATCTCACACTCTTGAAGTAAAGGAAGGAAGCCTGCATGTATCGGAAGAGATTCTGGGACATGTACGGGTTTATCCGGAGAAAGGGCAAGCGAGCGATTCCTTACTAAACATGTTTTTTATTAAATACTTAAAATATATTTATTTATTTGAATTGAACTGAAATGAATCAGTCTGTAAGCGTCCCACTGCTGGGCAAGGGCCTCTTCTCAGGGTTCAAGCTTATTACACCACTCTGCTCCTCTACTAGTTGGCGGATAATTTACCACATGTACTAACTAATACGTAACCCATATTTTACAATTTTCTACACCCCTCCCCCATCGGTGACCACCCGTAGTATTTGTTAAAACCCCCTCAAATTTTCACGTAGTAATTCTTGAATGATTTTTTTTTGAGCGACCGATAGCTTCACGTGCTCTCCGAGGCGCGGTGGGGAGACCCACAAAGACATACACCCAGACCGAAAACAAATGTTCAAGCATGAGTAAGTGGAATTTCACTAATTTTAAGTGACTATTCACTTTTTTTCAATGTGGGTCGTAATAATAATCTTACCACGCAGAATTAGTGACTATTCAACGTACGAATATGTTAATATCAGAGTCCACTGATTTGGAAATTGAATATATGTATGTATATTAATTATTATTAATCAGTATAATTGACTAGGTAATTAATGAAAATGTGAATAAAGAAATTTTTCATTTTGATTTTTAGTTAAGGTATTGTTTAATTTTCAGAACCATAATTGACCTTGGACAAACCGGGGCGTGTAGCAAGTCTGTGATATGACTTAGAAAATTTATTGATTCTCGGTATAAAGGTGGATTAGGAAACCTTAAGCCGCGGTCACACAGCTACAATACGATTAGAACACTACATTGTAATGCGATTTATAATCTTGAGATTATGTCGTGTTATAAACATCGAGTCGAGTGTGAGCCGACTTATTACTTGATATTAAGCTTTACACGCGGCTTCGTCTATTTAATTTACAGAAAAATGTACGATAGTTTTTGTATAGTGACGAAAATTCAAATAACGAAGATGATACCCGCTCAGAGTGTTTTTTTTTCTGGTATGGGTATTTGTCCTACCCTCTAAATATGTATTAGTGATTTTTCACTAATTTCAAGTGAATATTCCACTTTTTACCAATGTAAGAATCATACCACGCAGAATTATTGATTATTCAATGTAGGAATATGTGAATATCAGAGCCCACTGATTTGATCATTGAATGTGTATTAAATACTCACTGTATTCACTAACTTGTTATTGAAATTCACTGATATGTAGTGAATATAGCTTCACTAACGTAATTAATAAAAATTCCACTGATACATGTTAAGTTTAGTAGGTAGTGGGTTTTCCCTCCGTGCCTCGGAAAGCACGTTATGTCATCTGTTCCGGTTGTTTTCATAACTACTAGATATCGACATAATAATACTATGTAGATGGTACCAAAAGTTACTCTTAATAGGGAACAAGAGTGAACTGTAACACTGGACTCTAATATATTATAGACATTTTGTTAAGTGTCTTATATACAGACAAATTTACCGGTCTGCAATTTTAATATGATCTAATTATTTATCTTTGAATTCTATTTTACTTTTATACTTTTTTTTAGGAAGTGTTTTTCTTTATAATGATATTGTGTTGTTTCTTTTAAAACTATAAAAAAGCAATTGAAGTCACAGCTAAAAACTAACCCACAATCTTCTCTTCAAGATATTTCAAAAGCAGAAGCAATAAAAAAAAAAACATCAATACTAAAGACACTTAATTGCTCAATATATACACCATCGTCTCGATTATCGTTCTTCTTTACTCGACAACAATAAATCACCTGTAACACGCTTTGATGTCGTCAGTCTGCGGTCGCCTTTACTACCGTTGTTTTTTTCATTTCGTGTAAATAGATCTAAATTGTTATTTACGTTTAAAAGTTAACGATCCACTAATCAAATTGTGAAAATAATCCTTTATGTATTAAAAATAATGGACAGTTACGTGAAAATCTATTGAATGTATTTTATCACTTTTTTTGTAATATTTTTAGAATTAAGTGATTTAAATGGAGACATTAAATATTTCATTATCATAGCACTGTTTTGTAATCTTGATATTACCAATGTTTTGTTAGTTTAAAGGAGGGAAATAGATTATATACGACACAGATTATATTATGACTCAACGTATAATGATTGAATATTATATTGACAATTTTTTTTAAAGAGTAACTATTGTTTGTTTCTTGCCAATTCTTCTTAACACTAACTCGATTCGGTGGTAGCTTCACATTAATTATAATTAGTTAATTAGTTAAAATGTATTTGTAAAATGACGGTTCAAAAATGCTTTTGAAGGTACTTTAATAAAGATTTTTTTATTTTGATTTTTCATTTTGAAAAATGTTTTCTTTTTAATTTAATATTATAAACGGTGTGCTTTTAAAGTTGTCTATATAGGTACACTTATTAATATGATTATATCAATATTAATTAATTTAATATTTTAAAAAAGGACAATTCTATCGTATAATTCTTTTGTAACAATTATCAAATTCAATAAAATTTTCTTTTTTAAGCGTCCTTGAATATACCTTTATTCGGACACTCACCACCTCAGTCCCCCGAGATCATGGACGCTGTAAAGGGTCCGAAACGTCGGGAAATAATTTAAAATATTGTAAAAATATAAAGTTTTAAATAAATGCGATAAAATCCGGTATAGACTTTTAATCAAATGAGTCCTTGAATATATTTTTAGTTTCAAGTTGAATCCGTAAATCTCTTTTATAACTTCAAAACGATTATCCGTAATATTTTGAAGAGAGATAATAAATTAGGACTTTAATATTAAGGTATCTCTTTTGTTTTGACGCTTCTATACTACTATACTTCCATACTTTGATTGACATTTTTGGCTGTGTTTATTATACGTTGTAGGTAAAAAATATCTGATAACCATTTTAAATAAAGAGGTTGCTTACCACTAATTAAAAATAAAGTCGGTTTACGGACGATAATTTTACGTGATAACGTCATAAGAAAACATTGAAAAAAAATTGCATACTTTTATGAATTGAATTGAATTATTATCACTGAGTTATCATTATTTTGTATAATACAAAGAATGAGTTAATTCAATTAATTACAATTTTTTTCGATAAATTAATATTTATTTGCACTCGTTAATGCAAATATTTTATTACTTAAATTATACAGAATAATTACAAGTAACAATGTGCTGTTAACAATTTATTTACAACTTATATACATGTGTGATATTTAAGATCTTCCAATCTGCGTTATTGTTTTTCATTTACAAGCCGAACGCTTAGACCGATCGTGCCTCTCTATCGCTTGTTCCGCGGTCTCACTCGCGACACGTGACACTTTTTCGTGCGTGCAGCCGCCATTCATCGATTTACAAGACGTTATCACGTCAAAAAAATATATCTCTTATCCCCTTAAAATAATTTATAATAAGTCTCTTTGTAGTGGTGTATTCCCCTCTATGTGGAAAAGCGCTCGAGTCGTACCAATATATAAGTCTGGAGATAAAAAGTTAGTTTCCAACTACAGGCCAATTTCTATACTGCCAACATTGGGGAAAGTATTGGAGAAACTTGTGTGTAGACCACTATCATGGCATCTAAAACACCACATGTCTAAAGACCAGCACGGTTTTGTATCAAACAGATCAACTTGTACGAACCTTGTTTCTTTTGTTGATAAGCTGATTGTCTCTGTTGATTCAGGGTTACCTGTAGACGTGGTTTACACAGACTTTAGTAAAGCGTTCGACCTAGTAAGTCACCCAATCCTATTAAACAAACTCGCACTATTAGGAATTGGTAATAACATGCTTAAATGGTGTTGCTCATATCTGGAAGGTAGAACGGCAAATGTCGTTTTAAATGGCTTTACCTCCAACCCATATTCAGCTACAACTGGTGTTCCACAGGGATCACATCTTGGCCCTGTCTTATTCAACATCTTCATAAATGACATCACTCACTACATCCGTCACTCACACTGCCATTTATTCGCAGATGATCTAAAAATATCTAGGCCTGTTAAAAACCAGCGCGACTCATTGTTGCTTCAGGAGGATTTGGATGGTTTGGCGAGTTGGTGCAGCATAAATCAAATGACGCTGAACGTGAATAAGTGTAGCGTCATAAGGTTTTCCAGGCAGAAACTAAGGAGAGACTGTGACGATCACGATTACACGGTCGGTAACGCTCCTCTGAAAAGGGTTGAAACTGTACGCGATTTAGGAATCACTCTGGACAGATGCTTGCGCTTCGACACGCATGTTAATGCCATTTCTGCAAAGGCTTTTAGGGTGCTCGGATTTGTGCTTAGAAACACAAGGGAGTTCAAACACAGTGATACTATTATTCTACTCTATAACGCGCTGGTCCGAAGTACCTTGGAGTATTGTTCTGTTGTATGGAACCCCTACTACAGAGTTTACATAGATCGAATCGAACGAATCCAAAGAAAATTTTTACGCATTCTATCATATCGTCAAAATCTTGGATCCCTGCTTGACTACCGTAGTAGGCTCGAACATTTCGGAATGACTTCGTTAGAGGAGCGTAGACACATGCACGATTTGGTTTTTTTACACAAGCTAATAAATGGTGTACTTGATTTTCCCCAACTTTTGAATGAGTTAGATATCCATGTACCCACCCGAATGCCGAGATTAGGTAAATACAAGCCTTTTGTGTCAAGACGCAGCTGCACAAACCTTGGTTCAAACTCTCCCATGAATAGACTTGTGAGAGAGTATAACAAACTAGCTACATCTACTCTAGAAATAGACATTTTTGGCGACACATTGACAGGGTTTAAAAAAATTATTAAGAATAAATGACTACAATTTAATATAATATCTAATCATATCCAATCATGATCATTCAGCTTTAGGCTGCATTTTGCTGTTGTTTTTGGAATTATTGTTACTGTTACTTTTTGTCTGTTGAGTGTATATTATAATGTGACAGTATCTAAAAATCGAATTGCAATAAATTAATAATGTTAATATTAGATCTTGAAATTAACCAGTAATATTGCAGATTGTTTTTATTTGTATTGATCTTAGGATGATGACATAAAAAAGTTAATTTTCAATGATTACAATATTGTAAGTATGACATTTTAAACACAATTTTAATGTGACATTTCAAATAACTACTTATTTTTATTTTATTATTGACAAAACTTAATCAAATATTGTAAACTGCTTTTTCTATTTTTTGGATGGATATCAATTTTTTGCCGAATTTATTTGTAAATTATGACATCTTAATTATTTATTTATTGAACAAATTATTATTTTTTTTTTAATTTGTATATATGACATTTTGAATATAATATGACAGTGTATTGTTTATTTTTATCACTGACATTATAAAATTTAAACTTAGTTAAACCATCAATAATTGTAACTCAATTGTAACTGTAATCACTATCAGTATAAGATTTAATCCAGTTGAAACTTGGGAGGATGCTATGTTTCTTAATATTTTTATTCATTTTGTAATGTATTTTATAGCTGAATATGAGACCTTGAATGTTTGTTCTGGTTTTTGTTATTATCGATAAAACCAAAATAATACAAATGCAGTGTTATTATTCTATATGCATGATTACTTTTTTTTCTTTTTGTATTCCTCACTTGTTTTTTATTATTTTATTTAATGATCTTATTTGATACAACATATGACA
Source organism: Euphydryas editha (assembly GCA_036937285.1). Classification (NCBI taxonomy): domain Eukaryota; kingdom Metazoa; phylum Arthropoda; class Insecta; order Lepidoptera; family Nymphalidae; genus Euphydryas; species Euphydryas editha. The sequence continues at coordinate 726,257 of JAUPFZ010000022.1, read as the reverse complement.
TTCTGATTTTTTAAATTTTTTTTTATTGTTTATATAATTTAAACCAACTGTTAATTAAGTAGTTAGTTATATACATATGTTTTTAATCTATAAGAATTTTATTTATCTAATGAATTTTATTGTAAGATATGACATTTTGAAAATATTCTTACTAATTGTATTGTATAATTAACATTTAAATACGATTAATTAATTATCCGAGCGTCAGTATTGCGAATGTCGTGCCCATCTGTAATTGCGGGTACACGACCTATTTAACAATATGTATGTACCTCATATATGTTTCTTGTGTATCGTGCGTTGATGAGCCTTGAATAAATAAATAAATAAATAAATAAATATTAATCGCACTCTATGCAACATTCGAGTTAAGGAGCATTTAAACAAATATTTGAAAATTTTCTTTGACGTCATCATAAGCATTTATTAAACGCTTGTGTTTCGCGTGCTTAATTGTTCGTATGTATGTTTTCTGTTTCAACATATTTATAAGAAATTTTATGTTGGAAATTTGTGGTGAAAATGGGTGTGCCTACTTGTAACTTTGGTATCAATACAATGTTATAGTACCTACCATTAAGCTAAGCGTCGTTAACCTACATGATTATATTAAAATGAAAGATAAATTGTCAAACAATAACTTTGTTATAGTTTTTGACTAGTTTTGTCATATTACTGATTCGATCATAATTACGTCATAATAGTTTGATTATGATTTTCCGATGACCGGTAAAACTAAAATTTGATATAGCACCATCACGCAACTAGTCTTATATGTGAATCGATTGCTAATTTTGTTTTATCTTGACATCAATCTCGATACTTTTTATTAATATTATTTTAATACTAGTTTTTACCCTCAACTTCGTTTCGTACGTGTTAATAGTATAACATAGTAGTAGTAGTAGACTTGGTCTCTATATACATACTTAGTAGAGAGTTAGAGACAGCTTAATTAAAATAATGATATGTGCACGAAACGACTTTACGATTTCATTACAATTATTTAAAAAGTAATTACTCCACTTCTAGACGGTGTATCAAGATGTGACCTACAAACAGACAAAAATTACTAAAAATTGTTGTTAGGTCTCATAAAGAGCCCTAAAATTAGTTTATTTTTTTTTTAAATATCTCTATTACGAGTATACAGACATTAATTATATGTGACGATAACAGACGGATGATCGAGAAATTCAAGTGATGTCCACTTCTGACTTTTTATGCGATGTCTGAGGTCCCTAAATAAGTCATTAAGATCTATTATGATAGGGTTGAGACCACATTAGAGAGTCCTTCGAGGAAACGCACATGGCGACATGTATCCCATTCAACAAACACTATAACGAGTGAAAGGGACGGCAACATTTCCGCTGTAAACTTACGAACGGCTGCATTCTGTCTAAGAAGTTAATTTTTACGTTTGAAATTTATTTTATTTCTCATGTTTGTTTAGACGAAGTTTTACACCGCGGCTCGCCTCAATTTTATTGACGTTTTTTTTAGTGTTGCCATGTTAATGTATTGTTAGTTTGTCTTTTTATATAATGTTTATGTCCAGTCAATTATCGTTAAGATCCGTTTAATAATACTCTTTGAAAGCTCTTACTTTATGAGTTTGGTTTATGTGATTGTAAATTAAGGAGTTTCTAGGAAATAATTATATTTTTGATTTGTTTTATAAAGCATTTAAAAAAAATCTATTATTTTATTGTGAAAAATAAAGCGTTAAAACATTTAAAACAATATTGTTTTTTATTTCAAACATATATAAATAATATTATTAAATACATGTTTTATATGTATATGTTTTTTGAATATGATAAAGCTTATGATTTTTTGTGTCTTTATTCATTTGTGTGTCTTTTGATTAATATTAATACGATGAGGACCATCAATGTACTTATAAATTATACATCGATGGTGAGGGAGGACACATTAGGCTACTAAATTATTAGGGTGGAGTAGTAAATATCAATACCTAGTAACGTTGGCGAAACTTCCCACAGCAGGGCAAAGGCAACTTCTACTTATAGGCTTGGACCTTAATTGACCACGCTATTACATTTCGGTTTGGCGGATACTATCTCTTCTAGGAGTAACGTTTATTATTATGTGTTTTGATAACAAGTTAGTTACGTGATATCGGCAACCCTATTTTATTTTATTTTTATTAATTACATATTGATTTTTTTTAAATTGATTATATTGGATTACTTAAATTGATTTGTATTGGATATTGTTAAAATGGAATGTTATTATTGTTATTTTTGTTATTTTACATATATACAAAAATACTGTTGTATTATAATAATAATTTTTTTGGTAATCAACTTAGGTAACGCATTGGGTTTCCTGTAATGTTAAATATAAGTTTTATGCATTAAATAAATGTAATAAAACATGAAAGTAAAATTTGATTCGTGTTTTCATGATGTAAAAAGAATAACACAGTTCCGAGTATTATACTGTGTCAGCCGTGTGACTCTTAAACCACCCTCGTCAGCTCCCGCGTGCAGTCATTGTGATAGGCGGAGCGATTTATTACGAATTTTTTTTTTTGTAATTTTTAACTCTTCTTCTTCTTCTTCTTTTCAGCCCTTGGTAGTCCACTGCTGGACATGGGCCTCCCCTAATCGACGCCACTCCACCCGGTCCTGGGCCCTCTGAATCCAACGGTTTCCCGCTGTCTTCTTCAGGTCGTCAGTCCACCTGGTAGGAGGGCGGCCTGTGCTCCTTTTACCTAAACGTGGTCGCCATTCAAGGACCTTCTTTCCCCATCGGTTGTCAGTCCTGCGAACGATGTGGCCAGCCCATTGCCACTTCAATTTGCAAACTTTGAGCGCTATGTCGGTTACCTTCGTTCTTCTACGGATTTCATCATTTCTGACTTTGTCACGTAGAGAAATACCGAGCATAGCTCTCTCCATTGCCCTCTGAGCGACTCTGAGCTTGTGGATTAGGCCCACAGTAAAAGACCACGTCTCGGCACCATAGGTCATCACTGGCAACACACATTGCTCGAAAACTTTCGACTTCAGGCACTGAGGTATATCAGACGTCAAGACGTGTCGTAGTCTCCCGAACGCTGCCCAGCCGAGTTGGATTCTTCGAGTGACCTCCCTCTCGAAGTTGGACTTACCCATTCGGATCGTTTGTCCCAGGTAAACGTACTCGTCTACAACTTCGAGAGCAGTGCCGTCGACAACCACTGGTACGGGTGTGACATGGACGTTAGACATGATTTTCGTCTTGTCCATGTTCATCTTAAGACCCACCCGTTGTGAGGCACTATTGAGGTCGCTGAGCATAATGCCGAGTTCCTCCAGCGACTCCGCCAGGATCACTATGTCATCGGCAAATCGGAGGTGTGAGAGGTGTTCGCCGTTGATGTTAATACCACGCCCTTTCCACTCCATCAGCTTGAACACGTCTTCCAGTGCAGCGGTAAAGAGTTTTGGGGAGATGACATCCCCCTGCCGTACGCCGCGCTGCACATGGATGGGGTTCGTACTGCTGTCGTGTACTCGGACTTTCATCGTGGCGGCATTGTATACACACTTCAACGCCTCGATGTACCGATAGTCGATCTGGCACCGCTGAAGAGACTCGAGCACCGCCCAGGTCTCGATAGAATCGAAGGCCTTCTTAACTCTTAAGAGGTACTAATTACTGCTACTACGCTTTTTTTATTCAATGAATTGTTTTTTTTTTACTACCTACCTCTTCTTCAATTAATTGTTTTTTGACTACATCTCGTGTTTGATTACTGTTCGGAGTAGATATTTGTATTCGTACAAATATTTGTTTCAAGTCTGGGTCAAGTCCTTCAGGGTCTTCCCACCGTGCCTAGGAGAGTACGTAAAGCCGTTGGTCTCGGTTGCTATCAAAGACACCTGATGGCGATCGTTACTCATGATAAAGATTTTATCCACCAATCCGCAGTGGAGCCTTCTTCATATGGAGATAAGGCTTTTGCCACCTGTTCGATGCTTACATACTTAGTTCAGTTCAAAATTGTTTTCGTTTTCAATCTCTCTTCCCCGATCCTTCTCATAGATTGTCAATTGTATAATTATAATAGTAAGAGTGTATCTTTAAAACTTCACTTAAGATTTTACTGAACCACTCTATTTTGTATTGTATTGTGTTTTATGCGTTTTTTTTTTATAGAAAAAAATGTACACTATTTAAATTTTCAATTCAAATTATTAACTATTAAGTTTTTATAAGTAATCTAGCATATAAGTACATTGAATTCATCAAAATTAATTAAATTGCTACTATATAAATATAATATTTCATAATCTCTACTCTTTTAAATGTCTACTATATCACAAAACAATAATAATGACAGTATAACTAGAGAGCAAAATAATATATAAAAAAAAGAAATAAATAAGTACGACGCGACGTTCACAGGCTTAAAAGATTATTAAGACAATAAAAAAATTAAAGATTTTTTAAACTCTGTCCGTAGATATATATTTAATTATGAATATCTATTTATACATATTTTTTTAAATTATTTTTTACAAAAATTAATTCAAATTCCATTAAAAACACCATAAAAAACAGAAAAATCGCGAAAGCGTCACCAATGCGTCCACAGACCTACAATAAAATTGCCAACGACATTCATAATGTTATTCTCACGTACCGGTCGACGCCATCTTTATAAAGAGTCGAGATTGTTTGATTGAATACATTATTAATTGTAGACATGTTTCTATTACTGTATTCAAGGTTATGAGCACTTAAGACTTTATTTTTTTTATTTCTTTTCTAAATAACCCACAGTAATTATATTTATATAATATACATAAAAATAAAAAAGTATACCATGATTACTTTTTTATTTATAAGATTTGCTGCGTCTACGTTTTATGCGCTGTGTTTTACCCAAGTAACTTCGGATCCCGTGAGAATTTCGCGATAAAACATGGCCCTTGTATTTTTCTGTATATCCTGCTGTCGACATACTAAGTTTCATTAGAATCGGTTCAGAACTTTTTGTGTGAAAGAGTAATACACATGTATACATCCAAAATTTCACATTTATAATAGGTATTATGTAGGATTAATGGAATCGTCATTTTTTTGATGAAGTTTGTACTATTTTAAAACAATTATATATATATTTTATATGAAATTAAAATGTAACACCTCATTAATCTCTCTCCTATTAAAAACGAATCATTGACGAAAATTATCAAAATACCTTTTCATTCATTCATTCATTCATTGATTCATTCATTTGTTTTAATACTTTAATGGCCTCCAATGTTACCAAGAGAGCACAGATAATTTCGTTTGGGTAGAGCCAAGGAATTTATGTACAAACTGGAATGCGCACGTGCACTCAAAAAACGTTCCTAATAGAGGGATTGCATCTTTTTCTACCGTAGATTCAAGGCAACTCGTAAAAAAGAGACAAAATACCAGTAGTCAACGAAATACTCGGAACGATTTTTTTCACTTTACATATTGGAAACAAATGTCAACCTTATGTTAGTTATTTCAAGGTGCATATTTGAATATACAATTTTATTAAGTGAGCGTTCCCATTAAGATATAAATTCCTTGGGTAGAGCACAATCTCAAATGGTTGTTTGACACAAAAGTGTCACCAAATGACAAAATAGCATTAAAGAATGAGGGCGCTGGTGTAGTGGAGTGTATGATCTGAACTTCACTTTTTATATGACTCGAAATTTAGAGTAGTTAGTAATTTTTTTGTAATTGAAAGTTAAACGGCTAGCGAGATAAATAATAACAGAAAAGCTATCTTTATTAAAGCTTATTTTAGGGACACTTTTTGTAAAACAAGATTGTGCTCCTGTACATCTAATCTCCATAGACTACACGAAGAAAATTGAAACAAAACTTTCAAGGCTAACAATTATGATATGTCATTAATAATAGTGACGATTTCGGCAAATTGCGTCAAATTAATGACGTCATTTTGACACTACTCAATTAATATAATATCAAATGCTATGACAAATCTCAACTATTATTATAACATCATTTAAAACGACCATAGACGATATTGAAGATTAATATCAGTGTAGCGCAAGGAATATATAAAACTTGTCTATGTTCATTTGAACACATTAAAAACTCTTTAGTTAGATCTCCTTAGTTATAATAACATTTTTCATTACTAAAGCATTCAAATAATATCTTTTTGTGTATGAAATTAATAACGCTTGGGTTGAACAATGCGATTTAATTAAAACAATTATCAAATTAACATTCTTAGTTATATTCCTGTTCAGTGGAGTATTTCGTTACTTTAGAGAATATAATTTCATGTATATTTGTAACTTTGAAGGGTTATTTATGTACTTAAACTATTAAAAGATTTGTTTTTTACAGAATGAAAAATTCGATGAACATTTATGAACGAATAAAAAGGCACTTAATAAATAAATAAATATTAACCAACAATCACACCACGTTAACCTAGCCCCGTGCTAAGTTCGTAAGAACTTGTGTTACGGGTACTAGGAACGGAAATAAATTTAAGATATAAATACATATATACATAAATACACATCCATGACCCGGTGCAGACATCTATATTCGTCATACAAATTATCTGCACCTGGCGGGATTCGAACCCGCGACCGCTGCGTAAAGTGTCCAGTTGCCTGACCACTCGACCAGCCGGCCGTCCGTTAATACATTACTAAGTTTTGTTTCTTGTTGAAACATATTCTTTTTTCGTTATTTGTTGTAAAAAATAAGATGAATAATTTAATTGTATATATGTCACTATTATCGTAATATATCTATATAGTTTTTATTTTTTTTCTATAATTTAATTGAATTTAATGAATTTAATTTTTAATTTTAAATTTTAAATTTATTGTTTTTGTTTAATAATCATTTTGTGAAATTTCTTAACATTTTAAATTGCTTGTGCCTAAAGTGTTAGTAAATTGTGGAAACTTGATTGGTCTATGTATACCTAATTGAAATTTCTTTTTTTTTTCTGTAAAACTAAACTGTATGTTTCCCGAATAAGTAAATAAATAAATTGGTTCGTGTGAATGCGATAATTTTAGCATCTGTCGGTTGAATTATAAACACTCTTTTTGCCTTACAAAGCCGATTTATTGAGGAAGATAAAAACGCATTACGACTCATAGGAATAGAAGTTACGAAAAACACTAGTGAAATCACAGTGCGTCTAATATATTATGATATAACTAGCTGTTGTCTGCGACTTTGTTCACTTTAAAACTTTTAATTCTCGTTTTACCACTTCTACATCGTTTGTAGCATCGCATCGCATCGCGATATCCCAAGACGACCACACCTTTATTGTTGTAATTAGTATGTTCAGGTACATTATATATCAAGCTGTGGAAATGATCACATGACCACCGGAAGTCCTTGACATAATTAAATTAAATCAAATAAAAAATTTCATTATTCAACTATGCTTTAAAATTACTTTTAAATTGTAATTGTACAATAATGTATCATCATCATCATCGTCATCATCATCATCCCCATCATCACATAAGTCATTGGATGTCCACTGCTGAACGTGGGCCTCCCCCATATACCGTTACCCAAGCCGCTGCCGTAGTCGGAAATAGTACCACCGGGTTGGCTCGTTTTTGCTTCTTATATGGTTTGCCAATACTCGTCGCACTTGACAGGCATGATGGCGCAGTGTCTGTTATGTCAGGATATGGGGACACTGCTGCCCATCACTACCCTGGTCGGTGCACAGTTGTTCGCACCACTATGGCCTTCCTTAGTCGCCTTTACGACACCTCGGTAAGAGGAGGTCGGGACTAATCTTCACTGTCGGTCAACGTACGGCCAATTATGTTTATATAAAATTACCACTTATTCGGAATGTAGATTGTTCTTAGAAGAACATACAAGAAACTGAACATTCTTTAATTAAGACTTGTAAAACTTGAGAAACGAATCCGTCACAACAAGCCATTCATTCGTCACACACTGATTAGACCAGTGTTCCGCAAAGTGTGTACCGCGGCATACTGGTCGTTAATTGATGTGCCGCGGAAAAATAAGTTCTGCAATTTAAGCTTTACGTTTGTTGATTAATAATAAATATTGTTTCGATGATAAATAAATAAATCTTGATTAATATTACTTAAAAAATGATTTTTATTTATAGTGTACCTCCAAAAATTTACCTTTTCCTAAGTGTACCTTGACCACAAAAGTTTGCGGAACACTGTGTAATTGCTTCGTGGCTTAGACAAACAACAGATCAGAAATAAACCGACTTAACAATCACTGTTATAAATACAAATTATGACATATTTATTATTCCATATATCCCATAAACCCAGTTAATTACATTAATAACTAATAATACACAGTAATACATTTAGTATGAATGGGCCCACATCGGCGGGGTCGTATTTTACACCCGTGCGACATCTCGTCGGAATATTTGCGTCGGAGCCAAATATTTTAATTGCCGTCGAAGTCGGGCTAAAAGGGCGGATTGATTGCGAACGGTCGTGAGCGACTCGTCTCTTCACCGCGGGATTTATCGACTGTTTACAGAGGTTAATTACGGCTATTTCGCGTGCTTCGAGAATAGGGATGTCGGTTTATTTTGAATTAGTGCTATTATGAACGGTTAATGGGAATTATTTTAATATTTTGTATTTGATTTTTGTTTGCTTGCTTAGATTTATATTATAGTATAATTTTTTATATTGTTTTGACATTTTTTTAAATGTCTAAGGAGGACACCATATGATTTCCTTGTCTTACTCATTTAACGGACATCTATTAATTACGTCAGATTTTTTTTTTTTTTGTATTAGAAACCCTCATGGGGATGATATTTTTCGAAGTTTTGTGGGACTATAATCTTCGACACTTCATTATTTATGTCGCTATTCATATGTATTATTTGAATAATGATGTATATTATTTAAAAATAGATCAACAATTTTATATTAAGCCATCCTTTATTTTCAATGCGATTTAATGAGATTTTACTGCAAAATCGTTTCCTTTTTTTTAAACGGAAACTTTTTTACCAGAAACAAAAGAAAAAATACTTGCTATAACAATTAAAGTATTTGTTGACTAAACTATCATTCGAATTCATAAATACAAACAAAAAATTTTTTTTAGCGTCAAGCTGTTACAAACTATAAGTATTAATTACAGAGACACACACACGAGATTTTTAAAGCAAACTCAAATTTAAAAGCGTTTAAAAAAATAAAGTACCTACAAAATCTAAAACTAAGTCTATTTCAGATTCGAAACTGATGAAACGAAAGAAGTCCACCGAGGACGTCCGATCCCCCCTCGGAGGGGAGGGGTCGATGACTAGTGAGGAGGGGGAAGAAGTGGGCAGGCGTAAGAAGGCTCGTACCACCTTCACGGGCCGGCAGATCTTCGAACTAGAGAAGCTCTTTGAAGTGAAGAAATATTTGTCTTCTGGCGAGAGAGCTGATATGGCCAAACTACTAAATGTGACCGAAACTCAGGTTAGTTTAACATTATGCATACTATACACACATATCAGCGAATAATATATGTTTGACTACAAAGCCCATTAATTATTTTCGGCTATACCGTCTACTATACCTTTCTTCGTCAATCCTCGGACACCATCGATAATTTTCGTTTCATATGGCTCGTGCGGCGCTTTAAGATTATTTATTCCTAGATTTTCTGTCAACTATCTTCTATCAGATGCGCCAGGCGTTTTTGTGCGACGAAATTCGATACCGACCATTTTAATATTTTACTTTTTCTGCTTTTTCATATCTTATTAATGTTATATTTTTATAAAAATAATTTATCACATGTTTGTAAGCTCAACTAAACCAATGAAAATGATTTACGTTGTGTTTGTAATTGTCAAGATAAGGTTTGAATGATGAAAAAAAAAAAAACTAATTTCTTTTTTGCTACGCGCACTGCCAAACTATTTCGCGTCGCTCAGATTTTAATGCGGTCATTAAAATAAGAGTCTATTACTGCCAATAGTGTTGTGTAATGTTAATTATTCAACTTTCATCTCGATGCTTCGTTGCAATTACAGAATCAAACGTCCGTACGTTCAGATGATGAGTGATCGCGTTGATTTCTTTTAGATATTCACGCATAAAATGGATTTATAAAAAGAACTTTGTCTATACCGTAATAAATAAGCTAAAAAGTTTGTTAATTTTATTTACTACACGATCTTAAAATTATTTAATAAATTTAAATCTTTCATTAAAAATATTTAATCATCATTATTATCATATCAACAATTGGATTACCAGTTTATTACCACTGCTAAACGTAGGCCTCTCCCGTCGACCCCCAGAGCGACCGTTTCGAAAATATTTAAAAGCTAAAGCATATTATTCGGTGCAAGATTATATAAATAACAAAGAGAACTTACTATTTATTCCGAATAGAATGACACCTCGTTCATATTTTCCGAGACTGATGAAAAAAGTTGACCAAAAAGGGACTTGTTGACTAGACTATGATTTATTAATATACTCTTTATTATATCAACAAAGATTTACATAAAATTGAAATAAATTAAAAATAAAGATGTATAGGAGACCTTATCGCTATATATTATATATTTATATATTATATATTATATATATTATATATTATATATTTATTTATTTAATCTCTTCCACGCAACCATAGGTAGAGACAAGTTAGTAATAACTTTGTTTATTTAATTGCTTTAACTTCAAGATAATACAAGTTGGATTTTAATCATTCTTATTATGTCGAAATTACTGTTAAGTTATGTAAGTTGAAAACTAAAAGATGCCGTGATCGTATATTATTAACCTACTGATCCTTATTATTAGGTGGTATTATGGTCGCAACTGAGAATAAGTTTACGTGTTCTCCGAGGAACGTTGAAAGACCCGCAAGAACGAACGCCTAGACTAGAAAAAATATTTATATACATACAAATATTCAATATTTCTTTTGAGCGATAAATATATATATACTTATATTTATATATATATATTCTTTTAAATGATTATATATGATTGTTAATGTATATGTCAAAAATACACCAAACTATAAAAAAATGGTTTGATTTTAGAAAATTTGGTCCGCTTGTAATATTGCAAATCTTCGTGTTCAACATCTCAAAATACATAAAAATAGTCTCTGTCAATAATTTTTCTCACGTCCATCACAGGACAAAGCTCTCAACTGCGCGAAACTGCAATTTTGGGGGTATTTTTTGCGGTTAGGTTTGAACACTTGAGGTATCGGTAAAAAATACCGCCAGATTCGTGTTCAGCAGCAAAAAATACATAAAAATACTGTCTGTCGATAATTTTCCTCGCGTCCATCACAGGACAAAGCTCTCAAATGCGCGAAACTGCGATTTTGGGGGTGTTTTTTGAGGTTAGGGGCGAACGCTTGAGATATCGGTAAAAATTACCGCCGGATTCGTGTTCAGCAGCAAAAAATACATAAAAAATAGTGTCTTTCAATAATTTTCCTCGCGTCCATCACAGGACAAAGCTCTCAAATGCGCGAAACTGCAATTTTGGGGGTGTTTTTTGAGGTTAGGGGCGAACGCTTGAGGTATCGGTAAAATATATCGCCGGATTCGTGTTCAGCAGCAAAAAATACATGAAAACAGTCGTTGCCTGGAATTTTTCTGAGCCCCTGTGATTTCTGACAGCCTGATCATTTCGTAAAGTGGTATTTTTTCAAGGTTAGGGGACGTGCTGCTCTGTCTGTAAACGAAAATTCAAAAAAGGCCACGCTCTAATGGAAAGTACATAAAAAATCCTAAATTTTCCATATTTTTAAATATTTTTAGGTCAAAAGGAATTTTGGGTATAGAGGTGTTCCGGTTGACAAAGAACGTCCCATATATATATATATATATATATATATATATCTGTGTATATAATATGTATATATATAATAGGAACATAGTTGGTAAATAGTTTTCGCTATCAAACGACCACGACACACAGCCATAAGTCATCCAACACTTCTTATTGTTTGTTGGAGTGGACTTTGAGCTTTTACATGTGCTTTGAATTATCGAAAGCTTCGTTTGGGTAGATAAGGATATTTAGTCATCTTTAAAATAAGGTTTTAAGTAAGTCTATAAAATAAGGTTTTAGGTTCAGAGATGAAAATTTCAAAAAAAGTGTTTCAAATTTAAAATATTGTTTATTGAAGTGGGTTTTTCTACTTGGAATATAAATTAAAAAATTTGACAGATTTTTTTACAGCTTTTGACAGCTTGTAAATATCCTACAGATGGGCATTGGCATCCTCTTACAGTAAGAAGGATAGAATCTTAACCTATCACGTTGATCAACTGCGGGTGGGCGTACTCACATACTTTTATAACTACCGTGACATGATTGTTAACAATGTTTCTCGTAACCGAGAACGAGATAAATATTTGTTAAATTCAAAGTTGACCCGGATTTCAACCTGCGACTTTTTAATTAAAATCACGCGTTCACTGGGCCATCTCTCTTAATAATATACTAGCTTAGCTTGGTTTCTTCCTGGGCTTCGCCCGCGTGATTGTATTGACAAAAAGTATATATATATATATATATATATATATATATATATATATATATATATATATATATATATATATATATATATATATATATATATCATTCCCCATGCTTCAGACTATCCGTATCAAACTCTTACAAGAGCTCGGTAACAAAGACTCTCATACAAAAGACGTTCCTCTACGCTCGCAGAGTGCACATTAATAAATGCTCCCAGTCGACACGTTTGTGAATTCTCGCACAAAAGAAGGTCGTAAACGCCTTGGTATAGGTGTCACTTACGCGTTTTCGCGTGCAAATTTTTAAACTACGTACATTTTAAAATTAACACGCGTATAATATACTTATACATAAATTATGACCAAGTTACACAAAATCTATATAAATTGTAGCCTATGTGTTATTCTGATCTATAAACTATGTTACTGTAAAATTTAATCTAAATCCGTTCAGTAGTTTTTGCGTGAAATAGTAATAAACATACAAACAAACTTTCGCATTTATAATATTATAATAATATACCTTTCTTTTGTACTAAACAAGACTCCTATTCTCTTAACATGAATTAGTGATTTTGCACTCATTTCAAGTGTATATTCTCTTTTTACCAATGCGATAATCGTACCACGCAGAATTAGTGACTATTAAATGTATGAATATGTAATTATCAAAGTCCACTGATTTGATCATTGAATATCTGTATTTGTATTAGTGAGTATTCACTAACTTGTTATTGAAATTCACTGATATCTAGTGAATACAGCTTAATTAACGTAATTAGTGAAAATTCCACTCCAACCACCAACACACATCGGCAGATTACGATTTCATTATAAATATTTAAAAGGTCGTCGATTGTCTTAAAATGGTAACGCACACTTCATAATTACGGTGTTGACAAATTCTTTCGCTCGAGCGACTTAATGTGCCTCCGCTCTTCTGCGGTTCTACGAAATCTTAACAAATTAACTGCTTAGTTGCCAGCTGGGCTCTGCTTGTTTTGATATGACTAATTCATAAGCGGTAGCGTATTGTTATATTTTTTATAAAAATAAATAAATTTAATGTGTCAGTAAAGGCTATGTAGTAGTTTTTCGCTAAATGTTAATATTTACACGGTTCCGACACATATCATCATCATCTCCTTGCCCTTACCCCACTTAGTCAATAATTTTTTTAAAAGTGTTGTCTGTATGTTTCGGTTTAACCGATTTTGATAGTGCTCTGTATATCTTTTGTATATTATTGTCTCCATTTAGAACATAATATTATTATCTGCGCTCAATTGGTGTCTTTCGAGTCAGCCGAACAGTCGGAACAGCGCCCTCTGCTTCCGGCTCGCGACTATTATAACAGCATTTCGAGAGTCTCTTTATAAATATATTTAAAATAACAAAATATAGTACAGATAGTATGTTTCCGAGTAAGTGACAGTAGGTATTAATGAAGAAGTTGCATTAATTTGACGACCCCGTTTGCGTAATGGTTACCATGCCGGACTGCCAACCAGAGGGTCCCTGGTTCGATTCCCGGCACGGCCAACACCTTTGTGATGAGCAAATTTGTTGGCTGTCGGTCTGAGTGTTCAATATGTATCGCTATAAAGTATTTATGTACGTATATGTAGTATATCAGTTGTGCTAGCACCCATAACACAAACTATAAATAGTTTAGCATGGGGCTAAAATATCTGTCCCGAGCGACAATAGAAACCGCGACTACGCTACTCGCACCACTACACCAGAACGGTCGTCACACACAATATATAATATTTAATAACGAATGCAATAAAACATTTTGTAACTGCATACTGCATATATAACTGTATTATTATATTTTAATTAATTTTATCATGAACGCCATTCGCTCTCACCACGGACCACGCGACATCTCAAAAGAGATAATTATACCATCCAAGGTGGTACCTCCACTGACGCAGCACACATGGCGTCACTAATTAAAGCATGGTGTCCTATACACACGCCATACACTAAATAATGTTTAATTAATAGATTTTCGTAAAAGTGACATGGTAAATTATTATGGTAAATATGGTTGTGTACTTAAGTAAAAATAGCTTTCCGCGCGTTCGAAATTTGATGGTTAGTTAATAAAATTGCCAAGCGTGAGTCGAGTTTTATAAAAAGGGTTCCGTATTACAGTATATTCCTACACATACGTATTTTAATTTTTAAGTATATTATTATTTTTAGTATTTGTTGAAATAGCGGATATATATATGTTCTCTGTCATAGTTTAAAGCGTCTAACAATCATGGTTTAATTTTTTTTAAAACAACCGTCTGTAACATACAGACGAACAGACAACGGAGACTTCCTTTTACATGTCTTTTCGTTTGAGATCCTAGCATTTGAACTAATCCTTTAGTTTGTTTGAACATGCAATTCTATGAAAAGTAGTTTTTGTTATGAGTAAGTATTATATGCCACATGACTTAGCAATCAATCGCGCAATTTCGCAAATAGCTTAGCTTTAGGTAATTTTGATGACGCGTTGACGCAATGTTAATAGCAACATAGCATTTTTGCGCTAGCGGTCGGGTTCGTTTCCCACGAATATTTGTTTCGGGCATACAGATTCATGGTTCGGTGGTTTGTGTTATGTGCTATGTATATCTCCGAGCCCAGGACACAGGATTCTCACTGTACTGGGGGCCTTTGAGTGTGAAGCGATTATTTATTACAAGTTTCGGCCCGCTGCTTCGCCAGCGTAGATGTATTGACAAAAAGAAGCCTATGTTCTTCTCCAGGCTTCATATTATACATATCCATATTAAATTCTTACAAGAGTTCGTTAACAGAGACTCTCAAAATGTTCTTCCACGCTCGTAGAGTGCCAGTCGACACTTTAGTGAATTTTCGCGAAAAGAAGGTCGTAAGCGCCGTGGTAGAGGCGAATCAAATTGCGTGATAATTTTAAAACTATGTTTATATTATGGCCAAATTACACAAAATCTTTATAAATTGTAGCCTATGTGTTATTCTGAAGTATAAGCTATGTTACTGTAAAGTTTAATCTAAATCCGTTCTGTAGTTTTTGTGTAAAATAGTAATAAACATACAAACAAACTTTCGCATTTATAATATTATAATAATAATATGATTACCTCTATGATTATTAATTTCAAATGCCATATTCCAGTCGCATCGTTTTAGAACTTTTAGATAATGACGACTATCTATCTTAATGTGTATTCAACTGGCTAAAGGTGCTAGAGCACCTTTGAAGTAGGTTAAAAAAACATCTCGAATATTCCACTTATAAGCATTTGTCACCTAATAAACCGCCACGTGTCCAAATATTCACAGAAACCAATTAAGTGAACGGATGTCTTTACGGAAGCTCGCAAAAAATACGACTAAATTACGACGACAGTTTTTGTATACTGCTTAAAATGTTTTTATAAACAGTTTTTTTATGATACACTTACACTTGATTATTTAATAAGTTAATTATGTGGTACTATGCTGCGTCTTGTGGTTTTACCTAACTTCCGATCCCGTGGGAATATCGAGATAATTTTAATCTTATTCTGGATCTTCAGCTAATCTACGTATCGATTACGATGGGTTCTGTAATAATGTAGTTTTTGTGTAAAAGATTAAGTAACATCTATCCAAAATTTTGCATTTATTAGCAGACACATCCTAGTAAATTGCTTGAACAATATATATGTTAGTCTGATAATACTAAATTGTTTTTTTTTTCTCGCAATACTCTCTATTTTTAAGATCTACTGGGCTGAATAAAAAATATACACGCTCTGTGTTGCCAGACATCACTTACGGTACCTACCTTTTTTTTTATATGGGTACCTAAATTTTTTATTAATAAATTCCTTAATACTATTTTTTTCCAAGTAGTTATACACAAATTTCGGTGTAGTGGTACGAGTAGCTGCCGTAACACCGGCGGTCATGGTTTGTTTCCTGCTTGGACCAGATATTTGTATAAATATGTATAAATATTTGTTTCCGGTGTATGTCCTTGTCTCCTCACCGTGCCTCGTCGAGCACGTAAATCCAGCAGTCCCGGTCGATATAGACATCTAATAACGATCGTTACTCATGGTATGAAAAATATCCGCAGCGGAGCAGCGTAGTGGATTAAGCTCGAACCCTTCTTCGATATGAAAAAGAGGCGTTTGACCAGGCTTATAGTCTGATTCAGTTCGATTAAGTTCAATAATCTTTAAATCTAATGTTTTACGTAAATATAATCTGTAGGTATATTAATGATTGTCTAATATTTTCCGAAATAATTCCGAACCCAATCTTTGTTTATATTGCTAAGTGGTACTAATTAATTCCCTATTATATTACCGATTGTCTGTCCGTATACGCGACTTGAATGTTCATAGTCATTGCAAGAAAAGCGTCGCTAATTGATACGTCGTTTCTTTTAATATATATATCATAAAGTTATACACGTGAAAGTGTACTCTATTGTAGGGTATCAAAGATAACTTTTGAATAAAATCATGTTGTACTTACGACGTTTTATCGTTTGAAGCGGCTATGCAATCCTCTGGGATCGCTGCGTATGGGGTGATTCTAATTTGATGAGTTTACGTTAATTAATTGAGAGGAAAAATCTTTTGATGATTAAATCGTATAAACCGTTAATCGGATTTGTTTTATTTTAGTTATTTTAAACTAGATCAAGGAAACAAATCTTTCGAAATAAAATTTGTCGAGATTATAATTGCGTTATTTTTTTATTGATGACACAAATTACACAATTTACTTTTATAGATAACTAGACCCTTTTATTTGTTCGTATACGGATAACAACATTTTCGAAAATTCTGAAGTTTCGGAATCTCGGAACGAACGAACGAGTCGACCGTTCAATTCCGAGACTAGTAGGTAGGTCCAGATATATTTTTTTTAAATCTCTTATTTTTTTAACTCTAATCTCATTTTAAAATTATAATTTTTTTTTATGTTAGTTGGATAGGCAAACTGGCAGACGTGCCACCTGATGGTAAGTGGTCGACGTCGCCCATGAACATAAACTAGTTTACTTGGAACTAACCCAGCCAACCCGTTTATGTGTTGCCTATCCTGAGACATATGATCTTAAGTCTCGGTGCCAGTAATCACACTGCCTGTCTTGTCCTTCTTTCCGAAACACAACAAAGCTGTTTCACGGAAGAAACAAGCAAGATGGTGGTACCCTGGTACCCATGCAGCCGGGAGCGCGGCACAGCGCATCCCTCCCACCGGTAAAATGTCAGAAAAATATGTCAGAATCAAGTTACTTTATTTTTAATAAAACCGTCAAGCAAACAAAACAACGAGCAAAAATTTGTGATGTGGTTTTTATAAGCACGCCGTATAAAATGAAGTCGGGCATATGTCATCTGTTAAGTGTTTTTGTCATCCCCCGCGGCGAGGTACGGCTGCGCGTGCGCACGTTGTTCACTATCGATCTGACATTTGATCTAATTGTGATATTTATTTTAATACACTGACAGTATTAATGTGTTGCGTCTCAGAGTTTATAAATATATAATATTAAGATTTACCTGTAAAACGTTTTAGTTCTTTTGTATCATAATTTGAATTAACTTCAATAATAACAAATAAAATTAAAATAAATAAACGAAGCGAGCTGGCCTTTACCCATTGATGGGACAATTACCTATCTACAGACGTTACCTTCCGTTACAATTACAGCATAAAGCAAGATTTATCAGATAATAAGTGATCGCCACTGTGTATTATATACTATATTGTAGTTTATATATATATATATATATACTTGCTTCACTAGAGATGACGCGAAGGGCATTCTTGACTTCAGAAATGATGGAGTATCGGAGAGGTAAAGATGGAAAAAAACTTGAACTGGAGAGAGACCTATTACACAACTTGATTAGGATTTAGCTCAATCACAATTTATAAAATAGTAATTATCATCAAATATAACGCTAACATAATCTACTGAAATAAAATATAAATCAATAATTTTTCACGCTTATTTTACTAACAGATTAAAATATATCTCGTATCTATTTTAGTTATAAATACAATATTCTCCGTAAATTATTTACCGATTGCGTAACGCAAACACGTGAAAACAAACGAAATTTCAATGGACATTAATAATGTGTGATCAGTTGTAATTTAATTATACCCGTTACAATTTATTCACGTGATCTTAAACCTAATTACGTATAAATAGATCATAGATTCGTTTGCACATCGCAGACTATCAGATATTCATAATCCGAATACACATACACGGGTCTTTGAGCGATTCACTTTTGGATATAATACCTTTAAAACAATTTAAGGTATAAATAACTCTAACACATTGATATAAAGTTTGATTTTCTTTGCTCTATAGTTAGTTACCTTCAGGGTTGCCAAGCAACGGACTCGACATTTTATATTATTTTGATATTGTGATATGATATGATATTAATCGTTTTTGCTAAATAGGATGTAAATTAGTATTAATTCCTATTATTGTAATATTATGTCAAAAATCTGTTTTGTTATTAAATGGTTTAATAATATCGATAAAAACCGATAGTGTTATTTTATCAAAATCGGATATGGTTTATAAAACAGATGTAATTTTGTTTTATTGATTTTAACTATTACGAATAGGCTGATGATTTATATTGTACGCTAATCAAGTATGAGTAGTTTTATATATTTTCTAGGACTAATTTTCAGCCTACTAAAAGTGACGAATATGTGTAATTAAATCTCCTAGGTAGGTAGGTATGTATACTGTACTCAAATGTAAGACATTTCTATTAACTAAGGAATAGGATTTGGGGTATCATTTGTCTCTGAATGCCTTTTAAGACACGTAGGTTTATCTCGGCCACTGCCGAGCACAACGTTAATTTTCAAAGAAAATCACATCAAAATTCAGTGGTTCGAAGTTCAATTTAAACATCCTTTTAGTTATAATTCCTGCATTCTATCCAGTGATCCATCATCCCAACATCTCTATATAGCCTCTATCCAAAAATGGGACAACTATAGTCTGCCATAATACATTTCTATCCAATAAGTCATTTGATCATTAATAAAAACAAAACATTTTTTTTTATATTTTATGGGTAGAGACCCAAAGGTTATCTAAAAGCGATCGCTGTTAGCGATAAGGATCTGTTGCAATTGATGCAAATTATTTTAAATTCCATTTATTATTACTATTTTGTATTGATGTACGATTTTTTTTTTGTTGACAATCGTCCTAGTGTAGTTAGTGTAAAAAGTTGCCTAAATCAGCGGTCGTGGATATAATATTGTACAAATATTTGTTGCCGGTCTGGGTGACTGTTAAAGCTGTCACTCCCGTTTGTTGTCATAGTCACCTGATAGCGTGCGTTACTTAGGGTAGGGAAATTACCTGCAGCGAAGAAGGGTGTAGGATTAAGTTCCAACCCTTTTCCTATATAGTGAGGCGGCTATCACCCAGTATTAGGTTTACAGGCTGATTTAGTTTAAAAAAAATTGTCTGTAAAGTCGGTTTACGGACGATAATTTTATGTGATAACGTCATAAGAAAACATTGATTGCATACTTGCATTGAATTATTTGAAAATTGCATACTTTTTTAAATTGAATTGAATTATTATCAGTGAGGTATCATTATTTTGTATAATACAAAGAATTAGTTAATTCAATTAATTACAATTTTTTTCGATAAATTAAAATTTATTTGCACTCGTTAATTCAAATATTGTATTACTTAAATTATACAAATTAATTACAAGTAACAATGTGCTATTAACAATTTATTTACAACTTATATACATGTGTGATATTTAAGATCTTCCAATCTGCGTTATTGTTTTTGTTTCACAAGCCGAACGCTTAGGTCGACCGTGCCTCTCTATCGCTTGATCCGCGCTCTCGCTCGCTACACGTGACAATGAGTTATGCTTCTTCGTGCGGTGCAGCTGGCATTCATCGATTTACAAGACGTTATCACGTCAAAAAAGTGTAAATAAATAAACAAATAATTTAAATTATGTTAAGCAGCGATAACCCTTAGATAAAATTCAGTCTATGACCGCTAAAAGGATCGTCAGAACGTCGCTCGTCGGATTGGCCGTCGAAAGCCCGATATAAATTTATAAACACCAATAGAAGTTGAACGATTAAAGCGTTCGATCGTAAATCTTGTTAAATATCATTAAATCACAAATGAGACGACGCGACTCTCGCTGTTTCTTCGTTGAACTGGTTTCGGTCTGTTTGCGGAAACTTTTATTGATATAATTAATCTGTATGCATAAAACAATTAAAAGGTCACCGCTTCATTCACTGACCACTCTCGAAATCTATAAAATTAATACATCTATTAAAAATATCACTACTACGTACTAGCAAGCTACCACGGGTGAAAATGCGGGGCACAACTAAAATGTAAATTTAAGAAGCATGGATATTCCATAAGAACATTATTTAATAATAATCAATTAAATTTATAATTAATTTTATAATGAGGCAATATCAATTGCTTCTTTGGAAATATTATTCAATGATAAAATAGGCTTTAAAACATTAATATCTTTTTATGAATGCAGGTGAAACCGAGAGAAATGTTCAAAGAAATTAAATATATAATCAGTTTTACAATTTATTAAAATTAATAAATTATACAGTAAAAAATAAATAAAACAAATTTTTTTAGGAATTATATTTACATACTTCGTAACCATTATTATATATTATCATACAAATATACAATAAACAACACATAACTTTCTAAATACAATTCATTTTATATGAAATATCATGTCATAAAATATTTCTCCCTTGCGTCAACCCTGACCACAATTCGATTTACGACCAAATCGTCGATTACGAGCATCGGATACGTAATTTAAATTAATAAACAGCACCAACCATTAATGTTTGATGGATGGAGCAATAATCGCGTCGTGACAGCCCTGGCTCAAACGACCCGCCTCATTAGAGCACAAAAACGCCGCGCGGGAGATCTCGGCAACTCTTGTTTGCTTGAGTTTTTATATACGTTCTATTTTGTACAACCCTAGGTGGATTATCCACTGGATACAACACTGTAGTATACTATATAATACTATAGTTTAATTATATATTTATTAGTATTCCTATTTTCATTGCTTTTGTCTTTTATCGATATTTTTAGAGATTCCGATGTGTCGAGATATATTTTATATTTAACAATTTAAAGTTAGGAATAAATCTTTCTCTACCGGATACTTATCATTAATATCTGTCCATTTATTCCTAAATTATAACGTTTAGGAGGTAGGTTTAGGAGAAATTTATAGTAACATGTTATATAGCATAGTACTGTTTATCGTTTCATTTCAGTGGATAGTAACCTTAAGTCGTTTTAGCTTGACATTTTTTGCGACTAGGACAATTTTGCAATAGTTACGAGTTTTTTTTACAGAAGCCGAAGGTTAATAAGGAAAATAAGTTAATTAATCTCACGTCTCCGCCGTTATCGATATCATCATTTTTAATACACTCAATTAATTTTACGTAAAATTTAAAGAAATAAATTAAAAATTTTGAATATCGAATTTTATATTTAAGGTTATTAATTAAGTGATTTTGACTGAACTAAAATCCCATTAAGTAAATATAATTAATAAAATAGATCCCTCTGAAGGGAATGTTTTATGGGAGCCGGTGATAAATCCGGCGTTTGACATCTCCGGTTATCCGCGTCAGGGCTACCGGCATTCCGTTCTAATGGCGATGGCGACCGTTAAATTTTTATGTTCTTTTTTCGAACTCGGAAATTTGATTGGTCAATTGTATAGTTTTTTTCAGGCGTTCGTTTAAAGGCTTTTGACTCTATTAAATTCCGACGCAAAAAAATCTTTATCGGACTTGAATTCCATTTGGGACCTAAAAAAAGTACAGATGTTTTAGTGAATTAATAATAATTACTATACTTTATAGTAGTCACTTATTTATTACAAAAAAAAAAAAAAAAAAAAAAAACTGTTGCTAAACTTGAGGACCGTTCTAGTGTTGTGGCGAAAAAGTTCTATTAACGTCGATAGTTAGAAGTTCGTTCGTGTCACTCCTGGTAGGAAATGACGCATAAGGTGCAGTGGGATATTTACACACAATTTCAATTTGTTTTCTGTTTCTTTTGATTAAAATGATATGAGATTTGGTAACATTACTTTGAATGAATGTCTTCTGTAAATTATTTTTAGTTATTCATTTGACGTCATATAGTAGATATTATTTAAAACTGTTGGTTAGTTGAAAACCTAATTGTAATTTGACTATATACCTTAATACGATATACCGTTAGTACCTACACAGTATTGACATAGGATAAAGATAGGTAGTAAAATAAATAAATAAATATTTCGACGACCGTTCTGGTGTAGTGGTGCGAGTAGTTGCCTCAACGCCGCGAGCCGGAGCGGTCGCGGGTTCGATTCCCACTCAGGCCAGATATTTGTATTTGTACAAATATTTGTTATCGGTCTGGGTATGTGTGTGTCCTTGTGGGTCTCCCAACCGTGCCTCTGAGAGCACGTAAAGCCGTAGGTCCGGGTTATTATCATAAACACCTGATAACGATCGTTACCCATTATAGGAAAATTATGCCTCTTTTTTTGTGACGCAGGGGAATCCATTGGGGGCGTCACGGTTGCATGCGCAAGCGATCCCGGGGCCCCCTATTACGACGACGAGGGCACCGCTGGGTTTTAGCGGGTATTCTGGCACGTTCTGCGTGCCAGCGAGTCCCACATACCCTCCGCCTCTCCGCGGCGGAATGCGTAAATGCATTTCCCAGCAATAAAAAAAAAGGCAGTCCTAGACCTATGTCGGACTCGGCACTTTGGGAGTGCAATACCGTAACTAAACCCCTTCGGGAGCCTTCAGCCGCTTTAATTGCAGGGTTCCGGATCTGCAGGCAACAGGATCCCTCCAGCGACAGGCTGGCCTCGGCGAAAAGGCCAAACTTCTCCTCCATGGGGACTGTCCGGCTCACCTCTGAACAGTCCCGACGACGCCGTGTCTAGCAAGACCGGGTTCCCATCCCGGCCCGTATCCCCCAACCCGCAGTGGAGCAGTGTAGTGGATTAAGCTCCAACCCTTCTTCTGTATGAAAAAGAGGCCTTCGCTCAGCAGTGACTGGCTTACAGGTTGATACAGTATACAAAAAAAAAATAATTTGGCTAAACTTGAAACATAAAATATAGTAAAGTACAAAAATCTCGAATTTGTAGAGTTTATTTACAATGTTACGATTTTAAACTAAAATTTTTATACAAAATTTAGTATCATACATTTACATTCTAAATAAAATCCGTTTGTAACACATGTGACGACCCTATGAAAAACTATTTTAGGTATTATGATGAGTCGAGGATTTTTTACTCGACATCGTGAAACGCTTTTTGACGGATTAAGTAGATATGTTTTATTGCCCAACTTTACACGTATTCTTTATTAAGACCGAGTTAATAATTATGACGTTTTTAACGACTTGTTATTTATACTTTCGAGTTTTAAAGAAATATATTTTTAAGGGATTAATGAAGATACAGAGTTGTCATTTTGGAGTTCGTTGTTTTCAAATTTTTTTTCTCTCTGTTTCGTTGTGATTTAGTATACGTCGGTTTCCTGGCGTCACACGAGTCTTGTTATGATTAGGATTAATATATATCCGTTCGGTTAACCGACATCAAAGATGATGATGTAATTTGACTAATACTTATTTGTATGGTGTAAAAGTTGTGAACATAAAAATTAATTTTCATAATAAATAGGTATAGGTAGCCGTGGTGGGTTTCTGTCGCTGGACGGATCCTGTTACCTGCAGATCCAGGACCCTCCAATTAAAACGGCTGAAGGGGTTTAGTACGGTATTGCACTTCTAAAGTGCCGAGTCCGACATAGGTCTAGGACTGCCTAACCGGGCGTCCTGGTTATCATCCGTAAATGGATTCCCCTGCGGCAAGAAAGCCGTGGTGGGTGGACACGTGGGTATTGGATAAAATAGGATAACACCTCGAATTATTACCTATCAGATGGGTTCAAGATCAGAACTACAGGAAACCTTCCAGTTTGAAAACGGAATGGAACAATTGAAATCAGAAAATCTCTTTACATGTATGTAACATTGTAACCGTTGAATAAAACTACGTTCAATGAATAATTGAATACAATGAATGAATGAACATAACATAAATTGAATGTAAGGTTTGTAAATGCTTATGCTAGGGGAAGAACGTGTAAATGACTAAACTCTCACACAAATGGTTCTGTACAAATATAATATTTTACAGTACATTTTTGTTAAGAACTCGAAGAGATGTCGAAGAAATACTTTTCATGTAACTAAACTACACAATTTGAGGACCGTTCTAGTGTAATGGTGCGAGTAGTCGCCTCAACGCCGGCGGTCGCGGGTTCGATACCTTGTCGGGGCAGATATTTGTATTTGTACAAGTATTTGTTTGCTGTCTAGGTACGTACAGAGCACGTAAAGCCGTCGGTCCCGGTTGTTATCATAGACACATGATAACGATCGTTAGGTACTCATGATAGGGAAAATTATCTGCCAAAAAAATCATTAAGAATATCATAATAAATTTAAAGAATTTATTAAGAAAAAGTTAATAGATAAAGCTTATTATTCGGTCCAGGATTATTTAGCTGATAAAGACGTGTGGACTTAGTGGCGCTGTATTTCATGCAAGATATTACTAATTTTGTACTAAAACACAGTTTACATATTATTTTCAAAAGAGTAACTGCGGAGTTTCTTGCCGATTCTTCTCTGCAGAATCTACATTCCGAATCGGTGGTAGCTTTACTTTTACAAAAAATAATAATAATCACTACAATATTAATTTTGTAAAATGACGATTCGAAAGTGCTCGTAGGGCCTATTTGAATAAAGTTGTTTTTGATTTTGTTTTTGATTTCGATTTTGATTAAGCTCCAGCCCTTCTCCTTTATAGAGGAGAAGCATTTGCCCAGTAGTGGGACGTTTACAGGCTGATTCAGTTCAAACTACACAATTTAATATTGAAATTGAAATTAAAATTTTATTTAAGACTTATTTCGTGGTTTGAAGACATATTATTATGTTTAAATCGGGTACATACCACGATATAACACAGTGATTTTGTGTCAATATTTCGACCCAGTTGCATGGATCGTGGTCACGACGGGACTACGGTTTTACGAGGTGTGTAGCTGGAACTGTCATGGGTAGTAGTGAACTACCCTCTTTCTCGTTTTCGTTTTCGCGAAGTTCCTGTGAAGAGATTAGCACTGATTCTGGATTTGAGATTCTGCTCAGAAGAATCGGCGAGAGAGTCAACAATTACGGTACTCTCTAAACAAGAATCAGTGGAATTTCACAAATTTTTAATTGACTATTCACTTTTTATCTACGCGAGAATCATACCACGCAGAAGTGACTATGCAAAACATGAATAAGTATGTCAATATCAAAGTTCACTGATTTGATCATTGAATATATTATTCCCATGAATTAATAAATAAAAATTATGCTGCTAACTTAATTAGTGAATATTCACTAACAAGTTATTGAAATTCACTGATTTTGTAGTGAATATGGCTTCGCTAAAGTAATTAATGAAAATTCCACTGATTCATGTTTAGTGAGTATCTGTTCGTTTTCTAAGACATACCTGTGAAATACAGATAGCGGAATATCTAATATAGGGTTTATTTGGGACCCTTTTACTATGTAATACTTAAATGTACCTACCTACCACCTACATAACAAAATACCTATCTTATAAATATCGACTTAATTTACCATCATTCGTCTCAACACCCTGTCCGGTCAAGCGTGAACATCAATTACAAAGACCGAAAAACTCTTTGATCGACACCGCTCAATCTCACAGTTTTTACCCTGTAAATTAAGAGAAAAAAATTTTGGACCTACAATAATAATAAAAATTCTTGGTAGCAAACCATTGTTAATAATCGGTATTTATAGAAATAATGGGTCATTAATACAAATATTAAATTTCTATTACACCCGTACAAGTTTTATTTACCTGACTAAATATGGCCTGTGTTCTCCGAGATTCTATCAATATGTATATAAAAAATTCTTCATAACTAATTTTATAAGGTCAATAATGTAACAGATAAGTAGACACATAAATGAGATTTATAATAAATAATAAATAAATAAATATGCTTAACACACACACACACACGATCGTCTGTTCCTAAGGTAGGCAACTTAATGCATGTGTTTTAGGTAAGAGTCGACTGATATACTTTTTTTTAAATAAATATACATACAGATAATACATATATATATAAACATATATTACACCCAGACTCGGGGCGGGAATCGAACCCACAACCCTTGGAGCAGAAAACAGGGTCACTGCAAACTGCGCCAACGGGTCAGTCAGATATGTTACATTATTACTTAGAAACTACTGCAACACTAAAGCATCCCACTGGTGGACATAGGTCTTTACCTCTATCAAGGAGGGTTGGAGCCTTAATCCGTCACTTAACGGAATTAAATGTCTACGGCAGGGGTCGGCAACCGGTGGCTCGTGAGCCGCTTGTGGCTCTTTTTCAATTTTTGGTGGCTCTTCGCAATAAAAAAAAAAATGGTCTTCTATGCTATAATTTAAGTTTATCAAACACATGAAAAGTGCAGAAAAATACGATCAAAATATTTATTTAAAGATTTTTGTTGGCTCGCGGCTCTTTTACATGAAATCTATAGACCTTTGATGAAATTAGGCTCTTTGCTGAAAAAGCTTGCCGACCTCTGGTCTAAGGGCTTGTTTCACCGGTTGCTGATAAAGCTATCTGACGTATAACTGTATCCAACAGATAAAAGTTTATGATATAGTTTTCTTCTTCACCATCAAACTCCACGTTAATTGTCAGATATTTCTATTCGCAATCAGTGACTGCAAAAGTTTTAGTTTATTAGTTGAGATTAAACATGCTCTAAGGATCTGTTTAAGCGCCTGCTATAAACGCCTTAGAAACTTATATGCGAGATAAACTATCACAAATCGGTGAAAAAAGCCAAATAATATTTTCCGTAACACGGACGTTTAATTTTTTTCTGAAAATCTCACGCGAGATGAATTCAAAGCCCACTCAAGTATAAGATAAAAACGCGATTTTGTGCTCTCAACAATCTATTCACGTTTCATTAACTATACTCTTTAAACATGAATAGGTTAAATTTCACTAATTTTAAATGGCTATTCACTTTTTATCAATGTGAGAATCATACCACGCAGAATTGGTAACTATTCCATGTATGAATATGTGAATATCAGAGTCCACTGATTTGATCATTGAATATTTGTATGTGTATTAGTGAGTATTCACTAAATTGTTATTGAAATTAATTGATTTGTAGTGAATACAGCTTCACTAATGTAATTAATGAAAATTTCACTGATTTATGTTTAAAGAGAACTTATATAGAACCAAATAAACGATAATCGAAGCAAATTACCAGTCGCCTTTACCATTATACTAGATCGTAAACAAACATCTCCATAGCATCGCGAGAGCTTTAATTCCCTTCGAATCACACAAATAAACAATCAAACAAAATCACAAGCACACTCATCGTTCACTTAACGATACAGAATTATATTTACAATCGAAACTAATACTTCATAGTCCTTATTGCTGTGTAATAAAGTCTATAAATGAGTGATTATTATTTTGTTAGTTATAGAAATAAGTTTGTGATATCGTTCTCACTTATTTGATAGTGATGCGAACCACTGTCGATGTTGACAATTGAGTCAATATACTCGATATAGTTTTAAGTGATTGTACGAATTAATTTTCAAACGACGTATTTTGTACTTTGCATAGCAGTCACTTTGAATGTATCTTTTAAAACTTGTATGGTCACTGACAATATTATTAAAAATATAAAAAAAAGGATATTTACATTTCTTTATTTTTGTCATTGATCATTCAGTGAGTCAATCATTCACCCGTGACCATGGCTCTTGAAACTGACGAAATATCGGAAACTCGTATTCTCATACGAGTATAAACTATAAACATGGTAAATATAAAATTTTACGTCTTAATACTATAACTAACTTAATTATTAAGTTATTAACTTAATAAGTAAGTTAACTTATTATTAAGTTACTTTATAATATATTTCAATGATAATAATTCTCAATAAATCCGAGTGAGTTGATATTATAAGTGCAGTATATGAAATTATATAAAATGTATGTGTTATATACATTGTTACCTTAATTTATTATCATTTAAAGTTTACACAATCATAACTTGATAAATTAACTTTGACGGCCGTCTGGTCGAGTGGTCAGGCAACTGGCACTTTACGCAACGGTCGCGGGTTCGAATCCCGCCAGGTGCAGATAATTTGTATGACGAATATAGATGTCTGCACCGGGTCATGGATGTGTATTTACATATATATGTATTTATATAAATCTATTAAATTTATTTCCGTTCCTAGTACCTGTAACACAAGTTCTTACGAACTTACCACGGGGCTAGGTTAACGTGGTGTGATTGTTGGTAGATATTTATTTATTTTATTTATTTAACTGTGTCTTCAACGAGCATAATTTTTCTTTTACATTTGTTAGTTAACTGAAAGATATGTCTATTAGAAACAAGTTCGCTCTATTTATCATCCATTGTATATAAATTATAAAATATGTATAATTAAAGTACAATAAAAAAAAATACACGAACGAAGTTTCCGTGCGGTGACCGGCAGAGTAGAATAGTCCCGACTTCTTTCTTGCTAATGTGTCGTAAAAGGCGACTAAGGTCATAGTAGTGCGAACAACTGCACAAAATAGATGGTGATGGGTAGGAGCGTCACCATATTCTGCCACAACACTGCTAAGCGTGGTGAGTATAAGCAAGCCTCCCAGAGATGATGAGGGAGGCCTACGTCCAGCAGTGGTCATCGAACGGCTGATGTGAAAATAAAATACGAAGTTTCAAAAAATGCTTGGCTAATGAGATGTAGACTAGAAGTAGTAGAAAAATAAGAATGTGAGAAGATGCTTTTGGCTTTCTCACTCACTCTGAAGTCTATTTTCTACAAGTGCATTGTTTACAGTCGAGTCATTTATCAAAAGTAGTAATAAATTAGCTACTAGCTAGACAAATACTGCTAGAAAAATGAATATTTAGAAAAGTATACAAAACAAACAATTATAACGCATTGATGGCTACAAATATCGAAAAAAAAATAATGGGTTGGCTTGTAAGTAATACTGGCTTTTAAATACTTTAAAATTACATTATAACGTATTGGTCGTAACACTTTAAAAATATGTTTCAAGATAAATTAAAGTTAAAAAGACAAAAGTGTATTAAGTTTTGGATACGAGAAAATTACGAGTAACTTCATTCTGATATTCGTGTCATGAAATATTATATAGCTCACATACTGTATGTCACAAATGAAATTAAACTTAAAGAACGACTTTGTTTTTAATTAGATATAATATACAAATGAATTGTTACATTTGTAACTGAACCGTTACGTGTTTAAGCTAGGCTTATACCGCTGAATTTTCGTGTGTTTCAATTCGTCGAATGGTGCACGATAATTCCTGATGCGTCGAAAAGTCGGGTTAAAAAAGGTACACAGCCAATAATATTAACGAAATTAAACCCATAAACATAAAAATATAAGTAAAATTAAATCGTTCAAGTTTCAAATACTAAAGTTAAGTAATTCGTTCACAAATCGTGAAAACGCCGAACGATAATATGCACCATTTCGATTTTTAATGAGAAATACACCCATGAATCCTCAATTCCTCAGTGAAATTGTGTAACATCCAATTCTTCTCCTTAACAGAAAAGAACTTGCCCAGTTTGATATTATGTACAACCTCTATTGTTGTGTGTTTATTGATCGCAGTATAAAAACAATAATACTTATCGATAAAATTTTATATAATATTCACGTCACTAACCCCGTTAAATCCCTAACAATTTCGAAAACACAACATCATTTACTTAGGAATCTCGTAAAACATATTCAACGTTATTCACAATCATTGCGAAAGAGACGGTAATACGTTTGTCTGTACGTTAAAATGGAACAGAAACAAAACAGGATGACGAACCTTTTACGAAGGGGGTAATGAGTTAAATTCACGTTAAATTGGTCGTTTAATAAGCGATGTCATAAACTACGAATGACTGTCTGATTGTTTACGATCAATTGTTTATGGGTTTTTATATTTAGAATCGCGTTTTATTGTAAGACTAGGCTTTTCCCAGAACTTCCGTTGCGTTAAGCTTTGATATTTGTTTCATTGGTTGGTGTAAATGATTATTGGTATTTTATAAATAACTTAACGATTATGGTCACTAACTGATTATGTGTTAAACTCGTAGTCATGGGTACCAGTGACCATGGCGCTTGAAATAGTTCTAAAATATCAGGAAATCAAAATATTCAACGATAAACATGATTAACATCCCGTTTCAAATATACCTAATTGTAGTAAAATTATTTAAAAACAGTTTCAGAGTTCAGAACCAAAAAGATGAACGACTCTTTATTACTAACACTCCGCTGTTCTCAAGGGGGTAGCCAGGATTGTCTATAGAGGGGGCAGATAAGGAAAATCCTAGACTGTATTGTTTTAATCGTGGTTTTGAATATTTTATATGAGTACTTCACATTAGTAGTGGAGGTTTTCTTTTATTCGTTTCCCTTATCTTAAAGTCTTTTTTATCGGTGAGCGACCGCTCTTCTAGCTTTTCTAGAGGGGGGCTGCTGGTTCGGTCGAGATAACAAACTTCGTTAATTACAAAGATGTAGGAAATAGTACCTAGTTATTATTTAAAAAATCTAAAAAAATTAAAGATAATACGAAATATATTAAATATTAACTATAACTATATTTTGATAAGACGACAATAATAAAATTTACGATATTTGTTCAACCGATATTTCTCAGCAGATGACGCGAAGCTCCCCCGCTTTCAGATCTAACTCTAATACTTTCTAAGAACTTGCGCGGGATAGATGGCGTTCAAGCGTGATTTATTCACTCATTACCATTAGCTGTTAAATACAGAGTGTACAGTGTTGATTATTATTTCATTTATTTATAATACAATATATATTATAAAATATAGGTAAGATTAGTTTGTTTATTATGTATGTAAATGATAAACTTTGAAAGTACTATTTTAACAATTTTACGATATTGATATTTCTCGAATTTTTGACGTGATAACGTCTTGTAAATCGATGAATGCCGGCTGCACGCACAAAGAAATCCACATGTCGCAAGCGAGAGCTCGGAATAAGCGATAGAGAGGCACGATCGGCCTAAGCGTTCGGCTTCTGAATGAAAAACAATACCGCAGATTGTAAGACCTTGAATATCACACATGTATATAAGTTGTTAATAGCACATTGTTACTTGTAATTAATCTGTATAATTTAAGTAATAAAATATTTGAATTAACGAGTGCAAATAAATGTTAACTTATCGAAAAAAATTGTAATTTCTTGAATTAACTCATTCTTTGTATTATACAAAATAATAATTAAATAATTTATAGATTAACAAATAATTCAGTGATAATATTTCAATTCAATTCATAAAAGTATGCAATTTTTTTATGTTTTCTTATGACGTTATCACGTAAAATTATCGTCCGTAAACCGACTTTACACACAACCAAATTTTTTTTTTGTTGAATTGGTCGAAAAATCGAATCTTAAATCCGATCACAGAACCATTTATTGTCAAATTAGTTCGTCGTGTTATAACATCAAAATGTATTTAATATATATTTTGCTGTCTTTGATTATTGCAACACAACTGTCTTATAATATTTATCTGGTATCATTAAGTTAACAAAATTAGATATTTTAACACTGTTAAATATTATTATAATACATCTTCATATTTTTGTCCTTAATATAGACCTTAATGCCACATTCAACATGAATATCGTAAATAATAAACGAAATCTTTGATTTTAAACTCATGTTTAATGTAACCAACTCTAAACTTAATCCGGTCTCACATCGCTACATCTCAATTACCGAACATCCGTCTATAATCTGCACTATCGCATTACAATATTCAGACCAAGTCGGAAATAATAGTTCTCTTGACAACCCTGGAACAACATGGCGTCTGTTACATTCAGAGCAACCTGTATAGCCGTCCATTTCGCGCCAATTACACTGTGTCAAACATTCCATACACCGAGAGAGTGTGCTAAATGACGCAGTCAAAACTAATCTTTAAATGTCAATTATTAAGAAGCAAATCGGCGTAACGGTGTTTATCGACGGTGATAATGTTGAGCCGTGTAATTGCTCAGTTGTTACGGAGAATGGTGATTTGTGTTTAATGAATTAAGGTCCAAATTGGCTTGTATAGGAGATCAAAGAGATGGCCCACGTTGTATGATGTACTCCACAACAGTATGGTGATATTCGAAAATGGAAGTTAAGGGGGAGTTCGTATGGCTGACGTTTTTTGTTTTGTGATTTGCACTTCCGCATCGGAATTTAATATTATTATTTCATTGTTTAATTAAAACATTGGATTTATATGAAATGAAACGAATTTAAATTAAAACGTGCCAATTTAAGAATAAACGGTAATGAATCATGATAAAACAAACGTTAATTCTATAAAAAAAGAAATTTAAAAATTAATTTTCTTTCAATTATTATATTGTTTTGTATCAATGTACTTTGAAATATCACAGATAATATTTGTATTACTATCCTTTTGTACGTATTTCCTATTTCTTTTTATCGTTAAAACGATATTATAGTTTTCATATTCACCAATGGCATCACTACTAACAGCGATGACGTCAAATGACACTTTACAAAATGACGTCCGTTCAATATATCATTAACGCATTACAGCTAATTTTCGGAACTAATCTATCATGTTTAGTTTAGCAATTTGGCGCCGCGTTAAGGAAGCGAATACTGAAGTAAAATCTTGAAATTCTAATACATTTGATCGGCTTCTTAGAAACGCTATTCCTAACCTTGATTTATGTCGATATCTTGCGAGTAATTGCCGTCAACTGCCACTTGTATTGCTTTGGCTTGGCATAATTTACTGAATATGAAATTCGCTTACAGAGTTGTGGGTACTTTATATTAGATTTTTTATTCTTATTTTATATTACTGTATTTACTTATGTTACACTTTTCAATAAAATCCTTTTCTCATATAAAGAGGATTTGAACTTAATCAACTTCGCTGCTTCATTCCGGGTTGATGGATATAAATGTCAACCAACAAGCATGAAATTAATCTTTAAAGATAAATTTAGTATTTATAAATCTGGTACCAGCACGGATTTTAAATCGCGACCCTTTGATATTTATTCACGTATCCCATCGCTACGATCGTCTCGGCGCACATTTAATTATTTCTTATTAGTTTAATTACTTTTTAAGATTAAGTCATAGCTTAGTCTATACTTTTTTTACTTATAAAATAGTATTTTTATGTTAGAAGATTTTACAAATAAATATATAAAAATAAACAATTTCATTTGTAGTTTCGGGGGTAATTAATAAAATCAAATTATTAGTTCATACATACACTTATATATATTATTAGTTCATACATACACTTTATTTTAAAATTAATTATTGATAATAGTAAAAAAATATTATTCTTTTAGTCATTCCAAATTAACACAGATTACGAAGGTACGAAGACTGGCTGGATATCGTAACGGTTTTATCATTATCAATATAAATAAAATGATAAGGGCTTGGCCGTTTTGCGCGCTTTATGGAAAAACTTATCCCGAAATAAGGTCGTCTAGATTTGTTTCAGACACTTGACCTTTATCATGAAATATTGCGGTATTTTCATTTAATATAAAGTTATTAAAGTTTTAAGAAACATCTATTTTTATAAGCACTACGACGTTCCTCTGCACATCTTTATGTGTATTCTTTCTTAGTATTCCCAACGCTTATGTAGCTGTGTGTATTTAATGGTATCACTATTGAACTGAACTTAACTGAATCAGTCTGTAAGCGTCCCACTGCTGGGCAAAGGTCTCTTCTTCATATAGGAGAAGGGTTGGAGCATAATCCACCATTCTGCTTCACTGTGGGTTAGTGGAAAATTTCTCTACAATGAGTAACGATTGCTTTCAGGTGTCTATGATAATAACCGGGATTCCGAGACAGTTGGGCGATCCACAAATACACCCAGAACGGAAACAAATATTTGTACGAATACAAATAGTTGCCCCGAGCGGAAATCAAATCCGCGTCGTCGGTGTTAAGGTGACTGCACCACTACATCAGAACGGTTGTCATCAATATTAGCTTCCCCTTAACGTGTAACCATAGACTATTTAACGGTATATCACAGGGGCGCAATTTGGCGCGAAGCAATAACGATATGTGATGTGCGAGCTATTCCTGTGCGCCATTCGATTGATGTTGAATCGCTTTGAGATAATTACTACTAATTTTGACTCATAAAATATTCTAAAATAAATTAAAGTTATAAGCTGTTGAATATCACTTCTTGCCATCCTCTTTAAAAGAGTAATTTTTGAGTTTCTTGCCGATTTTTTTGAGCAGAATCTACATTTAGAATCGAAGGGTAGTTTCACTTTAAGTGTAATGAAATAGTTTATGTTGGATATTTCTATACTAAATAAATACATATATACAAAACAAGCGCACCCAGACCTTGACAAATCGTTTGTATGGCTTGAAAAACTGATTAAAGTCGGATATCTATTATTAACTTGTCAAAATTGTATGCATACAAATTTTTTTTAAAGAAAATCTCGTGTTAAATGAACTGAAAAAAACTGAATCACCTGTAAACTTCTCACTGTTGGTCAAAGGCGTCTTCTCCATATAGGAGAGAGGTTGAAGCTTAATCTACCACGCTGCTCCACTGCGGGTTGGCGGATAATTTCCCTACCATAAGTAATGATCGCTATCAGGTGTCTATGACAATCAGGACCGATGGCTTTCATGTTCTGTGCGTACCCAGATAGGCAACAAATATTTGTACTAGTAAAAATATATGTCCTGAGCGGGAATGGAACCCGCGACCGACGGCGACTACTCGCACCATTACACCTGAACGCGACAAAACATGTACTTAATTTTAAATGTATCTTGAACTTAATTTGGGGTCAGATTATTTAAAAAAAAAACTAAGCGCTGACAGCCCTAGTTACGGAGGTTAATTAGCGCAGCCCTCCCGGGCCCCACGACTTTATGACGATTTAATATTTTTTCATTGTATCTACGCCAATTATTCTCTTTGTACTATTCGTGCTTGTAATTTCTTTATTATGACATTATTATAGACTCTTGTGCTTAATGAGCGATCATATTTCGTTTCCGATATTATTATTTTTTGTAGTAATACGTTACTCAAAAAACTCTAAAATAAATATCGGTAACTTACGTAAAGGACGTGTATGAGTATCATATGACTTAATTAGATAGATAAGAGGAAGTTGCTTGAAATAATATAATTTTTTAAGGTTTTTTTTTGTATCCTGTGATTTTTTTAAACCGTTCTGTTCTAGTTTCTGCTCTGTGTGTCCTTGTAGGTCTCACCGTGACTCGAAGAGTACGTAAAGCCGTTGGTCTCTGTTGTTATCATAGGCACCTGATAGCGATCGTTACTCATGGTAGAGAAATCATCCGCCAAACTTCAGTAGAGTATCGGAGTGGATTAAGCTCCAACCCTTCTCGTATATGGAGAAAAGGCTTTGCCCCCAGCAGTTGGATATTTACAAGCTGATTCAGTCAGGGACGTAGATAAACTGGGAACTATTTATTTTAATATGTTTCATTTATTTTTGACATCCAATGTTCTAAAAACTTTTTATTTTGCGAAGTATTTTTATTTTTTGTAATAGCAAAAATTACGAAAAATAATAAAATAAAAAGGATATTCTTAATATTGTATTATTTAAGTTCCAAAAGTCGCATTAATTATACAGATTAACAATTAGAGCTGTGCTTACGAGTTTATCCTCTATGTGTGTTACATAATTACATTTCGTTTCGTCGACTATGATATTAAGTATCAATTATTATTAATCTATGTATATCTAAAATCTGGTATAACTCTGTTTTCACATCCTGCAATCTATAAAATGAAAATCCTATTTTAATAATATTCGCGTCATCTGTAAAACGAAATACAGAACATATCGCAACACACTCGCGACGTAAACGCAGTTAATTGCAAGTTTCCTGCGATAGAGTTACACACGGGCCGCGGCGCGCGCGCATGCGATTGATCTTCGCACGGATGCGCGTGCGCAGACCGATGTGCCAATTTTATTACTATATTGTATAGACTTAACTTTAACTATATTTTTAACAGTATTTAAAACTCTGATTACGCTCGGTAGTATTCATATATTATGAAATAGCAACTTAGTGATACCGCAGAGTTTTCAAGCAATAAATTTGTTTTACAATTTTATCTCGCGCTTGGCAGTGAAATGATACTCTGAATCTTGCTTATTGCCAACCAGCCATTGTGCTAAGTTCCAACCATTCACCTACATAGGATAAGAGGCCTATGGCCAGTGGTCGGAAGTTTCTGCAATATTAATTAATACTTCACTCTTAAAAGTCGTTTTAATTAAATTATCTAGTTTAATCAGAAGGCTTTCTTCGAAAAACCATTAGATTTTTTTTAATTCTACGATGTCCTTTTTACTTGATTAATGTTTTATATTATTTATTTCGACTAAAATACTCAAGAAACAAATAGCTACCTTCGCTTGGAATATTATAATAAATGGTTATTTAATCGTTCCCAATTTTTGTTCAGTCAGCGTCGAAGTCAACTTTAATTGCAGTTTCCTGCGATATGACTGCAGCCGATTGATTTCATACGAATCGAGCCCACGCGGCGGATATTAGAGCTAATTATATTATAACGAGATCTGTCGGTCCGTTTATGTAAATATAAGTACTAAATGTTTCCCGTGGTTTCAAACGTGTTTATTTCAAATACTCTGAGGTTACTATTCCGCCTTCACTAGTTGTAGAAAGATATTTTAATAGTATATAACTTTTCTTAGTAAACATATTCCATAAGGCATTTTTTTGGGCTTTTTTATCATACACACATGGTCGTCTGTTTTTGAGGTGGGCAATTTAATGCCTGTTTTAGGTAAAGGCCGACTAATATACTTACATATATATTTTTTGTAATGAATATACATATATAAATAATTCCTTTAAGATTCCTTTTAAAGATGATGATGGGTAAGAGCGTCACCATATCGTGCCACAGCACACTGCGCTCGCCAACCCGCCTCCCAAGCGTGGCGAGTGTTGGTTAACCGCCCCAGAGATGATGGGGGAGACCTAAGTTCACTAGTGGACATTCGACGGCTGATCTGGTGGCGGATTTTTCATTCTACCCTCGAAGGCTTAAATATATTTCATCACCATCATCATCATCATATCAGCCATTGGTTGTCTACTGCTGAACGTAGACTTTGTAATAAAATACATTTATTTTAATTTATTTATTTATTTGTATTGTACTGTACTGTATTGTATTAGCCTGTAAACGACCCACTGCTGAGCGAAGGCCTCTTCTCCATCTAGAAGAAGGGTTGGAGCTTAATCCGCTACCCTGCTCCACTGCGGGATAGCGGATCAAAGAATAGTTATATTTATTTATTTATTTATACCTACTTGATTGTAGAACAACAATTACATTATTAAAAATAGCTTAAAGATAGTTAAGAGATTGCGTAGTACAACGGGCGGACTTAAGGCTAATTAGCCATTTCATTCAGACAACCCAAATTTTTTACACCAGCTGGCTGAATCAATCAAATAAATTTAGAATCTTCTAAGAAATCACAGATAGATGAACAGTTCTGTGAAATATAAAAAGAGCTGGGTTAAATTGTGACGTTTTGATTTAAAAATCGAGAACCGCGTGTAAACCGTGCATCGGTTCGCGGAATCGTAAGAGTCTTTAGTGGAGTGTGAAGAACACTGAAAAATGGCTTAAGATACCGTTCTAAATATTTTAATTTGTGGTGTAAATATATATTTCGTTTGTCAACATTTGTAAGAAGGGTTTCAAATCATCAAATCGTCTTGTATTTTTGTTTCTCAGTATTCGTTTATATTTTTAACGTATACTTTTTGATATTGTCTGTTGACAAAAACTACGCATCTTGTTCAGATGATAATGATAGATTTGTCTTACTGCAGCGGCTAGATGCAGGATTATCGTTAGGTAAGCGGAAGTTTTGCTCTCCGTTGTCTAGTCGCGACGTCGTTTCAACTATAATAATTCTATTTTATCTACTTGTCTCATGTAAGCCGTCGTCTTTTTATCTCTGTTTTTTATGTCTCTTTCTTGCTACTTACAGTGCCACTGCGACAATTAGCAAAAGCGTACTCCCTAAACATGAATCTGTGAAATTTTCATTAATTACATTATTGAAGCTATATTCACTACATATCAGTGAATTTCAATAAAAAATTAGTGAATACTAATACACATACAAATATACAATGATCAAATCAGTGGACTCAGATATTCACATATTCATACATTAAACACCAAGTTACTAACTCTGCGTAGTGCGATTCTCACATTAATAAAAAGTAAATAGTCACTTAAAATTAGTGAAATTCCACTGATTCATGTTTACATGTACGGTTCACTAGACTGTCATTGCGACCATCTTCTTCTCATGTGTCATAAAGCTGTTTCAGTCGCATGTCGCACAGTGTGCACTAGTTAAAGCGTTCAGCGGACCTTAAATTAAACAATTTGCAATAATCGCGCAGTCATCACGCGTTTGATTACTCGTTGTCGATTGTAACCGTATTACGTAAGATGTCAATTTCTGTTAGCTCGCTTCTTCTTTAACGACACTTTTTTTTTTTGAAACTAACTCTAAAATTGATTTGAAACAATAATAGTATAGTCTTATAGTTCATTAATTTCATTAGTGTTATCACTATGGCTATAGATTTAAAATTGCAATTTGACAACGATAATTGCGAACGCCTTCGCTCGGGTATTGCAAATTCCATATATAGTAGCTGTACCGATTATCAACTAAATTAAAAAAAATATATATATATATATATATATATATATATATATATATATATATATATATATATATATATATATATATATATATATATATATATATATATATTTTTAATAAGCTACTTATAGTATAATAAGGTGTTATAATTAATAAAATAAAAAAATGTCACCAGATCTGTGAAGATTTCGAATAACATACATAAGTCTACATCCATATTTTCTAAAGACCGCTTAAAAATACGCGTTTGAAGATTAACAAAACAGATTTCGTTATAATTATATTAGTAGAAAAATATTTTTTATTTATTTTAAATTCTCGCGACATATCATCGTTACAAATAAACATTTCAATTTACGTATTTTCGTTTTAGAAACTAATTTTACAGCTGTCTGTTCGTCCGTGTCTTCTCAGTAATACGTGTTCAGCGGAACGCATTAACACTTTCAACACATCGGCGTCTTCAAGACATGGTTTCTTTGGAGTGATTAAGGCGATTAGGTTATTTTTTTAATTTTATATCTAGTTGTTGACGTTTTCACTCCGTTCTGAAATCGTCGGTTGACGTTTGTGTTAAAATGTCGGATTTCAAAATGAATCGAGAAAATAGATTTTAAAATTTTTAATTATTGTCGTAAGTTTTAATTTGTAAAATGACAATTCGAAGGTGCTCGTGGGGCCTATTTGAATAAAGTTATTTTTGATTTTGATTTTGTTGTTTTAGTCATTCTTAATTTTTTGCTGTATTTGTTAGAATATAAATTAATATAGTGTTTAATTGTAGTAATAAATTATGAATAAAGTATTATTGACTAAAGCATAATAATAAAAATATTCAAAAGTTATGTTAAGTTGCAAAAAGTAAATCTTAACCGTTTTATGGAAAAAACTTTGTACGAAAAAAATAATAATTAATTAATTAGATAAATTAAAAAAACTCATTTACATTTTATCTTATATTTTATTATTACCTATCGATTACTTTTATTATTAAATAAATTTACTCAAAATTAAAATAATCATAGACAATTGTAATTAGATTTATTAATTACGAAAATATTATTTATTTTCATCGTGTGCTTTACATATTAATATTTATTTATTTAAATTAAATAGAACACATTCTGTCTTAAATAAAATAAATGTTAATAATTAAAAGACAGCAAGCAAGTAAAATCATTACAAAATTAACCAGAAACAATAGTCCTTTAGCATTAAATATCTCAAACAATTATCAAATGTAACGAGTTCACCGGCTTCACCGAGCTTTGCACACTGGGCTCACCCTCAATACCCTCCGCGACCCCCCCTGGCCCCCTCTCGGTGAGCGGTGATAACGCACGCCCGGGAGGATCGCAGGGACGCTTTTATTTTAATGATGAGTCGCCGTTTAAATTGTGTCTATTACGTGTTTTTTGTAGGGCTGCGACTTGACTAGTTGTTGGATTTAGTTTTTGTTGTGTTATTTTAAATGTTGCCTATTTTATTTTGTTTAATTGGACAACACTCCTGGTTTTAACTGAGTTTAATTCCTATGCTCTGTGTTCCTGTTTTACCGGTTGCTGATAAAGCAATCTGACGTATAACGGTATTCTATAGATAAGTTGTGATAAGTTTATGATATATTTTCTTTATAACCATCAAAATCTGCTTTATCCGTCAGATATTTCTATTTGCGATCTCTGAAGCCAGAAGTTGTAGTTTATTAGCTTAGTTTAAACAGACCTTAAGATTTTGTTTTACTTCCTTTTAAAAAAGCCCATCAGTAACTTACCAGTGAAATAGGCCCTGTAAGTCATATCTTGATATTTTAGGCTATAATCTTTCTCTATAAATAGGTTACCTAAAGCGGAAATATCAGAATGTAACGGCCTGATTTCGGATTTTTTTCTAGATAAATACCGTTTACTAAAGCAGATTATATGTTATAAAATTACTATAATTGAAGATTAATAGAAGTGGATTAATTACAATAGGCATCTGGCGTTGAAATAGGTACAAAAGAAATTTTATGATTACACAGTACTAAGTAATTACAGCAAAACTTCTGCTACAAAGAGCAACTATTTTATGGGATAATAATGTATATTATATAGGTAGTTTTGTAGTTCAGTTATTATAACATATAAAAATTTAAAATCGCAGCTGACTTAAATGCTGTCAGAAGCCTATTTTTTTTTTGACAACGAAGTCACTAGCTCTTGTTCTCAAATCCTTGTGAGTAAGTTTAAAAATTCATTAACTTAAAATTCATTTTCTTAAATATTAAATCTTATTTTTTTTAAATTATGGTTGTAAAAATAATTTTTATGTGGGTATAAACAGAGAGCAATTAATTATTATTTTCATTTTTTTAACTTTCCCCGTTGTGTCAACCCTAACAATTCCTTTTGACGTAATAAAGTAAGTGTTACAGGGCTCAAATTACGATGTAAGTCAGCGGTGTTCGGTGTCGGGGTTCGAATCTCGGAATTAATAAGTGAGGCTTAAGGAATCGCTTTGTTGTGAACGTTTCGAGGGATTCTTTATAATTGAGTTTCTTTCGGAGATCGGTGAGTTTATTAATCTTTAGAATAATTGATATTTTTTACACTTATATTGAAACTGTAGTAGGTTCAATTCTGTAGGTACATTGAAGATATTTTCGTTATCATAGACACCTGATAGCGATCGTTATTCACGGGAAATTATCCGCCAACCCGCACTGGAGGAGCATGATAGATTAATCTCCAACCATAAGTTATGATAACAACCAGGACCGACGGCTTTGCGTGCTGTTAAAGGCATAATTAGGAGACACACAATGGTATTACCACCGAGATCGAAAACAATTTTTTGTAAAAATACAAACAAATCCGCGAAGGGCCGCATTATGGCGATTTCTCGTACCACTATATCAGAATGGTTGCATTCATATTTAATTAATCTTTAGCTTATTTCTTAACCACACATTAATCTCATCGCAAATACATTAGTGATGTACATAAGGCATAATTGATACATATTATTATTATATTATAATATAGAGATGTGTCCGCGCGCTGACCGCACTTATGTGATTGACGTGCGGTCAAATCGTTGAATCGATATTATATAGCTCTCGCTAATTGTTTAATTATCGCTTCGGTTTTGTTAGCGAATGAGATTGCCTGTATCATCTTGTGTATTATTATTAATTAAAAATATAAAATTATGGTAAACCTAATAATATTAATATTGCGAATAATTGTAAAACTGTATAAAATGGAACAAACTCTGAGACACGCTTATTCGTAAATTCATATCATTGCACTGAATAATTAATTAATTAAGAATATCAAATGGTATATTATTATTAATATATGCTGTTAGTTAGCAGGGAAGAGGACATCAGGTACCAATCAAAAACACCAATTGCACACACAATATTAATTACTACAATATAATTAAGTCTGTATTTTATATATAAAATATTGTTGTAGTAATTATGTTGTAGTAAGTAGGTAATTATGTGCTATATGCAATAAAGTTGGAAATATAAGGATACTAATTAGACACTTTATGTAAAGGTAAAAAGAAAAGAAAAACTTTGTTCACCTCACTTATAGCCTATATTGTGTAAATTATATATATGGCCTTTCACTTATGTATAACAATAAATTTGTAGATGCCTGAAGGAGGTCCAATAAAGGATCGAAACGTCGCATGAATTTGCAATTGGTGTTTTTGATTGGTACCTAATGTCCTCTTCCCTGCTAACTAACAGCATATATAATAATATGGACGCAATAACAAATAATATTATTATTAATGTTAAATGACCATTTATGAATAGCCAATTCTTCTCTTCAATACGCCTTTTCCCAGTATTTTAGTACCCTTGAATGATTTCACACATTTATCTAAAAGTTACTTTACTAAGTCCCAACCGACATGCGCATGTATGCACTTGTAAATGCCGATAACATACCGTTTGCGGTAAATTCTGGCGTGAGTGATACACTTGGTTTAGATGGAGGGCAAGTATTTGTTATGTGGCTTACACGTGTCTACATAGGTACATGCACACACATAATGTTCATTTTTTTTAATAATATATGTCCACGGGCTCATTTTGCCCATGCCTTTTTTATTCCAATTTGTTTTGTTTACTCGGTATAATGGTAATGTACATATATTTACCTCGATAGACATA
Organism: Euphydryas editha; assembly: GCA_036937285.1. Taxonomy (NCBI): domain Eukaryota; kingdom Metazoa; phylum Arthropoda; class Insecta; order Lepidoptera; family Nymphalidae; genus Euphydryas; species Euphydryas editha. Next base: position 682,389 of record JAUPFZ010000022.1, on the reverse strand, counting down.
TGTATTATTCTTAAGTATGAGTTCTAAGACACTACAAACACATAAAATAATTACCTATTATACGTTTTAGCGTTAATTTTAAACTGGCAGCACTTGTTTTTACACTCAACATTATTTATAGCTTTTACCATTAATAAATAATAATAAATTAATAAACTAATAAGCAAATCTTTAGACGATTCGAGAAAATTGTAAAATTTTTATGTATTATTTTTTGTATATATTTCTATATTCTTATATGTATAAGTATTATATATTTTTCACGTACCACCATCACTACATCAGCCATTGGATGTCCACTGATAACCCAATCGTCCTTTGGAGGGTTTGCATTGGCAAGTATTGACTACCACTCTTGGTAGACAGGTTGGTGACCGCAGTGTGTTGTAGCAGGATATGGTGATTCTACTACCGATCACCATCCTGGTTGGTGTTAATTTCATTCCATTATGACCATACATAAGCTTGTTTGCAAACATGTTTTTATATACCATTAAAAAAAATATAGTTACCTAATATTATTCAACATTTCTTTCCATTAGTTTTTAATTTATCTAACAGAAAATTAATACTGAAATACTGAACTCTGATAGCCTGTCACACTGCTAAGCAAGCGCTCCCTATCTCGTAAGAGAAGGGTTGGAGTTGAACTTTACTACCGAGAGTAGGTAACGATCGTTATCAAGTATTTTAGATAACAACCGTGACATAGAAGGACAAACACGTATAGAAATAATTAACAATATATGCCGCGCAGTGAACGGCAGAAAAGAATAATCTCAACCTATTTCTTGCTGAGGTGTCGTCGCGACTAAGGAGATAGTGGTGAGAATAACCAGTTTGGTGATGGGCAGCAGCGTCACCAGATCCTGCCACTACACTATATTCTAATATATACCGAAACCAGAGAGAGTGCTTTTCCTTTATGTCCACAGATACGAAAGACGCCGTTTGAGCGCAGATAATCTACTTAAATGGAGTAATTCATAAACAATAGATTTATAGAGCAGCCACAACACACTGCCGCCTGCGAAGCGGGAAGCCTACGTTCACGAGGCTGTTGCGGTGGTAGTAACAAATATTAATAAATATACAATAACTGTCTCTGAATGGGAATTGAACCCTCGATCGTCTACGTTAGTAGAACCCTTGTCACCGCAACACCAGAACGGTCGACAAATCGATTGTATTACTATTTATATAAAGTAGGTATTGCCGCCAGCTCTATATCACGCGGTCGACGTAATGGTAGTTTGTGATCGGGTACCCATTGTTATTGATTTAAATAATACATCGTTATGTAATTACGCTCGTTGTAATTGCGGTCGCAGACTAAACATGTTAAAGTTATTCATCTATTACCACTTGCCGCAGATTTAAACGTTAGATAAATTTTTTAAAAGGTTTTTAAAAAGTCAACACAAACACTAAATTACAAAATAAAAATGAAAATATAAAATTTCTTTATTAACGGCTTCACAAGTCTTTTGGATTGTTATTATAATAAATTATTTAACATTTTAATCATGTATTACATTATTAATTAAATATATATAATTAATGTGAAGTTACCACCGATTCGGACAGTAATACCTACGGTATCTAAAAGCTGAAAGAGTGATTTCTTACAAAAAACCTTTGGGCATAGTAGAGAATTAATATATATTAGTTATATATTAGATATATTAGTTACATATAGTAGTCACAGTTTATATATTATTTTCAAAAGATTTACTGCGGAGTTTCTTGCCGATTCTTCTCTGCAGAATCTACATTCCGAATCGGTGGTAGCTTTACTTTTACAAAATAATAATATCTTGAAAGTGTTAATTTGTAAAGTGACGATTCGAAGGTGCTCTTGGGGCCTATTTGAATAAAGTTAATTTTGATTTTGATTTTGAGCAGCGGTTAGGAAGTAGGTATACAAAAATTCAATTTAAAAAAATACTGTACACGTTTTGTTTAAAACCAAATTGAAAAAGAAAAGATATAAATCTGTGTTCTCTAGATTATATTGGTAGGTACTACAGTGAAACCTGGTTAAGTGGGACCTGGATAAGTGAGAAACCTCTATTATTGAGAGTTGCAATGAGGTCCCGGTTCTTTTTCATTAAATTACCTCTGTTAATGGGACTTTTTGAACCTGGTTAAATGAGATTTGAATTCTAAGACTCTTTCGATGTTTACCTCTATAATTGAGACTCTGTAGCTCAACTACCTGTATAAGTGAGACTAATTAATCAGGTTGTAACGCGTTTTAACATGTTTGTTTACATACATTTTGCGTCGTCTTTCGCGCATGCTTTGTTTGTCAGTACTATCTCAGGTTTTGACCTAAAAACAAGGGAATAAAAGTGTACAAAATGTCCGAACGTAAATATAAAACGTTATCAGTATCCGAAAAATTAAAACTTCTAACAGATTATAATTGTGGAAAGTCGCGTGATGAACTGTGTAGGGAAAATAACATACCAAAGTCAATCAATTTCCAGGTGGTGCAGATTTTAGTTTTCTTACAATTTTTCTCTTTGCCGTATATGATTGTTAATAAAAAGATGTGAATGAATGAATGAAATATGAATTTTTTTTCGGAATGTTCGAGACATTTACAAATTTCTGACTATTCATTATGAATTTATTTTATAGGTACCCAGTCGTCACGGCTCACACCTATTTGTTCACGACGATCGAAATTTAAAAATACTAAGTTGGTGGGCCAGGAGTTCACGGCACATTTCGACCTCTGTCAGCAAGGGCCTCTGTAAATGAGACAACTATAATTTTAAACTTGCTTAATTGGAAAACTGGATTATTGGAAACCCTCAATAATTGGTACATATGTCTTGGTCCCTTGAGATCCCAATTAACCAGGTTTCACTGTACATATTTTATTTTTAAGTAATTTTAATGACAACTTTTTTAGAAGATATTTTTTCTTTTGTTCAGAGCCACTACTGTATGGAAAAGCAAAATATGTTATAAAAAAATAAGTCGGGTTTTCCTTCCTGACGCTATAATTCCAGAACGCACGAACCGATTTCCACGGTTTTGCATTCGTTGGAAAGGTCTCGGGCTCCGTGAGCTTTATAGCAAACTAAATTCAGGAAAATTTTCAACAGAAAAGCAGGAAAACAGGGAAAATCATTTTTCACATACAGCGCCATCTCTGATACATAGCATGTACTACAAACCAATATGGTTTTGCATGGCGGCAGTACGTGGTGTGAGTATCCCTCACGAAAATAAGTTGGTGGCGAAACGGAGTTCGCCGGGTTTGCTAGTATGTTATATAATAATTCTCATTTATGTAATAAATCGTTTCGTATGACAATAAACATCTTTAAACACATTAAGTATAAACAGTGTTATGTTTTACACCTCATAAGCCTACCATCTCAACATGGGCGTAGCGAGGTACAGACAGGGGGAGGGGCAGCTGCCCCCCCCCCCCCCCCAGAAGAGCGGTTTGGTCACTGATAAAAATGATTTTTACATCTTTTCTTACTCTAAGCAATGTCACTAATAACGATAAGTGATACGAATAAAAGAACACCTCAACTACTAATGTGAAATACTCATATAATATGTTATAAACCACGATTAAAACAGTACAGTCTTAGATTTTCTCTACCAGCCCCCCCTCTACAAAGAATCCTGCTCCCCCCTACAGATAATCCTGGTTACGCCCTTGCATCTCAATAAATATTAAATTATTGATAAGTAATAATAAAATATTACTATAAACGAGACCATGTGACTGCTGAAATTAAAATATTCAATTAAATAAAAAATAAAAAAAAATGAAATAGTCTATCCATAAAGGAGGCTCTCAATTTCTAGGCTGGATCCCATTATTTGGTCCATTTCGTTTCATCGCCCTTTTCGCCCATTTTGAAAAACTTATTTTTTTATACATGGTAGAAGGAACAGAACTGTTCGGTGCTGTAACAGCTGGCGTTTAGCTTCTGAACTTAAGAAGCTTCTTCTTTGAATATTTAGTGTTGTTACTTAATCCACCATGATGCTTTTTATCGAAGTGGCAGTTAAATATGTCTCATAATTTCTTCTATAATATGCAGTATTTTACGATTTTTTTTTTACAGCTGACAAGGAACAAATTATTAAGACAAGCCCATCAATTAATTTAAACCCCAGTTATATAAGCAGAAGCTTAAAATTTTAAATAGTATATACATTATTTATTTATTTATTATACTTTATTGTCCAACAATACAAATGCAGTTGTAACAAAAGGCGGACTTAATGCCTAGCATTCTCTCCCAGTCAACCTTTAGGCCAAACAGAAAATATTGTAGGCGGTAACAATAAAGTAACAAAATTACAAGTGAATAAAGGGATAAAACCGCGAAAAACATCAAGTCTAACATCATCTATTAGTGCAGATTATAAAAAATGACTGTCAAGTTTGCCTCGCACGTGTGGGACAACAGGAGCAAACGAAAGAAACAAGGCGCAATTAAGACGAACGTGTGAAGTGGACACTAATTGTGGACTATGACCACTCGAATTGTTCCGAGCCATTAGTCCACTGACTTATCATTTATTTTTACACTCAAACTACACTCTGAATAGGTGCATACGTTTCGTTCAAAATATTTTGATAATTGATAATTACTTTACAGTATATAATTTAATAGTAATTGTTTATAAATTAATAAAAAGGAAACTGTTAATTATTTTATGTTTGTAGAGCTAAGCTTTCTTAAAAGAAAGCCTTACCAGACCTCATCTGTTGCCTAGATAAGCGACGAATGGAACATGATTCGACGAGACTCGATAATTTCAAATCGTTATTATACTATTATTTATCTTATATCGTTGCGTTAATATCACGAAAAATATGATATGTCGTATTTTGTCGAATCACGTTGCGTCGCTTACCCGTTGTCGTGAGCGACGAAACCGACAACGTTGTGCGACATGAGGTGATGCGAAAATATGTATATACGATAATTATTCTATGTTAATTATTGCAACGTTGTCTCGATAATTCAGTAGAATCGTGCAGCTCCTCCAAATCCGTGTCGAGGATGGTCATCGCCGGGTTTTTAGTTGGTAAAAATTCCACATAACCCGTGGGTCTATTGCGTAACTTGCATGATCGCAGCGAAATCGCTGTAATGTCGAATTTAAATACTAATTAAGGCTCAGCAAGAATTGAAATTCGACACTACAGCGATTTCTCGCGATCGTGCAAGTTACGTAATAGCACCAACGGATTCGTCTCCAGGAACTCTCTATTTTGAAGATTTCCCTAGCGTCAACAAGAAGACGTTCACTTGAAGTACATGTTTCTTGCGTTGTATGTACCTAATGTAAATACAAAAATTTCTCGTCACATTTTGCATTACGAAAAGTTACCTGGACTCCCATTGTTTACCTGGGACAACGTCTAGAAATTGTTATTATTCGTCGTTCACCTAGGACAATAGTTAGGTTACTGTTCTTAAAAACTAGGTTTTGATTATTATAATTCAAAAATTACGACACGTTTCATGTATACTTCTAGTTCCAGACAACCGTTATGGTGTAGTGGTATGAGTAGTCACCTTAAAGCTAGCGGTCGTGGGTTCGATCTCGGTTGGGGCAGATACTTGTAATTGTTCAAATATTTATTTCCGATCTGGATGTATACTTTTGTGGGTCTTTCCACAGTGTCTTGGAATGCCGTTGGTCACAGTTGTTATCGTGCATGTGAGATAGATATGATGGAGTAGCGTAGAGGATTAAGCTTCAAACCTTCTCCTATGTTCGTGGGACAGACAGGCTGATTGAATTCAAATTCAATTCAAAAATTCACGAGTAGTATACTATTATGATTACAATGTGGATAATAGTGACATGAAATAAAATTTAGTAAAATTATTTTGTTAAACGTTTATAATGATATTTCAAATCTATTTTATATTATTGGAAAAAAATCGATGAGCACTTATTATTGTTTGCTTCAGAAAACTTGCGTGTGTATGTGACGAAGGACTCCGCTGGGGATAATTAAAGATTTATAATTTTTTTTTTAATTAAAAAAATAAAACGATGTGCATTCTTATGCTCGTGTTAGGTGATTTTTATTTCAATTAAAATTCATAAGTAAATCCGTTTACTACATATAATATAAGTTCCTATAGATATTCCAGTGAGTAGCATATAGGTAGGTACACTACCACCACATCAGCCGTCGGATGTCCACTGCTGAACGTAGGCCTCCCTATCATCTCGGGGGCGAGGGGGGGGGTATGTTGCGGCAGGATATGGTGACGCTGCTGCCCATCACCATTGTGGTTGGTGTACAGTTGTTCACGACAACTGGGCAAGAATGAGGTCGGGACTATTCTACTGCATTTCGCGATACTTCAAACTTCAAAGACTTTAACCGCTGCGTTTCTAATAATACAAAAGTATGTAGTTTTTATGAGTGTATGTTTGAAGATTAAGTATAGAATAGATTTTAAAAATAAATTTTACATTAAAAAAGCCTTGTTATTCGAAGAGCTTGGTGCAGTAATCACTGCATTACCTGCTGTGCTAGCGCGGTCGCGGCTTCGACACCCTATTATTACAAACATTTATTATATTTTTCGTGGTCTAGGCACTTGTATTTATGCTGTGTATGTGTATGTGTGTCCTGGAAAAGGATTTTGTCCTAATTGGTACCATTATGGGTGAGACGCTTATTAATTTTTATCTATTTGATAATTTATCCAAGATAATATTTATTCATACAGTCATTGTTATTATCTATATTATAAAAATAAGTCGGGTTTTCCTTCCTGACGCTATAATTCCAGAACACACGAACTGATTTCCACGGTTTTGCATTCGTTGGATAGGTCTCGGGCTCCGTGAGATTTATAGCAAACAAAATTCAGGAAAAATTTCAACAGAAAAGCAGGAAAACAGGGAAAATAATTTTTCACATACAACGCCATCTCTAATACATAGCATGTACTACTTCATCTTTTAATCCCCAAACGAAATGTTACAAAAAACGAAGCCATCTGGTGGCGAAACGGAGTTCGCCGGGTTTGCTAGTAGCTAATAATAGCTTATCTCTTTCTTTGTAGTTTTTTTTTATATGTTAATTACTTTGTATTTAGCTTGTGTATATGTCATATATAGTCGTAACTACGTAGTAAGTTCGCTTTTTCATATGAATTTTTTCTTGGAACCCACTTTTCCATGGGCCTACTGAAAGATATTTATTAAGGGAATAAGTTTTGCCCTGTTACAAATTTTGGTAATTGTTTCCCACAATTGTTATATTATGTGTGTAATAAAATAAATAACTCATAATTATATTAACAAAAGACAATTAATTATTATAAATTCCCAATTAATTACCGAAACATATCTAACTTTAGGGACTACTAAATAATATATAGATTGTTCTCCGTATAAATAAGGTCCGTTGTTTTGTACGCAGTACGTACTCTCAATTAAGGCGCGTGTCGTCGCATTTTTATGCTAATGTGCACCCCGGTGGTCCTCGTCGGGCTCGACGTATGGTGAAATATTGCAGCGGTTTTAGTACGATTTCTTTTAACATTAATTGATATTAGTTTTATGGTACATTTTATTTTCTGTTTTCCTGCCGACTTCGCACATTAAACGTTTTCTTTATCGGCTAATTAATTGCATATAAGTTTATATTAAAAAGTCTTTAATAGTCAAAGCATAATACTCTGTGCAGGAATATGAAAATGACGAGGATACGGAGGGCGCTATCCTTCATTCAGGACATAGCATTTGTTTAGTTTCTTGCCGGTAATTCGACAGAAACTACATTTGTACACATTAACTATTGTTACCTAATTAATTTAAAACATTATATAATGTGTCAAATGAAGAGAGGGGATTCTTTTAAGGGAACCTGAATCTCGGGATAATACAAGTGACCTAAGTAACAAGTTTGTTTTTGTTGATATGATATCTCAGTATAGTATTGATCTACTCTACAACCTAGCATACGCTCAACCTAACGCGTACATGGCGTCTTATCGTCTTATCCAGTGTTGTTAGAAATATAAATTTTTTAATTGTTATCGATAAATCTGTGATTTGAATCTAATCTTATATCGATAGGATATAATTTTGAAATTTTTTTGACAATTTACTGCATCCAATTTTATCTCATTATATAATAGATATTATAATAATAAATTAGTTTACCTATATGATAGCTGGATAGGAGAGCTGGTGCATTTTCTGTTTAGAGAATCGGAATTGAGATTTAACGGGGAAATGCTATCTGTCAGCATTCTTGCCATCATTCCACGCGGATATGATTTATACCACACTTGTCTATAAATATTTTTATGTTTTGTATTCTGAATATGTATATTTTTGTATTCTTTTAATTTATGTTTATTTAAACATAGAGTACAAAAAACTACTTTATTCTTTCTACTAATTGTGAGCCCTTAAGTACCTTAATATGTTTAAAAATATATATGCATACATTATTGATATTTAATATATGGATGAACATGTAGGTACATAAAATATCTCATCAAATAGGTACTCAGCTTTCGATTCATTAAAGTTATTTGAATCACAGACACCATGTATGGTATCCTGTAGCCAACAAATATTTTTCAAGTTTTTTGTATCACAAAAGGTGTGTAATTTAAATTGTCTTAGTAGACAGAATTAAAGAAAATTTGTCAATTTATAGAACTTATTCTAAGAATTCACCCATTTACACATTTATAATTTATTTGCTAAAAAAAAAAACTAATTAATTACACAGAAGACTCCTATATTCTCATTTTCAAGAACTTAGAAGGTAGAAGAAGAAGTAAAGCACCAAAGATCTTACAATCCATTTTTTTACATAGGTGCACACGGTTCCTGAGGTAGGCTACTAGCCTGTGTTGTAGGTAAATGCTGACTGATATATTTAAATAAATGTTTTGATTGATTGATTCAGCCTTCTCATATAATTTTATTTGAACCTTATCCACTACTGAATTTAGACCCCCTTCATCTCCATCACCATCTTGTTTGGTGCATAGTTGTTCGCACCAGTACGGCCTTAGTCGCCTACTATGATACCTCGGCAAGAAAGAGGTCGAGATTATTCTACATATATAGATTATACATGTATTATTATAAATACCGAATTTTACCGAAGTAGCGACATACTGCTTGCAGCTGAATGGGCCGGCGCCCGGGGAAGTACTTCGCTCTCACTTAACACCGACGTGAAATGACGGCACTGTCGTCGTGTTTCGTTCGGTTTGTGAGAGATCCGATAGCCTATCCCTTCCCTTCCTCCACAGATCCGGGAGAACATCCCTCCCCTTCCTAAAGGCCGGCAACGCACCAGCTAATCCTCTGATGTAGCGGGTGTCTATGGATGTCGCTTTTACTTACCACCAGGTGAACCGACTGTCCGTTTGCTCCCCTCTAATATTAAAATATAGATATATATATTACAACCAGACTCGAACCCACCATCCTAGAACGGTAAGCAGGGTCACTTCTAACTGTGCTAACAGCCCAAAATTTATTAAATTTTGTTTTAATAAAAAGTTAAATAGGTATATCATTTAACTGCTGTAAAGTCTGCCCTCAACATATCAGCACTGGCTCTGACACCAAAGGAATGTCGGAAAACATCGTTTAATATTTAACGATGCCCATTTACTTTCAAATATACAAAAATATTACATAATCACACAGATATTATAAAACAAAGTCCTCCGCTGCGTCTGTCTGTTAGCGATAAACTCGCGAAAAACCACTGCATGGATTTTCATGCGGTTTTCACCAATAGATAGAGAGATTCATGATGGTTTAGGTACAAATACATACCCCGGGCGCAGCCGGGGCGGGCCGTTAGTATACTATATTTCGAGAGTCATACCTATTCTAGTCAAAGTCCATGGTTAAAATTAAATTCAGGCAAAGACTACTGATGAAATTAGTTAAGTTAGTTTTTTTTATAACTCGCTCATGTTTATGAGTCGAATATATCGTTAGTCTGATTATCACTACTTAATGATGTAACACGGCTTCTATGAGTCATAACGAGATAATTTACAGCCTAGTACGCGCTTCGCGGTGTTAACTGCATAATTCCCGATGCCTTGAGAATTTTAAGATAAATAGTAGCCTATATGTTTTTCTTAATATTTAATTATCTACACACGAAGTTCCATCGCATACAGTTCAGTAGCTTTTGTGTAAAACACTAACAGACATCATCCATACATTCATCCACACATAATATTTATACCTACTTCTAATTAAATACTATATAACTCAAACTCAGAAACACAAATATCTGCTCAGAGCGGAAACCGAACCCGCGACCATTGATGTTAATGGATTTTTTCGCACCATTACGTCAAAGTAGTCGAGAAGGGTTCGAAAGGTTCAACTCCACTGTGGTTTGGCGGAGAACCATAAACGAAGTAACGATCATTATGTTGATGTTCATGATAGCTTACGGAACCGACGCCTTTTCGTGTTCTCCGAGGCACGGTGGAGAGACTCACAACAACCAACACCTTCTATTAGAAGAGCAGTTTTTGGAACACTCTGAGGTCCCAGCTGTGGGCTTACAAACGGCTTTAGTTTAATTAAATCATACAATAACACAAAAATATTTTTATAAAGCTGTGATAAATTCTTGACAACAATATCGCGTCCACCCAAACGTAACTATTCGATTTAACCATCAAACTATTCACAGTAAGTATTAAAAACAAATTAAAATTCAATAATCCATTTTCAATCGCTTTTAAATACCAACGGCTCACCCGATTAGGCTTAATTACCACCTCTTTGTCTTCGAACTATTTGTAATCGATTTACGATAGGTATCAATACATTTTTGTTTTTTATCACATACAAAATTAACTCTTATTTCTTTAAGCATAAAGTTTATAATTGCTTGTAAGAATTTTATTGTGGCACGATTCCTATTGGTGTAGGTACCTACTTTAAAATTATAGTTCCACAAATTCACGACATTTACCTATAGGTACGTTGAAAAGGAAAGGCCATGTTATGTTATAATATTTTAATGATTGCTTTAGTTAAATCTTATATTTTTATTTATATATTATCAACAGAAGTGATAATATTACAGTTTAAATCATTCAATCTCAAAATAATTGTACACAAGGCAATTGTACTTCTAATTAAATGCAATTACGATATGCAGAAAAGATTAGCCGTGCGGTGACCGGTAAAGAATAATAGTCCCGAACTATTTCTTGCCGAGGTGTCGTAAAAAACGACTAAGGCGATAGTATACTGTTAACTAAACAAGATAGTGATGGGCAGCGTCACCATATCGTGCCACAATACACTGCCCTAGTTATCCTAAATTGGCGGGTAAAAATAAATTTTAGTACAAACGACGAATAATAGAATTAGCAAAAGAGAAGTTGTAAAAATTTATTTTCCCTCGCCAACTTAAGAGATCTCGCCACTCTGTCTGCCAAGAGTAGCGAGTATTGGACCTCCTCCCCCAAATTACTAGCAATAAAAATGTATTCAGTTAGACAAAATAGCTAATTGGTTAGCAAGTAGCGTACCTACACTTATAAATCAATCAGCAATTTTTAAGACTATTTAACAGATTGACTTTTAACAGATTAGTAGATAGGTACCTACCTACCTATAAAGTTATGTAATAAAATATATTGAAACAAATGAAGTACGGTTATAGAAAAATTGATTGTTAATACCTACGCCAAACTGAATGCATAGGTACCTACTTATGGTCTTATGCGTAGGCTAAATTTTAGCAAGAGGCGTGCGTGTCTTACTAAAACAATAATTTATTTATTTATGATTACAATTAAAAGAATCTGTAATTTTCACGCTTATCAAAGCATTAATTTTATCACAATTAATTGCCCGGAACGCGTTCCAGTATTATAAATACTTATCAAAAAATCCCTATATTAAACACCTATCAATGAAACACATCAAATTAAATGAAGTATAAAAATATTCGAGTTGATATCGATTAGTGTCCCAGATATCGTAATCTCCGGCTGACACATTTACAGCGTATGATGGAACATTAACACGCACATACATTTTCGGCCAATAAGCACCGCCCACTTGATCACTTGCCAAATAACTGTTGTAAAATTTTCAACCAATGGCAGGCGATTATCCGCTGGCCTAGATACGCTCGACCAATAGCAGGTGAGCGAGGTGCTCACGCGCATATTTTTGTTTGCATTTCAATGAGTTAGCTAATTGTTAGTTTTCTTTTTTATCTATTATTTTATTCAAATTTTTTATTTATGTTCAAATAATGGTTATGAAATATTCGACGGTATTAAATTGTTAAATTTAATTTTAAACCAGGTTTAGAAGATTATTTTTAATAGTTGTTACAGAAAATAATAATGATTTTTTTTCTAATTTAGTTTAGGGGCCTTTTTCAACAAAGAGGAAAGTGCCAGTCTCATTTTTACGTCGTATTTAGGTACAATAAGAACAAAACAAAACAAAAATCAAAACTGTAAACCATCTTGGCTATCTCAGACAAAGGATCGCCAAATACCTACTTTGAAAATTCCTATACAATTTAAATTTTATGTCAACTCATCTTTTCTTTTCAATTTCTATCAAAAAACGGATAATACCTAATACCTCTTCCACTCCAAGACAATTATTTATTACACTAAATTTATCTTGTGATTTGCCTAGCGTTGACATCTTGTTTTATAAATTAATTTCAATAAATTTTATAATTTAAAACATTTTAATTTAATGTATAAGTATCTAATTACTTTTGAAAACGTTCACTCATGCCGTCAATTTTTCAAGTATCTAGGTGACTAGGTGACTAGGTGTGACCTATAGGTGAATCGCCATACATTGTATACCTACTTGGAAACTATAAGCATACCTATTTGGTGCAAAATCAGACATTAATAATTTTTCTATTTACTGATAAACTATACAGTTTAACCGGGATATTTGGCGCCAACTCGGGGAGACCTATGTCCAGCAGTGGACTGCGATAGGCTGAAGCCGAGCGAGCGAGCGAAAAATGAAGATGAATAAGTTATAAGTGATATACAGAATATTATATTTTATTTATATTTTTATAATAATTGTAAAATATGTTACAAGCAATTTGACTGGTCCGTGGCGCAGTTGTTGGTTGGTTCGATTCCCGCCCCGAGTCTGGGTGTAATATATATTTATTTATTTATGTATTATTTATATGTATATTTATTTTAAAAAAATGTATATCATTTAACTGTTACTTAAAACACAGGCATTAAGTTGCCTACCTTAGAAACGGACGACCTTGTGTGTGTGTGTGTTAAAAAAAAATGCTCGGAGTTGACATAATTATGTAAGAGCCTTAAGTTTGTGGAGCCATTTTATATCGAGAGACAGTTTCCATTTTCATTAAAGTTTCTTAAATATCATTAATGTATATCATAATTACCTACTTATTTTATATTTATTGTACCTAATCCTATTACTTATAATTACATTTTAGATAGATATTATATACTATAGGCTACCTTATAGAAAGCTTAATTAACAATATTATTTACGATTCCGAATTCCTTAACAATAACAAAAGCGTTTAAGGTTTGCTTAAAATAATTTCAAATAGGTAAGACATACCTATTTCATAATAGGGATGTGTAATAGGTATAAGTATATTTATTTATGTATTTCGTATAAGTATTAGGTACTTACGTGTAGTATGTAAGTTCTTCGTTGTTGAACTTTTCTTGAGGTTGTCTGGAAGAAAAGGCTAATTAACGATAAGACCGCCTGTTCTACTACACAATCTTTAACTTAATTTTAAGTATATTTTATAATTTATTTGTGGTATGACAATAAATTTTACCTAAATAAATACATGTAATATAAAAAAATACTATATTTAAATAGGTATTTAGTAGATAAAAGACTAGGTAAAAAAAATACGCCGATTTTAGTAACAGTCTACCTTCTATTTAACTCCTCCAATTTATAATACCTAACAAAAAAAAATTAAACTCATCAAATCTATGATTAAATTGAACATCGCCAGGAGTGAAGTGGCATTTCATTAAGCGTAGTGTATTATGTATATAAATTGGTTTAGTGCCAACTGCCGACGTCCGCAGTGCCAAACTCCGCATACACTTGCAGATTGCCTACAAGATAGCGCTCTAGAGCTCCTAGATGTGTCGTGTGACGTGAGCGTACTGTGTAAGCTTTGATGAGCGTAGTATTTAGGGTTCAAATTATCCGATGGTATTTTTTTCATTAGAGTGTTATCTATACTAAAGCCGAAACTTTAATATTATGTAATTTTATAATTTTTGTTTGTTTGTATTTTGCCCGCGCATCGTTTCAAAATTACTGAATGAATTTGAATGAAGCTTAATATGATTTGAGATCAAACTACGAGAAAAGAAACTGGGTAGGTACCTACTTATCCCGGAATGTAGTAAATTTCATTGAGAAAGCAAATAAAAGCCAAAATTCAAAAAATAATATAGGTAGGTAATTCAGTTATTCGCACCACTATGTTTTAGTTGCCTTTTACGACAGAAAGAGTTCGGAACTATTCTCCTCTGCTGGTCACCGCACGATAATTGTAGGCCATTTTTTATATATTGTATGGGTATTACTTAAGAAAAGATTTTCGTCAGAGTCTAACCCCACTAATTATTTTTATGTGTCAAGAGGAAAATCTAGATAATCTCATTTCAACTATCAAGCATAGTTTGAATTAACTATGACCTAATGCTATCGATGCACTTCCAGCATCCGTACATCTGCACGCACGTACAGAGCACTGAGAGCAGCATCCGGCGTCATATCAGGGCCTTCGAGATTCGCTTTGATTCTATGTCGATATTACATATTTATTTTTCCTATGTATTAATGCGTTTCAGTTCCGAGCCAATTCCACTGTCTCGTGCAGGTAATATAATTCCTGACAAATGTTTTTTTTTAAATTAATTTTAAAACCTTGTTGTAAGATGTTAAAGTGGTGTGTTCTTAAATTAATCGTAGGCCTCGTTAACTAAAATTGTCGGGCTATGGTCATATTGGATTCTTATTATTTAGTTCAACATCTCCTTTATCCGTAAGTTTGTTACTAGTGTAGCGATAGGATTTTTAATTTTATTTGTAGTAATTTTATAAACAACCGTTGTGGTTGACAACGGTTGTTTATAAAATTACTACAAAAAACCTTGAAACCGACGGTTGCGGGTCAATGGCGTAGCTAGGTAACCAAAGGCCCTTGTGCAAAAAATAAACTAGGGCCCCAAATGAAATGTTTAAGTTTAATCAATACAAGCCAAAATATAAATAGTTATATTTAAATATTTTAAAGTTGCAAAGCTACTTTATCATCGGCTCTTTATCATGCACAGCAGGGCCCGTTCAGGTTCTACACACAAACAAATTTCAATAGTTCACTTTATAGTTTGTTTGTCAGGTTCTGGGGGCTCCTAAGCTTGGGGGCCCCGCTGCAAGGCACCGCCTAGTCCTCCGGTAGTTAACCCACTGTTGCGGGTTCGATTCCCGCTCGGGGCAGATATTTGTATTTGTACTAATATTTGTTTCTAATCTGGGTGTATGTCCTTGTGAGTCGCCTTGCCGTGCCTTGGAGAGCACGTAAAGCCGTCACGTCGGTCCCGGTTGTTATCATAGACACTTGATAGCAATCGTTACTCAGAGTAAAGAAATTATTCGGCAACTTGCAGTGGAGCAGCATGTTGGATTAAGCTCCAACCCTTCCCCTATATTTAGAAGCCTTTGCCCAGCAGTGGGACGTTTACAAGCTGATTCAATTCAGTTCATATGTAGCTAATAATAGTATGTAATTAAACATATTACTTAATATGCAACAGAGCTGCTTAAAGTATATCTCGTATATAAGACACCTACTAACTAGAGCAGGGGTGTCAAACTCAAATACAACTCTAAACTTTAGAGATTGTATTTAAAAGAATAGACCACATCGAAACGCAACTAGCGTAGGTCTAACGGTAGATCTAACTATTTTCTAGCTAGATCTGTTATGTAGCAAACTAGTACGATAATAGATAGCTAGAATCTAGCTATAAACTTATACGTATCTTTGACATCCCTGGATTAGAGCCTTTTTTAACTCAACTAATAAACCACAAATTTTGTATTCAGAAATCGCGAATAGAAATATCTGACAGATAAAGTTGAATTCAATGATGAAAAAGAAAAATATGTTAAAAACTTTTATCTGTTGGATACCGTTATACGTCAAATAGCTTTATCAGCAACCGGTGAAAGTCAATGGGGGAGCCCTATATTCAATAGTCATCATCCAACGGCTGATATGGTGGGCAAATAAAAAATCAATTACAATTATGAAAAACCAAATTATCATAAACTCTATATTGCTTTACAAGCAATAATTCAGTGAAGCG
The DNA here is from genome assembly GCA_036937285.1 of Euphydryas editha. Lineage (NCBI taxonomy): Eukaryota > Metazoa > Arthropoda > Insecta > Lepidoptera > Nymphalidae > Euphydryas > Euphydryas editha. The sequence continues at coordinate 665,959 of JAUPFZ010000022.1, read as the reverse complement.
CGTGTATGTTTTGGACGCTGATTTAATCGAATAAACCTATTATAGAAACAGGAGTATAATGGCTCCAATACTAAACAGACGTACGTATTGATTTCATTGCGATTCTGATGTTTTATTAATTGAGAAACGTTTGTGTCGTTTGTAATAGACTTTTGTACATAAGGTAAAGTAACTATACTACGTTACCCACTTTTTACAATTTTTAGCCCCCTCCTAAACCCTAGGTAACTACTCGAAGTATTTGCTAAGACCCCCTCCCCTCCCCTCGAGTTTTTACGTAGTAATTAATAAATATGGTTTTAGATCATTTTCTACAAAGAGAAAGATAAAGAAGTGTAGTCAGTAGTAGTACTGTTAGTTTAGCGTAGTGTTGTCACCTGTGAGCTTAAGAAGCGCTAAACACTGCGCGCCATATTTAAATATACCTTGAAAAAGCACGAGATTTCTCTAGAGGATATTGATTACGTGATGAAAACCTAAGAGCACCTCTCCGCCCCAGTGACCAAGCGTAGTATTTTTTGAAGACCCTTCCTCCTTAAACGGATCACGTAGTATGGGTACGTTCCCTAAGCTGTTGGATATATATATATTTATTGATTTATATTGTATACTACGAGTACCTGTACCCGTGATTGTACTCACTGCAATGGTTTACCCCGTAATACTTCTAGATGGTGTATCAAGACAAAACCCACACCAGATGAAGAACTTGAACATAAATGTTTGATTAAAAGTCTATACCGGATTTTATCGCGTTTATTAAAAACTTTACAGTTTAACAATATTTTAAATTACCTAAATTATTTCCCGACGTTTCGGACCCTTTACAGCGTCCATGATCTCGGGGGACTGAGGTGGTGGGTGTCCGAATAATAATGAATTGAACATAAATAGTTACTCATGAACATAAATGAAACTTTGTATGTAGATCACTGGAAATCCATTACAACACAGCCTAATTTTATCTAGAGATTCTCAAAGGATCGGAAGTTACGAAGTCGAGAACGAGAATAGACAACAACTCTTAAACATTTTTGCATTAACGATACGTCGACCGTACTGGTGTGGTTATGCGTGTAGTCGCCATAACGCCAAGGGTTGCGGGTTCGATTCCCGCTCGGGGCAGATATTTGTATTTGTACTTGTGGGTCTCTTCACGGTGCATCAGAGAGCAAGTAAAGCCGTCAGTCCCGGTTGTGTCATAGACATTTGATAACGACCCTTACTTATGGGTATTATATTAATTTCCCTAATTATCCACCTCGTAGTGGAGTATCGTGGCGGATTAAGCTCTAACCCTTCTATATGGAGAAGAGTCCTTTGCCAGGCAGTGAGTTTTTCATTAATAATATATCATATAATACCGCGTGTCGCTCGCACGGTCCCGTTCATTAGCCGATCTTTGTTTGAACAGTGTTTAATCATCGATAATTTAAATCCTCGTGTATTGCCTATTAACCACCCGCGCCTAATGAGCTGCAATAATGCCAATGAAATATAATACTCGCGTGCCACCTGACGTCCCGGGATACGCTTCGCTGGAAGCGACACATGTCGACTACGCTCTGTATAGTGTATAATTATGTCGCAATCGACTGTTTAAAATAAATTTTCAATTGAACGTCTAGCCCTTGAATAATGATATTCAACGAAACGACTAGTTTTGTTGTTTCATCATTATGATATGGAATCAAAATGCTTAACTTTCAAATTGAAATTGGTCGTAACGTTGAGTTTACTATATCCGCCACCGTGGCGCTAGTTTCGTTTCTCTTTTTTTACAAAAAGGCGTCAACAGCTGGAACTGGTGGTTTAGGCAGTTACATATTTAAAGGGAATGTCGCTTACTGTATTACTATATATGTACTCTTATTAAAATTATTAAATAATAATACTGTTTATAGATACCACATACATAAACCACTTAAGAAAGAAATATAAGAATTTTTACAAAAAAAAAAAGGATGGTTAAAATCTAATATGGTAAAATAGATAACCAAGTAGTTTAATACATGTTCTCTTGAAAAATTATATTCTATAGGTACTATAATTATCCTACTGGCACTATTTTGTATAATTATTATCCTATACGCATCTTTTGGGTAATTTCTTTTAAATATATAACTAATAGTTAATTCTTCAATAGTGGCCAAAATTAACATTCAATCAGCTCTAGCTGAGCGTCTTCTACCTTAACACTATATTCAGGTATTCCGCTAATTGTGTTCTTGTGGGTCTCCCCGGAGAGCACGAAATACCGTCGGTCTCGGTTGCTATCATGGACACCTGATAGCAATCGTTACTCATGGTGATGAAGTTATCCGCCAACCCGTAGCGGCGCGTGGCAGATTAAGCTTAAATTCTTCTGTCATATAAAGAAGAGGCCTTTGTCCAGAAACGGAACGTTTACAAACTGATTCAGTTAGGCTAATCGATTATTTCAACCAGTTGGCAACAACATAAGTACCTACCGCTCAAAACATAATTAATTTTGAGTGATATGTTTGTAAGGTACATATGTATGTCATATGTTTATATAAAATAATAGCTTACATATTTTGTTTTACGCAATATTGTATTTACGTACCTGTTTTAAAGAAATCGACTGTCCCTACGTATACTATCGAAACTGAAAAAAGGTACTTTACAGGAGAGCACTTTTAAGTTAATTTTGTGTACAAAATTGTCATTCATTTGTTAAGTATCGATATTATACTCATGAGAAATGTGGTTTAATATGTATTTTTTAGCTTATTCTCTTTTTTGTATGAAAACATAAATATAAAAAGGAGTTTCTTAGTGCATTAAAAAAATCGCAAATTTTCATTTTCGATACTGTACGTAGGGACAGTCGAAATACCTTATGTAACAACATTCTCTTTTAAAAACTTTTAAAAGATATTATTTATAAGGTTTTCCTTGGTTTTATTTATAAAACTTCTAATCAAATATGGTAATTACTTATAATCATGGCTTTTGCGAAAAATGGCTTGAAATTATATTTGTTGTTTAGGAGTTTTCGTGGGGTTTTATGGGTGCCCCCTACTTAATTTTATATGAAATACAATTTTTAGCAACATTATTTGTGAGAAAAACTTTTGAGCCATTTCTAGCTAAAGCCGCGATTGTAAATAATTACTTCAAATATTAAAAGCTAATAAAATAATAATAATTAACTAATTATATTAATAAAATCGAAGTCACATCCAGCGAGCGTCGATTCTTGTCGCTCGGTAGCTGTAACGTTACGATCGCAGTAAAACAGACAGATTACTTAACAGTTATTCACGCTCCATTATTATTAATTCGGTTATCTGCTATCGTAAGATATTACATTTTAATATCTCAATTAGTAATAATTAATGGTTGCCCAGTGGTCGAAATTCCACCTAATCTACATAATAATTGACAGCATTGTCAACATCATAAAAATACGATTGCGTATAACGAGGTGAACATATGCAGCAGTCATTGGACCTGATCTGTGATAAAAAAATTCGATAAAAAAATTCGTTGCAGGACCTGTATTTAAAACCGTGTTCGATAAAAAATTCGTTGCAAGACCTGTATTTAACACCGTGTTGACAACAGACTTTCACAATAAACAAAATTTGTGTATATATGTACATTGTATATATGTGTGTGTAGTGTTTTTTTAAATGATTTATTGTATTTTTTTTTTGAGCATTATTATAAAAAATATTAGCATTCTGCATTTCTTCTCCATATAAACTTTAACTGTGCCAAATTTCATACTTCTCCATCCGCATAATTTTCCTAAAAAGGGGTAAAAAGTTTTTGTTTCACCTATTAATATATAGATAATACACCTGTATATACAAATATATAAGAAATGTTTTTGTAAGTTTTGAATGAAATCGAATCAAAACGTCATGCGAAGCTACCACCGATCGGGATTGTTGATTCTGCTGAAAAGTATCAGCAAAAAAAAAACTAAAGAATTATTTTTATGATTAGAAATTTTTCTTTTACCCGAATTGAGTTCCCTTAACTACCAACCAAACCGACTAATATGAAAGCCGGCTGAAATTTATACTAAAAATAAATTACCAAAATGTGACGCAGGTGAAGCCGAGACATACCTAACTAACTTGAACTTAATTTCTTTTTAATTCTAAAGCGTCGATATAAAGAAAATCTTAATGCGTTAGAAAATATATTTATTAAACAGAGTAGGTACTCTCTAATGATGAATCAGTGAATATTTCATTAATTACGTTAGTGGAGGTGTATTAACTAAATATTAATGAATTTCAATAACGAGTGAGTGAATACTCACTTATACACATAAATATATCCAATCATCAAATCAGTGGACTCTGATATTCACATATTAATACATTGAATAATCACTAATCTGCGTGGTACGATTCTCACATTGATAAAAAGTGAATATTCACTTGAAATTAGTGAAAAATCACTAATTCATGTTAAGAGAGTCAACATCACGTTACGACACTAAAAATAAATAAAAAATCGGGCTTGATCAACAAATTGTATACGAGTATATTATTGTCACAGTTGTGTACCCATTTATGTGTAGGTGTACCAGTGGGTGGTAGCTACAGAAATTATCTGTGGTATTAAGCCCTATTATATATCTAAGAATAACTTATCTACTTATGTTCTGTTGAGTATAACTTTATATAATATTTATAACATAAAAATATAATTAAAGTAATTATGTTTGTATAATTGAGTTTATCTCAAAAATTAATAGACAGAGATGAAGAATCTTATAATTTCTATAATCTATCTGAATTATTTACTTAAAGATAAATGTTTGAAACGATTTTTATCTACTCTCTAAATATGAATCAATGGAATTTTCATTAATTGAGTTAGTAAAGTTGTATTCACTACTTATGAGTGAATTTAAATAACTTACTACTATGAATATGAATAACGAATACTCACTAATACACATAGGTACAATTATTCAATGATCAAATCAGTGGACTCTGATATACATATATTCATACATTGAATAATGAAAGTCACTAATTCTGCGTGGTACGATTCTCACATCGATAAAACTGAATAATCACAATTTGTGAAATTGCACTGATTCATGTTTAGAGTGTATATTTCTGTTTCTTTATTATGTTTCTCTCAAAATTCTATATCTAGTAAACAAAACGAAGGATTAATGTTTATCAATAGAAACCGATCGTAGGTGTTACATAATCATGGACTTAAGAAAGATTGTGATTTGTAAAATATAAATGAACTACAGGACGTTGTCAAAATTATTAACCAAAAATTTGTTATAAAAGAAATATATATTACGAGACGGCTGATGGAGCAGAAAGTTTCTCGAGTGGAGACCACGTGGACCAGGTGGACAGACGACTTGAGGAGAGTCGCCGGAAGACAATGGAGGCTGCTTCGAACTGGTCGCTCTGGAGATCGAAGGGGGACGCCTACGTTCAGCAGGGGACATCTAATGGATGATATGATGATGATGAATTTGTCATCAATATTCAATTCGGAAAAAAAATATACCCAGTCTATCCGTAGATCCTTAGTAAAGTAGTGTAGTGGGCTAATGCGCTATTGCTATTCTTAAATAAGAGTAGAGGTCATTAACCCACTAGGGGATGATTACATACAGTACAGTGGATCACAGAATAAAGTAACAATTATGAACAAACACAACATAAACGTTTCAAATCAAATCAAATCAAATATATTTTATTCGTTAAGTATAAGGTGATTACACACACTCAATGAACGTCAAAAAAAAAAAAATAATGTCTCGGTAGACATCTACAATTTCATCATCTATTTCATCATCGGCTTTACTAAATATTACAACAATATAATAATATCCCTAGTGTAGGCCGAGAGAAAAAAAGCCGCTGTAAAAAAAAAACCAACGGCCGCCAGTACGATAGGAAGTTTGTGTCGAGAGCATAGATCAAGTATAGTAATACAGCGAGAGTCCAAAACAACACAAACTCCGAGCCCACGACAAACATCTGTATGTTCGACACAAACGTTTGTCACCAATACGCCAATAAATCAAAATGAATGGCACTATAAAATTTTAATACAAACAATATACACAATAAGATTCCATACCTTCATTCAATTAAACTGTGAAACACAACAGAGCACAGACATTGTAATTCTAATCATAATTAACTACAATATATAATCAAGACTAATCCTAATGTACTTACCGTCAAACGATTTAGTGTAATCCTTTGATCGCGCCGTCACACTAACACCTACGCGGTTAATCAACTAACTAAGCGAATTTAACTCCGATATACATAAGTGATGTGTTCTCGTAATATTGTACTAAGGTATTGTTAATTAATTATTATTGAAAATTTAATTATTTCTAAAGATCTGTTCAAATAGTCCAAATATACGAAAGAAGTCTAGATAATCATATAACTAGTGTAACTACTGACCTTATACCAGAAACCTTGAAATTTTAATATTTCGGGACTGACCCTCTTGTCGTATCCTTGTTTCGTCCCGACTCTCATTATAACGATTACTAATTACAATTAACCCCAGAATATTCAAAAGCATGACCCATTTCGACAGAATCGGATAAAAAGATGGCGCAAACAATTAGGATTTAACAATGTTTAATAATCCATCAGCATCTATCTCTCTCTTTACCCACCGATTAGTTCAGGAGTGAATGGGACAGAGCATTGATTACAGCTTGATGGGGAGTCCAATCTTCAATGAATAATTGTTAGATTAAGGTTCCTTAGTCATCGGCTACGATGCATCTGAGATAATCCTAGTGATGTGAATGATATCGATAGATTTAATTTTATAGTTCATTAATTAAATAACATTTTGTCAGTCAAAAGTTAGATAGGTAAGCGTAATGGTAACGATAATAATACCTTTATTCATGAAATATGATTACAATATAAGTTACACTGAGTCTTCCCAATAAGTTATTAGAGATACTTGTTGTGGTTACCTGAAATATAACCCAGTACTTTGTAAGAGTTGTTTTACGGCGCCTTTGCTGCATAATTTGCTATTTTGAGATATAATTTTGATATAATTATCATAAAAATCGTGTCAACATTATATCTTCAGTTAGCACATATAGATAAATTATAGGAACCGGCTGTCAGTGTATAATCATAATACTTATGTCATAAACTTATAAAAAATGAATTGTAAATTATTGTTATCTTTACAAAATAATTTAAAAAAGAAGAAATGAGAATATTATCTAACTTAACTTGTAAACTCACATAATAGAACAGAAATATAAAAAAATGTACTTTTTAAATGTGTATGTAAATATCATATTATCGATATCGATATTTTTTCGGTAATTTGTTAGGACATCACTAATACTTAGCTGTCGTTGCGGACATATTACGCTAACTTTTGATCGCTCTGCTGAAACTAAGCTTGTTAATTTTACTTTAGTTTTATCGATACATATATGTAGGTACAAATAAAAGTGAATTCTATTAATGAATTAATTGAAATAGTTTGTAAATGTCTCACAACTAGGACCATGTCTCGTCAAATAGGAAAGGGTTAGAGTTTCACTTACAACTGTAATATTAACAAATATTAAAGTTAAGTTCAGAAGAAAAGCCCCTCCCCCTCCCCCACTACCCAGGACAACACTTAAAACCATCGATCCCGATTGTTATAATAGACACTCATGATCGCTAACTTTGGTAAGGAAATTATCCACCAAACGAGAGTGGAGCAGCGTAGCGTATCGAGCTCACAACCCTTTTCTTATATAGGATAAGGTTTAGAAGAAGCCTAGAAGGAGCATATTTACAGATGTTTTATTTGATAATTTTAGTACCTATACAAGTTATTTTAATAACCAAGTTAGTAACATTTACAAATCGAAAGCAAGCTTTGAACTACTCAACAAAAGGGTTAAGTATCGTGTACTAAAATCAGGCTTTGCATACAGGTTAATGGATTGCAGAGCTACGTTGAATCAGCTTGAGATCATCGGTCTTTGTCTGTATTATGAGTTGAAACGTCTGTGCGACAGAGATGGAATATATTTCAATTGTAACTTGATGAATTTTGAGACTTTTGAAGTATGAACTGAGAGTTAGAGTATGAAAGTTATTCAAATATTATACCGTTTAAATTGTTAAATCTCTTATAAATACTATGGAAAACTTACTTTTTTTAAAGCATGATTCGTCGAATAATAAGTGAATTTTACTGAATTCGTCTAAGGATTTATTTCACCGGTTGCTTATAAAGCTATCTGATGCATAACGGTATCCAACAGATAAAAGTTTATGATATATTTTTGTTTCACCATCAACCTTCTCTTTATCTGTCAGATAATTCTATTCACAACCTGTAAATTCGAAAGTTGCTCCAGCTGATAAAACTTATCAGTAACTTATCTGAGACACATTTTTTCAGCGACCGCTAAAAAGGGCCTAAGTATAGTAAATTTATACTAAAAATAACTTATTGGACCATTTACAAACCATTGTTAATATTCGTAGCTGTTTTGTCAATATTTTATAATTATTTGGCAATGTTTAGTAAAGTTTTAACGTTAAACTTATTTTGTTGAGGAAATATTCGTCAATTTAATAGTATTCTTACTTATAATAAAATAAAGTCCAATTTCTGTTGTAACCGTAGTCCCGGGAGGGTTTTTGTGTTGTGGATGAAAACACGAAAAGGAAATCAAAACTTCTTGCGATCATTGTTTATAAAATAAGGGATGATAATCGTTTTTGTTTCTGTCAGAAAATCTATAAATGTTTATAGACTAGATGACCGCGCTGCTTTGCCTATATACCACCTATATATGTATAGATATATATAATAATCTACTGCCATGATTTAAAGAGTTGTTTGAGTTTCTGCTCGATTTGTTTTCAATAATATCTGTATTTTATTTTTCGGAATTAGATTTTGTATCTGTGAATAATAAGCCTTTTGACAAAATTCGTATGATTTATGTCATAATTTTATCTCTAGTATCCATGGAGTATAGAGTTAAAGGAGCACTATCTTGTGTTACGAAAAGTGTCCCCGATAACTATATATAAATAAAGATGGCGTTGTTGTACCAGAGGACCGTTTTTAGATTAGATATTTTATTTAATCCGCAAGCTGTTTAAGTTTCAATTACAATACATTTACCAACTACTCTAGTCTATGAGAATACTTGAAACTTCAAGTCATCTAAAATAGTTAAGTTCACATCATATTCTCCGCTACACATTATAGACAGCTGGCATTGTTTTGTGGACACTTTTTGTGTCAAACAGCCATATGAAATAGTGCTCCTTTACCTCTATACTCCATGCTTGTGATTGAACAATTAATTTTGCGCTGAATTTCGAGACCGGTCATTAATCGTAAATTCATGTTTTGATTTGAATATCTTTTTTTAAATTATTATTATTATTATTACCATTTCAATTGACCTGCGGTTATGCCCATATTATTTTTGTTGAGATATTGAGTTCTTAATTTATCAAAAACGTATTATTAGTTCATAAGCGTATAAAAATGTAAAAAAGATATCGATAAAATATCATCGATAGAGTACACCACGTATCGACACGGACACAATTAGCGCGGCTTTGACATGTCACATTGTCATTGTATCATTTGCCCTCTCCCTCCCAACCCCCACAAATATTCGCACCGTCTCGCTCCCCCCTAGTGCTAATGTGCAATCAATAATAATTATCTTCGTGTTTGCAGCAAAGTGGATTGTGTTGCGTTGTAATGTAAAGGTGTGTTCGAGGTGACCAAGATACGCGAATGTTTGGGATTTTATATTTTATTGAATAAAAACTAGGTAATTACATAAAACTACATTTAAAAAAATCCTAGAAATAAATTAACTTAATTTAGAATTAACCCTTAACTTGGCAGAATTTTATTTTTTTAAATATCATAATAATATTTATACCACTTAATTCTTATGACCCAAGGATGTCTAGAAAAATACTAAAAAAAATCTCATGAGGGTAGTTATAAAAAAACCGAATGTATCTTGTAGGATACATTGCCAAGCGCATTAATAAATACATTACGCTTACAATGTATCTTTACAGATACATTGCCAAAATAAGCTATGATTCGATTACATTTGTAATATATTTATATTTATAATTAAACCGCGTTTATAATCAGTAGTCTGTACCATTTATTTAAGTGACAAAAATATAACTTCTATTAGATAAAAATAATACATAATCAGATTGATTTTGAAAATTTATATTGTGGAAATTGAAAAAAAAGTCTCTATCCGGTAATAGACACAACCTCATACCAAATTTTAATGCACAAAACAGTAGTCTGGCCTCAAGAAATTGGCACGTACTTTTTCAATGAGGGGCTCAACTTTAAAATATCAATCACGTCATCAAGCAATTTGTCGTTAAAGCAGAATACGAAGGTACCTTCGTATCTGCTGAAATTTTTTGAGTGTCAATATATTAGCTATTTGTGCAAATCTAAATTCTTGGGAACAATAGTATAAATCAGCATATTCACAATTTCCATGATTTAATCAATTGCGATAAAATGTTTGATATCTTGTTTTGAAAAATTAAGAGAGCGACCGTTTGCTTAGCGTGGAGTATAAATTACTTTGCAGTGCAATCTTATGAAGAATGTCATCATAAAAGAAATAATGAAAATATTCTAGTGTTTTGATGTTGTCAATAGGTAATAGTTTATTATGTATTTCGGCATTATATTTAAATTTGTTGTTTATCCAATGGAAATTCGATTGCTTTCTTTGTATAGGCGCAGGCCGTCTTACAGTTAGCTTTGGCTGTTTTGAGCGTGTATTCTTTATATTTGATGGCGATGGTGAGGCTGCTATCATTGACTCAGGTGTTTCAGGCACTTTTCGGTCAAATCTAAGCCTTTTATTTTGAACACACATTCACTATGGCGGTTAGTGAATGAGGTATAACCGATTGAAGAGAATCTTGAGCTGAAAAATCCAAGAAAAGATTTTTAGTAGCTGGTTTCATTGATACTGGAAGGCAGGAAGTAGTAATTTAGGGCACGGTGAGGTTGTTTTCATCGCCACAAAGTATGTGAAGATTTTAAAGAGCAGAAGGAAGCAAAGGACCTGGTGAAGATTTAGTACTGCCACGTTTATGAAAATTAAAATTCTTAACTTCACTACTAGAATCCGAACTTTCTATATTATTTGATGATTGATTATGTTTTGGCACCAATGTGAGTATTTTGCTAGCTCTTGAAAGCATATGTACCTTCAAACAATAGGAAATAATCTAAAAATGCATAAGCATATGAACAGTCAATCAGCTTGGCAGTGTGCACTTACAGATACAGGGCGATTCTGTATAATTTGTTAGCGAAGCTGGCAGTGTGTACCATGAGATACATCCATTTAAAAAGTCAAATAAAGCATCGACCAGACAATTATAGAACATCCAAAGTAATTACTTTAGTGCAAAATATACTTATAATTTATAATTTTACGCACCCAGTCATAAAATATGTAAAAACAAAAATATTTTCATAAGTTTTCTTACCTTCTTTCATGGCAATATGGCGGAACTTAAAATAAAGTGAAGTTTATCAGCTTATTAGTCTGGCCAACAGAAAAAACTAAACGTGCGTTAAAAACCTAAGAAATTACCTAAACATTCATATAAAAATATTAAGTTTGCACTATAAAATAATGGCACTAGATTTTTTTTAATTCTGATGTATCTCCAGAGATACATTGCCAAGAAAAGGGTTAAGAAATAAAATTAACGTCAAAATAATTCTTAGAATTTGCAATGATATATCAAAAAATATCTTTATGACATATATTTAAAAAGAGTTTGCTAGGATTAAATAACATATTATGTATTATCTATTATTAAAAATAATGTTTTTGATTCAATATTATTATCACAGTAGGTATATAAAAATATACATATTAATTTATTAATCATTTATCAATTTTAATTTTAAAATTGTACTTATTTATAAATAATAATAAAAATAAAATACTATTATTAATAATAACATACACCTTTCCACTTTATTCTCTTCATGTTCCTGCTGAAAAATTATCTAGAAGAGATCGCTCTTTTAGCGATAAGACCCGCCTTGGTTTTGTATTTTTTTGGTTATATATAAAGCTAATGGCCGCTCATTACGAAATCTAGAAAACTATTCAATCTGTGAAGCTGAAATTTATCGCAAAGTTAGATTGTAAATAGAAGACGTCAAATGAGAAAGTATTTTAGGAATCTCCCTCCGTAAAGGAATAGAATAGGGGGTTAAAATTTGTATGGATCCTTGTTATTTCCGGATTTAGAATTATGAAAATTAATATTAAATCTGCTTATAGCAATGATTTGTTTTAACATTTTTGAATATAAATGCTTTTTGGGATTGAAATGGAGATAATAGTTTTTTGGAGGAAAATTATCTTTATTAAAGTTATAAATATATATGTGATTTATGCTTAAAAGGCTTCTGTTTGAAACTATTTAAAAAAATTAAACCAATCATTATCGGTCTTACTCATAAACGTTTCTTAATATTTAATCCATTGCTTAACAACTGATCAGCAAAAACCTCACTCATAAACACTATTTAGCGTTAAGAAGTCGTTAAGTAATGCGTAAATCGCTGTCAAAATTAAACCCTGCCGAGACATAGTTTAACCCTCGTTGAGCGGCAAGATGGCGGATTTCACATAAATCAGCTGTTCTATGACGACGTCTGATCTACTTACTTGCGTTTGTTTGTTAGTAAGAAGAGATTTAGAATGAAATTTCCTCTATATAAAAATTAATATATACTAAATTAGCGTTATCTGTCTGTTTAATACAGATATTTAGAGGTACCTAATTTTAATTATAATAACATAATTTAAATTAGGTTATATCTGAAGTAAATTTATTAATTTAATATTTAATAAGCTTTGTTGAATTTTGTAATTGAGGATCCGACTACTACCCATCAAAATAAAAATTAGAAATTAGAATATTGATCCAAGTTCCTGTCAATAGAGGTCACTAGTAGTGACTCACTACAATATCGAGCTTCGAGAGTTTTCTCTATAATGTTAATAGATGTCGCTTGAATATTATTTTTAACAATTTCGTTCATTCAATTTCTCTATTTAATCGATTATTTTGGCTATAATCTGTGCCAACCATCTATGTATCGTTCTTTGTTCGTTTCTTAACTAAGTAACAGCTAGTCAATGTTTATAAGTAAACAAAAGTTAATCCTTGATTTATAGCTTATGAGTGGATTAACTAAACGGTGGCTAAATATTACTTAACGTGATTTTTATAAGTAAGACGGTATATGATTACCCAATCGTTACTTCTATTTATTTAATTAAAGCTTCTATGTACCTACGATCAACTAACCGCAGGTAAAACCGCTGGGCATAGCTAGTATATTTGTATTGTCCTTCTCGTCATCCGATAAAATGGTCGCAGTAGTCGCTTACCGCAGCGGGTCAGATGTCACGTTACGGGATTAATTTGAAAGGCAATTACACGGGAGTACGTCACGCGTGACGTATGACCAGCACTGACGTGACTGACCTGACATCGCGCATCTTCTCAATGACATTAATTGTTACTATTTAGAACTTACTATGTCATTGTTATATTTTAACTCATTTTTAATCCTATAAAATGTGTTTATAAATCTGTTCAACATACACATTTTCGTCTGTTATTAAGGGATGTGACCGAATACCTATGTTTTAGGTAACAGCCGACTGATATACATTTTTTTGTACTGAACGTACATATAAATAATACATAATATATAAATAAATATATGACACAACCAGACTCGGGGCGGGAATTGAATCCACAACCCTGGAGCTAAAAGCAGGGCGCCAACGGACCAGTCAGATATGAAAACATAATTAGCATAATTGTAACATGAAAACTAAACACATAAATATTCATTCGCTTATAAGCATTATAGGATTTTTACAAAAAACTGTAACAATGAATGAACGTTTTGATTCTTATCTGTTTATAATATTTAATTATTTCTTAAAAATAAACATAACGTTTAAAAATACTGTTTGACAGAAAATAAATAAATACACGAATTACATGATTATATAAATAATAAATATTTGCAAATTGTTTAACGAAATCGTAAGCCCTTTTAACGCATTTATTTCGTAGAACTTTCAATTGTTACCACTCATCGAACAATTTTAACATTAAATTATTAATGAAATCATAAAAACATCACATAATATATTAAAATCTTTTATTCAATAAACACAACGTTAACGTTAAATTCTCTAATTTGTTCATTTTGAATTACTTTTAAAAGACTAAAAATTATAATTTTTAATATTTATTTAATAATTTTTATTTTTTATCGATATACGCCAATCGATAAAGTGACATCACTAGTTGAGGGATCGATCATTTCGTAATTAACTGTTTGTTAACCGATACCTACTACACTTTGACACACGTCCACACCCGGGACCTGTGTCTGAACATGAACTCCTGTATTATGGAATTAGATTTTAAACGTCCCAGTAGTGGGCAAAGGCCTCTTAGAAGGAGGGATAGGAGAATGGTTGGAGCTAAACACACCTAGGTAAATACTCTACTGAGGCTTAGCGGATAGTTTCCATATCATGAGTAAGTTTTACGTGCTCTCTGTGGCACTGTGGGGAGACCCACAAAGACTTACCCAGACCAAAACTAAATATTTGTACAAATATAATTATTTTTTCCGAGCTGGAATTAGATAATATGTATCGGTCACAAAAACTAGAATAACTGTTGTAACGATTTTCTAAGTTAATTCGTTTAATAGTTTTGGTGATAATCACATTTAAAAAGATAAACAGACAAGTATCCACCACCACATCGGACATTTGATATCCATAACTGAACTTAGGCCTCCCCCATTATTCTGGGGGGGGGGGGGGCTGCGGGGGGTTGCTAGTACTACAATATAATAATGTTTTTTTGTTAATAATTATGTTGTTCAAATTAAAAAGAAAACTATTTACAGTGATTCAAAATTCATTTCTATTAAATATGTTTTTTTTTTAATGAGTTATGTCAATTTAAATAAAATGTATTCCAAAAAGAGATCCCCTCTCGTAACCCTATTATACAGATTTATTCTATTGTCATAGACGTGTATTCCCTTCCGGTCAAAATCGATACCTGGAGGCCGATATAGACTACTTTGGGAATAAGTTCAATAAAATATAACAAGATGAAAAGATACAAAACGTATTACAATAATAACATTATTATCTCTCTCATTCCAGGTCAAAATTTGGTTCCAGAATAGAAGAACGAAATGGAAGAAGAAGGACAACGTTTCCAACGCAGAAGTAGCAGAGATAAAGCAGCAGAACAAGCCTGGAGGGGAAGAGAAGCAAGAAGAACCAAAGGACCCTCTAGCTCTGGACATGTCTAAGAAGACTTGCAACAAAATACTCAGTGAGAAGCTAAGAAGTACAAAAGTAGTCAGTCAAAACCTGCCAAAACCTAGAAGAGTTGAGAAGGGTGTAGTTCTCGAAACGATATGCGACGCCAATGATGTAGAAAGTAGAATATCGATAACTAAAATAACGAACAAGCTGTCGAGTACAGATCTATCAGAAACAGTGTCAGTTAAAAGTTTTAATCCAGAAGACGTTAAAGATAAATACGATTCGTTGAGCAGAGACGTTGAAATGTGAAGTATAACAGTAGTCTGTGGTCTGAGACGATCTCTTCTAGGCTATTTTTGTAAAATAGTATGTGTGTTTGAATAAAATATCCCGGCGAACGCTTTAATACATTTCGGTCCAAGGAGACTAGATTTTTTTTTAAATTTCTAAACTTGTATATATATTTGATTCAAATTTACTTTTCAAGCTCTTTTTAAAAATCGCTTGACATGTCAATTTAAGTTGCAAGTGAATCAAACATTTACTTAAAAACAGTAAAAGTGAACGGAAAGATTTACGTGTAACTTTTTCCATAACATTGTCTTAATTTGTTATTTTATTATTCGTCTAATTTTTAACTCTAGTTCTAAAACCAAATTCGATTAGGAAGTGTGGATCTGACTGTTTTATTGTTTTGCCTTTTATTTGTTATATAGCGTCGCCGTTATTATTATTTTGTATACGTAAGAAAAATTGTATACGAGTAGTTAGGAAATTAAATTACAAAGTATACTTAATTATGTTTAACAAAACGATATTAAAACTTATACTACTGGTAAAGCAGCTCACGGCGGTAACAGAAAACTTATTCTAAGCTCTAATGTCAAAATCGATTCAATTATATTAATTTTCTAAACAAATTTAACACGCAATATCCTCAATATGTTTTAATCTATAAAAATGTTAACTATTTATTATTATTTCTTCAAAAATCGTAGAATTTACCAAAATCATATGTATTAGACCGTTGAATCAGACCACAAGAAAATATAGTAATAAAACTTTATTTTTCTCTGATAATACTCAGTTACTTGTGTATGTTGTGTCGCCTATATATCATAAAATGTACATATTTGATGTTAATTTGATTACATAACAGTTTTGTGTATCTATTTAGAATATTTTAACTTGATGCTAATTAACAATACTATTCTTTACATAATTGACAGATTTATGTAGATTACAACACAGCTAATATAAAGTGTATTATATATTATATTTCGATCAACATATATTTTAATTATTAAACTTATTATTTACTTTTTCTAAACTTATATGTTAACAAGGAGATCGTAGACATATATTAAAATGACTCAACAATAGAATCTATAAATCTATTTCAAAATCATCTTACAATCATCATTGCAACTGTTCATTTTACTTGTTTATTTTCAACAAAGAAAACAATTATTTAGTCAATGATATCTAAGAAACAAAAAATGACCTAAAATGGGTTCTTGTGGGACGCTTGAGAATGGCGTAACTAATGGTCACAATATAACATTTATTTTGGATCTCCTCAACTGTTTACTGAGCTACAGTAAAACCAAAAAGTTATATACTTTAAAAAATAAAATGAATTGCTTACAAGAATGTAAACTGGTATATATATTTGGATTGTAAATAACATTTTACAAGAAATCGTGGTAATACAGATAGTTGGGGGCACTTTGTAATAAATACGGTAGATATGGCCAAAGCTACGCCCCTGCTCGAGAGTTTCTAAATAATTGTATATCTACAATTTTTGGTTTTCAGTCTGTATTTGTTTTTTACGCTTAGGCTCTAACAGTTTACACATTTATGAGAGTTACTAATAAATAAATATTTATAGAACTTTTCATTGGCAACATTAACTATCTGTGAGTACTATGCTATGAGTACTATATCAATCATTAAATTCACAAAACAACATACAAACATAAAACAGTATTTTATAATTAATTGTATTATTTATATTATTAACAAAATTTTTGTTCCTAGAGACTTTTGGATTTGTGCAATATGCTACGTGTATCAATAGCTTTATGTTGTGAATGTATAAACAGCGTCTTAAATGTTAAGAAACGAATATTTTATTATCTGTACACGATTTAACAATAATTAATTATCTTTAGAAGCTTTTTAACAATATTTTGTATAAAATTTAAAGCATAAACAGAGATTTTTTTTATCGATATGTGTAATGCGTATTGCCTCGTGAGAACATATCATTTTATTTAGATAAAACTGAATTATTATGTAAATTGAAACGAAAGGTCGTGTACAATAAGGTTTTCTTAATTACTCATCAAAGCTTTTTCGTGTACTAACTACTTATTGATAGTTAAGGATATATATCAGATAGACAAAAATATGATTTGCTTCCTATAGATGTAAGAGGAAATTGTAAATTATTTATTGAAGAGTTCAGGCGTTTTCAGAGAACATGTAGCTTAGTGTTAGAGAGAGTTCGGAATGAGAAATACAATAGTTTTTCATATTTGCTTGTTTTATTTTAATAAATTTTATATTTTTATGACAAGACTACTTAGATCCAACTACAGTGGTCTCTCAATTTTAAACATAAGATAAAATTAAATGTTACTAGTCAAATCGACGACCATTCTGGTGTAGTGGTGCGGTCGCGGGTTCGATTCCCGCTTGGGGCAGATATTTGTATTTGTGTAAATATTTGTTTGGGGTCTGGGTGTACGTCCTTGTGGGTTCCTTCACCGTGCCTCGGAGGGCACGTAAAACTTTCGGTCCCGGTTGTTATCCTAGACTCCTGGGTAATGATTGTTACTCATGGTAGGGATATTATCCGCCAACCCGTACTCGATCAGCATCTCTTCTTCTATATGGAGAAGAGGCTTTCGCTCAGCAGTTTGTTTACAGGCTTATACAGTATACAGTACATACAGTCAAATTGCTTTCTAATGACTACGTGAATACCTACTCCATCGTCAACACAGTCATGTACTGTACAACGATTAGGACAAGTTAAGACAACTTAGAAAACCTGCATAATAAAAGTAAAAATATGTAACGTAAATATTATACCTAATTATCTTTATAATTGTAAAGAAGCGTTAATGATTATTATCAAACAGAGAAACTGTGACTAATTTTCTGCGAAGAAAAATAAAAAATAAAAAATATGTCAAAAATTCGATATAATAGTCATAATTTATGACAAAAAATTACGGAGGTTAGAGGTAAGGAGCACTATCTTGTGTTACGAAAAGTGTCCCTGAAATAACCTTAAATAAATACCGTTTTTAGGTTAGATAATTTATTTAACTCGCCAGCCGTTTAACTTTTAATTACAACAGATTTACTAACTACTCTATATAATTATACTGACTTCCACTTCAAATCATCTAAAACAGTTAAATTCAGATCATATTCTCCACTACACCAGCGCCCCCTTTATTTAATGCTATTTGCTGGACGCTTTTTGTGTCAAACCGCTAGATGAGATTAAGTTCCTTACCTTCACCCTCGATATGAGCAATGAATATTGGCTTCTGGATATTTTATTGTAAATAAATTATTTCTAAAATATGTATTCATTACAACGCCATCTATTAGTTACTTTTTAAATAGTTTAGTGTAAGCAGCGCCACCTATTATTATACTTAAGAATGACTAACAGTATTAAGATGTCAGTGCTTAAGTCAACGAGTAGTACAAAGTTAAATGGACAGGTGGCACTAGTTGTATATTTTTAAACGCTGTAACAAAAAGTAGGAAAAAAAAATTAAAAAAGTATGGGTACAAATTCCAATATTAAATATTACTTTTAGTTTTAATAGCTGTTAGCGTTTATAAACACTTTCCTTAGGCCCAATCCACATTATTATATAGTGAATATATTGATTATGCATTGAATCATTGGCTGAGCGATATCATTATCATCATCAGTCCTCCAATCCGTTTTACTAAATATTAGTAAATATTTAAATTAACTTTCATTTACTTAAGAAATCGTCTCGTATAAGACGATCAAAGGAGTACATCCTGAAACATTCATATCTCGGAAGATATTAGATATACTAATTTTATTTTAATAACGCTTTATGTAGGAACTTTCAAAAATCTACTATCAAAAATATGTATGGTATAAGTAGTTACTAAAATTTCAAAAGAGTACCTACTTATTGAGTTTTAATTGACGCTTCGTCTCGTCAGCGTCTAATATACCTATTATAAAAACTAGGTATTACAGATAGTAAATAGGTCTCTCTATTTCAAACTTAAATATTTTAATAAAATTTAAAATAAATTTCATTAATAAATCAAAAAAGGTAATAAATGAAATAAAATTTTAAAATAATGGACGTACATTTTTTTTTTCCTTTGTTAATCACACAATAATATTTTACATATCAATATTGTATCTAACGTTGTAAGCACAGACTCAAAAAGATTTTTCCGTGCACCAAAATTTATATGATATTGTAAAAAAAAGTTTAAAGTAAAAGGAGAAAATGATTTTTTTTTGTTTTGGGTTTTAAGGAATGATAAAATTGTAACTTAAGATTCTGACTTCGCAAAATAAACGTCTCATTCCTAGGCTATAGTGTTCGAACAGGTATATAATAAAATTACACAAACGATATTAGGTACAATTTCCAATTTATACATATAATAAAATGTTAGAAAAGTCAAAAATGTACATTGAATATTTTTTAAAAGAATACTCGAGGTGTGATCTACAATGGATAGGTACCGAAGCCAAAAATATAGTTTTTAGAATTTTTGTCTGTTTGTCTGTATGTATGTCCGGGATAAACTCAAAAATGACTACATGGATTTACTTCAAATTTGGCACGAATATTATTAAGAAGTCGGGTCAACCTATAGGCTACATATTATCACGCTATCACCTACGGGAAACGAGCAGTGGACCTTTATTTCTTCAACGCATTCTGTAACAACGTGTAATCTAATAGCGTTCACGCAGACGACGTCGCGGGCAGCAGCTAGTAAATATATAAGACTCGACTATTTTAATGATTAAGCCATCGCGGCTTTGTCCTTTTTTGTCATAGCACTAATGCAGTGATTCTCAACCACTGTGCCGCGGCACTTTTGTGTGCCGCCAAATTTCAAAAGTGTGCCGCCAAATTTTGCAAATATATAATAATGTTAATATTATTAAATTATATCATTTAAAAAGAAAAATATTTCCTTAATAAACGTTTGGTTATTATTGTAGTATATATTAGTTTATTTCGTATACTTATTTAAAATTTTTGTCATAAACTATTTATGCAGTGTGTTGTAGTAAGTAAATTATTTTTATCTTTTTCTTTGTGTGCCGCCAAATTTTGAAATCGTTAAATATGTGCCGCAACAAAAAAAAAAGGTTGAGAATCACTGCACTAATGTTTTATTTCTTTCTAAATTATTACATAATTATAGGATATAGGGTATTCGTTAAAACGTAACTCAAATAAATGATTTGTAAAATAATAAATAAAAGTAATAAAAATAGCAGCTATGAGAAACAATACAATTATATCAATCTCGCTTCACATCACAAGATTAATTAACGGAATATGAAACGATTCTTATCGTTTGCGAAATAAAATAAATTATTATTAATATCAATTCTCGGCAATTTCGCGAAATCTGCCGACAAATGATTCGCGTAGTAATCCCGGATCGGCATTATTCGTGGATTATGTTTGTTGTTCGCTGTTTAGAGTGACAAGGATAGCGACCGTTCGTCGACGGGTGCGAGAGAGACGGACGCTGAGTGACGTGACGGATTGTCTCGTCTACTAAACAAACACCTTGGTGGATTTTGTGCACATTTACGATTTTTTCTATGGAATTTTTAAAATTTCATTTTGATATACGTATAATATTTCATCATTTTATTTAATTGTATTATTACTAATATTTCGCGATATTGAAACATGTTCCTAATTATTTTATTAAACTAAATAGGTAGGTATGGGTTAAGATTTTTGATTTCTTTTTTTTTATAATTTTTTATTAATTTTAAGACAATTTTCATATAAATATAATTATAATATTTATTTCGTGATAATGAAATAAGTTCTAAAACATCTTAATTGGATTAATACCTAGGTACTTAGTTTAGTTTTAAATCATGATTATTCGTTTTAATATAGAAAAATAATTTATTTGATGCCATGTAAGATTACGTCATCATCATCATCATCATATCAGCCATTGGACATCCACAAATGAACTTAGGGCCCTAGGCCTTCCCCATCGACCTCAAGAGTGACCGATTCAAATCAGCCTCCATCCAATAGCTTCCGGCGATTTTGCTGAAGTCGTCAGACTATCTCGCGGACGGCCGTCCGACGCTGCGCTTGTTTATATATAATGATAGTATCTATCTAAAAAGCTAATATTATATCAAATTAAACTAACAAAAAAAAAATACACATCTTCTTCTGTATAATAAACACAAACCTAATTTAAAAAAAATCTATTTTTTGTTTATGTTTTTACTTCAAAATCTCTTTTACCCTCATTCGTTGACTTTTATAGCTATTTTTCTGTTGCTTTGAGTAATAGCATGCTGTTTTACAGCCTGTAGCGACATCTATCTCGCCATATACGAACTAGAAGAAACAGACGTATCCAACATCGCGCTATCGAAGTTTTCAAAGCGATTGAGTATATGTACACGAACTCGACAATAAGCGTTAAGTGGCGCGTAGCCCACCAGACGCAACACCGTCTGGTCGAAGGATCCTTCCTTTTCAACGCCGCTTCTCATCCTCTACGCCAAAAGCCTATTTTTCTTCTAGACAACATAATTAACTATAAAGTAATTTTAAAAGACGTTGTCTAGTTTTAAAACTGTGTGTATGTAACATCTGTACCTACTAGGTACTACCTATTTTCTTATTAGGAAAGAATTATTGAAGACGGATCATTAGTGTTAAGAGATTATCGATTAAAATAAACTGTAAAATCTGAAGAGCGGTTGGTGCAGTGGTTGTGACCAACTGTCTACTGACCTATTGAGCGGGTTCGATCCCCGCACATGAGAAATATTTATATAAGTCTGGGCGATTGTGTTTGTGTTATGTGTTATCAGATTCCCGACACAGGATTCTCATCCTACTCATGTATTATATACTTATTTAAGATCTTTATTATTATAATATAATTTTATAAAAACTTGTCTTTTAAAACAAGCAAGGTGTGCGACGCTCCTTCGCGAGAGACTTGTAAGAGTGATCGCCTCCGATTACGACGGGCGTAGGATTAGCCCCAATTTTAAATTGTTGATTACTTTTACCCTCCACCGCCTACCCCCCACTCCCCTCACGTCACTGATAATATCCATCGTATTGCGGGTTGTCCAGATTTTATATTGTAAATATAATAAAATTTATATTCAAATAATTAACTTTTAATGATTTCTAAATCCAATTGTATATTATTTTGTTAATTTTTTATTACAAGGTTACCCGCCACTTCGTTGTAGATGTAGAGTAGGTATCGTGGAGGCTTAATCACCAACCCTTCTGCTATATTGCAGAAGAGGCAGAAAGAAAGCACAGGTTGATTTGGCTGAATTCGGTTCGGTTCATTACATATATATACCTAGATAAAATAATTATTATGTAATTAAAAAAAATTATGAAACAGTTTTGATATCATAACTCAGTCACATTGTTAATTAAGACCAAATTAATGTAATGAAATCAGAAATGATGAGATCCACAGACGAACGAAAGTCGCCGACATAGCCGAACGGATCTGCAAGCTGAAGTGGCAGTGGGCGGCACATAGCTCGTAGAACTGACGGCCGATAGAGCAGAAAGGTTCTCGAGTGGTGACCAAGTGTCGGCAAGCACAGCGTCGGACGGCCGTCCGCGAGATAGACAGACGACTTGAGGAGAGTCGCGCGAAGCCGTTGGATTGAAGCTGTTTCGAACCTGGAGGTCGATGGAGGAGGCCTACATTCAGCAATGGACATGTAATGGCTGATGTGATGATGATGATACTATTATGTAGATATTATCTCCTATATGGAGATCAGGCCTTTGCCCAGCAGTGAGCTGTTAACAATCTGATTCAAATCATACCAGTATAATGACCAAAAGTTTATTGTCACAGTCATGGAAAATTATAAAGTTCGACTACTCGTTTTTGTATGTTTTTATTACTGCATTACTCATAGTCAGAGTCATAGTGCGGTGTTTTATAGCATAGATCGTTAAAACAGACTCTCTAACGCTCTGGAGGGATCCTGTTGCCTGCAGATCCGGGACCCTCCAATTAAAGCGGCTGAAGGCTCCCGCAGAGGTTTAGTACGGTATTGCACTCCCAAAGTGCCGAGTCTGACATAGGTCTAGGACTGCCGACCCGGGCGTCCTGGATATCATCCGTAAATGGATTCCCCTGCGATAAAAAAAAAGAATAAATAAAAAAAAAGACTCTCTAACGCAAAATGAATTTTTGATATCGAACTATTAAATCCTGAGATTTGTACGCTAACAGACAATGAAACATTTTACTTTTAAATATAATAAATAAATTTCACTAATTTTAAGTGACTTTTCACTTTTTATCAATACGAAAATCATACCACGTAGAATTAGTGACTATTCAATGTATGAATATGTGAATATCAGAGTCCACTGATTTGATCATTGAATATTATTTGTATGTATAATAGTGAGTATTCTCCAACTTGTTATTGAATTCCACTGATTCATCTTTAGAGAGTACCTAACTTCTGTTGTTTTATAAAGATTTTTACTAGAACATATTTTTCAAATACAAATAGATGAGTATCTCGTAAGGAACAAAACGAAATCGAAAGGTCTAATAAAGGACGCTAACAACAAACAAGTGTTCATTAGCCGGCCATGTAATTTACGAGACGATCAACCCTTAAGGGCCGCCCTCACCGATTAGCCGATTAGCCGCTAAACGAAGGTAATGCGGCTGGAGGGCCGATACAAGGGTCACGAAACATTATACTTAGAGCCCACGGTATTTGGTTTCACAGGTAAATAATTTATCTTTTGTAAAATATGTCGTTATATATATATATATATATATATATATGTATAATAATGTACTCGCTTTACTTTTGCTGGAAACATTGAAATAAAGAAATGCATTTCTCTAAGAAAATAAAACTTTTATTCAACATTTAATTTTGTACAGATTATTTACAAACAATAAATAAACCACTCACCTGTGAAAATAAAAGAAACAACATTTAAAGCCCTTTTTTTTAGGTTTTATAAAATGTAGATTCTTATAATAATAAAAATTTAAATCATTGAATGAAAATCCTATGACACAAAAATCAGCCGTGACATAAAAAAAAAAAATATAAATATATATAATGGAAGAAAAGAGGCAACACTATTTTGATTTTATTTTGGTACTCTCGAAATATGAATCATTGGATTTTTTTATTAATTATGTTAGTGAAGATATATTTACTACATATCAGTGAATTTAAATAACACGTTAGTTAATATTCACTAATACACATAGGTACACATATTCAACGATCAAATTAGCGGATGATTTTCACATTGATAAATAATGAATATTCACTTAAAATTAGTGAAATTCCACAGATTCATGTTTACAGAGTACATGTCACCCTGAACTCTAAATGTATTCCTGAGCATATCACGATGGGCAATTTGAGTCAGTTAAATAAACTTAAAAATCTTTGATTAACTATAACTTAAAACTATACTTAGTATCTCTAGTCCCTGAGACGAGAGTCTAAACTTACCGCTTTTATCCTAATATATGTATTAGTTTAAAATCAGTGTCAATTAAGATTATGATTGGCATGTGCTAAGTATGGTATTATTAGTCATTCGTCACGGTTGTGTGCGTTTGCGATCCCGTGGCGCCCCACTACGGCGCAGACGGCCGATGGGTTTTAGTGGATATTTTGGCTTTAGCTGTGAGAGTCAGCGAGTCCCACATACCCGTCGCCTTCGGGTGGCGGGATGCGTTAATGCATTTTCTATCGTTAAAAAAAATGGTATTATAGTCATTATAGTCATCGGCTGATGATTGCTGACTCTTGGAATTAGGACACGGGAACACATTAGGAGTATGCGATAATTATCGATAATTCGTAAATATGCATTTGAATTGAATAATATTCATTTCGTTGAATAATATAATTATGCATTTGATTATTATCGATATATGTATTTCATCCGATAATAATCGATATAGGTATTTTTCCGAAACGGATCGAAAAAATTATCGATATATTTTTCATTTGATATATCGCAAACTATCGATAACACGATATCGATAAAAATATCGAACTTTTCCTAGGGAACATATTTACCTACTCGCGATATTGCACTGCTATAGCTCTCTGCAACCATTTTAAAGTCATCAGTCATTGTACTGTTCATTCATTTCAGATCAACAATGACTATTAAGATAAGTAGTTATATATTTACAGTAAATAATTAGGAAGATTATTAAGTATATTTTTCCCCACATTACTCAGCAATAAATTTAATAATCGCCAGTTCAGTATCACCTTTACTATTACAGATGTTCGAAAGTCACAATAATACCCTTAATAATGTTATTTGACGCACAATTTGTCCCAAGTCGTTACTGAATGGATTCGAACCCGCGACAGATGTACGTCGGGTGAATTGTAGCAAAAAACTATTTAGTGTTCACGCTTGTTGACTGTGTTATTAGACGGTTATTTTGTGCATTTAATAGTAAAAATTATATGATTTATACCGTATTCTTATGTCATTTAAACTTACTCCCATTTAAAGTCTTAATGCATTCGACGCATGATTGAGGAGAAAATGATGGTTAAATTATTAGTGGTAAATTAGGCTATATTAAAAATTAATTAGAAATATTCAAAAATTAATATTATAAGTGCAAAAGTATATTGGTAGCATGTAAGCAGATTTTCTTAAGACATAAAGATTAGGCAATATTACTCATATATAAGTATTTGGCTTAAAAAAAAGTCTCAAAAAATTATTGCACATGCACTCGGCAAACTAAATTTTATTTTCCGAACTATTATATTTTTAACAATAGATGGATAAATTTTAATTAATTTAAACTTAATTATTAAGTTTAATTTTCGAATTCATTTAACATTGAAAAAATGACACATCGACTTGACATTTATTCCAAAAAAAAGTAAAATCGTAAAATTCACAGCTACCTTAAAAACGTTAGAAACACCCATTCACAGATATAAAAACTTTTTTTTTTGCAGAAAACGTCAAATATCAACCGTTGATAAGCTTAGCTATCATTTCATCAACCTTAAGCCCATTAACAATACGTCGCAAGCCGATTATCTGTAATAGATAGTTACTTTTCACGCCCGCGTGGATAACACCTAAATATGAATACATTTTTCCACTCACAACAACCTTATCACCAAAACTTAGAATTCAAAATCGAATAACTCACGTTAATACGAAATTTGTTTTTATTAATTTTTAACCAACTTTTATCGCTGACTCTATCTACTTTATTGTAAGGGAATAGAGTTGAATTTAGCGTGTTTTAGTGTTAGATGTTTTTGTAGGATAACGTTAAAGTCAACACAATTGTATCATTACAAATAATGAATAATGCCCAGAGATTGACACGATATTGACAGATTTTTATTTACGCCAATGTATTTAATCTCGTAAAGTTATTACGAATTTTGTCGGTCCTAAGTAAAGGCATCATGAAAAAGAATCAGGAACATTGTGTTCACTATACGAATCGTACGGTTTTCCCTACGTTTATGTCAACTGCCCCACTTCTATGATAGTTTATAAATCTTTAGTTAGCGAGATTACTAACTCAGGAGATATTTTTTTTAAATCGGATCAGTAGTTCCCTAGATTAGCGTGTTCAAGCAAACAAACTCGTGATGACCACTTTGACGTCGCCACTGATCTTTTACTGGTAGATAGACCCATACATGACTCTGAATTTAAAACAATTGATTTAGATTTAGCCACAATTATTCCGATTATAAATTTTATATAAAATGCATTGAGCAAAAGGCGGACTTAAAGCTATGCAACCTTGTCTTAAATAGAGAAAACTTAAGTTTTATGTTATTTTTATTTACTATTAATAGCATACATATATACTCTGTTATGTAGTGATTAAAAACAAGTCCGTTGGTGAACATATAATGTGTAGTTTATTCAGTGAGGCAAATGAAACGATTGGTCGACGTCGCTGATCTGCTTATCAACGTAAGTTATGGCGGATTACGGCAATAAAAACTTATTAAATAAATATATTTGTTTACTCGCCATTGAGGTATCGCTAACTGGGCGCTGCGGGCCCCGCGGGGGTTACATGGAGCTGGACTTATTGCAAACTTATACGATGAAAATAACTGTCGGTTTGGAAAATCACACATACAACAAAATATATACATATGTTCTATAACAGTATTTGTTACGAGTGTAAATCGAACTCACAACTAACGCATCAGCCACTAACCTTTGCACCAACTCATCATCAAAGAGTCTTTAAATCTTTATCACAAAAGTATACCATATTTTCTATATCATCATCATCATATACCACCGCTGAACGTAGGCCTCCCCCATCGACCTCCAGAGCGACCGGTTCGAAGCAGCCTCCAGCCAACGGCTTCCGGAGACTCTTCTCAAGTCGTCTGTTCATCTCGCGGACGGCCGTCCGACTCTGCGCTTGTCGGTACGTAGTCTCCTTTTCACAATATTTTGACTTATGAGACCGCGAGACCAATGGGGTATCGCGATCAACTCTCACTTTCTAACCGTTGGACGTTTCCGCTTACAGGCAGCCGTATGTCTCTTCTCTCTCTTCTCTACTCTATCTATAATACCTCTATGGTCAGACGCCGTTCGTGCAATACTTTCTTAGCGTATTGTTAAACAAGAAAAGAAAGAAATTATTATTACGTTAATTATTTTTATGAATTAGTTGAATTTATTGCACACCAAAGATAAAGAAAATGCAATATGTAAGCGGTTGTGGTTGAATTGTGTACAATTTACGGCTTTGTCGCTAAGCAGCGATCTATACCAGCAATGATGTTGTGGAAGATATTCTAACCAGTATCTAATGCGAGTTAATTCAATAAAAATATAGCTTGACATTTTAAAACGCAAATAATTATGTTTTTTTTTTTAAATTGGACATAATCATAATCAAAATGTATTTCGTATAATATGTAAATACGCTTGTTATATTGCTTATTTTTACTGTTTCAATAGATATGGACCAATACTATTCCTTCTAATCCTGAATTACGTAAGATAAATCGTTTGTTATTGAGTTCCTTTGTCCTGTCATCTTTTTGTAAAGTTTAATTTAAATATAAGTTTATTTTAGAGACATATTCTTTAAAAGAGAACCAATTTTTTTAATTCTTATTATCTTTTAAAGTATGATAAATTCCGTCCATGTAACCGCCTCGCCGGGATTATAATATAGGAATATTATCCGAGCGCAGGTCGTTTTTATTAACTTATTTGTCGAGAAACAGATTATATTTACACAATATGAATATTTGTTATATTTGTTCTGTGAGAGACGACGATGGTACTTTAATTCGTATTAGGATTGGTCCTGAAGAGGAAACCGGGTTTGGAGATATTAATGTCGAGAGGATGTAACTAGTCGAGGAAGTCTGACGATTTTTAAATGCAATTTTTTATCGTTTTATTTTCTAAAATTTAGTACAAAATTATAAGAAAACTTATTTCAGAAGAAACGTGTCCTACGTGACCTGCAAACGAAGCAATGCGACGCGTCGCGAACCGATGCGGATATAATTACGATACATGTAAGTTGTCCTATGTTGTCGAGATCATTCATTACATGTAAATAATCGTTCACCATATTTCGCATGTTTTCGTGTCGCTTCAAAAAAACTGACAAATAATAGTTTCCATTATGATTTTTCTATCCGATTTAATAAAAAATGTTTTCCTATGTTAAATTATAACAACAACATACTTGTTTTCACTTTATTATACACCAAACAATTTTACAATTACAGAGTAAAAATGTTTACAAAAGAAATGTACACGAGGCGAACTTATTTACTAAGCAGCAATCTCTTCCAAGGTATCTTAGGTAGAAGAAATACATAGAACGGTAAGGGTGTACGCAACAAACATCTACAATATATATACAGACATATAAATTAGTAAATTAGTTAAAACTAATGATGATAATTTTTAATATCACTAACTAAAATAATCTTATAGGATGCATCAACAGAGTAAAGTGTGGTGTCATTACTAAATAACGAACAGGTAGCGAGTTCGGTGCCGCAAAGAGAGCGGAGCCTGATAAATGAGCTCCCATTGTCAGCTACCGGTGTTTGGTGGGCGTGAAAACGATTTTAATCGAAGTGTTCCGTATATATTTATATATAAAGGGATTGAATAATTAATTAAGGTCTATATATCTTAACGAGAAGTTTTCGTTTATAGAAAAACAATATACTCACAGTTTTAAGTCACTAAATCTGAATTGCCCCGTGATTGAAAAAAATATGATAAAAGTCACTACTAATGTAAGCAGCTACCATTGTGCTAAGTATACCTAAATCTGGAATAAAAAAGGCATAGGCAAAATGAGCCCGTGGACATACATATTAAAAAAAAAAAAACTTAATACCTGTGTTTTAGGTAACAGCCGACTGATATACGCTTTTTTGTAGTAAATATACATAAGCATATACAATATACAAATATTACATCCCGAATCCACGACCCTGGAGTGGAAAACAGGTTCACTGCCAACTGCACCAACGGAACAGTCAAATGCGGTAGAAGTTTGATAAAACGATACATCTTAGAATAATTAAACTTTTGAACCAATGTTAATGATTATAGTTTCTACTTAATGTTTTATGTTATACATTACTGAGCGATCTTTAAATATTTATCAATAAAAAAGGTGTTTGAATGGGACGAAATGACGTTTTAAATACAGTATATCGATTTTAAGATAACACAAATAATGTACCCCATAGGTGTTAATTGCAGCACTTTCGCTTGACTCTGAAACAGAGTTTAAAATTAAAAAGATCGGTAGTAAAAAAACATTCTTTCAAATTAATTCAATTATACAATAAATTTATATAATATATTATATAAAACCAGAACTATTGATTACTTCGAGGGTTTTTTTATTATTCGAAGGAACTCTATATCAAAATAAAAAGAGACACGAGGCCGAGGCGGCGCGAGACGGCGGGTGTATTAATGTTACAACTTAGACTCGAGTTTATTGAGGCTGCCAATGAATGTTTTATAATTTTTTATTTATTTTTTATTTTTATTTTAATAACCGATCGTTAGTCTCGCCTATTAGTGGTGGTATTACTATTACTGGTCAGTTAACTACAATACGTAGTTCGGTATAAATTATTGCTTAGTATGTAATAATTAAAATTTAAATTAATTATGCAATATATGAAGTTACTCTTATAGAGAAAATTAATAGATAGTCATACGATTGCAATATGTTAATTATAAGGCTGGCCATACACGGGCAGCTTGAAACAGCTAGTATCGATTGCTTCAAGCTTCGATTGCATAGCAAATTACATACAAATTTCACAAAATCATCAAGCAGTTGCAACTGCTTTGGCGGTTGTCAGTGCGGTGAAATTTCATCATGCGGTCAAGCAGTCGCCACTGACTGTTCGAGCTGTCGACTGCTCTCGCGCAGTTACCTCCGTCAGCGCTCTTCATTCCACGTCACGAGCGCCTCCCTTAATTGCTCTATTTGGTACCAATTGCTCCAGCAGTTCTATATAGCTTCAAACTATTGACTATAAATGCAAGAGCGGTCCGTTTATGTTGATCACTGGACAACTGCTCGAGCAATCGCGAGATTTCAATTGCTGATTGCTCGCTAATTGCAATCTGCTCCAACTAGTAATTAAATTGTTTAGTAATTTATTTTTTATTGAGGAAATTTCTATATGTATATGTATGACAGTTCTGATGTAGTGGTGCGAGTAGTCGTCTCAACGCCGGTGGTCGCGGGTTTGATTCCTGCTCGGGGTAGATATTGTATGTATTATATTATATAGATAGATTTGTAAAAATATTTGTTTCCGGGCTGGGTGAATGCCCTTTTGGATCGCCCCCAGGAGCTTGAAAGAGCACCGTAAAACCATCGGTCCCGGCTGTTACATCGACACTTGATAACGATTGTTACGCATCGTAGGTAAATTATTCACCATCCCGCATTGGAGCAGCATGGCGTATTAAGGTCGAATCCTTCGCTTATGTATTCTATATGGAGAAGAGGCTTTTGCCCCGCAGTGGAATGTTTAAGCGCTAATTCGCGCTAATAAGCGCTAATCATATAATAAGTGACTTACTGATGAGAAAGCTTAATTCCGCTTCTAGTCAGTCAGTTAGTCAGTGTAAACCATCACTCGTTTGCTAGCTGAACCCATAAAACATACTGACTTTTTTTTACAAATT
Source organism: Euphydryas editha (assembly GCA_036937285.1). NCBI lineage: Eukaryota > Metazoa > Arthropoda > Insecta > Lepidoptera > Nymphalidae > Euphydryas > Euphydryas editha. The sequence continues at coordinate 634,015 of JAUPFZ010000022.1, read as the reverse complement.
CTATTTAAATCAAGGTTGAAATGCGAACTAATATAACATCGTCATTTATATTCTTTCATATCCTACTCGTCTTGTTTAAGAAACCTCTTTATACCCAGCAATTTTATTTGGATAACTAAAAAATATCTTTTGATTTTTTTTTTAATAAATTATGAATCTAATGACAGCTAATAAAAACAATAGTTCTATCAATGTCAGCTGAAGTGTATGTTTTGTTAGGACGCCTGTCTGTCTGTCATCGTAACGCTGCGACCTCCTGCCTGGTTTCCGCTTGCCACTAATTGCGTGTTGCGTGATATTTAAGACTTTATTGTGTCAACAATTATGTTTTTAATATCGATTTATTGTGACACGATTTCCTTATTATTATAACGCATTTTTTTTCTAATTTTTATATTATTAACACAGTACTAATGAAAAATGATTATTGAAAAAGAAGCTCAAATATGTATATTATATTAAATAGCCGAATATACTCGTATTGGTTACTTAATTGAACTCAATAAAATCTTATCTATTCTAATGAAGGTTTTTTATTTATTTATGTATTATATGAAGAAGTTACTAACTATAAGGCTTATATTGCTTATCAATATAGATACTTATAAGGGTTTGTCAAACTGTTAATATTCCGTAGTTCACTTTTAAGATTTTGTTCTATAAATTGTACTGGACGTTGTCAACCAGTCTGATGTCGAGTTGATGAGTGGTTATTACCGCCGAAATGTGTTTATGAACAAAGCGATTCTTGTAGATCTCTTATTATGACTCAGGGAGCATATAAAGCAAGTGGTTCCGGTTCTTATCATAAGCTTAGATGCTTATAATATGTGATATAACAAGTATAACGGCCGGCTGGTCGAGTGGTCAGGCAACTGGACACTTTACGCAGCGGTCGCGGGTTCGAATCCCGCCAGGTGCAGATAATTTGTATGACGAATATAGATGTCTGCACCGGGTCATGGATGTGTATTTATTTATATATGTATTTATATCTTAAATTTATTTCCGTTCCTAGTACCTGTAACACAAGTTCTTACGAACTTAACACGGGGCTAGGTTAACGTGGTGTGATTGTTGGTTAATATTTATAATAATTTATAATTTATAACGCTTACATGGCAAACAAATCTCTTGTAATAAAATCATTAAGAATACTTTATAATTTTATGTTTTAAATTAATCGTCTTAGCAAAACACAAGAAAAGCGCTAAAGAAATTTTGAATTCGATAAAATTAAAAGTATTTATGTAAAGATTGGTTCTGATTCAATTTTAAAACGTAAGAGAAATCCCATTATGGAACCAATTGATCGAAATAATTACCTTCGAAGTAATCCTAACAATGGGGACACCTTTGAAAAAGCAATAAAATTAAACACGACGCTAAACAGAATTAATCCTAGCATTCAATAACAAATAGAAATCGATCTCCATTCACATGGAAAACATCAAAAGTTAAGTCAATAATAGAATACGTCAATTTTTTTTTTCAAAGTTACAGTCTACCCACATCACAGCCATTTAAAAGCCATCACAGAAATTTGAACCTTTATAATATATACGTAAAGATGAAATTAGTTTGGATGTTACGAGGGTGTTTTGTGCAATAATTTTGTAGATTGTATACTATTTCCTTTATACACAATGAAGTGTCCCACAAAGCATCGAACCGGAAACGTACGTGAACTAAAAGTCATTTTTTTTCTTCTATGAATGGAGTAAACTCCATTGACGGTTACTAGTTTAAATCTCGCGTATTTTTTTTTTATAATACGTGTCATCGACAGCTCTTCGAAGATTTTGCGGAGCAATGAGTAATGTTACAATGGAATAATGTTGGTCGAGAAGTTATTAAATTTAATCTTGTTAAATTTTGAGTTATATTTAGTTTAAGTTTTAATTTTTATTTATGGCCTAAGTTGATAAATTCTTCGAGACTTCCAGGTATTTAAAATCGATATTGATACTGTATCCGATTGACAGATAATATCTTTATTCATAAGTACCTTTGTGGTAACTTAGTGTGACAAATGAAAGTGGAATATGAGATCAATAAAAGAAAATCAGTTTTGAATATTCACTCCCTTAAAGGGAGTATGTGAATTGTTGTTATGTATTAAAATAAAGCTGAAGAGGACCCAGGGTACCTATTTTATATTTTTGCGCTCGAAAGCTTAAATAGTCTTAGTGTAACGAGATGTTCTTCATATTTTGCGAGATTAAATTTCGTATTTTAGACACGAGATTTCGCGAGATTGCGAAATAGTAGATAACTTGACTGATAATTTTTTTTGTTCAAACATGTTGTTTTAAAACGATGTATGCGTATGTTTTTACGAGAAATTTCTCGTTATAGTTAATATTAGGTCGGGGAAAAAGTTTCTTAGTATTTCATATAAATTTTTTTTTGAAAGTTTAATTATATTTAATAGTAATATATATGTGCCATTTTGTTCGATAATTTGATGCTATCTTAAAGAATTATTTTATCTTTAAGAATTATTTTAATGATATTGAAAATATAAATGATCGTATAAATTGTGATATTATTATTAAAAAATATAGGTATAAAATTACAAATTTCGTATTCGAATGTCAATAATCTGTAAAAAATTGTTAAATTTTCATTTTACAGCAACAGATATTTAATCTAGTGAAGTCTCGACCGATTGGAAAATCTTCAAATAGGTAATATTTACTATATACTCATATTCAGCTAGGTTACGACTTAAACGGTTATTAATTCCCAATATAGGTAACAAATAATCCCATGCATATAGGACGGAAACAGCCACTATGAACTTTAAGTAATCTGACAGGACTTGAACACAGGTGAAACCACGCATGACGACTAGTGATACTCATTATAAAATATTTATTTTAATGTCTAATTACTCAAATTAAATATATATATTTAATTTTTCACACTTGATGAGCTACCAAAAGAAATTATGTCAAATTTGCAACTGAATACTGTTTTGTTTAAAAATGAGAAAACAAAATCAAAGCACGTTGATTTTATATTACATTGTTCTTCGCATAAAACTGTAATTAAATTAATACAAAATAATACGTAGACTTCAAAAATTATTAAATAATTAATTTAAATAGCTACTTAAAAACAATAACAACGAGAAACCATTAGTTACTCCTCAGTCCTCACATCTCTGAGAGGTGTCATCAAGTATCATTAGGTAAATTGGATATATTTTGGGGACAAAAAACCAACAAAAACGCCGTCCCAGACAGCGTGGCACCGATCACTTTGAACTAGAAAAATAAACAAATCTTACAATAGTCTAAAGCAAACGAAAATAAATCTTAACAATAACTCATAAGACCCATAAGCGATGCACACATAATCTTGTTACATAAGACTAAATTTGTCAGTTCAAAATTTTAAACAAGCTATTTTCGCTCTTACCGCCTTGGCGTAAGGGATTTTTGTCTAATTTGTAAAGGTGTCAAGATATCCATTTAACTGTCAAAGCGTTGGAATGTCATTCATGGTAATGGATAGTTGTAGGAAGGAAGTCGCAGGTACGCAGAAAAAAACTTTGAATGGTTGCGCGCGCGCAGCTCATACTAGAGGGTGGATTTTGTGGGTTATATTATTATATGGTTTTATTGCCTTATTATTGTTAGTAATTGGGTAGAGGGTATAAAAACTTTTATGATACGATATAAGACTTTGAAGGTTAATATTTTTTTAAATCTGTATTAATATTCAAGTTTCACGTTCAAGTTTAATTAGTTTTATTACTCATACGCAGTGTTTGAGGCGTTTTTAAAGTATTAGATTTTTTTTTTAATTTGAAACAAGTATTTCTTAGAGACTAAAAATACACGACAGCGTCTCGCATGCGGTGGTCGCGGTAAGTAGGCACACCAAGACCTGCGTCTACTACGCCGACAACAGAGACGACGCAATCGGCCGATTCGTGGGGAGGGCGTCGGAGGCCTCAACCAAAGAGATCCTCGAGTACACCCTCAAGATGGCGATTCACCATAAAGATACCGCCATCATTGAGGATGTGCTCGCACTGCTAGGAGCCGGTGTCGAAAAGGTCATACCATGATTATGCAAGAAGAGAAGAGCATTGTGGTTGGTGAATAATTAGAAATAGGAAATACTTATTAATGCATGTAAAGAGAATTGAAAAAAAAGAAAAAAAAAGTAGAATTAAGTTGTAGAATTAAGGTGTAAAATTAAGTTGTAGAAACTAAGTGTTAGAATTCAGTGGTCAATGTGGACTCATGGTTCCAGAACTAAAGATCCTAAGTATAGTTCATAGGTATTTAAATAATGATAATATATTGTCTGCTGATGTAATAATGCCTGTGTAATAATATATAAAGGCAGTAAAAAAAGGTACGGGCGTCTGAAAGCTCGTAGAGGAAAATTAATAAAAAAAAAACAAGTATTTCTTAATTCGTAACGAAATTGTGAGAAACGACGCGATGCGTTACGATTACATTTAAATAATTTATATGACAAGGTAGGCTACTATAGGTACTTGCAATACAAACAATACCATAAATATATATTTTATTCAAGTTGGCTTAATTAAATAATTTTAAATCGCTATTTAGTAAGAAATTATTTTAGTTTTAAGTGACTCTACCACAAGTTCCGAATTTTGTTTCTACTGAGATCGGCATAAAGTCAATTGCTACTTCTTAAATCATTTCTATACTTTTGTTATATTATTTATATTGGATGTGAAGTTTTACTAGAAAATCAATGAATATTATTTCCAATAGTCCAATTCAATGACTACTTTATATTTTTGTTTTATACGTGTCAAATGCTGTCAATGCTGCGTGGCCATAAGAGTATAGGTAAACTAAGATCAAAACATTTATGAACAAATTAACTCATCTATTTTGTTACATAATGTTCTTACGGCTTACCGCTCCGACGGGTTTATGTGCTCTCCGAGGCATGGCGGAGAGACCCATAAGGATATACACCCAGACCGGAAACAAATATTTGTACAAATACGAATAACTGTCCCGAACGGGAATCAAACCCGCAACCGCCAGTGCGCGGCTTTGAGGCTACTCGAACCACTACACCAGAACCGTCGTCAAAACGTGCTACATATATAATTACATAAAATAAATATGACTAAATTTTGAATAATAATTAAATTACGCGAGGTAATTAATTATTATCGAGACTTGAAGGGGGTTTTAAGACTTCGAAATGTAGAAAAAATCTGTGTTGTTTCTTTTGTATTAAATATTTTTTGAACGACTAAGTATTTTAAGATTATTGAGATACGTCCATCCAATCTTTTGAGTTTTGACATCTTATGAACAAAGATCATCAATTAATTAAACAATAAAGCTTAAAACAAAATAAAAAAGTTAGGTTTATAATAAGTAAAATAATGATTATTGTATTTTAATTGATTACTAAATTATTATTTATTATTATAATATATAATACCTTATGCCGTGCGGTGACCGGCAGAGAATAATAGTGCCGACCTCTTTTTTGCCGAGGTGTCGTAAAAGGCTACTAAGACCATAATAGTGCGAATAATTGTACAATAATCAAGATAGTGATGGGCAGCAGTGCTCTATATATCTATTGTTTATGAATTACTCCATTTAGATCTCTTATTCTTATTATCTGCACTAAAACACGGCGTCTTTAGTATCTGTGGACATTACGAAAAGCGCCCTCTCTGGTTCCGGCTCGCGTCTCGACATCCACGCTTATCGAGTGTCTCCTTATAAATATTCAAATTAAATAGTAAACAGTACAAGTAGCGTCACCATAACCTGCCACAACACACTGCGTTCGCCAACCCGCCTGCCAAAAGCGTAACGAGTATTGGCAAACCGCACTAGTGATGATGTGATAATACCTTACTTGTGTTAGCGTCTGAGTGATCAGCTTATTAGTACCCAAAAGTCAGAAATAGTTTGAGACTTTCAATACTTTACATTACTGTAAATGACCAAATGCTTAATTTTAATAAACAATTTTTTATTTAATTTTATTATTCTTAATTTCAAATTAAATGGTAATTATTTTCTTTCTTTCTTTCTCATATATTTTATTATTTTACTATAGCGATAACGATCACGCTGTATTGCGCATGCTCCAGAAATTACACAAATGTACATACTATTCCTCGGCTCTCCCTTACAACAACAAGTTCTCACATTTCACTGACGTGACGCGTGCAATAGAGATAGAAGATGTTCGACAGAGACGGTAGATTTGCGAGCGAGACAGAAAGACGTCTACGACTACGCGCTAATGATGTTAGAATCATTTATAATTATTATTCTAAGGTGATAGTGTTGTACATATTTAATTACTTTGTCGATAGTTCGATACAATAGACACTAAAATTAGAAGTTTATTTGATTTTTGACGTGCTAATCTACTTAAACTGGCAGAGAGAATACTGTTCTCTTATATTTTACTCTCTTATATACGCGAATTTTATTCATTTAATTAAAAGTCTAAATACTTTAAATAAACGCGATAAAATCCGTTTTTAGACTTTTAATTAATTGGCAAAGAGAAGATAAGATTATGTTTATTTCTATTTGATAAACTCTGAAACCTGTTTATAGCACAGAGTGTCGATTTTCATAGAGTGTAACAAGCCAATAATATATAGCACAGCTAAGTGTGAACGTGTTCTAAATAAATGTATGGTGAGCGATATTATTGTGCTATGAACTATAATTATGATATTATAGTATAGCGTAGCCTGAACGCTCCTTTACGGGGTATGACTTATTCGAACTTGTGTAAATATTTTTGTTTCAAATATAACTAAATTTGCAAATTCATGGTCATTTTGTTAAATTAAAAAAAGAGAATTATACATAAGCAAATGGTTCCTTATGACTACATCTTCTGAAGATATTTTTAGACGATCTAGCTTAAAACTAAACAGGAGCAATTGAAAACTTTTCATTTATGGTGGAAAGCCTGTTTATAGGTTATAATATATCGTTTTGGAAGAGATCGTTTTTTAGCGACATGGCTGCCCTTTTTATCATTTCTGTCTCAGTGTTAAGGCAACCAAAAAGAATGGTAAGGGCGCAGGAGCAGTGGGCAAGTGTAACATCGCCATTACACATCGCCGTTGACAGACCGCCATTACGTATCAGCGTATTACTGTCTAAGCTAATTTATAATGTAGTAAAACTAATTGTAAATAATTTCGTATTTGTTTTACCAAAAACTTTGTAACGCTTAGTACCTATACAATAAAGTATTTTTATTAAAATTTTTGTTGAGTCACCTATTTATTAGTTTATGTATAGGTATGTTGATGTTTTATAATAAGTGTCAGAAGAATAGAAAATAAGTATAGTATAGAAAACACTAGTTGACCACTTCTACTATGACCATCAGTCACGACTACATTTTCGCACCTTGGAAGGATAATATAAAAGTTTATATTATATAAGATAAAAGTTTCAGGTATCCAAGGGTTCTTAATGAGACGAAAGTTTTTTTATTTTTATATTTATTTATAGTATCCACCATTACGCATCAGTCGTTAAATATTAACTGCTGAACGTAGGCCTCCCTCCCCGTCTTCTTGGTGTCGTGGCAGGATATGGTGACGCAGTTGCCCATCACCATTGGCCTTAGTCGTCTTTTACGACATCTCAGCAAGAAAGAGGTCGGGACTATTCTTTTCTCTCGGTCACCGCACGGTAAGCATCGTTAGTATGGTTTAAATGATTGTTGTACTAGCAGCTTTTTCTATCGACACATCGATATGTTATACAGCCCTATCAAACAGGTCGACCATTGATTTAAAACCTAACTTAATCCTTTTCGGCTACCGGTCGTGTTGACCGCATTTTTTATTACGGGATTATAAAGACCAGCTACAATCATTCATTAAATTCTCAACATAACCTTTAAGACGATAGAAATAAAGTCCAAAAACGTGCGGAGTATTACTTTGATGTATCAACGGAGTTATTAATAGTCGATTTATTGGTCTTTTGAAGGTTTTTTTTTTAAATTATGTTTTGTGTTGATTTCGGCCGGATATCGTTTGATGCGTAATGTTAATGAGGGAGGTTGCTGGGAGCTATTGTCGTGTCCTCTGGCTTAGAAACAAATTGGACATCACTAGTAGCCATTTTTCTTAACCGATAACCGCTTAAAGACGAACACAACATTCTAGTTTAGACAAAGCATACAATTTAAATTTAATTAGTCAAAAATATATGTATACTTTACTATTATTTATTTTTTTCTCTAAGAAAAGAAAAAAAATCTAAAAAGTCTAAATTCAGATATAAGAAAGAAAATTAGCGATAATTTTGAGAAAAATATTAGGCGAATCACAGAAGTGAAACTAGAGAAAAATATACGATAATTGCACAATAAAAGTCACTGGTTAATCATTGGAAAAATAGTGAAATAATGAAAACGCTCGTTGTTCACATGAGCTCGCATCGGCCCAGTGGATTAGAACTCGTGTATCAACATTGACTGTAGGGGTACCTATAAATTTGATCTGGCACCACTAAGTTATCAAAAAATAATATGTTTGAAATCCAGAAAAAATATTAACCTACCTTGTACGTTTTATAAGAAGTACTGAACATACAGACAGACTAGGCGGAGAAGAACTTGCCCAGCAGTGAGACAGTTATTTTTCGTGCTAGCTGCACCTTGCCGTCTTACCTAAGTAGGTAACTGCCAATTCCGTGGTAATGTTGAGATATAAAGAAGTCTATATGTTATTCTGGATCTCCATCTATCTGCGTACCTAGTTTTATTGCAATGGGGTCAGCAGTTTTTGCGTGAAATAGTAACAATCACCAATTCAAACTTTCGCATAATTATTAGTATTATCAGGTGAAATACGGACAGTGCCAGGGGAATAGCTAGTTTAAATTTTAATACAAGTGTTAATAAATTCATAAGTTCCATATTAAGAGGGAAATCGTCTCAGTAATTACATAAAATCGTTCGAAAAGTTTTCAAATTCAATTCAATTTATTCTGAAAGCGAATTTACTGTCGAAAGTTCAAATAATAGCTCGATTCGAATAAATTTAATGCGAACTTCGAAAAATTATCAAGAAAACATGTACTCTCCCGCGGTTTCAACCGTGTTTAATTTCAGTACTCGTCAGATTGTTTTACGTTTTAATAACCACTACTCTAGTCATAGAATGATGTTATAAAGCCTGATAAACCATAGGTAAACAAAAAAGGTCTTTTTATTTTATTTTTATTTTCATTTATTTGGGAAACAAACAATTATAGTACCTCTTAGAATTAAGCAATAATAAAAAAAATAAACATGAATCAGTTAAGTTTCCACTAATAAATAATACATTTATCGGTACAAATTAATAGTTCAGTAATATTATCGATAATTATTAACAAAATGGTAATGAGGAAGTACACTTCTTTAAAAAGTACAACTAAACAGAACCATCTTTAAAACAAAACAAAACTTTTGTCTTCTGTCTTTTTTTTTAAATTCGTATTGTAGATCCGAAAATAAGTGTATTTTACAAGCAGACAAACTCTTTACCATTATAATATAAGTATGATTACGAGAATATGATATGATTAACACAGTAATAACTTCTATTGATGTTGTTGAATTGAAATATTTGGTTTCAGCCGTGCACCTCATTCTTGCCAAAATGTCGTAAAAGGCAATTAAGGCCATAATGGTGCAAACAACTGTACACCAACCAAGATAGTGATTGACAGCAGTGTGACCATATCCGGCCACAGCACCTTGCGCTTATCAACCTGCCTGCCAAGCGTGGCGAATATTGTGGCAAGAAAAGAAATGATGGGGGAAGCCTACGTTCAGCAGTGGTTGTCCAACGGCTTATGTAGTATGGTGGACCTAACTCTGATAACTAACGACTTTATGATGTTAAATTACTTAATGATTAAAGTTAAAACACGCGAAAATCAACACATCGAAATAATTTAATTTAATAAATCTAAGAAATGACAACGCCGAGGTCGAGTTTTAGACCGTAATAATTTAAAATAACGCGCTAACTAAAATACCATAAAGCGTGCCACAGACGGACGATCGACAATAAATATATTGTACATATAAATAAATAAATATACAAATAAATCCATCGTTATTTATGTCGCTGTGGCGTGCGATGGCGATTTAATGACGCGCTCCGACAGAACGACGGATTATTGTCACTGATATTAGTAATAAAATGAGCCGTCCGTAGCTCAACCGAGCTGTATTTTACAAAACCAAGCTATCGAGGAAATATAAGCTTTATCTTAATGACATAAAGGCGATTATTATCATTACGAAGTTAATTGCGCTTGTAAAAATTAAACACTTAATTTTTTTACACCGTCGTTTTATTTCGTAGTCTATCCTGTATTATTGTTACGATTCAGCTTATTTTAATTACATAATGACACGACGGAATTTACATTAAATAAAAATATTTAAGTTAATCTGTTATAAAATTATAAAGATTTTGTTTGTTTACCTATAATATATAGTACCTACAAATTATATTCGACCGAGTCTTTTCTAAGCCGATTTTAATAACAATTTTAAAATTAGGTAGTTACATACTTAAACTTTGTGTTGGAGCAGTGGTTTCAACAACTGGTTGATGTTGCGGTCGCGGGTTCCTTCCCCGTTCATGACTAATCTTTTAATAGGTTGTTAGGTGTTTATTTTTCATTTATATATTCACCAAATGTTGATACTGGTAGCTTCCACTGGTAATAGGGCTGGTTCATTTTTGCCTTGATAATCAGAATTGCGATTCAACAGAGAAATGTTGCTAGCATTCTTGCCACCATTCAACGCGGATATGATTTATAACACTATAATTATTTCAAAATAATTATATATATTTTCTGTATTTTTATTTTATGTATAGATGTGATTAAAATACCATAAAAACCGGTAGAAAAAACCGGAAAAAACTTCCAGAATTAACGATGAAAGAAATTTATATATTAATACAAATAGTTTCAATTGATAATTTTATAATTAGTAAATTGTAGGTACATTATGGCCTGAAGTCGAGACTATGTTCAATCGATTCGATAATTTTTTTACATCATCGCTTTTTCTGCGAATAAGTAGTATTTATAACTGTATTTAAAATTAATTTCTCATGCATCTCTAAAAGTAAAAAGACGTATGAAGTAAAATGACGTATGATTCATTTAAATAAAAAATTCTAAAATAACATCAAATACAAATGTTAGTTGTTATTTGAGTGTGTAACTTTTTAACACAATCGTTGATAGCTTTATTTAAAAAAAATAATTTAAAAAAAATACATCGAAAGAAAAAGGAACATACCTAAGAGAAAAAAAAATGATATTTTTTGGTGACAGCTCGAAGGCGTGTTGATTTTAGTTCAAATATCCGTTTCCGCTCGTAAAACGATATCGTAGAAAAACAAAAACGTTCTAGAATCATTAGTGATTCAGTTCGAGAGGTTTACACTTGGCAGATTTGAGTCAATTTACTTACGAATGTTTTCATTAAGATGAGATTATTATCATTCATTAATTTCTTTTATGGAGGGTAGAGGTAAGGAGCATAGTTTCTAGTATAGTATTACAAAGTGTTCCCTAAATAACTTTAAATAAAATGGCGTTGCTGTACCAGATGACAGTTTTTAGGTTAGATAATTTAACTCAGTAGCTACTTAAGTTGGAATTACAATTCATTAACTAACTGCTCTAGTCTATGGATAATACATGAAATTATATTTCCACTCAGCAAACTTCAAGTCATCTAAAACAATTAAGTTCAGATCATATTCTTATACTGCACCAGCGCCCCCATTATTTAATGCTATTTTGTGGACACTTTTTGTGTTAAACGGCCTTTTGAGATTGTGCTCCTTGCTCTACCCTCCATATTTCATAGCTTTCACTAGTGAAAAATAGCACAGATGATTTCGCCAATGTCACGTATAATGGAGAAGACACGAAGAATAATGAACGGTAAGGGCGAAATTACAACCTTAAAAATTGAAAAAAAAAAACTGAAAGGAAAAAAAAACAATCCCAGTAGCTTAGAATGTTGTCAAAAGTAATACTGAACAACTACACCATTGAAATAGCTTATAATAGATATATACATAAACAAATCATAAATTCATTGCAAAATGGACGGACAGCCAGGACCCGTAATAATTTTACAGGACTCGTTGGGAAGATTTGATTAGTTGAAGAATGGGTCCTGACTATTAAATATTTAAAAATGGTTCGATCTACTGTTTCACTACTAACTTTAAAGTTCCTTAACTAAAGTATAGGTTAATACAACTGACATTCAAATATACTGAATTACATAATTACTTCTAACTCAAATTACTAAGTTTAGTTCTAACTTAGTCTCCAGGCTGCTACATCGTCACTCCGTCTAACCGAAGGGCCCTAGGCTGCTGTCGTAATACCTATTATACAGATTTATTAGTGTCTCCATATATGTATTTAATAAGCAGATACTTTTATGTGTTTCAGCTACCTCAGATGATTACTGTTTTTTTAAATTACTTATCAAATTTCACAAATCCTAAATCTATACTAGAAATATACCTCTTCCTTGTTTCATTACTAAATAGTTAAATAAACTCGGGAATAGGTGTCCAAATATTCGATTTTTTCCGTGAGGAAGGGTTTTTAAAGGATTTCCAACGTATTTTTGATGCACTTGGCGTTGTAGACGTTCTCAGTTTACGGATATTGATTACTATCAGGCGGACTCTACGTTCGTTTCCCACTATAGTGGTCTACAAAGAACAAAAATAAAAATAGTATTTTAGTAGGAAACTACAGGCATTAAATACAGGATTATCATCCTAATGGACCGTTAAGTGTGATGCGTTTGAAAAATTAAATGAAAACTGAACCGAACTGAATCAGCCTGTAAACAACCCACTGCTGGGCAAGCCTCTTCTCCAAATAGAAGAAGGATTAGAGCTTAATCCGCTACACTGCTCCACTGCGAGCTGGCGGATAATTTCCCTACCATGAACAATGGTCGCTATCAGGTGTCTATGAAAATAACCGGGACCGACGACGGCTTTACGTGCTCTCCGAGGCGCGATGGGGAGACCCACAAGGACACACACCCAGACCTGAAACAAATATTTGTACAAATACAAATATCTGTCCCGAGCAGGAATCGAACCCGCGACCGCTGGCGTCAAGGCGACTACACTCACCACTACACCAGAACTGTCATCGAAAAATAGAGTCTATTGTAATTTGTTTTGACATTGAAAGTAGGCGTTTTATAGTCTTACCGCTATCCGTGTTTGCATGGTACGATAAGTACCACAAAAAATAAAAAAATAATATTAATTAAGGTAGAAATATAACGTGCAAAAACATAATTTAAACATTTGTCAAACGTTAGAATTTTTGAACAATGTGTGACGTCTTAAAGAAAATTCAAATATGCGCGTATTATTCTAATAATACTCGCGTAAGATTTAAATTAAACTGTAAACTAAATTATATATGTATATATATAAATAGATGGGTATGTATGTCTGTATATTGTATGTATGTATATGTATATGTCCTTATATAATTATGTACTATAAATATATTATAACTTGTACAACTATGCTGACACAAGACTATTTCCTCTACACCAGAGTTCCCCAAACTTTTTTGTATCGTAGACCCCTTGCCATGTTTTTTCGTGTTGGGTAGACCCCCTACTTACCTGATATTGATTTATTGTAAATTTCTAACTGTAGTGAAGTTTAGTGTTAAAAACTTAAAGTAAAAACATATGTTAATTTATACATTTATTAATTGAATTTAAATTAAAACTACTCAAAATAAAATTTTGTATCAAAGCATCCTACAACTTACACAATTTTATAAACATATATAATAAATTTTTTACTTCATAGGTACTTTTATAAATAATGTATATGTTTTGATATTATAAGATAGTATGATGAAAGTAAATAGGTACTATCAGTGTATGTGTTGAGATCCACTATCGTGGACCCCCATTTTTATTTCATGGACCCCCAAATTTTTTTTCGCTGACGTAGACCCCTTGCAGGTTGTCATAGACCTCTAGGGGTCGATATAGACCACTTTGGGAATCACTGCTCTACACCAAGGTTGACTGGAAGAGATCGCTTTCATATTAACTATGACTCGTCGAGTCTCAGTCGTTCATATTTCACGCCAGTTATTAGCTTATTTAGTTTTTAATAATAATTAATATGTATTAGTAAATTATATAATCTAAGTCATAAAGATTTATTATTTTATTAAAAAATAATAATTTAGAAATAAATTTACATTAAATTAAATTAATTGTTTGAACTCTGGTAATTCAGACTATCTTTTCATGTAACTTACATAGTTAAGAAAAATATACAAGTCTATTAATTATGTGTAATTACATTCGGGACATTTACAACGCACGATATGTCGTGTTGGCAACATACGACATAGCGTATCCCACGATGGACAACATGAAAAACCTTTTCTTAAACAAATTTGATGAGTACATATTTTTACATAGAATATGTATATAAGGTAATGAAAAGTTAAAAAAGAATTGTAACATATCAAAATTTATTCAGAATTATCAAAACTTAATCTGGAATTAATCAACTTTTCAAAGTAATTGAGATAGTTTTTCTAAATAATACAATAATATAAACCTACATTACTAGAGCATAGTTTAATTTATTCGTTAACTTCCTTTACTATTATTGATATTAAAATTACTTTTGGTTTATGAAAAATGTTTACCGAGGAAACTATTAACTACACTGTCAACCGATCTGAAAATAAACAAAACTGAACGCAGGTGAAACAGTATCTAACGGCTTCCAGCGACTTTCCTCAAGTCGTCTGTCCATCTCGCGGACGGCTGTCCAACGCTGCGCTTACCGGTACTTAGTCTTCACTTGAGAAAATTTCTGCTTCATGGGCCGTCAGTTCTACGAGCTATGTGAACTGCCCACTAACACCTCAGCTTGCAAATCCTTCGGGCTATATCGGCAGCCTTTCCGTTCGTCTGCGGATCTCATCATTTCTGTTTCGGTTTCGCAATGCAAAACTTAACACATAATAATCAAACAGATTAGAACTAAAACGGTCATGTCTAACGTTTATATCTTACAACTGGGGAAACGCCTCTCTTTCACTTTATAAGATTTCAGGATTTAAGAGCAATCGTACTGCGTCACTGCAGATTAGCGGTTAAAAAAGAAAATTATGAAGTGCTTGTTATTGATAAAGTTTATCTGGCACAAAAGTTACTGATAGGCTTTATCAGCAGGAGGCAAAACGAGGAGTTTGATAGTGAAAAAATGTATCATAAGCCTTTATCTGAACGATTAAGGGGAGTCGCCGGAAGCCACTAGATAGAGGCTGCTTCGAACCGGTCACTCTGGAGGTCAGTGGGGGAGGCCGATGGTCAGCAGTGGACATCCAATGGCTGATATGACGGTGACGATACGGTTATACGTCAGGTAACTTTAGGTAAAACAGGCCATAAGGAATGTTATTTCCAAATTAAATATCCGACGGTATAAACGGTTATAGGACATAAGGCTACGTGCACACAAGCTCATTTACATGTAATAAAAAGTAGCATTAAAATGGTTCCGTGATTAATAGTGTATCATGTCTCAGTCGTAAAGATGCGTTATTTATAACATTTTAAAATGTTTTAATGCGAGGAGCTTTATCGCTTCGGACTCGAAGTCGGGTTCCAGTGGAATTATTATCGATGTTTTTATTGGTACCGTTCGGAATGTGACGACACTTTTGTATGAGTTTTAATGTTAACTATTGTATCCGCGTTTATAAGTCTAGATTTGTGTGGAGTCTTCTTTATAACAACTGGACGAAATTCTAAAATCAAAATAAAAAAAAATTACGTTACATTATTTTAGTAGATTTCAAAATAATTTTTGAATCATCAATATTCAATAATGTATTATGCTAATGTGAAGGTATCTTGTATCCGTGGGACTATTACGTAACTTGCGTGATTTTGAATTTCAGTACTAATCAGTACTAATTGAGGCTCAGCTAGTATTTAAATTCGACACCACAGCGATTTCTCGCGATCGCACTAGTTACGTAATAGTCCCACCGTAACGTGGATTCTGTTAAGAAGAAGCGACAAGAAACAGAACGGATACCTACTATCTTAAAACTCGTCAACACAACTTGTAGATAAAGAAGATGAGAAATTTCAAGTGTGACGACTGGCTGTTCGTTTAGCGGTCGCAGGTTTGATCACTACTCATGCTAAACGTTTACATAGGTCAATAAAATATTCGTCATATTCTGGATTTGTGTGTTTGTGTTGTGTCTATTTCCTGACCCTCGACATACGATTCTCACCTTATTAGTGGCCGAATGCGTCTATTTAGGCATTTATTTATCTCTCATCTAATATCTCAATAGTCTCATCAAGACATTCATCGTGATTTGAATGGTTGTGAAATATATAATGTACGAGTATAACCAGGGCCGGATTTAGAGATGTGGAGGCCCGGGGTAACAGAGGAGAGGAGGCTCCTTGATCTTAAATTTTGTTTCCCAATATATTTTTTTGCAGACGATGACGAAAAAGAAAACGGTCGTCATGATCTCACACTAATATTCATCGTTGCCGGCTGGACATATTTCTGAAAAAACAGGTCGTCCCAACACTCCGAACCGCTGTCCGCCCCGCTTGCCCTCTCCTAAATCCGGCCCTGAGTACAAATGAACCTGGGCGGGATTTTACACTATATTTGACATCTTACGCTCTTAACTCCACTTAATCATGTTTAGAAAGTCCTAGACTGGTTTTTTATATTAGTCAAAAATAATAAAATATAATTATAGCGTAATTAGTAGCACTTCGAGTTAAATTTTATTTAAAATATAAAAACAACATTGATTTACGACACAATAAAAACACATCAAAATATATTAGATTATTCCATTAAGCGATGTTATCAACTTGTGACACCTTTCAAAAGTAATATTCACTAATGTCGTTGACACGCGTAATTGTGGAACAATAAAACGTACATACCAGTTAGGATAACGACGACCGTTCTAGTGTAGTGGTGCGAGTAGCCGCCTCAAACCGCGCGCTGGTGGTCGATTCCCGTTCGAGACAGATATTTGTATTTGTACAAATATTTGTTTCCGGTCTGGGTGTATGTCCTTGTGGGTCTTCCCACCATGCTTCGCAGAGCATGTAAAGCCGTCGGTCTCGGTTGTTATCATAGAAACCTGATAACGATCGTTACTCATGGTAGTGAAATATCCGCCAACCCGCAGTGGAGCAGCGTGGTGGATCAAGCTCTAACCCTCCTTCTATATAGAGAGAGGCCTTCGCTCAGCAGTCGGTTGTTTACGTATGTTCATGTTGGATAAAATATTTATACTAATAATAAAACTGTAACGGGTATAATTCTGTACATTAAAGATAATATGTACATACCTATATATATTAAAAAAAACATTTTTTAGAGTTTACTGCAAATGTTAAAAAAAATAATTATATTCATTTTATTTTTGTCTTTCTGCCTGTTTATATCTTGGTCGCGTATCACGCCGAAACTGTTCAATGAATTTGAATTAAACTTGCCATGACTTGAGTCCATATTACGAGCTAAGACACTGGATACGCTATATCCTGAAATTCAATTCGGCTCCCTGGGGATAGGGGATGAAAATCAAAATGTGTAATAGCAAGCAATGTCGGAGGTATAGCTACGAATATTTTATAAAAACAATTATTGATATGCGTTGTACTAATCATTCGTGCGAGATTTTATTATTCACTGCGCCCGGGGTTTTATAATATGTACTTAAACCTTCCAAAAATTACTCTATCCGAAATTCCGTGGAGTGGTTTTTGAGTTTATTGCGAACAGACAGACATACGGACAGACGCGGTGGAGGATTTTGTTCTATAACATTTAGAGATTAAAAAAGTGTTAATATTATTAGTATGTAGGTAGATAAGGCTTAGAGTAAAATTAAAAATAAACAATCACTATTTCGAGGATTTAAAAGTGGTTATTAAAGAACGTAAAATAGCAATTAATGATTTATTTATGAAGTAGCTCACCTGCCGGAGACTAATTATAATTAATTATATACTTAAATGTAAGTTTGGACATGTGATATTTAAATTTGATTTTAAAATTAGTTTTTATCACATTGTATATCCTAGTAGTATCTACTTCTAGGAATTAGCGATTTTTCCTGTGATGGTTGGACTCGGTTGGAGCTTAATACGCAACGCTACTCCGCTGTTGATTTGTGAATATTACGTCTCTTACACTTTTAAGTTTATTTAGTATACTCTACCGTGCGGTGACTGGAGGAGAAGAATAGTCCCGACCTCTTTCTTGCTGAGGTGTCGTGAAAGGTGACTAAGGCCACAGTGCTGCTAACAACTGTATACCAACCAGGGTAGTGATGGGCTCGGCGGTGGACTCTGCCCAGCACACCCTCGAGGTGTGCCCGAGATGGGCGGTACTGCGTCAAGGTCTGACGTCGGTCCTCGGAGGGGACTTGTCGCTCCCGAGCATCATCACCGCGATGCTCGGCGACGACGAGTCCTGGAAGGCGATGGTCTCCTTCTGCGAGACAGTAATGTCCCAGAAGGAGGCCGACAAGCGGAGGAGAGAGGAGGCCGCCGACGTGGCCTCCATCCGCGGGCGACGAATGGGGGTGCGTAGGAGGCGCTACTTAATGCGCCTCCAGTAACGCCCTTGTGCACGTGTCGGGCCGGGATGGGAACCCGGTTCTGCTAGACACGACGTCGTCGGGACTGTTCAGAGGTTAGCCGGACAGTCCCCATGTAGGAGAAGTCTGGCCTTTTCGCCGAGGCCAGCCTGTCGCTGGAGGGATCCTGTTGCCTGCAGATCCGGGACCCTCCAATTAAAGCGGCTGAAGGCTCCCGCAGGGGTTTAGTACGGTATTGCACACCCAAAGTGTCGAGTCCGACATAGGTCTAGGACTGCCGACCCGGGCGTCCTGGATATCATCCGTAAATGGATTCCCCTGCGTCACAAAAAAAAAGGGTAGTGATGGGCATCAGCGTCACTATATCCTACCAAAACACACTACGCTCGCCAACCATACTGCCAAGCGTGGCAAATATTGGCAAACCCCCCAGAGATAATAGGGAGGCCTACGTTTATTAGTGGACATCAAATGGCCGATGTCGTGGTAGATTTTCTATTCTACTGTCAACGATTTAAATACATTTACATCAACAGGCTGAATCAGTAAAAAAAAATACTGTACGCAGGTTGATGAATTAATCGTTAAATTGTGAACCAAAATATCATCTTAATATCTTAGCTAGGATTTTCCCTTATAAAGGCTCCATTTATTTGATTCAAGTAAAAGAAATATGTTTAGAATTTACAATCAAATCTATTGACCTAGACCCAAATTACATCCATTAAAACATACGGATTATGTAGGCTATTTTTTTGTATTAAGCACGAGATGAGATTTTTATCTAATATAGTATAGGTCGGATCTGAACTCACGACTTTGATCCACATGCTCGCTTCACCTTATACACGATATGTATATATTAATTTTATAATACCTCACAATTCATTGGCTTCGCGAATAAGTACTAATTGCCAGTATTATTGCTGTCGGCATGTTTATTGACAATCATTAATTTCTTGACTAGTTTCATCACGCGATCTTATTTCTGTAATATAAAAACGTAAAATATTACACATAATCATCATATCAGCCATTGGATTTCCATTGCTGAGCGTAGGCCTCCTCCATCGACCTCCAGAGTGACAGCTTTGAAGCAGCTTCCAATTCAACGGCTTCAGGTGACTCTTCAAGTCGTCTGTATAATAAAGACAAATATATGAAGAGTACGAGCGCCTTCAAATTGTGTGTGTGGCTCTTCCTAACAGACCTGGATGGGCCTGCCAGGGTACGGGCCTCTAGGTTCTGCGACTAACTACCCGAGCATGTCCTCTCCAGTAGTATTTACTGCCGGGTAATTTATTTTCGGCCTAGTGGGCCGGGGTCGCGCTTTTCAAGCGTCGGCGTCAGGGTAATCTGTATAGTGAAGGGTCTGTAGGAACTGTAGGGTGTTTTGTCCTTGCGGCTCTCTTGTCCTTTAGTCTGTTGACTCCCCTGCGTCGTCCTCATTGTCGCCGTCGTAGTTGGGGTTGAGTTGCGGTGACAGCAGGAGCTCTCGAGGCAGAGGTCGGCCATCTGGTGGTCTGGCCTGTAGTGGCGCTATTCCGTGGAGGTGTATGCAGGCACCATTGTCCGCGCGAGCGAACATAGCGCGTGCTAGTTTGCGAACAAACTCCTCCGGGGTTGGTGTTTTGGTATCTCTATGGATCACGTCGTTCCGGACGTACCTCGGAGCTCCTACTATCAATCGTAGACATCGGTTCTACTGGATCTGCCTTCAAATTAGAGGTGCGAGGAAGCGCTGCAGTGGCACCACTATGGCGCGCTAGTCGTGCCACCACTAGTTTTCGCGCTGTTGCGTTGCCATATCCTGCCAAAACACATTGTGCTCTTCAATTTTTCAATTTTTTTTTTCCAATCTAGGTCAACAGGCGAAAGACTCTCAATAAAATCCGGTGAATAATTTTTTTTTCAATATTATTATTACTACCCGTTAATACTGGACACTTTTCACGCTTTCCGTGCATTATATATAATTTATAAACAACCTCTTTGTCCAATACATGGATTAATCACAAATGTTTCCTTATAAAACTATAAAATTTTAATAAAAACTCATTAAAAATACACTTTATTATATCGTTGTATCGCCTCTGTGTTTATTACATTTATTGTTTTACAAGCAATCATATAAAATAAAATCGAATAATTATCCTTGTGCGTCTTTGATTCGTTAATTTCGTTTTATATTGTTAGACTACATTAATAAATAAATATTACAACGGATTTGCAAGCTGAAGTGGCAGTGGGCGGCACATAGCACGTAGAACTGACTGCTGATGGAGCAGAAAGGTTCTCGAGTGGAGACCACGTATCGGAAAGCGCAGCGTCAGACGGCTGTACACGAGATGGACAGACGACTTGAGGAGAGCCGTTGGATGGAGACTGCTTCAAAACGGTCGCTCTGGAGGTCGATGGATGGAGGCTGCTTTGAATCGGTCGCTCTGTAGGTCGATGGGGGAGGTCTACGTTTAGCAGTGGTCATCCAATGACTGATATGATGTGTCGGAGCGGGAATCGAACTCGCAAGACTGGAGCAGAAAGCAGGATCACTCCCAACTATGCCAACGGGTAGTTAAACGAGGAATCCATTCGATAAATGGTTTGCGGCCCATTGTATTGCTTTCATTTATAAAAATAAATATAATATTTTTTTCATTTATAAAATAAATAATAAAGATTTCATTGAATTGAGATTGCTCACTGGATATCAAACATTGCCACTAAAAGATCACGAGTCCAAATCCGACTACCACCTGCACCGGTGGGTTTAACGTTTTTGTTTTCGAAATACATTACGTATAATCTACTATTGTGTAAAAAATGTGCATATTTAGGAATAAAATGCGATACATGTACAATGTACATCTATAATTACTGCGCTGAGCAATGTGGCATTTGTGGGTTACAGCTAATTTCTTTTTCAGAAGAGACCTGTGCCCAGCAGTAGGATGTAAACTACATTACATTAATAATAGCTAATTGTTTTATTGTCAATACTGGTTTTATTCCCAAATTTTTTCTCCCTTACATCATAAGGCTATGAATATCAACAGAAGTAATATTTACCTTATCGTTTGATGAATCTTCGCCCGTTGATTTAAGGCCTTAACCCACAAGGCTTACATTAATTCACGAATGGTGGTCGAAACCTCAATCGGATCAATACATTTATGATGGCTATAAACATTTTCTTGAGATCGTATTACGGTTTAACAAATATTTCTTTATTTTTGTTTATAGTTAGTTGATGGTTATGTTAATGACTATACGGCCCGCGTGGCTTCACACTATTGTTTATTATTTTTTAATTAAAGTTCACTGCTAGGTAAAGGCCTCTTCACCATATAGAAGAAGGATTGGAGCTTAATCCACCACGCTGCTCCAATGCGGTTTGGCAGATAATTTTCCCACCATGAGTAACGATTTTTACCAGGTGTCTATGATAACAACCAGAACCAACGGCTTTACGTGCACTCCGAGGCTCGGTGGTGAGACCCATAGCGACGTACACCCAGAGAAGAAACAAATATTTGCACAAATACAACTATCTGCCCCAAACGGGAACCGAACACGCGACCGCTGGCGTTGAGGCGACTACTCGCACCATTACACCCGAACGGTCGTCATTACAATACTTATGAAAAGAAACACTCTTTCTTGAACTATCTCTTACAATTGTATAATTAAATCGATTTGATAATATCATGTCATTTATTAAAATATTAAAAGACTGTTCTGGTGTAGTGGTGACGAAAGTTACATTAATATCGACGGCTCTGTATTGGACTCCCGCTCGGAGTAGGTATATATTTTGTATTTGATCAAATATTTCTTTTTTGATCTAGTGTTTGTAACTATAGGTCTCTTAACCGTCATTCGGAAAGAGCCGACGCGGTAGTTGTGTCCCGGAAAATTATTCACCAATCCGGAATGGAGCAATATGACGAACTACCCTCCAACCCTTTTACTATATAGAAGAAAAGATCTTCACCCAGCAGAACAATATAATAAGTGTAGAGATTGTTCTATTCAGTTATAAAATATTTGAATTTATATAATCATATCTCAGGTTTTTTTATGTTTGACACACACACACGCACACACAGTTAATTTTGACAATTATAATGTGATATTAAAATACATCTCAATAATACAAGACCGTGGGTTTATCGTAAACATGGCGAACACAATCATTTTGATCGATTTTAAATAAAATTTTCCGTTACGAAATCTTATTGAGATAGTTATAAATAACAATAAAATAGGCTACGCGTATGATGCACAACGCCTGCGATATTAAACAATACTACCATTTTATCTGTACAAATAATAAATCTGTTAAAACCTCCGTTTTATTAATACACTATATATCATCAAGAATAAATTTCAATAGCGCGTATTTTTTTGTATCAGCGCCATCTCTTATCGTGTTTTTCTCTGATCACGTATCACGTAAAAAGTACAAAACCAATGTTAATAACTTTAATACATAAAAATTGGAAATAACTCACAGTATAATTTAGTTTTTGTTTCATTGTAATTAAATTTAAAAATAAATATTTAAGAAAATAGAAATAGGTACCTACGCCGCCAACGCTATAGCTATTTAAGTTGTAATCTATATATATATATAAAGTCGTGTTAGTTACACCATTTATAACTCGAGAACGAGTGGAACGATTTTTATGATTTTTGTGTTTTTGGATTTGTCTTCGTCGGGAATAATACTTATTAAAATATGGTATTCATCAATGAGAAAATAATTAATAAAAAAAAAACAGTTCAAATGTTTAATCCGTACTATCTATATACATATATATGTATGTATGTATGTATGTATGTATGTATGTATGTATGTATGTATGTATGTATGTATGTATATAGATATAATAAATCTGTCACTCAATCCGTCTATTATAAAATATTTTCCAGTATCGACGCAGGTGTAGGTGATAAAAAATATAAATGTATAATTTTTAAAATTTTAGTTAAAGACCCGTGCGAAGCCGGGGCGGGCCGCTAGTATTTAAATATATTGTCTCATTAAAATAATTCTTAAAGATTTAAAATATCCATCCAAAAAATTTGCCTTTTTAATTAAAAAAATTGAATCCCCCAACTGTGAAATATGCGGCTCCATAGATGATGTACAGCACATGCTAAATGAGTGTGTCAAATACGAGACGAGAAGAGAATCTTTGATAAAACACTTTAACATAAATAAATATGATGTGGGTGGTTTTTTGTCTGCATTAGCAGAGCCTTTGTCTGATGCAGCAAAGTCGGTGGTTAATATGGTTGTACACCATCAATGATCCTTTTCTCGTTTCGTAGAAATAATAAGAATTAGGGTATGATGGGGCTGACATATCCATTAAGATAAAAGCCCCTAAAAAAAAAAGAAAAAAAAAAAAAAAAAAAGATTTAAAAAATATACACATTAATATTATGTCAAATTCATTTCAAAGAAAGTTATTATCATAAAAAAAAAACAAAGAATCTTGAGAACAAAACGATACCCAAAAAGTTGAATCAACTTGTCAAGTATCAATTAATATGTAAAGTAAGTAAAATTTAGCGCTGATCAAGCGACGACTTTGCCGTACGGGGACTTTCTTGCCGAGGTTTCGTAAAAGGCGCCTAAGGCTATAGTGGTGCGAACAACAAACTGTACACCAACCAGGATAGTGATGGGCAACAGCGTCACCATATCCTGCCATAATACACTACACTTGCCAACTGGTATGCCAATCGTTGTGTGTATTGTATACAAAACCTCGGAGATGATGGGGGAGGCCTACGTTCCGTAGTGGACATCCAACAGTTGATGTAGTGGATGTGGAAGTGACGAAAATTTTTTAATATAAAATATATGTCAGTCAACTAATTAAAATAGCATTTTAGCTGAACGATCAACTATTGATCAACGCCACTTAAACCGACGCCCATCATTTAGCCGATTGGTTGAACAGACATTGCAGCTAGAAGATGAAGAAAAAATTTCAAAATTTTAAAACGTAAGATTCTTATTTAAAGTAAATTTTTAATCATATTTTTACTTGTACGTAAGTTTATTCTAGATAAAGCTTAGTTGGTAATTTAAATAGAGAAACGGCTACTAAATCTTTATTATTAATAGGTCATAAAAAGTCTTCCACAATTTAAGACGCCAGTACTCAAGTACCTACAGTTTTTTTATTAAGGACCAAATGACTGTAGACTGTAAGCCCTTACGCAGGAAAATAATAAAAAAAAGATAACTCTAAAGACACTTACTAACTGAACTGTTTTCAGAGTTCTGAATCAAAAGACCTAGCCGATCAATTAGACGGCTATTTCAACCAATTGTCTGTTACACACACGCCAATGTCTATTTTATAACTTATATTTCAGCGTAAGGTCACCTTTATCGTGAACCGAAACACCTTTTAATCAACCTTTCAATCAAACGTGATTTGTGTTTACGAGTCTTTGTCTTAGGCGATGGGGATCGTTTCAAAACGATGTCTTATTTATTGATCGCTACAATAAAACCGTTTATTATCTCCTTATGTTTATTTATTATTAGTTTTGTTTTACGTTAGGAATGTGATGTAATTTAGTACGAGTTTGAATTAGTTCATGATGTACGGACCATATGGGCGGGCGTAACGCGAACGAACTGTAAGTTATTAGATGTCTGTGAGCCAATATGCATGGAGTATAGATGTAAAGGAGCACTATCTCATATGGCTGTTTGACACAAAAAGTGTTCACTAAATAGCAAAATTAAACAAAGGAGGCGCTAGTGACTGGCTCGTGGCGCAGTTAGCAGTGGCCCTGTTTTCTGCTCCAGGGTTGTGGGTTCGATTCCCGCCCCGAGTCTGGATGTATTATATATTTATTTATATATGTATTATTTATATGTATATTTATTTAAAAAAAAGTATATCAGTCAACAGTTACCTAAAACACAGGCATTAAGTTGCCTATCTTAGGGACAGTCGACCGTGTGTGTATGTTTAAACACATTTATTTATTATTTATTTATTTATTTAGTGTAGTGGAGAATATGATCTAAATTTAACTGTTTTAGATGACTTGAAGTTTGCTCAGTGGAAGTAAGTATCATTTCAATAATATTCTCATAGACAGAATAGTTAGTAAATGTGTTGTAATCGAAAGGTAAACGGTTAGAGAGTAATTAAATAAATTATCCAAATCTAAAAATGGTTCCATGGTACAACAACGCCATCTTTTTTGACGTGATAACCGAACGAAGAGGCATGACTCATTGTCACGTTTCGTGAGCGAGAGCGCGAAACAAGCGATAGAGAGCCACGATCGGCCTAAGCATTCGGCTTGTGAATAAAAAACAATAACGCAGATTGGAAGATCTTAAATATCACACAAATATATATAAGTTGTAAATAAATTGTTAATAGCACATTGTTAATGGTAATTAATCGGTATAATTTAACTCATTCTTTGTATTATACAAAATAATGATAATTCAGTGATAAAAATTTAATTAATAAAAGTATGCAATTTTTTTATCAACGTTTTCTTATGACACGTAAAATTATCGTCCGTGAACCGACTTTACAGACAACGAATTTTTTAAGGTTTTCTTTAACTCTATACTCCATTGTCTATATGTTATTGTCAGTTATAATGACAGGTTTTGTTAATATTGACAACGCGGTGGTGCTGTGGTCACAGCTAATGGCTGATAGGCTAGCGGTCGTAGGATCGGTCCCCGCACATGACAAGTATTCATATGCCATACAGATATTTGTCTTCTGGGAGCCGGTCTTGAGTAATCTATGGTCGTTTATACATTGCACGTTATATTTTATATGAATTTTCTACTATATGCAGGCAATATGGTATATAAAAGACACAGTCTACACAAAAGGCTTCTTTCCATATAGAAGAAGGATAATCAATAATGACATGCACAGTGACAGCAATAATAGTATACAATCAATACTTAAGTTAGTCAATTTATTTATCATATCAGTCATCGGATGTCCACTGCTGAACGTAGGCGTCTCCCATCGACCTCCAGAGAGACCAGTTCAAAGCAGCCTCCATCAAACGGCTTCCGACGACTTTCCTCAAGTCGTCTGTCCATCTCGCGGACGGCGGATTAATTTACATAGACATGTGAAAAATTAAAAAAAAAATGTAATAAACATGATGATACTATATAGGTATACTGTATAGGTACTACGTAATTATTGAGTTCCGAGCTACAGACAGATCAAAAATTATATCGTTTTATTTGCTGCTGAAATTGTTTACTATAGTTTAAGATATTCATTATTTTATCTTAGAAATTAGAAGTAGGTTTATTAAAAACAACACTAAAAGATTCAATACACCACCACCACCATATCGACCATTGGATGTAAATTGTTGAACGTAGGTCTTCCTCATCATCTCTAGAGATGTTTTCTAATACTCGCCACGCTTGGGAGGCGGGTTGACGAGCGCAGGGTGTTGTGGCAAGATATGGTAACGCTAGCTGCTTTGGAAAATACTTGCACGTTGTCGCAAGGAGGAAGATGACTCCAGGCTGCCACCACTGCGACTGCAGCGAGGACTCGGCGCAACACACGCTCGAGTCATGCCCGGCCTGGGCTGAGCAGCGTCAAGATCTCGCTGCAGTAATTGGAGAGGACCTGTCGCTGCCAGCCGTTGCTCGAGCGATGGTCGGCGGTGATAGGGTCTGGACCGCGGTCGCCACCTTCTGCGAGGACGTCATCTCGCAAAGAGAGGCGGCGGAGAGGGCCCAGGAGGACTCACTCCTTTCGGACCCAATTCGCCGCCGGCGCGCGGGGCGGCGCATACGCGCTCACATGCGCCTGATGCCGCCCTAGCCGAAGCTGCGGACGGTAGGGTCGGGGATTACCCACCGTCCGCCGAAAGAGCCTACCGCGAAGGTGCAATGCCCAAGTGCGCGGGGCGTCGCATAAGAGAGAGTGCCCGATGGGGCTGCCGCCTGCGGGCCACGGAGCAACGTACGCGGTACCTGTGGTCCGCCTTGTAAGGGCGGGTGAGGGTACACGGTGGATTATTTAGTGGGTGAGGGCCCCACACTACCCCGTTGTCTCCCCGGACGACGGGGTGTGCAGTCAGGTAATTTTTTTCCCGCCAAAACAAAAAAAAAAAAAAGGAAATGGTGACGCTGCTGCCCATCAGCAGCCTGATTTATGTACAGTTGTTCGCACAACTATGGCCTTAGTCGGCTTTTACGACGCCTAGACAAGAAAGAGGTCGGGACTATTCTTTTTTCTTTTTTTTGGACTTCTGATATATTTGAATTATTGAACTTTTAAAGTTTACGATATGTCCCGTTGTATATTTTAGTGATCTGTGTATAACTCTTACCTTCTTCTATATGGAGAAGAGTTCTTTGCCCAGTAGTGGGATGCTTAAATACTGATTCAGTCAGTCAGTATAACGCTTAAATTCCTTGCTTTTAACGTCTTGTATCTGTACTTTTTTCTTTTTTTAAAAATAACCATAATTAAATCAAAATGACCTTAGAGAAACTCGCAATTGTATATATTACCTACTTTATGTTGTGTCAAAAAAAAAAAGGAAAAAAAACTTTTTATTATTCATTCTAAAATACGATAAGTATGTCTGTATGATTGAAAGGACTTGTTAATATTTAATTATACGAAAACAATGAAATAACTAAACATACATTCAGAGGATATTGATTTAATTTTATTGATTTTTTTACTCCTCGTGATAAATCTTATTAATAATTTAACACTCGTATCTTCCTCGTGAGTCGGGTTAATTATACGTTTAATATTATTGTGTAAATCACTTCATTTTGATGACGGTAACAGACAGACAGACCACCTCCAGTTTATTAACCTTATCATTGTTTGATCGGTACAGAACGATGTTTTGTGACGATTAAGAAAGATCCCGGGACATTATTAACTATTAAAGTACCTAATCTAGGATTAAAAATTTATCTTTTAAAATCATTGGATAAAAAATAAAAAAAATTAAACATTGTGTTATGGCATGTAAGAACTGCAATTAAAAAAATAATAAACTAATCTCAACTGAAGTGGAAAAAGCCTGTTAATATCCCGCTACTGGATGAAGCTCCTCTAAGGCAAGAGTTGGTGCTTACTCCAACTTATTACTGCAATGTAGGTTGGTGCACAATTTTTCTTCCAAGAATAACAAACTGCTGTACGTCCCTGCCGTGGTGTGGTAGGGAGACCTACAAGGACAAAATAAATTTATTCAAACATTTTTTGTAGTTAGGTGGCATCCATTAAATACGTAAGCTGTTTTTCATTCAATTTAGTCTCCCCCCCTTCCCCTTACGTAAGCCCCCTTCCCCTTACGTAAGGTTTACGCTTAAGTAGTTAAAGGACTACATTGCTCAGGCGTACTATAGTGAATATATTTAAATTTAATAAAATTACAAGCACAAATAGCAGTCAATAAAAAAAAACACATTTAAGTGGGAAATATGAACACTCAAAATATATATTTTTTTTATTTTTAAAAAATTTATATTTTTTAGACGTGAGATTTTCGATAATGAAGTTCTAATGAGATTTATTAAAATTCCATTTGACCCCTTCCCCCATTTTGATCTCTCGTAATTAATGAATACCTCCTTAGTAAAATATTCTAATTTTTATTTGAAGTAAATGTGTTCTTTGTTTTATGAGTAAGTACAAAAAATTGCGTTTTAATAACGATGAGAATAGTCCGTACATTCACCGTTCCGCCCACCTGTCTCCTGACATAATTTCCAAAGCATAATTACGTAGTTCCTTATTTCGCCACTAGCCGCGCTGACGTCGGTTAATACCTTTGTAGTTAACTGTTTATGTTAGCCAAAGTGTCGTAAAGTATGAACACGTGTATCTTAACTTAATGGTCCAAAACAAATTGAAATAAAAAAGGCATGGGCAAAATGAGCCCGTGGACATAAATTTATATATAAAAATAAAAAAAATAAAAACTTAATGGTCGCTGGTTCGAATCGCTGGATAAAGCTGGACGGATGGAGGATGGACTGTGTGTATTCAAATTCTAAATTAAAAAAAATCATGAGGTGTGACTGTGATGTAATCATGTTGCATCGCTAGCGCGTCAGTTACTACTGCACTAACCCGTTGTAAGTTTACGCCGTAACCGAGGCCATTTAGGTGCACACGAGATAATTCAAGATCCACTTGTTCTAATTACCAACTCATCAGGGCTTGTGTTTTTGTATACAAAAAAAAAATGTGCATTTATTGTAAACAACCTTTCCCTCTGGCTTTGGTCGTTTTATTCACAACAGTAACTTTTTAACCGACTTCAATGAAGGAGGTTCTAAGTTCGCTTGTATTTTTTACGTTTATTACTTTAGAACTCCGCGGGCAATTAACTGATAGGAAAACCTTTTAGTTTGGGAGTGTACACTTTTCATCCCAATTTAATTTGATGAAAAAATAAGGGACGAAATTTTGTGTTCGAAAATGAATTTCTTTGAAGCGGATTATTGGTTTTTGATAACAGTGACATGACAAGACACGTTTTGACGTGTCATATTGTATATGTGGTATTCGATATTAATTAGCGGTGGGCGGTGCGGGGGTGATCGTAAATCACAGTTGGACAGTCGGACGGACGCAGTAAATCTATGTGAGTCACTCGCGAGGTGATTTTGACTGTTTCACAACACGTGCTTATTCTGAGAATTTCGATTTTTTGTATTTTATTAAATATTTTGTTTTTTAAAACGTATTAGTTGGATTGACGACCGTTCTGGTGTAATGGTAGTAGTCGTCTTAAACCGCGCGCCGATTCCCACTCGGGATATATATTTGTATTTGTACAGATATTTGTTTCCGGTCTGGGTGTATGTCCTTATGGGTCTTCCTACCATGCCTCGGAGTGCACGTAAAGCCGTCGGTCCTGCTTGTTATCATAGACATCTGATAACGATCGTTACTCATGGTAGTGAAATTATTGACCAACCCGCAGTGGAGCAGCCTGGTGGACTACTGCAACCCTTCTTCTATATGGAGAAGAGGCCTTCGCTAAGCAGTGGATTGTTTACAGGCTGATACAGTACAGTATGATAAACATAGAATACAAATATACAATAAGTAAACGTTAGACTAATATATATCATTATTAATCAAATCAAATCAAAAACAACTTTATTCAAATAGGCCCCACGAGCACTTTCGAATCGTCATTTTACAAAATTAATATTGCAGTGATTTTTTTTTTTGCTACCACCGATTCGGAATGTAGATTCTGTAGAGAAGAATCGGCAAGAAACTCCGCAGTTACTCTTTTGAAAATAATATATAAACTAAGTACAGGAATAAATATAAAATATGTACAGGAAATTTTATGTTTCGAGACAAATTCTGAGAAGTAAAGGCGTGACAGATTAAGCTCATATATAAAAAGCTTCTCTCGATCATTAAGAATTTTCCGAGAGTAGAAGCATAGCCTATACCTATTTATGGAAGATTTATAAGTTCTTAGAGTATAGTACGATCTTACAATTATTACATTTCAGATTTAAGTATGGAGATTTATCGATATTTATTGTGTAGTAGTTAGTGCACGCTAAGACTACTTGTAAGTAATAGAGTACTAGCCGAGATGATATCGGATTGTAAATTTGTCTTTTTTTTTAATATTTAGATGACCATGACTTTGTTTGTAATTACACATTTTAAATTTCACTCTCTTCCCCAAATTATCCATTCTCCTAGCTCGTAGTATGGAGTCAAATATACTATAAGCCTGTGTAGATAGACAAAAATAAATAAAATATTTTTTTCACTTCAGTATCGATTATAGTTTCTTCTCGTTTCTTCTCCATTCTACGTGACATTGGGGAAGTCATCCGTGTTATCTTGGCACTAGTTAAAGCCATTAAGCTTAATTAGTAATAAATAGAGTGTCTTCCAAAACATAACAAAAAAAAACAAAGAAACAAAAATTTTGTCATCTAAAAATATCTTTAATCGACAGAATTGAACCTGTTATTAGTTAGTTTTATCATATTTTGTGTCCACTGTTTGTTGTACTAGTAAAAGTAGGAATGTATATAATTACATTTTATTTATCTTATCGGCTTATCGGTGAACTTAGCAGCACCAATGTCGGATGCCATGTTGATGGAGTTTGTATGAACAATATCAGCTATGCGGATGACATGGTGCTGCTGAGTCCATCCGTTGGCGCTCTTCGGCATCTGTTAGAAATATGTCAGTCATATGCGGTGGCTCATGGGCTGAGGTATAACGCTTTAAAAAGTGAGCTTATGGTGTTTAAGTCTGGTTCTAAAACCTACAGAGAGATACCGGTAGTTTCGCTCTGTGGCACACCGCTGTGCCGGGTAAATAAGTTTAAATACCTTGGCCACTGGGTCACCGACAATTTAAGGGATGACTGTGATATTGAGAGGGAACGTAGGTCGCTGTCTGTCCGATGCAACATCCTGGCTCGGAGATTTGCAAGGTGTACGAATCCAGTTAAAATAACGCTTTTTAAAGCCTACTGTCAGTCTTTCTACACTTGCAGTCTTTGGGCTAGCTACACGCTGCGGGCATACAGCGATCTACGGGTCCAGTACAACAACGCGTTCAGGGTTCTGATGGGGCTGCCACGGAGGTGTAGTGCCTCAGGCATGTTTGCGGAGGCGCACACGGATGACTTTTATGCCGTTATGAGAAAACGGTGCGCCTCCATGTTAGCCCGTCTCCGCGGCTCCTCCAACGGAATGCTGAATGTGTTTGTTGACAGGTGGGACTCGCCATTGATGTATCGGTGGGTGCAACTGCACAAGAGTCCAAATTGTATTATACTACATACTAACATTAATTTTTAAGTTTTAAATTGTTACTAACACTTTTATTTATTTATTTATTTATTTATATATTCTATATTACTAACATAGTTGTAAGGTTTCTTTGTTACTAACAAGTGGACTGTATTTGTCTTTAATAAAATTTATTATTATTATTATTATTATTTTCACTTATATAAAACTTTATTTAAAACCATATTTTATAATGTAAAACTCATGACACGTCTTCTCGGGCAGTGTCTCAGAATAAAAACCTAATCGCAGTGTGCGGCCGAGATACTAGAATAATAAATATCGACACTCGGTACAAATCCGGTGTTTTATTGGTTTTTTATATCTGTATTTTTTTAGTCGCTTGCCCTAATTTTTATCACTTTTACTACCTTTAACAACGTTGAGTTAATCTTTGAATTTATATCAACTAATGTTATGAAGAGGTAAGATTTGATTGATTATACTCTCTAAACACGAATCAGTGGAATTTTCATTAATACGTTAGTGAAGCTGTATTCACTACATATCAGTGAATTTCAATAACAAGTTAGCCAATAGGTACTCACTAATACACATACAAATATTCAATGATCAAATCAGTGGACTCTGATATTCACATACATTGAATAGTCACTAATTCTGCGTGATACGATTCTCATATTAGTGAAGTTCCAATGATTCATGTTTAGAGAGCTGTGGGTCGATTCTCCTGCTAATAAAGACAGTGGCCTTATGGGAATCTATGGATAATCTATGGAGAGTAGTCACATTCAGTGTTATCCAATCCTTGTTTTATTTTCCTCTCCCGTGTCTTCCTCATCATCGCCATCGATGTGTCAATCTTATTTACGGTGACATTAAAAGCTCATGTCATAGAGAACTTTCTTACGACGGTCTCGCATTAATCG
Organism: Euphydryas editha; assembly: GCA_036937285.1. Classification (NCBI taxonomy): domain Eukaryota; kingdom Metazoa; phylum Arthropoda; class Insecta; order Lepidoptera; family Nymphalidae; genus Euphydryas; species Euphydryas editha. The sequence goes on along the minus strand of JAUPFZ010000022.1, from coordinate 600,518 downwards.
TAACAACCCCGTGGAGACTTGGTTGGACAACTACAAAATAGTCGATAGGTTTCGTAAAGTAAACGTCAGTTTGGCGCTGAAGTAAATAAGAGGTTATAAGTAAGATGAGATGTGTAATTGTGCTGCTTCATGTGAGATGAAAGGAAGCAACAATAGGACAGCTTGTAGGTATTATGACTAATTGATATATTTGTATAGCCTGTAATTATCCCACCGTTGGAGTTTTTCCCAGCTTCCTGTAAAATATACAGTAGAATGGTTCGCGCTTATACCGCAAAAATGACGCTCGGGAAATGGTAGTCTGAGAGTGGCTTTATTGATGAAGTGTTAAATATTCATTTTATTTATAGAGTTTTTCACAGTTTTTGTCTCTCCTGTGATACATGTTATTCTAGTAAAGTAATGATATGTCCGTTGGACATTTTAAAAACTATAACGCTACATAAAGAGAGATTAGTAATTATATTGTACATTATTAAGATACAATTTGTTACAATGTATAAATTAAATAATAAATTTAAAAATCTAAAGCACTTTCTGACGAAATTCACTTTCAACAATTTTATACTCGTGTTAAATATATAGTAGAAAAATAATACAAATGTTTTAATTTTAATTTTTTTATGATTTCAGTTTGACATACTATATTGAATATTAAAATAATATTATTATTTATGATAATGTCAAGACCGTTATAACAATAAATATAGTCAAAACTACTATTAGTATTTAACCTTTTTTGATCGTTAGACGAGGAAGCTACTGTTTTTCGTGAATCGCTTTCGGAATCCACAATACAAGTTTTACTTTTCAATCTATGTAAAGTGTACTAACTTGTTTTTCATATTATTAAAATAAATATGTAATAACTCTAAGGAAACGTCGGTAAACGTATCTCATTATCCAAGCAACGAATAAATCTTTATCGCAACATATTGACCCCGTTCGAATCCCGGCGCGGTAAGAAATCACACTCCTTCGAATTGCCTAACACACTCACCAGTTTAAAATGGAGTCATAAATAAAAGGTGGAAGCACCTTATCGCTCCAACTGAGCCACAACAAATGAAAGAATGCCACCGCTCCCCACACCACTACCCTCGCCCCCTCCCTGTCTAACAAGGGGGAAAAGTTTTCCATCTCTTTTCAACTTGAAACAGTAAAACCCTGTTTTACATTTATAAGTACACGCCACAATCGCGAGTAACGCCAGGATACTATATATCGTGAATTCATTCGAAATTGAGATGTATTGCCTTGGCGATAGAGTTCGTTTTGGTTTGGTGGGAGGTGGGAGATGTTCGGTCGCCATGGCGACGGGGGGCCGCGTCGCGATTTTTGCCTCCTTCGATTGCTGCGAAGGTTTTTCTGATCACTTGCAGTGGAAAGTGGCTGTTATATACTTGTAGGGTTGTCGACGTGGAAAATGTACAATATGTGGGTTTTACGTATTCGATGTATGCGTTTTGTTACACTACTTCTATAAAATATATATTATAAGAAACTTAATAATGCTTCTGTATAAAGAGATGAGTGGTATTGTTTAATTATAAAAGTAACTTTTTTATTTATCAAACTGTACTCGCTTCCCAAATGACCAGTAATACCACCCAGGCGGTCGCTCTGGAGGTCGATAGGAGAGGCCCACGTTCAGCAGTGGACATCAGATTGGTTGATATAATGAATTGTAATTTTTACATAAAATTTAAAATGAAAACTAATCTCATTCAAGCTGGATAGACTATAAATATGAAAACCAAAAAATAAAAAAACAATATTATCAATTTAATATTTATCAAAATATCATATAGTTAAAATGCAATTGCATTTAGCAATCATCATTAAATTTAACTAAAAGTGTGTCAGCCCTGGTAGTAGGTTCGATAAAGTACGTCGCCTCGAATAAATTGTACCGCCTCAGAGCGACAGTTCCGGAGATAGTGTCGCGTACATACAGTTCGTCGCTTAGTGATCTTGTGTGGCAGTTGCATTATGTATTCGTTAAAAAACTATTTACCTACTTCTCTATAAGGTACAGTATCTATAAAAAAAATTGGCAGCCGCTCTGGTATAGTTAACGACGATTGTTTTTTCTCTGCAGAATCTACATTCCGAATCGGTGGTAGCTTTACTTTTACAAAAATAATATCACTTTAAAGTTTTAATTTGTAAAATGATGATTCGAAAGTGCTCGTGGCGCCTATTTGAATAAAGTTGTTTTTTGATTTGACACGGTCACGGGTTCGATTCCCGCTAGGTGCAGATATTTGGTGACTTATATAATGATGACCGTTCTGGTGTAGTAATGCGAGTAGTCGCCTCAACGCCGCGCTCCGACGTAACTTCACTAACGTAACTAATGAAAATTTCACTGATTCATGTTTAGTAGTTTATTTGTTGAGTCGAAATAGAGTCAAGAGTCTGTTTCACTTCCCGCTTATGAAGTCTCTGATAGTACCTTTATCAGTAACTTACATGCAAAATAATTAATTTGCAATTGGTAAAGGAAATTTGAACGTGTTTATCGAGGCACGATGGGGATAAGCCAACAACAAATACTTGTATAAAAATAAATATCTGCTGTACTCTACTGTATCAGCCTTTAAACAACCCACCGCTGAGCGAATGCCTCTTCTCCATATAGAAGAAGGGTTGGAGCTTAATCCACTACGCTGCTTCACTGTGGGTTGGCGGATAATTTCCCTACCATAAGGAACGAATGCTATCAGGTGTCTATGATAACAACCGGGACCGACGACTTTATATGCTCTCCGAATCACAGTGGGGTGACGAACAAGGACATACACCCAGACCGAAAACAAATATTTGTACAAATACAAATAGCTGCCCCGAGCGGGAATCGAGCCCACGACCGTCGGTGCTAAGGCGACTACTCGAATCACTACACCAGAACAGTTGTCATTTCATGTAAAAACTTAATTTACTGCTCATTATTAATGACATCTAGAATAGACGACCACTTTTTGTGATATCACCTGACGTAGTCCCTGGAAGGCTAATCTAGTATTTCAATCGTCTTTATATATTTTCTTGAGATAGATAAAAGATTAAGACCCAGTTTCACCACTTGCTATTAGGTTCCGGCTAACCTAACTGGCACTTTTTTGACAGATCCAAAATTGTATGGGTTATCGGTCAAAAAAGTGCCAGTTAGGATATCCGGAACTTAATAGCAAGTGGTGAAACTGGCACTTAGTATCATATCTGGTAAGCTTGTAACTTGGTGCTTCTATCTCTTCAGTATTGCTCTATTTTCTGTTGAAAGCTGTACGTTAATAAGTTGGAATTTTGCTGTAATTTTTTTTTGTTTTCAGCTTGGATTTAAATTTATATAACAATTAAATAATAATCAACACCCAACAGCCACCAGTAAGATAAAATCGTCTCTCGGTCCAGAAACACACATTAAACAAACCCTCAGACCATGACAAACATCAGTGTGATCTATAACAATATTTGTTACGTGCGAGAATCGAACCCGCGACTGAAAGCGCAACAGCTAATTGACCACTGCGCTAACCTGTCGTCATCGTGTATTATCGAGAAGATTAACTGTTAGGTTTTTTCGACATTTGTTAGCTGTATTTGATAAAGCGTCAATCGTGAAATGACGATTCTAAAATGTTTCTTGAATTAAAAATTCTAATAATTTATTTCTGTGAATTGTTATTGCGAAAAAAAATCAGCCATGTGGTGACTGGTAGAGAATAATAGTCCTGACCGCCTTCTTGACGAGGTGCCCTTAAAGATGACTAATGTCATAATGGTGCCAGCAATTGTCCTGGGAAAGCAGCATCACCATATCCTGCCACAATATACTGCATTCGCCAACCCACCTGACAAGTGTGGCGAGTGTTGCCAAACCCCTTCAAAATTACCAGCACTACAGAGCCCAGGCGGTCGCTGTGGAGGTCGATGGGCGAGGCCTACGCTCAGATGTGAACATCGTCGGCTGATTATGAATAGCTGATATGACGGTGATGATGATGAAATAAAATTGAAAACAATTCAAATATAACATTTTAAAAACGTTTCTATAATTTTAAGTCGAAATCTCATCGTAAGCCTTCAAAGTGCATAAAATTTTCAATGTGAATGTTATAAAATGTTTTTTTTAAAATAAAATATATAAATAAGTAATTAATATTTTCTCTGAACACGAAACAGTGGAATCACACTAATTTAAGTCACTAGTTATTCACTTTTTATCAATGTGAGAATCGTACCACGCAGTCAGTCACTATTTAATGTATGAATATGTGAATATCAGAGTACACTTATTTAATTATTGAATTTTCGTACGTGCATTAGTGAGTATTCACTAACTTCTTATTGAAATTCACTGATATGTAATGAATACAGCTTCACTAACGTAATTATTGAAAAATCCAAGATTAATGTTTAGAGAGTTGTATATAAAATAAATATAACACCAAGACTTGGAGACCAAAACCCTGAGTGGGAAGCAGGGTCACTGCCAACAACTCTAAGTGGCCAGTCAAATACTTAATTGTACATATACTTCTTGTGTAATATAAAGTATACATTTATAAAGTTTTTAAGCTCACAGATGGAGAGTGTAGTTCTCTGTAAGTGGGAAAAATGAAAAAAAAAAAAAGAATTTTATTACTAACTGTTTATTTCAACCACATCACTTAGACTCCCCCCCTCGTACTTTGTAACGTATGAACTATTTCATATTATCGCTTAAGAGCCAATATTATAAATAAAAATATTATAAACATACCACAGATTATACAAAATATCGGTATTTAACAGTACAGAGTAAAATGGAAAGAAATATTTCTGTCTCGTTCAGTAAAAACTCCTTGCTTTACAAACCTTAAAATATTGAATTAAAACATTCATATAATACAAAAAAAAAAACAATATTTTTAAAGCATTTGAAATCAAAGTTAAGTTTGATTCAAGTATATTTATAAATGTTGAAGTATTAATGACAAATATGCTAATAAAAATAACAGAATTGATTGACATTTAATACTTATTCAAAAGATTATACCTTTTCAAATTATAAGACTAAAATACAGATAATACAGTAACAATATAATATTGACCCTTTGTATCATCATGTCCGTCGTTTTATACATAATGATGATGTATACTTACACAAGCGAATTACATAAATAATTTTGTATCATATTTATCGATTTAAGGTCTTTAACATTTGAAAAAAAAGACAAGTTTTATTCATTTTAATTTCATTTATACTTTAATTTGTATGTCTTTTTCCTTGTATTGAAATATATTAATACCTCACATTATACATAAAGTAATAACTTGTAAGGAAATGTATATAATCTAAATGAATGGCAATATTTACAGCCGTGCTTTGTACCGTCACCAATAAAACTAATCAATAAAACAATAAAAAATTTAAACATCTTTTATTACAAATAAAAACTATATGGCGGTATTTAAAATTAATAAAATATGTATTAGTTTTTTTGTTGACGGTACATCGTTCGCGTGGTCACCTCTACAATAGTTAAATTCGTTTAAATATCTTTATACATTATAATGCCTTAAAATACAATATACAACATATTGCGTTTGAATCCCAAAGGATGACGTTCCTTAAAACTTATAGAAGAAGTTAATATTGTCTGTACTTAAGGTACGTTAGTTAACGGTCTTAAATACAGGTCTTGCAACGAAGCCCAATTTCAGTACTGAGAGTTATCTCTCAGTACTGAAATTGGGCATGTTTTAAACGGGATGTTTTGTTCTTTTTTTTTAAACTGTTTTTTTTTCAACCCTGGTGACAAGCGACTGTAAGTGACTCAGTCTCATTTCTTATTATCAATCATACGGCGTATATTTTTTTCTCCCAAGTATTGTGTTATTTAATATTTTTTTTGCGATTATTTTGTTATTTTTGTTTTGTTATTCAACTGTTTTATTTGGATTTGAAATTGTTTAAAACATGATTTGACTTCGTTGCACAACACACCCATCTATCGTCATGTCTCTGGCGGCCGTAAATTGAAAAAAAAAAAAAAAAGCTATCGTTATGCCGGCGTACCCTCATTACTGTCGTTGCAAGGCCTGTATATTAAATCGTGGTTACACCGAGTACAGAAGAATAATGCACGATTACAACAATTTCAGCAACAAGTTCTTTTATACTTGAATTATCGTTGGTTCTCAGATTATATTGACTTTTTGGATACCGGAGAAAAGTGAACACCCAAGTCTGTAAGCCTACCTACTAATGCAGGCAAAATCTTTTTTCTACTTAGGATATCAAGCAATAATGAATATACGACGTTATTTATTTTTTTATTATTTATGTACGGGGTTGTATTCGTGCTCGAATCATTCGCCAAATAATTTGGTGGTATTCGTCGGAATATCTAAACTTTGCATTAGGAACAACAAATTTTAGATAGAAACTTTTTTTTAAAATTTTATTAATTAAAAATCTCGTCAGAAAAGATTTTAAGGGTATAAACCAAAAAAAAAGAAGCAGGTTAGAATTATCATTACTTTCTTATATGTTCTCAAAGTAGATAAGTTTTTGATAGTTATAATGTAAATAATCTAAGCTAAAGTTAAATTCGTACTATTAATATAAAATCGTAATTATTACACAATTATTTAAAAAAAAAAAACAAATTAAAATTTTGATTATTTAGAATGTCACCTACATTAGTAGTGGGTGATTTTCATATTATAAGAATCGTTTACAATTGGTGATACTGACGAGATTAATGTTAAGTACCTGTGTATATAATTTTAATAAAATTTTTTGAAGTCTTTTTATAATTCGAAGATTAAGAAACGTCATTTCAAGATACTAGTTTAAAAGATATTGGCACCGAGAATTTTATATAATGTACAGGTTCGTCTTAAAACTAATTACATGACAGAATCATTTTGTAAAATCTAATTAATGTAATAAATTACTTATTATTATCACGTAGCTAGTGTATATTTACAGAGCTTTTATATTTAATTTATATTCTAATTTCTATTTATTTATACAAAGCGTTTTATTCATTAGCGACCACAGATTACGAGAAATTAAAAACAAAAATCATATTTTAAATTAATATTTTTTAGTTTAATCTGCAAACGTTTCTTCTATATATTTAAATAATCTGCGGTCTTAAAAGTGGTAATACGCAAAGTTTATCGGCTGGCTGTTGTCGTCGGTGTTATCATTAACGTTTAGATTTTCATCACTGTCAACCGACTCACTCGTCTTCGTCTCGCGAACTTCGTCGTACCTTGTATTAACCCTGACGTGCCAGTTCGACAAGTCGAACGGCGCGTCGTTCGACTCTTTGCACATTCTCGAATAATCGTAATTATAATAAAAGTTATCGTAACGGTCACTCGCGTCATCGTCTCTACGCGGGGCGTGTCCGGACGCGCGGGTTTGGTCGGATCGAGCCGGATCGGGACGAGCCGGGTCGGACCGAACTGGGTCGTGTCGAGCCAAATCCGCGCACGGGTCGGATCACTGGCGGTGGTGCGGCATGTGCAGGTGCAGGTCGAGGCGGGGTCGCTTGGCGTCGTCGTCGTCGCTGCACGGGTCCGCCTCGTGCGACTCCTGCTCGTCACACTCCTCGCCCAGCTCTTCTTGCTTGCGTTTCGCCGTCGCCATTTCGGCGGCGTGCTTTTTTCGCCATTTTGTTCTTCTGTTTTGGAACCATACCTGTGAAAAAGAAATGCTATTTTTACTTTTGCTACCTTTGAACGGCTCAGTGCAGTCACCACACAAAAATCTATTTTTATAAAAAAAGATCTTAAAACTTAATATATCACTTCAGAAATCTTTAAGTTATATGATCCATTACTGGGATATAACCATCTTAGCACATTTCTGGTTCAATTTAATAAAGTTGAATAAGTTTTATAATAAAAAGGTATAAAATTGCTTTTATAGATATTTAAAATTTTAGTATTTGCGCGATCCAACTTTAAAATTAGCTAGCCAGCAAAACTCTAGAATCATCCAGCCATAATTTGGCCAAAACTCAAACAAAAGGTGCTCAGATGAGCGCACTGTAAAGCGACATTTTACATTTGGAAACGAGCCACTAAGCTCCATGTTTGCCGTCCCGAAAGCCAAATATAAAGAGCGGGTCAACATTCCGCGCCATGTGAACCTAATCTGTACGACCGACATCATAATGCCTCATTAAATACCGCCTTTAAGTCGAAACCATCGTACATCTCTTTCGTTCGCGTGAAATCTTGTCACGAACGATAAAGACAACGATAGTAGCCATGTTCTACGGTAATTAAGGGTCGTTTTGCAAATTACACGGTACTTAACCAGCCATATAACAATCATTAATCACCCGGTCGGATAGTGCGTCTCGCTCGCGCGCGGGCGGGCGGCGCGCCTCGTCGCTCGGGCGGGAGACAGAAGTTTAATTAGGTCATAAATACATTTTCATGATTAGAGCGGGCTCGAAAGGTTGTCGATCCCGCACTCAGCCCGGCTCCGATCTAATAAAGCGATCTGCATTGACTCGCCGTCGTTATCGTTTACGTTCTTTGTTATTTGCCACTTTATTTTTATAAGCGTCGTAATCTCGAATATTAAAAGGAAGATATTTCGAATTCACGAGTTAAAAGAATAAGTTTCGATGTTTAAATAAAAGGTTTTCTTGTTCGCTTAACGATTTTCGTTTTTGGTATTTATGACTTATTGCTTTTATGCGAGTCATTAATTGTTCACGTTTTAAGAAAAATATTATAATAAATGTTAAATATTTCATTATTATCACAATTAAATATATGATCTCTAGGTACCCTTGAAAATTCAGGATTGAGTATTAATATATTATATCTAAATATTAAGAAATATCTACTAGTAGCGTTACATTATTGTAGCAGAATATGAAAAAAAAAACAGGCCAAAACGTTATTTCTACGTATGAACCGAAGTGAACTGTATCTGTAAACGTCCCACTGCTGGGCAAACGCCTCTTCTCCATTTAGGAGAAAGGTTGGAGCTTAATCCACCACGCCGCTCGACTGCGAATTGGCAGATAATTTCCATACCACGAGTAACATTATCAGATGTTTATTGACAACAACCGGGATCGATGGATTTACATGCACTCTGAGGCACGGTGGGGAGACCCACAAAGACGTACACCCAGACCGGAAACAATTATTTATACAAATACAAATATCTGCTCCGAGCGGATATCGAAGAAGGCGTTGAGGTGACTACTCGCACCACAACACCAGAACGGTCGTCAACGTATTAATTAAACGTATAATATGACATAATAAGGTAAGAATACAAAACGATCCCTGTGTCAGCGCCGCAAACGGTATAATAATTATATTATTCAGTAGTTACGAGCACAATACGGTCGAACACGATCGTACGCAAGATGTTAACATCTCGTAGCAAACTGTTACACGCTTAATAGCCTCTCGGCGTGTCGATGATGCCTTGATATTATTTGAGCGCTGTTTGAGATGCTGGGCGGAGATATTGTGGTTCATCTTATAACTATATACATATTGTGTTTCGAATTCATAATTGATTATAGTTTTTAATTAACTTGATTTATATATTTTTTTTATGTTTTTCTTAAACCGTTTCATAAATATCTTTCAACTATTGTATTTGTTTAGTGATATGATTATTTACAGCTCTTAAAATGTTTTGTTAATATGTTGGTTTTAATGGATTGGTTCTCAGTTTTTTTTATAATTGTTTCAAATTAAGCTAAAAATTCTAAATTAATATTAATTCCATACTTCCAATACTTTCCATACTTTAAATAAATCGACACCCATGATAGCAAATCCTTGAAAAAATTGAAGTAAATAATTAATACTAACAATGGCAAATGGTTTTGCCCCTAATCATGCTGTAATATTGGATAAAATGTAACATTATTTGATATGGTCTTCAATTGTCTATATTTTTATACTAAACTATTTAGAAGTTTTAGCGTGAAAGACTAAAAAACACTCTAGGAACCCTCACAAACTATCACGTTTATAGTATTTATACGTACACCTACTTTTATTATTCCAGCTCCCGATTGTATATTATGGGAAGTTTATAGCACAAATTGTCCATAAAGCGATCTCTTAACAAGGCATTGTGATACCCGGCGAATGATCATAAAGGTTTAATGATCTTTTGAAGGGTTTATAGTAGTTTGTCTGTACACACTAGAAAGGAAACAAGGTGAAGTTTACTACTAAATCTGCCAGAGCGGTCAAATGACCGTTTTTGAGACTATAATTAAAATTCTTAAATTCTAGGTTTAGATTTTTCTTTTTTTAGGATTTTTAAGTTCACAGGATTCTTAAGTAGCTATATATTATAGAAAAAGTCGTGCAATAAGTTCAAGAAAAATGTTAACCTAGAATTGAATAATTTTAATTAGTCTCATAAGCGGTCATTTGATCATATTATGGTAGGTTCAATGTCAATTCTTAACGAAATGGTAGCACATTCATTGCGTACTTAGGTATTTTTATTTTGGGATGTGATTTCTAAAAATACGTTTTTAACGCTGAAGACATCGGCATGTATTATGTATGGTTGTTATTTATGTTTTTAAATAGGAAAGTATTTTCATTTGTAATGTATTTCAATATTTTATCAAATGTAAAACAGCTGGAAAAAGACTAATTTTCTTGTTTAGGAAAAGGGCGTCTTACGTCACTTTGCTTTCGTGGAATGCTGTTAATAATATTTTACCTTTTAGCTGTTATTACTATTATGTGAATTTAGGAATATAATTAATAATAAATTTGTATATGACATGTTAAAGTTATAAAACTTGCCGTTTAAATAAAAAATAATTTTGTAATTATGTATGTTATATAACAATTTAAACCGACCAAATCAAATCAAACCAAACCAAAAATTCCTTTATTCAAATAGGTTTCAAAAGAACTTTTGTCATTTTACAGTATATGATGTTTTTAATCATTTATAGTTAATGTGAAGATAAATCTGATTAGGAATTTAGATTCTGCTGAGAAGAAACGTCAAAAACTCTTTAAAAATCGTCAATGTAATATTTAATTATTAAAATTTAGTCGTACGTGTATGTCCCGCATGAATTCGAAATGGCTAAGAACGAAATTATTTACCTTGATAAGAGCTTTGTCCATTATTGACTTTTTACTGGGACAGTATGGAAAGGTTGATAATATAATTTAACGGCGAGTTGCACGAAACCGTCGCTAACTTTCCGTTAGTTAAGTTGCAATTAATCTTAAAATTAGTTGATCTAATGATTAATTTAAAGCTGTTGGAATTAATCATCCGTTAGATAGGTCTTTAATTAAACTAAATTTTTTTGTTAACTTAATCAGATGTAGGTTTTGTGCAACAGATAATCACGATTCTTGTGATTAAATTAGTTTAATAAACACTTAAATTTAAAATTTGTTTCGTGCAACTCGGCGTTAATCTCGTAATTATATAGGTAGTGTAGAAAATGGACCGTAAGTTACGTCACAATTCGTTTCCGCGCTGATTGCTCTCGCAATAATAAAAACTAACTGCAAAACAACATGGCGACTATAAAAAGCGTAGAAACAAAACAAGATTTACAACAACGTAGGTATACCTACAGTTTATATTTGGGTCATTCGACTTTATTGAGGTTGCGCACACGGGAGACAATATTTTACCAAATTTATTTTTAGCTTATTTTTTTACTTTTAGCTTTATAAAGACGATTAATTTTACTTCTAAGTTTATTATTAACTAGCTGTTCCTACGATTTCGTTCACGTCATTTTGATTTTCATTACCTCTTCTAAGCGAACTGTTCTGTAATTCGGGATTAGGTACTGTTATAGTAGTGTCCTAGCTCGTAGTGTGAAATTAAATCGTGCTCAGTTTTAGTTTAAATTCACTTAGAGACAGGAAATAATAAGAAAAAGAACGTTTTTGGCTTTAGTATCGATTATAATGCACTCTACTAAAAAAATCTTAAAAAATTTTTCCGATCTACTGAATTGAACCTTCACAGTTTGATTATAACTATAGATTATTCTATTTAATGAAAACAAGTATTATATAATATTATATAAATTAAATAGTTACTAAAAATAAAACTGTTTTTATGATTTAACGACTTTTTAAGTACACTATCATATCTCTCAAGTTTACTTAGAAAGTTTTTCATCCATCAAATCTTAATTATAGTAGTGGACAATATTTTCGATTGCTTAAATTAATTATTAATAACTGACAATTTTTTAAGTAAAACTTTTTAAGCGCGTCTAAGGGATATCTGAATGCTTTGAACGACGACAATGCGTTACAGCGATGATGCGTTTATATATAATTAGATTTCTTAAATAAGTATTTAGCGTAAAATGATAATTATATTAATGAATTTATTATGTATAAAGCTCGATATAGATTAGTGTATATATTACTGTTTTTATATTACCGTTATATACTTCTTTTAAATTCTAACATGACTTATTTATTAAGTAAATCTTTATCTGTCACAATGTCAAACAAATATAATCCAACCGCTTGTAACGGTTACACATACTCTATGTTATTATTATTTTTTTAAGTAGATGTTACTTGCTTTTCATGAAGTCATATCATAATATACCTAACCTTTATAGCTTTAGTTTTTACTTATTTCCTTTTGAATACATTTCAAATAACGTGTTTTATGAATCCTAAAAGTCAAGAGGTTATTTTGGCTCCTACTAGACATCTTTAATTGCTTAAAATTTTGGGGCAAAGCTATTGGATTTGGATAAGACAGTTTTCTAATAATGAATGAATCATTAATATCGGTTTAATAATTTCACAATGAATTATAAACAAAAATAAACTGATTTATAACAAGCATATTAATATATTTGTCGCAGTAAAGTGCGACAGTCTCGTCGCAAGCATGCGCCATCGTGACTGTCATCGCTACATTTGTTTTTACGAGAGCAGGATATGCGCGGAGCATGCCTCTTGCTTCACTTTTACATTCAAAGCCTGTCTTTATGTACTACACAGTGTACATAACGATAAACTTGAACGATATTTGTTTTTCCAGTTTTGTAATAAAATTTATATATCGTTAGTATTAAGTTGTAGGCTATGTACGTGTATGTTATTTGTTTTATAATAAAACTGTAGCAGGTTCAATCCTGTATATTGAAGATATTTTATAATATTTATAAACTATACTGAAGCCAAAATTGTATTTTTTTCTGTCTGTCTTTCTAACTGGACTGATAGAATTGATTAGAATTGATTGAAACTTGGTATAATTTGAGTTAGTGATGGTCATTTTGTGGGGAGTTTGCCAATACTCGTCACGCTTGGCAGACGGATTGGCGAGCGCGGTGTGTTACGGCAGAATATAGTGACTGCTTATCGTCATCCCCTGGGTGCACAATTGTTTGCACCATTATGGCCTTAGTAGCCTTTTACACTTCGACAAGAATGACGTCGGGACTATTCTTCTCTGCCGGTCACCGCATGACTAACTTAATATAAGGCATAACTTAACCGACCGCTCTGGAGCTTGAAGGGGGAGGCCTACTCTTTAAACTACTTTTTTATTAGTGATTTTTCACTAATTTTAAGTGAATATTCACTTTTTATCAATGTAAAAATTGTAACACGCAGAATTAGTGACTATTCAACGTATGAATAATATGAATATGTGACTATTAGAGTTCACTAATTTGATCATTGAATATGTGTATGTATGTGTATTAGTGAGTATTCATTAATTTGTTATTCAAATTCACTGATATGTATTTAATAAAGCTCCACTAACATAATTAATGAAATTTTCACTTATTCATGTTACAAGAGTACGTTCAGCAGTGGAGATCCAATGGCCTATAAGATGATGAGGATAATTTGAGTACATACTACGATGCAGGACACTGGGACTTTTCAACGAAATCCATTCCAGTTCACTTAGGAGAGATGATGAAATTTTAAAAGATGATCGCGAACGAGTGTGTAGCTTGTAATACATTTATTTATTTATTTAAACTCTTTATTGACCAACAATATAAAAAAATACAGTTGGAACAAAAGCCAGACAGCCTAGTCGGATTATTTCACAGGCAATCTTAAGGCCAAACAGAAATATTTTATTATTAAAATAACATCTCAATACTGTTTTTTAATGTTCATTGCACTTAATAGGCGGAATAGGCGAGTATGAGTAACTGTTTCTTTACTCATGTGCTTGTGGCCTGTCCATCGAACCCACAAACCTGGAACGGAAAGCAGGCCGGTCAAATTATTACATACAAAATTATAAAATAAATATTAAAATAACAGGATATAGATAGTTTCACAAATAAAATTTTCTTTCATTGATGTTCCACTGATCTTGTAGTAGTTATTGTTTTGATTTTATAATGCTTTTAGATATTATTCAAAACTTTCTTAACCTTTATATCAATTATTAACAATTAAACAATTTTGCTTCAATCCAAATGAATGGCTTTAATATAAACAACAAAATTAATTGTTTATTTTATAAGTTACAAGAAAAACCGGTAACACTTTTGTATTGTAAGAACGCTTGTTTTCATAGTTCAGTAACTGGAGGGTTGCGTGTCGTCAAACATACGCATATTTATTATTATATTTACGATCCAACAAGAGTTTGCAAGGATATTATTACATTTATTATTATTTTCCACTGTTCCATTATATCCCAAGTCACCCCTGTATTCAATTACTTAAGTGCCAAAAGACGAACATCGACACGTAGAACCGTCCCTTTCTAACACATCACTAAAAATAAATGCTATCTCATTTCCTCGGAGTCGGGATAATTATATGGATATCTATTATTTTTACGAGAATGGCCGATAGGTAATGGTTTCGAGTAAGTTCTTAGCAACCATGTTTTCTTCCGTGTAATTGTAATTATATCGAATGAGAAGTAAAATGTTTCTTAACGGTTGTACTGAAGCAAATAATTTGTCAATAAAATAAGCTCAGGATTTAATAACTGTATTCAAAATCAAAATTAACATTCACTTTGTTCAAATAGGCCTTAAAACACATTTGTGCAATAATGTGTTATGTTAATGTCATGATGAGAAGAATCGGAAAGAAACTCAATAGTTACTCTTTTAAAAATTTTATTATTTATTAACTTATATGTTTTATACAATTGCAGTTATGTAAATAGAGAACTGATTATTTTACATTTTTTAATATTAATAATAATATCATGAAGAATATAGTAATATTTATTCGAAATAACCACCGGAATGTCTGCACTTGAAAGAAAATTCTTAGCATTTGAGTGTTGCGGTATTCCAGAAAGACAATATGTAATATACAATATCGTTTCAGAATAAAATTACAGCAAACTATGACAGGATATTATATACTTTATTGGATGTCCAAACAATAGATACGAATCATCAATCAAAAAGTCCGCCATTTTAAGTCTAGCGAATGAAATGCAGCACGCGTGTATTTCATTTTTTTTCAGCGGCCATTAGTGAGCGCCATCGATCAAACAATTCCAATTTACCTATCAGCCACAAATTCTTCAAAACGACTGATACACGATACAGATTAAAAAAAAATATAAATTGAGTGCGCGTGGCGCGGTTTTTTAATCTGTGTGTGGGGATGAGAATTCTATTTCTGTTTAATCTGTATTGTGCATCTATGATTAAACATAATTTTTTTTTTATTTTGGTGTCAATATCGATCAATTTTATGATAAAATACATTTTCATAATTATATTAAATACATTTTCATACATGACAATTCTTGATAAGAAAATATATATTTGAATTATAAATGTTCCTGTCATATTTGTAAGGCATCCGTGTTATGTGTATTGAAATATAGAGAAAATATGGTGAAGCAAAAAGGTTCATCCAAAGAGGTGGAGCAGGATACATATAAATTCTATCCCATAACAAATTTTATAATTTTACTACTCAATTACATTATAATTATATGTTTTTATTTTTTCCCTTTCATAAATTAAAAAAGAAAAAAAATATATGTATATTTATCTAACAATAAGTCAGTCACCGAATCATTAGGCGTTGGGCACACAGCATTACCGGGACAAATCGCGGCGGCTATTAACGGCGATAAGGCGTGACAAATGACGCGCGCTAATGATGTGCGGCTTACACGCCACGTCTGGAAACGCCCTAAGCTTCGCTAATTGAGATCACTCGAACCCTTTGTATCGTTTGATTTTTATCGTAATGTTTACTTTTACGTTTTAAGTTTATATAATTTAACATGATAGCTAAATATTCCGTGCGGTGTCACTTGCACTAACTATTGGAAATTCGTTATAAAGATTCATGTTTGTTTATTGTTATTTCCGCTTTCGATTATCGTAGCCGTATACCTTCGTTGAAAATCAAATCAGTTTAGTAAATTTTAAATTATCTGACATTAAAGCAAAAAAAAAAAATATATTTTTTAGATATTTTTTTAAAATAATTATAATGATGATATCAGACTTTAAAGTTTGTTTTTAAGACAAATAGTTTGACGGCCAGCTGGTCGAGTGGCCAGGCAACTGGACAATTTACGCAGCGGTCGCGGGTTCGAATCCCGCCAGGTGCAGATAATTTGTATGACGAATATAGATGTCTGCACCGGGTCATGGATGTGTATTTATGTATATAATATGTATTTATATCTTAAATTTATTTCCGTTCCTAGTAGGTACCTTAACACAAGTTCTTACGAACTTAGCACGGGGCTAGGTTAACGTAGTGTGATTGTTGGTTAATTTATTTATTTATTTATAGTATTTAGTTACATATACAAAAACAAATAAAACCTTTACGGACAACAGTTAAGTATATATACCTAGCTAAAAAAAGTTTTTTAATATTATGTCTATATTATTTTTAATCTTTATAATAAGAGAATAAGTTTATGAATTGTCAGTAAATAATTATTTCATAAAGCGTTGATTCCGTGTTTGACTGGCCCGTTGCGTTGGCGCAATTGACAGTGACTCTGATTTCCGCTCCGCTGCTTCCGCTGAGTCTAATATTTATTTATATGTATATGTATTATTTATATATACTTTTATTAATAAAAATATGTGTATCAGTCGGTTGTTACCTAAAACATAGGCATTAAGTTGCCTACCTTAGGAACAAACGACCGTGTGTGTGTGTTAAAAGTCTGGGTTAGTTCCAGGTAAACTAGTTTATGTTCATGGGCGACGTCGACCACTTACCATCAGGTGGAACGTCTGCCAGTTTGCCTATCCAACTAACATTTAAAAAAAATTACTTACACGCGAATATACCTACAAAACACAAAAAATTATATAAATTCGATTTATACTTTTTGTTTTACTTTATTTATTTATTTATTCCTACTTTATTGCATAACACATGTTGTTTGTACATGTAGTGAAACAATTGACACACATTGATGACACACATGACATCTCATTTGATTCCTACTCTGGTAGATATCTAAATTCCGTTGCTTCTCTCTAAACATAAATTAGTGGAATTTGACTAATTTTAAGTGACCACTCACTTTTTATCAACATGAGAATAAGTGACTATTTAATGTATGAATATGTGAATATCAGAGTCCACACATACATTACAACACATATGTCGTAATATGAACCGAAGAGAGAAAAAAATTAAAATAGTTATAAACATAATAGATGCTTAAAAAGGACGTTTAAAAATAAATTAACTAATTTTACGTTAAAACGACAAAAAAAAACAATGTGTTTACAACGTAATATCATAATAAAGTTAATATTGCAAATGTAGGTATTATATTATTATGTTTTTTTTTTAAAGTAAAATATATATTAAACGATTGCCTCATTTTTCGTTTAAAAACAAAAATCCACCAAAAACAATTTCCCTTCATCCATTAAAACCCATAAATCATAAAAGGATTAGAACGGCGGCTACAAATTTGCCGTTATTATAAAAACTCATTTGCGAATTTCGAAAGACAAGAGAATATTAAAGCGATAAACTTAATTATCTACAATTTGGACGGGGATGAGACCACCCCTTTTGTTTTTTAAGACGTATAAAAATGTTAATGAAAAACACTGTAAGGGTTACACAGATTAAAAGATACGACTCGGTGGCGCAGTGATCACGGCACTGGCTGCTGCGCTAAAGATCATAGATACGATCCCTTCTCACGACAAATATTTGTACAGGACATACAGACGTAGAATCAGCAAATTGAAGTGGCAGTGGGCTGGTCACGTATATCGTAGGACCGATGGCCGCTGGAGCAGACGTCTCTTGGCCCGCTGGACTGACGACTTATGCAAGGTTGCCGGCGGAGGCTGGATGAGGATAACGGAAAACCGGGATATTTAGCGTGAGCTTGGGAAGGCCTATGTCCAGCAGTGGACTGCGACAGGCTGAAGCGAGCGAGCGACATACTGACATTTATTATGATGATCTGGGCGTTTCCGCGTGTGTCGTAAGTGTCTCTGGACTCCTGGGAACCCGATATCATCGTACTGGAAGTTGGTAAGTGAAGAATATTTAAAGCATATACTTTGTTTTTGATATTTAATTTAAAGTTCCTACATATCAGTGAATTTCAATAACAAGTTAGTGTATACTCTCTAGTACATATACGCATATTCATTAACCTCATAATATTTAATTCTTAATTTAGTTATTTAATACTTACATATTACACGCGTTCGGATAAAAATAATGAATGTAATAGGTATATATTTCATTTTAATAGTACCTATTTAATTAAATCGCTTTAATTTTTTTTTCAAATACAAACTGAATGTTTTCATTTCTATTGATAAAATATTTTTTTTTAATATTTATACAGATTTCATAGCTGCCATATGAGAAAAAAATATGTAAAAAAAATTCCTTACCAATTTAAATAAATTTTTGCAAACCTACAAAAACCTAGATAATTGTAAACCTTATATCAGTTAAGGCAAGTATCTACTAAATAAATATACCGAAACAACAAATCAATTTCAAATCAACAGAAATATAATAGCGCTTAATTAATAAATTTCAAAAGGAAATTACTGAAAGCATCCAACGAGAAACAAACACGTACAAAACCGGACAGCGACGGCGAAACTTTGCAAATTAAGAAAATGTAATTAGTCCGCCCTCCGGACATAATTAAACGGAATCTTGTTGTAATTTTGACATTTCATTTTTTCCCGCCGTCACCTCTCCCTTATTAATTAAAAGAAAGACTGCCTCTAAAATTTAATCTGTGCTCTTCTTTTTTTTCTTTTTTTCGTTGACATTTTTTCTTTTAGTTAATGAAACGACGAAGATTCGTGATAGGCGCGCTTTAATTTCAACTTTTAAAACTTTGATTAATAACTCTGTTTTTTATAGATCGTTTGGGAAAGCGTAATTAATTATAAATTTTTACACCGAATTATTATGTTTAAAACGGGTACATACCACGATATAACACAAGTGATTTTGTGTCAATATTTCGACCCAGTTGCATGGATCGTGGTCACGACAGGACTGCGGTGTCGCGAGGTGTGTAGCTGGAACTGTCATGGGTAGTAGCGAACTACCCTCTTTCTCGTTCTCTTCACAGGAACGTCGCGAAAATTTCGGCAAAATACACTCACAACGTCACTTTTCTCTTTTGCTTTCATGCGGCTCTGTTCTGGTTTGCATAATTCTACCACTGGATTCCACATACTGGCTAGCTTAAAGCCATCATCACGATTGAAATTCCGGTGTTTGCGAATTTCAATCGCTTCGCGCACTAGTCTAGGTATGTAGTGGCGGTCTGTGGAAAGAACTCGGGGGTTATGGAGTTCAATCCAGTGATTTGTTCCCGGCTGTAGAATATGCTCCGCGATCGCAGACTTCTGTGGGTCGTTGTTTTTTACCGCTTTTATGTGTTCAGACACACGGGTAGATATGGGTCTCTTGGTTTGACCTATATATGAGCTGCCACAGCTGCAGTCGATTTTATACACTCCTGGACACTGGAATGGCAGGCGATCCTTCGGAGAACGCATCATCTGGGCAATCTTTTGTAAAGGAGTGAATACGGTCTTGATATTGTATTGTTTCTTCAACAATGTGCCTATTCTGTCAGTCACCCCCTTAACAAACGGTAGGTAGGCCATCTGTCTTTGTGCTTCCGAAGGACGAGTCCTCTGCTTACAAGTTTTGTTCTTAACAGGTTTGTGACCATTCCATTTTAACACCTCGCGTACATGTTCCAGCTCGCCTTGTATGTGAAGGTCATCACACAGGTCATGAGCGCGGTTGATGAGAGTGGTAGCTACCGACGCCAGGTGACGTGGATGGTGATGCGATGAGCCGTGTAGATATCTATCCGTGTGTGTCTGCTTCCGGAATACTGAGTGACCGAAACTACCATCCGAGCGCACACTAATAAGGACATCCAAGAATGGCAGGGATCCATCTTTCTCCATTTCGTACGTAAATGACATTACGAATGATGATGTGCAGAGTTATAAGTAATAAAAAACGAATTATTTAATCCTTACTTTTATCATCTTAATTACTCAACCTTTTTGCCGCATTTATCTTCATATGTCATTTAATATCCAAAAATTCTTACACGTCGTCACGTCAACATTATAAAAACGATTTTTACAATTCGTCCTAACTCCGAGTTGACGAGCGGCTTACACGCCGATAAGGGCGGGATTACACGAGCTACCCCCGTTTTAAAATTACATCTGATAGCGAGGTTAGTGGCCAGCAATCGTTCCGCTCATTTAAATCGTTATCGCCTTTGTGTCTTACGCCTTATTAGATACGGGTAGGGGTGATCTTATTTAAAAATAAAAGGTTTTTTTTTTTGCACCAGGACGATTTTTTTTAAATTGTGGTAAATAAGAAATAAGATTTGGTATCTCTTTTTGAGATAAGATTCGGTGTAAACTAATGATTTAAGACTTATTTCGTGGTTTGAAGACATATTATTATGTTTAAAACGGGTACATACCACGATATAACACAAGTGATTTTGTGTCAATATTTCGACCCAGTTGCATGGATCGTGGTCACGACAGGACTGCGGTGTCGCGAGGTGTGTAGCTGGAACTGTCATGGGTAGTAGCGAACTACCCTCTTTCTCGTTCTCTTCACAGGAACGTCGCGAAAATTTCGTACGTAAATGACATTACGAAATGGAGAAAGATGGATCCCTGCCATTCTTGGATGTCCTTATTAGTGTGCGCTCGGATGGTAGTTTCGGTCACTCAGTATTCCGGAAGCAGACACACACGGATAGATATCTACACGGCTCATCGCATCACCATCCACGTCACCTGGCGTCGGTAGCTACCACTCTCATCAACCGCGCTCATGACCTGTGTGATGACCTTCACATACAAGGCGAGCTGGAACATGTACGCGAGGTGTTAAAATGGAATGGTCACAAACCTGTTAAGAACAAAACTTGTAAGCAGAGGACTCGTCCTTCGGAAGCACAAAGACAGATGGCCTACCTACCGTTTGTTAAGGGGGTGACTGACAGAATAGGCACATTGTTGAAGAAACAATACAATATCAAGACCGTATTCACTCCTTTACAAAAGATTGCCCAGATGATGCGTTCTCCGAAGGATCGCCTGCCATTCCAGTGTCCAGGAGTGTATAAAATCGACTGCAGCTGTGGCAGCTCATATATAGGTCAAACCAAGAGACCCATATCTACCCGTGTGTCTGAACACATAAAAGCGGTAAAAAACAACGACCCACAGAAGTCTGCGATCGCGGAGCATATTCTACAGCCGGGAACAAATCACTGGATTGAACTCCATAACCCCCGAGTTCTTTCCACAGACCGCCACTACATACCTAGACTAGTGCGCGAAGCGATTGAAATTCGCAAACACCGGAATTTCAATCGTGATGATGGCTTTAAGCTAGCCAGTATGTGGAATCCAGTGGTAGAATTATGCAAACCAGAACAGAGCCGCATGAAAGCAAAAGAGAAAAGTGACGTTGTGAGTGTATTTTGCCGAAATTTTCGCGACGTTCCTGTGAAGAGAACGAGAAAGAGGGTAGTTCGCTACTACCCATGACAGTTCCAGCTACACACCTCGCGACACCGCAGTCCTGTCGTGACCACGATCCATGCAACTGGGTCGAAATATTGACACAAAATCACTTGTGTTATATCGTGGTATGTACCCGTTTTAAACATAATAATATGTCTTCAAACCACGAAATAAGTCTTAAATCATTAGTTTACACCGAATCTTATCTCAAAAAGAGATACCAAATCTTATTTCTTATTTACCACAATTTAAAAAAAATCGTCCTGGTGCAAAAAAAAAAACCTTTTATTTTTAAATAAGATCACCCCTACCCGTATCTAATAAGGCGTAAGACACAAAGGCGATAACGATTTAAATGAGCGGAACGATTGCTGGCCACTAACCTCGCTATCAGATGTAATTTTAAAACGGGGGTAGCTCGTGTAATCCCGCCCTTATCGGCGTGTAAGCCGCTCGTCAACTCGGAGTTAGGACGAATTGTAAAAATCGTTTTTATAATGTTGACGTGACGACGTGTAAGAATTTTTGGATATTAAATGACATATGAAGATAAATGCGGCAAAAAGGTTGAGTAATTAAGATGATAAAAGTAAGGATTAAATAATTCGTTTTTTATTACTTATAACTCTGCACATCATCATTATCATCATCATATCAGCCGTTGGATGTCCACTGTTGAACGTAGGCCTCACCCATCGACTCCCAGAGCGACCGGTTCAAAGCAGCTTCCATCCAACCGCTTCCAGCGACTTTCCTCAAGTCGTCGGTCCATCTCGTGGACGGCCGTCCGACGCTGCGCTTGCCGGTACGTGGTCTCTACTCGAGAACCTTTCTGCTCCATCGGCCATCAGTTCTTCGAGCTATGTGCCCTGCCCACTGCCACTTCAGTTTGCAAATCCGTTGGGTCATGTCGGCAACCTTCGTTCGTCTGCGGATCTCATCATTTCTGATTCGATCTCGCAGAGAAATACCCAAAAAAAAAACTCTACACAACATTTATGTAAATATAAAATCACATTTTCTTAGTGTCTGACTCATCATTGCTGAGTTTTAAGCTGTTCAATTTATAATACATAAGCTAGTCTTGAATTAAATTTATGTTGATTTGATTTGATTCGATAGATATATAAAAATTAAAAGCATTTCATAACTTAAGCACTCAAGATGGAAGGACTATTGAAGAATCTACTTGGGGTAAAATGAAGAATGCTTATGGTTTGTATGAGAGTTCTGCTATTTTTAAAGTTAGAATGAAAATAAAATTAAAATTAAATTTTTCATAAGAAGGAAGATGTCACGTGTTTGGACGTTTTTGAGACCTTCAAATTAAAGAGAGAAATAAGAAATTTAAATTTTATGCGAGTGAAGCCGCAGACTACCGGTAGCTAGGTACCTAATATTACGTACATAAGAGTAAATGTTACGTGAATCACCGTTGCGTGCGTTACTTCTTTTTTTAAATCGGACTTATTTAAGAAAAGCAAATTTTTTTGTAGAAATTTATGTGTCCGGATCAACCTGTAAGCGTCCCACTGGGTAAAAGCCTCTTCTCCGTAGCGTAATCCACCACGCTGCTCCAGTGCGGGTTGGCGGATTATTTCCCGACCATGAGTAACGATCGTTTTCAGGTGTCTATGATAACAACCAGAACCGAGGGCTTTAAATGCTCTCCAAAGCACGGTGGGGAGATCTATAAGGATATGTACCCAAACTAGAAACAAATATTTGTAGAAATACAAATATCTGACATGAGCGGGAATCGAATGCGATCGTCGGTGTTAAGGCGACTACACTCACCACTACACAAGAATGGTTGTCATTGTATATTGTATTTATGTATGTATTATTAGTATGCCTGTTAATATGTAATATGTATCGTCAAACTTCATAAATGTGTAAATAACTATTAAAATAATTAACAGGGTGTAAAGTTTCTCAACCACCACTGAAAAAGGAGGATCCTCCGACCAGACGGGTGTTTTGTCTGGTGGGCTACTGCCCCGACGGTTGTTGTCGGGTTCTTGTATATATGTTCAATCGCTTTAATAACTTTGATAGCGCGATGTAGGATACGTCAGTTCGTACCTATATGGCGAGATAGTTGTCTCTACCACAGTATATAAATATACCTATTTAGTTAATCTAATTCATGTAGCTACTCGTTACTCATATATAAATAAATATTTTTGACATACACACACGGTCGTCTGTTCCTAAGGTAGGCAACTTAATGCCTGTGTTTTAGGTAACAGCCGACTGATATACATATTTATATATGTTTAAATAAATTCAAATATATGTAAATATTACAACCAGATTCGAGGCGGAAATCAAATCCAATCCTGGAACGAAAAGCAAGGTCACTGCCATTTCGTCAACGGGCCAATCAGACACAACCAAACACTCACTTAAAACTGTATGTAGGTACAGTAAAATATACTTTTATTCGTTACAATTATCTACTTTAAAAGGCGTTATATTTATATTTATAATAAACTGTAAAAAGAACAATTCCATATGTTTCATTAACAATTTGATATTTCTAATCAACATCGCAATAAATCCTTTAATATCCAGTAGGTATAAACAAACTTTCCGTCCACCATTCAAGTCCGCCGCCATCGGATTAACTGTCATTTAAATTTAAATTAAGGCATTAAATGTTGTTTTGACTGAGACCACATTCGTTTTCCTTATCGTGTGGACCCGGCTTTAGGATATAATCGCGAGTGTGCTGCTGGCTTTAAAATGTAATCGCTGAGCGCTGACGTGCAGGAATCGAATTTTGGGGTGTTTTAAATAGTCTGTGGATAATATAAACGTAATAAAAAAATAAATACATTTAATTCTTAGTAATTCAGATTTTTTTTCACACAAATTTAATTAAAAAGTTTAAAGATAAATGTAAAAAATATATATAATTAATTAGTTATATTGTCTTTGCATTCCGCTGGAAGACTTGTGCATGCTTTTTTAACAAAAAAAAAAAAAAAACAAATGCAATTTTTATATCAAGTTAACTCACCACTGACCAAAGTCACCCCAGTCGATAGCAATCGTGTAACAAATTGAAAATTCCCCATAAAACCAATACTGATACGGAGCACTGTTTTATTATTTATCGAGCTCTTAATCCCGCGCCATAAATCTGTCGAGAACCAACATGGCGGTGTTTTTTTCCCGCGAAAAAGAATCGTCCGCGGAAAGCGGGAATGAGAGGCAGATTAGGCGGGATAAGGCCAGGTTATTAATGGAGCACAGATATACGACAGCGGATAACGGATGTGCTTTTACGAATTTGTTTATGGTCGCAGTTTAGTGACGATTGATTGGATCAAGTCGCTTTTTTATTATTATTTGTTCATAAGCATATTTTTTTAACTTGACTTTTATAATTTGATTTTTTTTTAAATTGTCTTGTTAACATTTTTTTTTTGGTTTTCTTAAAATTTGTACTCCGTGCAAATATAGGGACAGTTAATGGAGTAAAAAGGCAAACACGTCAACAATAACCTCTTTTAATTAAGCTTCATTACTGTTAAACTCCAAAAATATTTTATAATTTCTTTATCAGTATAAGGATATTTAACGGGAAATCATACGCACACATAATAATAATAATAAGAGAATAAAAGAAACAAATATACGTCCATATTAAAAACTAAGTGTATTCGAACGTTATCGTATTTTCTTTGTGTTAAAAACAAGAAAAGTGTAAAGGAGAGCGGTGTGTGTACGGAGCGAAACTTTACCAATAACACGACTCAAACGACACGCCGCACACTCGCGGACATTATAAATATACACTTATATAGAATTAATAAGGTTTAGGTACATTACCATAGACCAAATGTGGCGCCACTGTACGTCATTGTAAATACACACACAAAAATGAACAAACAGTTAGAGCTTTGTCGATTAAAATTGATATTTTATTAAAGTATGTCGTATAGACTTCAACTTTATATATGTACCAATAATGTAGTAGGTAGTAATGTAGTAGTGTGAGCACTGTTTGAATATTATAAACTAGCGGCCCGCTCCGGCTGCGTCCGGGTATGTATGAGTATATGTACCTAAATCTTCCTCATGAATCACTCTATCTATTGGTAAAAACCGTATGAAAATCCGTGCACTAGTGTTTGAGTTTATCGCGAACAGAGAGACAGACAGTTGTTTATATTATGGTATTTTATATGTAGTGATTAACTTAAAAATGTCATCGTCACGTTATCGTACGGTACAATCAAACTCTTATTTTTCTCCTGAATATCTTAAATTTCAATTGCAAAAAATCATCGAATCATTATAAAGGTTAAAGACATAAATATAATTTTAAAAAAAATTAACTAGACATTAGAAACTATGCGATGGTATATCAGAATCAGAACCCGCGATAACTAGTTTACATCCAGATGTTTTTAAATATAAAAAAAAACTTAGTTTATTCAAGCAGACTTTAAGGCACTTTTTAATCGTAATTATAAAATAATGTATTTAAAAAAACCCTAAAAGATTAAATATAGGATTTTTTTTTAAAATAGAACCTATAAACTACTTTTTAGACCAATTTATATAGATGTCGGTTCTGCTGGAGGCGTTGATGCGATGGATGGATCAATTCTATATTTATATTTAGACTAAATTGTAATATAATTTTATTACCTGTACCTGCAAATAGTTTAAGTGCACAGTAAAACTAACTTCTGTTAACGGGACATTGCGTGTATATGCAGAATGACTGGTGAGTTACTATCAATATTTAAGGAGAATACTCGGTATAAATAAATTAATAAAATCAAAACAAAAAATAAAACTTTTTCGAAGATAACATTATAATGTAGAAAAATACTGTAATGTGAAATGTAGATTGTAATGAGAGGAATTGCCAAGAAATTCAACTGTTACTATTTTAAAGTTTATCAATACATTATTTAACAATTGTTGAACATATGTCCCGCATGAATTTCAGCATTACCAAACACACACACATATTTGTCATTTATATAATTTTGTACAGAGTAATTTGCATTGGCTGTTACTTTTTACTACATTAGGAATAGACGACCGTGTCAGGGATGTCAGACGTACCAGTTTCTTGGTACACATACCAGTTTTTAGGGTCGCGTACCATGTACCAAGATTATTAATCCTGGTACGCAAAAAATACCAAGATTTGACCGTGGACCGACAAAGATACGTAGTCGGTCGTCGAATCGATATTAGAGCTAAAAAAAAAAGGTTGTCGGTTCTACATATACCTAAAAAAAAAAAGGTCGTCGGTTCTACATATAGCTAAAAAAAAAGGTCGTCAACTTCACATGAGACCTAAACAAAAAAAAATGATCGTTGAATCTATATATAGCTAAAAAAAAAGGTCGTCAATTTCACATGACCTAAAAAGAAAAAAAAAAAGTCATCGGTTGTACGTATCCCAAAAAAAAAGGTCATTGCTTTTACATATCGATATATTATATCAATGTTGGCAACACAGCTCAGGCGTACCAGTTTTTCGTCATCAGTACCAACTTTTCAGCCTGCTCGGTACCAGGAATTTTGAGTGGCAGTCTGACATCCCTGGACCGTGTGTGTATGTTTCACTTATTTATTTATTTACTATATATATGCGAATACCTTGTCCTACATTTCTTTGTGAAGTCGGATATATTATTTACCCGTTATCATGTCCGCCAGTGTACGGATGTACAAGTTACGAGTTATTGGCATTGCCATGTAAAAGTGCGCGCTGATACACCCCCCAAGGTGACACACTTGCCGAGTCTGTTACAATGGTCTTTATATATTATCTATAATAACAATAATGTAAAAATAATTCTGTCTGTTTGTTACATTTTTAGTAAACTGAATCGATGTAAATATATACTTATTATAAAACTGTAACCGATTCAATTTCGTACATAAAATATATTTAGATATTTTTTTGGATTGTGTTCCATAATTATTAATGAAGTCAAAATGGTATTTTATTAGATTTTTATCTGTCTATTCGTCTGTGAATTTAAATGTGAATTAAACTAGGCACGATTCGTTTATACTACGAGATAGGAAACTTATACTATTATCCCCAAATCAGTCCGGTGGGACTATTAAGTAACTTGTGCGATCGCGAGAAATTGCTGTGTTCTCCAGTTTCAATACTAGCTGTCTCGATTAGTATTGAAATTCGACGCTACAGCGATTTCTTGCCATCGCACAAGTTACGTAATAATCCCACGGTTCCCTTAGAAGAGGAAATGAAAGTCAAAATTTATAATCACGAACGAAGTTGCGGGTAAATCTTGTATTCTATGAGAACATATAATAGTCAGTAATCATATGAAATCCCTATAAAACCTGCGTTCTGACGTGGAGATCGAAGCGGTTCACTCATGAATACATATCGCTCCGAACGCGATGTTACATAGGTATAATAATAACCCGTGATTGTCTCTACGATATTATATTACTGTTCGGTTCATATCGTTACATTTTGTTACATTATTATTGATTTTAGTTTAATGTGAAAGAACAAAAGTTGAAAGACAAATAAATAGATACATTAACACTTTAAAATATGCGTATATTAAAAGAGAATGACCATTCTGGTACATTGTGTATTAGTAAGCAATTACACATATCTTACAATTAGGAAATATTAGAGTCGAGATCGCCCAGTAAACAGAACACGTTATTTGGTACCTCGGACAAATGGTTGCGAGATGAAATTTGTGTTGACATAGCTAGCATTTCAAGCATTAAATTTTTCTTTAAATGAATTTCATGCTTAGTGGAGAAAAATGTCATAAGAAAACCTGAATGTTTCGAAATCCTTCAAGTCTTAAGATTAAGTCAAGAATATTTTTGAATAGGACTTTTTATGTCTTATATTAGCTCATAAACGCAATAATAGATCATTATTAGTACGAAATAATTAACATAAACACCCAATTTATTGATTAAATATGTTTTAAACAAATATAAATTTGTTATAAAATGTTGAACTAAATCTCATAACATATAACGTAACAGACGCAACACAGCTTAGAACGAGCGTTGTGGACTCCGAACTACCTTCAACAGAGCCATCATCATCAAAATGGCCATTCGCCAACGAAACAGCTCGATCGTGCTATAAATCGGCCCAGAGTAAGCAATAAGTAAACTGTATCGCCTCGTTCACTTGTTACCGATGTTACAACGATAATACAACGATAATACCGCGATACGTATGCGCCGAGCGCGAACCTTTATTATTATTTCCACATATTGACTTTGCGTTGTCTATCTGGGGGTGTTGGGGGCGATGGGGGCGGGGTGGGGATGGGGGGAAGATGTAGTCGCGCTAGACACATGTAGCGGTCGAAATCGATAGGATAATGCGTTTACGATTGGCTCGTCCTTTGCAGTGTCGGTCGTCTGGATTAGATGTTGCGAATACGGATATGAGTATAATATTTTGTTATTAGTTGATATAATATTAACGTGTTATTAAATATCAATGCCTTATTTAAAAATAAATCTTTGTGCAATAAAAAACATGGCTTATAACACTCTTTTAGATTTTACTTTTTTGATTTACATTCGAAAAGCTACTTCGAAGATTTCAATTCGATTGTATATTATCTTTTCGTGTTTATATTACCTCATATCTAAGCTATAATATGTATTAGTGCTTTTTAATATAAGGGTATCTATCTTAAGATTAAGGCGACCGGTTTTTTGATTATGAATGAGAGGGATTGTTTCATAAATATTTTAAGGTGTTTGGTTCGTTCGTTCAGAGTTTACAGACACCGTAATACTTAGTAGGTATACTCTCTAAACATGAATCAGTGGAATTTCACTAATAAGTGACTATTCACTTTTTATAAATGTGAGAATCGTGCCACGCAGATTTAGTAACTATTCAATGTTCAGTTTTTGTTTTTTACAAATACCTGCGTTAATACCAGCAATGGCTCCTAAGAAGTGTTTTAGTTGTAATAAAAATATAACACAAAGATCTCCAGGTCTAGAATGCAGTAGATGCAATAGGTCCGTTCATGCATCAACTATCTGTTCTAAATTAACCAGCAAACAACTAGCTGCCCTAAGGAATTCTGAAAGTCTCGAATGGAGCTGTGAGGACTGCCTCAACAACGTTTCCAGGCGATCATCTCTATTTGTTCCAAATGAAGACAGCTCTGATGACGAAGACCGCGTTTCTGGTATCAATCAAAGCAAATTAATTGAAAGCATCACGCGAGAGACGCAAAAGATAATAAGAACAGAGCTGGGTGAACTAACAAAGGCCGTGGATCATATGAGTGGACAAATAGCTGATTTAGAAGACATTGTTAAAAAGCAAGACGTCACGATAAAAAACCTTATAAATAGAAATACGGAATTAATTAATAAGAACAAAAACCTAGAACTTCGCGTACTAGCTGTGGAACAACATGTTAATGAATTGGAACAAAAAATGCTGTCCTGCACAATGGAAGTAGCTGGAATCCCAGAAACTCCTACCATAAATCTCAATCAAATTTTGGCAAAAATCGCAGAGAATCTGGATGTCAATATCGAGGACGTTGTGAGCACGCGCCGAATGCCAAAACCCAAGGACAGGCCACACCCGGGACATATACTGGTAGAAGTCAAATCAAATTCTGTGCGTAATCAGTGGTTGAACGCAGCGAAAATTAATGAATTAACGGTAGGTAACATCTTTACTCAGCCAGTACTCACTGAACAAAATAAAAGTCGTATATATATACGTGAAGCTCTGACACATCACACCAAGACCCTACTATACAATGCTCAACAAAAACTCAAGCCTTCATATAAGTTCGTGTGGTGCAAGTCGGGAGTCATATATGCGAAGAAGAACGAAGATAAGAGTCGTCCTCACATAGTGCGTTCCATGTCTGATATTGATACATTAGTCACTATACAACAAAAATTGTAAAAAAAAGGGTAAAAAATAATAATAATAATAATACACCTTGTAAATTATCTTCGTTAAAATGGCTATTGATATAATTGATGATTACTTGCATACACATGAAATATTTGACTGCCCTTCAGTTAACTCTTTTATAAAGCACGTACCCTATAATATTCAAAATATTGAGTTATTCTGTATCCACATAAATATCCGATCAATAATTAAAAACTTCAACAAACTTCTCATTGTGATAGAATCCTCGAATATTCCTATAGACGTCATTGTTCTGACAGAGGTGAATATTGGCGATGATATTAGTGCCTTATATAGTATACCGGGTTATAGAATGCACACTAAGTTGCGCTCTAAACAAAAAGGAGGTGGTATAATTATTTACGTTAAGAATTATCTTAAGTTTACTCCCGTAATTGTAAAAACAATGCACTTTGAGACGATCCAAGGTACACTCAAAACCGCGAACAATAACACCGTAACTTTGTGTGCATTCTATAGACCTCCTTCTTCTAGCAAAACTGGATTTATTTCAGAACTCTCGCAGTTGATAAATGAACATGTAGTCTATAATTCAATCATACTCGGAGATGCCAACATCGACCTCAAGGCAAACACTACTATAAAGAATAAATATATCGACATGCTCTCTGGGCACGGATTCATGGCTGGTATAACAGATTACACTCGCATAGAATTAAGACTTGGTAAAATAACTAAATCATGTATTGATCACGTGTTTACTCGATTAACCACTATGAATCCGTGCACAGCGGCGGTCGATACGGTTCTGGCAGATCATCGCATTGTTTTGATAGTGTGCGAGGGAATTCGCTCGTTGCGCATACAGAATGATGTTGAAAGCTCTAAAATAAAATTTTATAATAGAAAAATTCTAAGTGAGGAGTTAAATAACATTGATTGGGAAAAAACAATGAATATGTCGTGTCCACATAAAATATATAAATTTATTCAATCAGCTTATGAATCTGCGTACTATAAATCACTACAATATAAAAACCAACATGCAAAAAAGAATATTAAGCAACCATGGATTAAAATATTTATGTTAAAATTAGCAGATCAAAGAGATAACATATACAATAAATGGAGAAAAGATCCCACAGATAACATACTTCGATTAAAATATAATACAATACGTAATAAACTACATAAAATTTTAGAAAATAGCAAAAGTAATTACTATCGAAATAAAATTAATGAAAATATCAGAAACCCTCGTATTCTATGGCAAATAATTAATAAAATATGTGGTAGGGTGACGAAATCAATTGATGACATAATTTTAAAAGCTTTCGACACAAATAACCAAAATTACAATGAAATTGCCAACAAATTCGCTTTAGCATTTAAGGATGCTGTTAAAAATGTTTTACCAACGTGTTCAACCAAGCTTTTGAATAAGAACGAGTACAGTAAACCAACCGATGTAACTTTTTATCTAAAACCAGCAGAGGCAAAAAACATTGAAAAAATAATTAAAAACCTTAAATATAAAAAAGCACCCGGTAACGATGGAATTCAAGTTATAGATATTCAATTAGTTGCCAAAAAAATATCAGTAAGTATCGCCCAATTAATTAATACTAGTATTAAATCAGGATCTTATCCAAATAACCTTAAACAAAGCTGTGTACGTCCTGTTCACAAAAAGGGTAAACAAGACGACATTAGTAACTATCGTCCTATCTCTCTCTTACCGTCTCTTGATAAAATAATTGAAAAATACATCAGCGCTCAAATCTATACCTTTTACGGTGACCATAAAATAATTAGTAAAAATCAATACGGTTTTCAGCCAGCAAAAAGTACCACGTCCCTTTTATCTAGGTTTGCGGATGAAGTAAATGGACATCTAGATAGAAGAAGACACGTTCTAGCTCTTTTTATAGATTTTTCTAGGGCATTTGACACCCTTAACCATAGCACCCTAATAGAAAAGCTGAGTAATACAGGTATTAGAGGCCCCGTATTAAAATGGTGCAATGATTACCTAAGAAACAGATCCTATTTTGTTAAAATAGGAAATGTAACCAGTGATATAATATCTGTTTCTGAAGGCACAGCGCAAGGATCGGTGCTCGGCCCACTGCATTTCATAGCGTACGTAAATGACGTAAATAATATATTTAAATTTTGTTCATCGTATCAGTACGCTGATGACACTTGCCTCTTAATAGCAGATTCAAATGTAAACAAAGCTTTGGGAAAAATGCAGCAAGACTTTGATTTGCTAAACAAGTGGTGTCATGACAACGGGCTTGTGATTAACGCCTCCAAGACAAAACTCGTTCATATACGCTCACCATACTCTAACACGTTCTTTGAAACAAATAATAGATTAAAGGCCCATAATCACAATTGTTTGCATTTAAATATCCACCAATGCAAGTGCCCTGTCATAGAAACTGTTGAAAAGCATACTTATCTGGGATTGGTGGTGGACTGTTACTTTAATTGGAAACCTCATATAAGTAATGTATGTGACAAACTCAGAGCATTCTTGGCTAATATGGTTATTATTAGGAAGAGAACGCCATTCAAAATTCTACTTATGCTTTACAATGCTCTGGCTGATTCAATCATAAGCTATGGTATCACGACTTATGGTAGAACTTTTAAAACCTATCTTAACACTATACGCAGTTTACAAATTAGAATCCTAAAAAATATCGTAACTCCTAAAATAAAAGAACAATATAAAAATGATGACAATAAACTTTTTAAACATTGCAATGTGTTACCGGTAGAATATAAATTTCAGTATAACTTATTAAAAGAAAACTTTTTTAATAGGGACATACAGCATAAAATCCACCATAAAATTAATACACGACAAATAACAAAACAAAAACTAATAACAATTACTGCAACAAATAACGTATATGGTAAAAGGACCACGGAATATTTGACTCCTCGCTTATTAAATGAATTGGATGTGTCCTTTAAGAACAAAATCACAATTAAAAATATTAGAAATGAATTAAAATCGTATTATCTGAACATCCTGTAATTGTTTGCAATGAACCGGTTTATGTCGGTATATTATTTTATATACATATATTGTCGGTATATTATTATGTCTCGATCGCATTCCCTACGGATGTATTTACTTCATTCGTGTTATATAAAATTTTAAATTTACCTTGTTCTGTAGAATTACCCACATTATTGTTAATTAACTGAATGAACTGTATTCACACTCCGGACAAATCTCCGCGATTTTTGGAGTGTATTATGGTAATTTTATGTAAAATAAGTTTAAATAAATTAAAAAAAAAAAAAAAAAAAAAAAAATGTATGAATAGGTATGTGAATTTCAGAGTCCACTGATTGGATCATTGAATATGTGTTGAGTATGCACTAACTTGCTATTGAAATTCACTGATATGAAGTTTATATAGCTTCACTAACGTAATTAATGAAAATTTCAATGATTCATGTTAATGATGTCCCGAAATATAATGAAACCTTTGTACTGGTGGCTCATCTTAAGCTGACGTGGATGCTTATATTACAGCTTTAATAAAAGGGATAGCAGTTGCAAACTGCAGGATCAACTAGTGCTTATAAAATGAATTTCGTATTAGGAGGTTTAATGTGGTTTTGATGTGAAACATCTATAGCCGCACGTAAAACCGATTTCTGGCGTGGCGACGCAAGTCACTGATTAAACGAATTAATTAGTCACGATTTGAAATAAATTCGTAAATTTTTGTAATTAATGAAAATAAATGTTTATTTAATAAATATCATTATGACATATTTAGTTCCTATCACAATATGTTCTTTTCTGCATATTACTTTTACAAAATAATGTCGATGTTTCACATCTGCCAGGCGTCCCGTGACGGCTCACATTTTTTATTATTTAAAAGGTTTTTCTAAAGTTTTAAATGCACGGAATGCAGTCGCCGTTACTTATTAAAAGAAAAATTATTTAAAAAAAGTAGCTAGTGAGTCACACACGTGATCCGACATCGTCCAACGCACGCTCTGAAGATATCAATCAAGAGAAATTCCAATTACAACATCAATCAGAACCGGAGCGTTACGAAGAATCAATTAAAACGACATATCACTGAACATTCGACCAAATTAACTGGCGACGGACAATGGACGAAAATTAGGGTTCCGTGGGCAACATGGAATGTCTATCAGTTCACGACTTATTAAAGAGAAGATTATTGGAGCTGTCATCTTATAAGTACGATTACCGCCCACTCGTAGTGTAGTTGAGTGGTTATGGTGAAAAGAGTGACTGTTGAGTTTCTTGCTGATTCCTCTCGCATGAAGTTACATTTTGAATACGGGAAATAGCTCTACATTAACTATATTACATTGTTGTACGATAATGAGTGAAAAGTGCTTTTAAAGCTTTCTTGAATAAAGTAAATTTCAATTTAGTTCATTTGGAGAATTAAGATCCGATTCTTTTCGTTCTCAGAATAAGAGGTCTAGGTATGCCCAGTTTAGAGACGTTTACAGACAGGACGTTTACAGACTATAAACTTCGTTAGGTATAATATACGAGTACATGTCAAACACGCCAACAAGGTGAAAATAAAATCATTAATTATTTTTTTATACCTTCCTACTGTAAGTTTACATTTATACCATAGGAACATGGTGTAAGGTACCAATCATTAAATTTGATAACATTTTTTCAATTCAGAAATCCGCTTGCAAGTTTTTAAGCCTTAAATTTTAATGTTTTTATGACTGAAATGACTAATTTTCAGCATTGCTTGGTTTAAAAAGGGTGTATAATATCAAATTGATAGAAAAATATCACTATCTTAAATTATTTATAGTATGTTGTTGTTAGTTGTAACAGTGATTTAACATATTATATAGGTACATTTATCCCACCTTCTTAGTCCTGATATTATGACTGGTACCTACAGAATCCTACGATACGCGTGTCCCGACACACACTCGCCCAATTTTATATCTTTTACCATCTGTCTAATATATCACTCCATCGACAGCGTCTCTTTGACGAATGAAATCCACCGCCGGAGAAATTAAACAAAACCGATAATTATCTAAGGAGAGACGAACGTAAATTAATCTTTATTATAATTGCCATGAGTTTAAATCCGTTTAGAAATTAATTATTAACTTGCTACGATTTAATATCGCGCCTCATAACTACGAATCGGTGTACCGTTACTAATTTTATAACGACATAAGTACAATTACGATTCAAACGATTATGAGTTCTAATAGTATCTTATATAGTTGATATTTGTTTGATTGGTGGTATGATTTATGATTGTTTTAGTGGTGTGTCGATTGATGTCATAATAGGCGTGTTGCAGACGGTGAACGGTAGCGACGGTAGCGGTCGGCGATCACATTAATGTCATTAGCGACTAATGACGGCTTAGAGACCGTGAGATCGATCTCAGGAGACTCGGCCGACTTTTATATCGTATATTTCGTGTATTGATAGAGACTAGACAACCACTACGGTTTCACTCGCGTTTATATTTACACCTTATTTACAAATTAAGCTTCAACCTTCAGTTTTAAGCTTGAACTTTGCCCAGCAGTAGAGCGACTGCTATTACGTCATTCGTGTTATATCTACTTATATTTTAATGATATACAGTAAAAAGGCTTTTAAACTCAAGATTAATTTTGAAAATCGGACTAGTAAATAGCAATCAAGCATACAGACAACAAAAATAAATTCTCCTTTAAAATAAAATCAGTACCTATCTATAGATATTAATTTCGTTAATCCAGCGAAGTTACTCGCGATTAAGGAGATAGTTATATTATCTTTTAATTAATTTACCTTTTCCTTATCTTCAAAAATATTTAAATTGCAATCACAAAAATTATAATAATATTCCAGTTAGGAAATGATAAAAAAGGTTTTTAATACTAGAAATATGTTTAACGTACACACGGTTGTATGTTTCTATGCTGTGTTTTATGTAACGGCCGACTGATTAACATATACATAATAATAATAATAAATATTTTTTATTGTACACCAAAAAAAAATACAATATTAAATATTACTTAGCTTGATTAGACTTAGCTTTGTAAAATAGTTTGTTTTAATATACATATATCTAGATGTAATATATTATGTATTATTTATATGTATAATTATTAAAAAATTGCATCAGTCTATTCTAAGCCAAAAGGGCACGGTTCTGTTACAAGTAGCAAGTAGAAATTAGATACACATTAGGTAGGACGGTAGATGTGCAGCTGGAATTATGTAAAGTACATAATACGAATTTTTATTATAATTGCATTCTACTTCCAAACTATTAACAACCTAGGAATTAATGAACCCAGTTTAGTTTTAAAGATAAAAACGGGAACAGACCACGATGTTTTTAAGAAAGGAACAGTAATAAGTTATATAAAAATAATAATAAAACTATATTTAATTCCTTACAAATTAGAATATAAAACATAACACATGCAGATTAAATTAATTAGTAACAATTGGATTTATTGAAAATATGGGTTAAATTTAATTATTGAACAATTTAATTATTATTATTGTATGGACCCCCTTCGGGTAAAAGCCTCCTTCAAGGAATTCCACTTATCTCTATCTTTAGCAATTACTATCCATTTTTAACCTGCCACAGTCACTATCTCATAATAAATTATATACTTCACTTAATTTCCAAACTAAATAAATTACTAAAGTATTCACCCCTAACGACCCCAGAAAGATTGAATTCTGTGTCGGTCCAGAACCACACAAAACACAATCAAAAATACCCAGATAACATATCGGACAATCATCTTTATGGCCTATATATCCATTTTTCATGTGCCTTAAAAATGTATCATAATAACACAGGCTAACAAAAAAAGTATCTAGGGCTATGTACTTCGATGCGCTAAATCTTAATTTGAGTTTTAGTCAATACACCTCCAAAATTTTAATTTAATTGCAACAATACCACTAAAAATGGCTAAAAATCGCGAGAAAATGCAATTATACGAACGAAAAAGTTTTTTTTTTTCATGGTAAATCAATTATGTTTCTTATGTATTTCGATGCGCTGAATCCTAATAATAATTAGGTTGACTCGTCAGCCCTCTAGGTAGGTCTGGTCAAAGGTACAGAGCACTTTCTTTTTTTGTGGGTCTGTGTTATTAATCTTTATACGTACGGACATAACATTAATTTTTATACATTATAAATATATTAGCCTATATAATAAAATTTATCAAAAGATCTTATAGTTAATTAAGTCCGGATCAAGTAGCGAAAGTCACCATACCATGACGTGAGCGTCCAATGTGTGTGTGTGTGTGTGTAGATATAAAGCTTAATGTACTCAACCTTCTGTGTTACCACAAAACTCGTAACCTAATTGATATTATTACGAAATTATTAACTGTTTATTGATGTTTTACATTTGTAGATAAGATAATATACAAGAATTATAAAAAAAAAATTTAGTCAATTGTTACTTAGATCAATAAAGATTTTTTTCTCTACTATAAAAATAAAATTAAAATTACATTTACAAAAATAACATTTAATTCATGGATTAATATTAAAAAAAACATAATAATACCAAAAAAAAAATGAACATCAATAATTGTCATTCACTACAAGCTTTAAATGTTTTTGAAGTAGAGTGAATAAATAAATATAGAGAGTCTGTGAACTAATAGTTGGAATTGAAAAAAGAAATAAAATAAAACCAATACATATCATATAAGAAATAAGTAGGTAGGTATTTATATTACAAGTTATTTGGTACTAGCTGCTGCCCGCGACGTCGACTGCGTGAACGCTATTAGATTACACGTTGTTATAAAATGCGTGAAGAAATAAAAATTCACTGCTCGTTCCCCGTAGGTGATAGCGTGATAATATGTAGCTTATATGTTGACCCAACTTCTTAATAATATTCGGGCCAAATTTGAAGTAAATCTATATAGTACTTTTTGAGTTTATCCCGGACATACATACAGACAAACAGACAAAAATTCTAAAAACTATATTTTTGGCTTCGGTATTGATTGTAGATCACACCCCAAGTATTCTTTTAAAAAAATATTCAATGTACAGTTTTGACTTTCCTACCATTTTATTATATGTATAGATTTAAATACTATGAACCTGTTCTAAACGGTGTTATTATTATGAACGATATTAGCATTTTTCGTACCTATATGTAAAAACAAAGTCGATTCTTGGAAGCCAAAGTTTTATTAACAAAAATACT
Organism: Euphydryas editha; assembly: GCA_036937285.1. NCBI lineage: Eukaryota > Metazoa > Arthropoda > Insecta > Lepidoptera > Nymphalidae > Euphydryas > Euphydryas editha. Next base: position 561,291 of record JAUPFZ010000022.1, on the reverse strand, counting down.
ATTAACTAAATGAAAATATTTCTCATTATTATAGTATTATAATAAGTATAATATTATCTATTTTAATCTACTTCAATAAAAAAATAAGTGAAAGTCACCACTTTAATATTTTATAAAACAATCTTTTCCTTATTATAATATACTATGAATAAATCCATAGTATTAAGAGATAATAAACTAAAATATTAAATTATAAAGCGCACGGTTCATTGGGCGAAAGTTGTCTAAAGGCTGTAACGTCGAACGAAAGTGCGGGATTAACGGCGCGGTTGCGTTATTACAACATTAATTATAATATTAATTATTAGCTAAATCGGGCCCTTAAGGGACGGCCCCAGTAGCGATAACATCGTCAATGATTTAAATATATATATATTTTGACCTTATTTTATGTTATATAATTATGTGTTATATATGTGTTTCTGCTTAATCTTACAGCAATAATACAGCAAATGCGTTACAGACTTCAGATATGAAGAGGAAAAGAAAGTGGCTGTGTCATCAACTAAATATTCTCTTTGGCAAATAGTTTGAATTTTCATAGCCACCATTTTTCTTGTAATTATTCGGATCTCTTAGATCTTTAGATAGATTAGATCGTTATCATATATCTTTCTAATATCTTAAGCACATTATAATCATCGCCTCCCAAAGAATATCCTTACTTCCTTACTTAATATATATATATTAATATTATAAATGGGAAAGTGAGTTTGTATGTTTGTTCCGCTTTCACGCCGTAACTACTGAACCGATTGCTTTGAAATTTTGCAGACGTAAAGTTAGAAGTGGATTAAATAATAGGGTACTTTTTATCCCGAAAAAGTTTGATTTTCCCGAGGGAAAACAAAAATATTGTTAGTTCGGAGATAGATAGCGCTGTGTGTAGTTTAAAACAAAGTTATGTTTTGCATACGAATATACACAATGTAAACTTAGAAGGTAAATGATATGATAATTAATCCCCGAAAATGAGGAATTTGGTTTATCTTCTAAACTGGTTTTTTACATCTACTAATCCTGTGTACTTAGTAATTTTCTTTGCAAAAACTTCTGTTATTATTTACCTACCCTTTATCCTGGTATAATACTGTTCCAAAGGGTTTACAAAAGTGAAGAAATTTCAAAAAAGTAGGTTATTACGTGCAAATATGACAAATATACTGAAATAAGTATAAAGTATTAGCAGTTACGCTATTTAGTTCTTAAGGTATGCGATAGATGACTCTTGGATACAAAGGGGGACTCCAGCAGATGAAATAAAAGCTTGCCTAAAATCGTCTAAGTTATGGGACCATGTCATAAAATTCCAATTGACAACAAACATGCGAGTAAGATTATTTAACGACTTTCACTCAGGTCATTACGCGGAAACATTGTTAAAAATCGGTGATGGGAGAATGACAGTAGATGCAGAGGGAATGATAACTTTAACGGAAGATTTTTGTAATGTTGTGGGCAGCGAATCAGAGTTGGTAGCCAAAGTTTATACTGACTTACACAATAATATACATGATGACCAATGGCTCTGCGAACGCGCAATATTAGCACCAAAAAACGAAACGGTCACTAAAATAAATGAAAATATTTTGGATGAAGTTATGGGAGAAACTACTGAATATTTATCTGTAGACACGGTGATAGACTCAGAAAATAGTACCTCATATCCTGTAGAGTTCTTAAATTCTTTGGAATTATCTGGGGTGCCATCACATAAATTAAAATTAAAAGTAGGGGTTCCGGTGATGCTCATGCGTAATCTCGATGCCCCTAGACTGTGCAATGGTACCAGGCTGCGTGTCACTCACCTTGGGCGGAATATTATTACCGCCACTATTTTAACTGGCGCTGCAAAGAGTGAAAGTGTACTCATTCCTCGGATTCCGATTATTCCAACAGACCTCCCATTTCAGTTTAAAAGACTTCAATTTCCTATAAGGGTTTCATTTGCTATGACCATTAATAAAGCACAAGGTCAAATTCTAAGGGTTGCTGGAGTACACTTAGAAAAAAAAATGTTTTTGCTCCCCAACGTAAAACATATAATATAGTTTACCACGCAGTTTTGGTTTAAAAACTCTAAACTCTATATATACGGGAAAACTAAGAAGCGCGATTTAACCGAATTCATAACCGAATTCCACGCGGGCGAAGCCGCGGGTAAAAGCTAGTACACTATATTTTTGTATATATCTTCACTGTAAATATACAACCGCTCTGATGTAGTGGTGCGAATAGTCCCTCACCACCGGCGGTCGCGGATTCGATTCCCGCTCGGGGTATTAGTACAAATATTTGCCTATTTGTATTAGTACAAATATTTGCCTAGATTATTTTGGGTGACCCCACCGTGCCTCGGAGAGCACGTAAAGCTATCGATCCAGGTTGTTATCACAGACATATGATAGCGATAGTTACTCATTGGTAGGGTAAAATATCCGTCAACCTACAATGCAGCAACGTGGTGTATTAGGTCCCAACTCTTCTCCAATATAGAGAGTAGGCCTTTGCCCAGTACTATTAATTTGAAGGTTGATTCAGTTTAGTGTTAGTCGATATGTAAATAGTTTGAATGAATAATTCGTTGGTCTTTGTCTTCATTTTGTTGTTAATTCTTAAAAGTCATTCTCTAATAGCTTCTCTCTGTGATAAAAATTTATTTATATATATGTCATTAACAAACTCCAAAAAAGAAACCTCATTACTTCGCTAATAAAACTAATTTAAAAATACACGTTTACTTTCAACCAATGGTATAAAAATAAACCTTCAATATTCACTAAATTTTCTTATTCTCAGAACTTAGGAATTGGTCTTAAGCAAATATCTCCTTTTCTTACTAAAAACCATCAAATTATAAAACTGTCTTGACATTTAAGAGTTGACTCATAAATTTTGCTAAAAATCTGTCGTAAGAACAAAACAAACTTACATAGATTGACATTCCTATAACAGTAATACCTACCAGTACTTAATCTTTGTTATTATTTCGTGCTATGTAAAAGTCCAAACATTTTGCTATTGTTAAAATTAAATAACTTTAAAATCACGTCGATAATATTAAAGTATCATAATAGGAAAGTGTGAACTTTTTAAATATCATACCTCCAATAAATAATCTTAAGGATCGAGTGCAGGTACTAAGCCGCGCAAGACCTGACCTAGAGCAATAAATTAAGAATAAGGCGGCGTCGAGCCGAGCCGCTCTGATATTACTGAGATTTATCGAAATCCATTTTGAATTGAAAAGTAATATTTGAAATAAAATCGTATCGTTTTCAATTTATTCGTTTAGCATCTCAGCAGGTCTCATCGATCAGCGGTAATTGCTTTTGCGGACGGTACTTTAAAGTCGAACATAAGCTCGAAAGACGCGAGCGACATCTGTCGACGTAATTGAGGGATTAGGCAGATAATTGAAACTGTGCGAGCGGGAGAGATCGATTTGAACGACACGGGAGGGAGGGAGAGAAATGATATCCTCAGCTCCGACGTCTAACAGAACGGTTAACAACGTGTCTTCTTGTATATTGTATTATCTTACGTTTTATGCCCTATTAATCTTGCTCGGGCGAGAATGTTCCCGCGTCAAGCGACATACGACTCTACATCGTTGTTATTAGTGTGCATTTTTGTCTGTCACGTGGTGACTGTATGGGGTGTTCGGTTGTTTTCAGTGCAATAAATAATTGTTTGCGTAAAACTAGAGTGCCGTCGTTTAGTCGGCTGTCAGAGGAATCTCTTTATTCGAAGGCCGGTAATCTTGGATAACAAGCGACGTGGAGATGAGACAATAAACACGTGTAAACTTTGAATTTAAAACTTTCAAAATAATCTGACAGTTCTGACAACGTAATACGATTAGACAAATTTTCGTTATAATTGGTTTTTTGAACGAAAGATGAAATGTTTTGCGGACAGTTTGTCAAAACTTTGCCAAACCCTCATTAACGAAGCGAAGCGTTTACAAATTAAATTTAGATTTAATACAACCGATTTGTTGTCGAATTGAATAAATTATTATTTATTAGGATTTGTTTTATAAAACAAATAAAAACAGTTCAGTATAAGTTTTTTTGGGTATTTATTGCTAATTTCAATCTTTTTTAAATTGGATAAGAGGAAAGATTTCTTTATTATTTATAAATTCTGTAACCACTTCATGATTAAACGTCGGGTTGGCGCAGTGGTCACACTAAATTCTTATTGCTCTAGTGGTTATGGCCTTGACTCTCGTCGTTCATGATTGAGGTTTGTTTATGACTTTAGGTCATACAGTTTGTCGTGGCGTGGACGTTATTGTGCTGGGTTTCCGAACCCCCAACACAGAATTTTCATTTTACTACTATATCCTACTTCATAATTATATATAAAATCACACTTCAATAATTAATTTTTTGGTATTTGTATATTTTTACCGGAAAACTGTTCTGGTGTAGTGGTGCGTATAGTCGCCTTATCACCAGCGGTCGTTGTTCGTTTCCCGCTCGGGGCAGATATTTTTATCGCTCTCGGTTGTTATCAAATATTTAATACCGACCGTTACTCATATTTTTTTTATAGTATAAGGGGCAAACGAGCAGTCTGAACCTTTTGGTGACTACCGATGCCCATGAACATCCGCACAAGAGGATGCAAACGCGACAGCATAGCTGTCACTTTACGCCGGTATCATGTGAGCTAGAGGCGCCACCCCGGCCGTGCCGGCCCAATACGGCTGCAAAGCAGCATGGCACCACCTATTACAATAGTAGAGAAAATATTCGGCAGCCCGCAGTGAAGCAGCCTGGTGTATTAAGCTCTAACCCGTCTTCTATATGGAGGATAGACCTTCGCCCAGCAGTGGGTTGTTTACAGGTTGATACAGTAGCTACCTATATTTTAAAAAATAATAAAATTTTATTCATCTAATATCGAGTCAATCGACATAAAGCCCGACATTAGCGACGAAATTACGTATTAAAATCACTTTCGTCAAAATCATAAAACCCATCCATACAAAATGAGATTAGCTCTGTCCCACGCATCAAATAGAAGCCTAGAACAATTTAACGGTCAATTTAATTTTAATCGATTCGACAGTATCGATTTTAAGTCGTTTATAAATCGATTTAATATTAAAGCAGGAAGTGTCACTCGCCGCTGACAGAGTTAATTAAAAATTATGATAAGTCTTGTAAGGTGTTGTGGATTATGTTGATGTGTAAGTTGTTTTCAACGCCATTGATTGCTTCCTAATCGCAATCGAACAATTTAATACGCGGATTGAACAACTTTGATAATTATTTTAGATAACACTTATATACTTTTAATTTAGTTTCAAAAAAATGTGCCAACGGAATACATTTTTCGTTCGTCTCATTCTTAATATGACAAATTTAATGTTACATTTTCTTAAAAATGTTGAAAAATATTTAGTAATCGGTGCAATATTAAATAGTTTAAAACTTACATTAATCCATTCTTTAATATTATAATAATTGCTCAAAATTACTTTTCGTTCTCTTTTTTTAAATTATTATTATAAAACGACAAATATATAAATAATAATCTAAGAAATTAAATGAATATTGATCCAAAAATTTGTAAAGAAGAGAAATATATTTAAAACAGCTAGCTACCGCCAAAAATATATACAATGAAATAAAAAAGGAGTTATATTTCGAAATAAAATTGGATACAAATTTTATCAACAAATTACCTACGCTCGCACATTTCTCAAGATTATATAGTCTGTGCTAAACCACATAATCATTCAATTCGTTCGTTCATTCAGAGCGCCGTCCTCGCGAGGGCGGGAACGCGACGCCATAAAAATGCAAATGGCGGTGTCGACTAGGGATTTCGTTGTTGTATCAATCACACTCCTCTTCTCCGCTCCTTATTATTGCGGGATTTGTTCCCGGATTCCCCGTTTATTGTTTTCGACTACGAATATCCTTGGACTTGTGGGGATTTGTTTCTTTTTTTCTGAATGACAAGTTTTATTAAATGTAAATTGTATCAGATTGTTATTTTATCTGTGCGATTATATTACATTCGTGCGTTTAAGTTTTGCGATAATTTTAACATAACTTTAATGAAATATTAAAAATAAATATACTTATGTACGAAAAACTTAAATTCTTAAAAACTTTACTTTTCAAAAATACCACAAAGTTTTTATATGTCTCTATAAGCCCAACTATAGATAAGCTTCAACTGTACTAATATAATCTGTGGCATATAGTAATCGATCAAACAACGATTAGTAAAGCATATTTTCCTACAAAAAGCCATCTGTCACACGACAAACAGACCCAGAGCTGGCCATTGTAATGGTAATGCGACCACAGTTGTTGTTAATAACGCCCGCCGCATCAGACACGCCTACGCACATGCGACTTTTTTTTTTATTAATGTGTTAAAATCGGGAAATATATTTTTAATATGATTTGAAAAGTACAAAGTAATTGTTCTATAGGATTATGGTTCACGGTTTGGTTTTAAAGGATTTATTATTTGTAAATGCGTGATTATTGTTAAGCCTTCGAATGTGTTTGATACTTACACATATTTTTTGTTTTCTATTACAATTTCAAGCTATATGTTTGTGGCAAAAAATTGTATATTAAACATCTAATAAAAGTGTTATGAAAAACCTACTGTTTTGTGTTTGACAATAGGTACTCTAGTCACGTTTTGAAAACAGCATTGATTGTAACTTGTAATATGTACTAGAATTAATTTTATATTGCTTTAATACATTTTATATACCTACTGCTTGTGTTATAGTTTTCTATATAATGGTAACACACACTTAGATACACTGTTGACTGACTGTGTGTGTGTGTATGTATATAATAGTATATGTTTAAGTGGTGAGTGAGTGACGTTACTTCTATGCTGAATCTGCAATCCGATTCGGTAGTTCGCTACCTAATAACTTTGAAATGCTTTATATACTCTAAATTAAAGATTCAAATGCACTTTTATAGCCATGACTATTTGTATTAAGTACTTTTAATTTTAAACTAGCTTCACCCCTGATTTCATTAGTGATTATATATTTTGACTTCCATCTCCCAGGAGAACCGGACTGAATAAAAGTATCTAGTCTCCTAACTCGTAGTATGAACTCAAATAATTCCCAATTTCATTCAAATTCATTCAGTAGTTGAGACGTGATGCGCGGCCAAGATATAGACAGCTGTAGCTCCAGCTGTAACCTGTAAACAACTCACTGCTGAGCGAAGGCCTCTTCTCCATATAGAAGAAGGGTTGGAGCTTAATCCACCACGCTGTTCCACTGCGGGTTGGCGGATAATTTCTCTACCATGAGTAATGATCGTTATCATGTGTCTATGATAACAATCGGGACCGATGGTTTTACGTTTACTCCGAGGGATGGTGGGAGACCCACAAGGACAAACACCCAGACCAGAAACAAATATTTGTATAAATACAAATATCTGTCCTGAGCGTGAATCGATCCCGCGACCGCAGTTTGAGGCGACTACTCGCACCACTCCACCAGAACGGTCGTCAGACAGACAGACAAAAATGAAAAAAAGAAATACAGTATCAGTTATCGAGTGACGTAAATATACTTTCAAAATATCCTCATTTTAGATAATTCGACCTGTTATAATTTATTATAAGTATAGATAAAACAAAAAAAAAAAAAAGCCTTATATAAAACATACATTTAAATTCAAACACGATACATATGTCAATTTGTGTTTGAAGTAAGCACATTACGAAGTCCACACGCTGAGGAACACAACGATCAATTACAACTCCGCCTACCCGCCCACCGCCACTCAATGTCGCGGCAAATTCTACTAAATATACCTCCAGTTAATATACCTATTCTTAAAAATTATTTAGAATCAATGTTTTTAAAATCTAGATGAAATATTTGTATATGTCCAGAGTTTTGTTTCTGATCCGGGTCTGTCTATAGTACATCCAAGAACACGGAAATTCATTTTTACAGATTATAATTATAGACATTGGACAGCGGTCGTTACTCTTGGTAAGTAAATTATCCAGGAACACGTCAACACGCAGTTGAGCCTTGAGCGCCGTTTAATAAGCGTGTTTCATTAAGTTTTTCCAAATTTTCTTCATTTGCTAAATACCTACTAATATATCGTAGGTACTGCGATGAACAAACCAACACGTTATTCAAACCGTTCGAGTTACGTATCGAGTATTGCTAGATTAACCCACGGAATCTGATTTTCATAAGTAATAATAATGAAATTTAAAAATAATTGTTTTTAACCGTAATTTTTATTTATTTATCTATTACTAAAAGATTTTCAGGCTTCCTGTTTTTGCCAGGTTTTATTCTATTAATATTATTTACTTATATTAAAAGATATGTAATTGTATTGTATTTGCAGTTTTTAAAACTGTAAAATCTAGTTTTGTCATATTAAAGAAGCAAGTCACAAACCTAACTTTTGTAAACTGACAGTATAGTGATATTTAGAACTGTAACTTATGTTTGATTTTTAAGAACGATAAAAACGCAAGATCCGACTGTGTGAGTAATATTTCAAATATATTTCTGACAAATGTCTGCTCTATTTTTCACTCGCTTCAAATACCTCAATTAACTCGACATTCTCGCTACAAATTAAGGCGTCAGAGATTTATTCGTTACCATCGTTAACAAAAACATTGACTGATTTCGAAGTCATTATTATAAAAATACATTTGCAACCGAACCATTCACCATTCACTCATACTCCTACATTCGATTAATGACCGGCTATTAACGTTCGTTCTCGGCTGTCATCGACGCAATCGATTGATTGCTTCGCGTTCGCTGAGCGAATAGCAATCGTATTTTTAGTAAGTAAAGTCGATTTTGTATTGATATAGTGTTTATTACGGGGTGCATGAATCTGTCGGATAGATTTAGGCGTGAATTTAGGCACGTCAGTTAGTATTATGTGAATGACGTCGTATGTATCGGTTCGGATGATTGACATCTGCGCTGCTAATGTTGTGTCTTGGAGCGGCTGCTGAAACAATTGTGTATTCCAATCGAATGGTAGAAAATAGGTCATTCATTTAAACTGTAATACAGAATCATAATAATTTAGAGATATGTTATTAAATAAATAAATATGTTTAACGTGCACACATGGTCGTTTGTTCCTAAAGTAGACAGCTTAATGCCTTTGTTTTAGGTAACAGCCGACTGATATACTTTGTTTTTCTAATAAATATACGTATAAATAATAGATATATAAACAAATACATATTAAACGCAGACTCGACCCAGGAATCGAACCCACAATCCTGGAATAGAAAGCAGGATCACTGCCAACTACGCCAATGGGCCAGTCGATAAAAATCACAATTGTACGTATTGTACTGATAGTATTTACCTGTCAAATGGCAAATCTGAGTATATGAGTAAAATGAACCAGTTATTATTCACAAATTATCATACATCTATTAAAATAAAGTTCTTCTCTACTTAATAAATATATTATTTCCTTTTGAGCTCCGTTCATTAACATCACCTCACTCATATGAACGGATCACAAGTAAACCCGAATGGGTAATTTAGTTAAAACACAACCGGTAGTAAAACAACAGACAGCTGTATATATAAAAACGTTAATATCGAACCAGTTAAGCGCCATCGATCAAACGAAACGACTCAGATAGTAACGCATAGCAAATTACATATCGCTTAAGATAAAATTAAAAAGCACCATCAAACCGTTACACGATTAAGCATTCATAAAGTGTTTTGTGAAAACACATTAGTGTTGTATTACTGCGATCCATCATTATAATTTAATTCGCTCCCTATCTTCGATCTACACGATTTTAAACTGTCGTTTATCTCGTTGTGGGGGACGCTCTGAGATATGTGATATTGTTATTGTTTTGAAACCTAGTTTCGTATTCAGTAATAACATTCTTTCTGACGACCGTTCTGGTGTAGTGGTGCGAGTAGTAGTAGTAGTTCGATTCCCGCTCGGGAAAGATATTTGTATTTGTACAAATATTTATTTTCGGTCTGGGTGTGTCATTGTGGCTCTCCCCACCGTGCCTAGAAGAGCACGTAAAGCCGTCGGTCCCGGTTGTTATCATAGACACCTGATAACGATCATTACTCATGGTTGGGAAATTATCCGCCAACCCACAGTAAAGCAACATTGCGGATTAAGCTCCAACCCTTCTTAGAGGTCTTCGCTCAGCAGTGGGTGGTTTACAGGCTGATACAGTACAGTATTAACGATAGTCGAGATCGCGCAGTGCTGCATATAAAACTAATTCTTTGCTGAGGAATTGCTTCAATCTGGACAAATACTGTTGCTGACAACAATCTTTAATAATTTTTTTTTACTGAGGTTTTAATTTTTTTTTCAATTCAGCTCATATTTGGAGATTGTAAGGCGACATTGTTAAGTAATGTCATGAAGAAAATGTTGGGTTTACATACCTACATATTTCTGTCAATCCATAGCAGAGCAGCGTGGATTTACTTCCGGATTTTCATCTTGATAGGAAAAAAAAAGTGTTTACCCATGACATGACACTTATAGATGGTTACAGAATTTTATTTTTAATATTTTATTCATTTTCCTTAGCTTCCCGTCTTGAATATTTTTATTTGATATTGATATTTTATTGTACATATAAAGTGTCCGTAATGGGTTTTTTAAGAAATAGCTTTTTTTGTTAATTTCATCTAAAAATGTAAGTATCATTATTAAGGTTAATTAAATTAAATTCTCGTTAAGTTTGTAAGTGTAGGTTTGTAAATGTATAATATTTTATTATATTCTTTCCATTTGAGTTACTAAACCATTGTGATTATTTAAAAAAAAATGGTTTCCTCCAAATTCTCCTTAGTTATATGTAGAGTCATATTTTGTGACATAAATTGCACCACCTCACTTCCAAAAGCTCAGAATGAATTGAGTGAATAATCATAACTGTATTCCTATGAAAATAACATAAAAATAAATCAACTAGATCCCACAGACACCACACTCACACGACTCTATCTCCGGACTTGCTTGCCAACATTCCAGCTACGTCCCATTTCTAATTATTATAAATTCCATAAACAATCGCTCAGTGCACCATAGCGTGCATTCCTGACCCTTAAAACTTTACAACTGACTGATTTACTAGTCACTCGACCGCTCAAAATGCAAATCGTTGTACATTGCGTTTATTACGCCCGTAAATTAAATGAGGAACAGTCGTGGGCCAGCGTTGTATAGTTCCCATCGCGTTGTTATCGGTTTTATGGCTCGGTACAATGGGATCATCTTTGAGTACGATGTTTATTGCTCCTCTAATCGGTATAGCATCAATCAATCATTGAGTTCAATTCATATCAAACCAAAGATTTGAAGTCTAGTAATATTAATATGACGCACTTAAGTATTTCTTTATAGGCCTTTAATTGCGAAGGATAATATTTTTAATGGTTTCGTAGTTATGACTGAACAATGGATATGCAGATACATGTTTAATATCTTCGGTATTGGCAATAAAAATCTTAAAGGTAGATTTTTTTCGTCCATTGCTTAAGTTTTATTAAGTTATTTGATATTTTAATATTTTCGTGATTGTTTGTTAAGTGTCTTGAAATGTAATCAAATTTGTTTAACAATTCTTAGATTTTCATCAAGACGAAAATAAATCTTCCACAAAAATGTTTTTTTTTTTGCTTGTCGCTTAAACATCGTCTTACTTCGACTAAGTTTGACTAACACCGTAAATTTTATTTGTCAAACATTCCAATAAAATTTTCCATCAAACACAAAACGTAAAGTATTTGACAAACCTGACTGTATGTCAGTTTCGTAAATCAAATATTTGAAGAAACACGTAAGGTACGACAGAGTCTATTCGTCTAAAGATCTTAAGAACAACAAGGAATTGAAACCCAACCAACTTAACAATCAAATACAACAAACTTAAGTAATCCCTAATATTACAAATGTGAAATGTAAGTTTGTTTGTTACGCTTTCACACGAAAACTACTTAAACGATCATCATGAAACTTTGTACACATATTCTTGGAGATATTAGAAGTAACATAGGATACTTTTTTAAGTTGCGATAACATCCACGCGAGCGAAGCTGCGGGCAGAAGCTAGTAGTTTAAAAAAATAACAAAATTCAATACTTAAATAAGAATAACGGCGTCTATTCAAAATTTCCGTATAATTAATTTTATGCACTTACGCCCCAAATATTCTAATATAAAAGAAAATAAACAGAGAGACGAAACAATTGATTGCATTACGCGATGCACCGGCTGAACGTCATGTGTAAACACGAGGCCGCCCCATGTTAATCTTCCCCATGGATTAATTCCATCGAATGCTAAATGAGCTATGACACCATAAGGGAAACCGCTCTTCCAAACTTCATTTGAACCTTAACACCATTGACTAAAGTTTATTTTATGTTAGTTAAATAGAATTGAATAAATGCAGCGATGTCGATTGGCTTTTGAGCTCAATTGGCAACTAAGAGGTCGCACTGTACGTATTTAGCGCTACAAAGGATTATAGATCATTCCATTTGAGATTGAATGTGTAACTGTGAACATTATTAAGTTAATGTTGTGCTTTTATTTTGATCAACATTAAACGATAATATGTTATTACATTAAATATTTTAAATGATTTAACAGTACCTTAACTGTTATTACTTTTAAGTTAACCTCCTTTCTTATAAAACAAGAAAATATATTTTCCTTATATATCGTAGAAGGTGCCTATAGGTAAAATGTAGCTAATTGATTACAAATCCTATACGGTTGTTTTTCCTATTGTAGTACAACCGTGACGTCACTAATTTAGCTACGTTTCGTCTAGTTACCGGTTTTGTTAACCAACATAAATGATACAACATATTGTAATAGTGGTAATGTAACATCGCGCTCCGTATTTCTACTCTTATATTATTAGCATAATAAAAGTGAATTATTGACCTCATAATGATTATTTTTAACAGTTTTGTTATTCTACTAATTCAACCAGTGACATTCAAGACACTCCGCTGAAACGTCAGTCAGTGACATCTCCATGTAGTTGTATAATTCTTGCATATTTGACTCATTTGGATAAAAATAATTAAAAAAAGCTTATTCATATGGGAGTCAAACCTACGTTTTTTTGGATAGAAATGGATGTTACCACTACACCAGACCGGTCAAGTCACGCACACACGTCGTCAAAACAAATCATAATCCAACATGACGGAGCAAATCGCAGCACGCCGATATTGTTCGCTTTCGCCTCACAATAACCGCGTTACGTTCAGTCCATCGCGTTTGCATAACTTCGGGATATCGAATTATATTCAATTTTATCGAAACTTCAATATTATTTTATAGTTAACTATAAATCTTACTATAATCATGTTTCTTTGAGTCGATTTAAAACACAATGTATGTTCAATTCTTTGTTATAAATACATATAAATATCTATGTATGTATGTATGTATGAATGTTTTATTTTTTTATTATTATTATCTGTTTAAAAATATAGTTTTGCGCCAATTCCCAAACTTTCTACGCTAGTCCTGTGGTTAACTGGAAGTGATCGCTCATCGCTGAGTGCACAGAAAACATATAAAAAAGTAATCGGGATTTTTAGGCTATGGTTGATCAAGGATTGAGGCTAAACACATTACGATTCCCGTCTAAATAGGGTAAGAATGTCACCGAGGGAGGGGGGATAAATGGAGCTCTCTACTTAGTGTAACTCGATTTACCCCTCCGAATTAAACGCTAACTACGCGCTCGGGGGACGTCATCGCATTATTTATGATAGTTCGGGAGAAATGATCTCGAACATGCAGATAAATGATGTCTCAACTTAATTGATAGATACTTTCACGAGTTTTGATGTTTCTTTATTTTGAATATAATTGAATGAGTTTTAATTTCTACTCATCGACAAAAAATTTTTTTTCGAAGTTATCGAAAAATTCGAGATGTATTAGATCGAGTTAAATCTACATACCGGGCCTCGGAGAGCACGTAACACCGTCGGTCTCGGTTATTATCACAGACCCATGATAGCGATCATTACTCATAGTAGAGAAATTATCCCCCAACCTTCTCTTATATGGCTTATGCCCAGCAGTAAGACGTTTATAGGCCGATTTAATTCAGTTCAAAATCTACGCAGCCGTATGATAAATTGAATTTTGATAAATAATAATTATTTTATTACTTTAACGTGTCTTTTATACAAGTTTAATTTATTAAAAATTGTGTATGTATTATGTGTTTATATTTTAAAGATCACTCTTTACTTGCGCAAGTTTAATTTATTAAAACAAGTTTAATTTATTAAAAATTGTGTATGTATTATGTGTTTATATTTTAAAGATCACTCTTTACTTGCGCAAGTTTAATTTATTAAAACAAGTTTAATTTATTAAAAATTGTGTATGTATTATGTGTTTATATTTTAAAGATCACTCTTTACTTGCGCATATGTGCTCTTAGAAAACTTGAAAATAATTTATGAAAACGCTTACCAATATAAGCAAGACGTAAAGTAAAGAAGGAATAGAGTAGTTAAATAAGTAAAAACAAAATAGGTTATTTAAAATGGTATATGTATAGAGAAGCGATATTCTAATAAATGGAGTTGAAGACTGGTGGGCACAGTTGTTATAGGAACTGGCTATTGCACTAGCAGTCATAGATTTGATTCCCTTTCGCAACAAATATCATTTTGGCATTTTTGCTTGTTTTGTGTGTGTTTCCGGACCATTAGACACCCGATTTCATACTGGAAGCTGTTAAGTACGAGATATGTATATTAATTATTATATTTAAAATAAAAATAAGTCGGGTTTTCCTTCCTGACGCTATAATTCCAGAACGCACGAACCGATTTCCACGGTTTTGCATTCATTGGAAAGGTCTCGGGCTCCGTGAGGTTTATAGCAAACAAAATTCAGGAAAATTTTCAACAGAAAAGCAGGAAAACAGGGAAAATTATTTTTCACATACAGTGCCATCTCTGATACATAGCATGTACTACTTCATCTTTTAATCCCCAAACGAAATGTTACAAAAAACGAATCCATCTGGTGGCGAAACGGAGTTCGCCGGGTTTGCTAGTTATATTTAAAACATTTTCATACACTCAATGTAAACTTTATCTACATACATGAAAAATGATGTCAAAATGTTATTTCCTCAACACATTGGATAAAACGTAAGTGGAATTTAAACGATGCCCAAAACGGAGGACATTTCAATAACGTCCCTAACGTCGCAACCGCGCGTGACCACGACCGGCGTACATTATCGTATCGTTTCAGCAGACACTACAAAGAATATAACAATCCATTACCTCTTCAAGTAAAAATAGCATCTACGCCTTATTCGTTTAGCCAGCAATGTATACTGTACTCATGAATTATACTTTTGTGTCACAATTGTGTTCAGTGTTCATAATAGCCTCTAATGCCCTAGCTAATGTCCCGGCGTTTAGCAACGGCTTTCGAGGGTGTGTCGGTCTAATTAGTTTAAAAATCAATTGTATTTTTTGCCTTTTATTGTTTGTTTTAAATAGGGCGTTTTATTTTAATTTTTTTTGCAGTTCATTATTATAAATATTAAGTTATAGAAGACCTATTACTTTTATTTAACAGTAAATGTATGATTTTATTTATTTCTGAATTGACAATATTTTCGTTTTTTAAATAACGAGTTTCATTGGTTATTTTGATAACCGTCTAGAATTAGTTAAAATTCGGTAAAATATTTGTTTATCTCTACTTTCCTTCCACTAGCAAAAAAAAGAAACAATATTATTAAATTGTTTCATTTACGAAAATCTAAAAGTCCACCGTGCGGTGACCAACAGAGAAGAATGGTCCGACCCCTATCTTGCCGAGGTGCCATAAAAGACGAGTAAGGCCATAATGGTGAACAACTGTACACCAACCAGAATGATAATGGGCAGCAGTGTCACCATAACCAGTCACAACATACTGCTCTAGCCAACTCGCCTGCCAAGCATGGTGAGTATTGGTCCCCAGAGATAATGGGGGAGATCTACCTTCACCAGTTGACTTCCAACGGCTAAAGAGGTTGTCTTGGATTAACAAACATAAAATCTACCAAATTTGTTTAACAATAAATTCAAAATTTTCAATATTAAACATTATACGAATGCGCATCAACCTAGCGATAGCTGGCGTCCTATAACAACGGACAGTTCCCGAGCTACGAGCCGCATGTCACCTACATTCTAATCCTCAACGATACAGGCAAACGTTTGATTCGCCGCGACTAAGTGATTGACTTTTCAATCTCTATAATCCGATTAACAACGAACAATCACGCCATATCCACTAAATTTATCAACACATAATCGACCTTATTTGTTACAACTTTATGCTCAAAATAAGCTGTTACGTTAAAGTTAAATGAAAGCTTTGTTGAGGGTGCAAGGGTCGAAGTGTTACCCTATTAGTGGCCGTTATTTAATCTTTATATTTTATTGTATTTCGTGTTATTCGGATATTAAAACTAATTGCATTTGACTATAAAAGGATTAGCGATAACTTAATTGATCTAATGCTTTAGATTTCATATTTGTACGTTTAATTATATTATTGGTATGTTAAATAATTTAATTTTCAAATTATGTAAATTGTTATATATACACATATTTTAAATTAAGTTTAAATTTATTTTGTAGCTTATGTTATTTTATTTATTTATTTATTACTACTTTATTGGACAGTACATTAAAGAATTGTACAGGCAGGCTTAATGCTAAAATCATTCTCTATCAGCCAACATTAGGACGTACTCGTACAAGAGCGGACGTTTGTAGGTGTGCAAATTGAGGATTTGTAAAATTCACTTTAAAAAAAGGCAAAATAAGATAGTTAGTAGACGTTAGTAACGTAATATTAAATACACGAGCAATTAATACATAAACATACCATATAAATATATACATAAACATATTTAGTAAAGCAATTACTATTTTTTATTGAGTTAAGTATTATTTTAGTTAAGTAATTAGAATTGGAAAAATATCGATATTGTATAAATTCTACAAATGTTTTCTTTTGGGCAGTGTGCACTGTCGCGGTGGCGCGGCGCAGTGCTGCTACCTATCAATAGATATTGTAATGAACTCCTTATTTCAACAGTTGTTGATAAAGACCGTCAGATAGTTTTATCAGAAACCGGTAAAAAAGACCTTAATTTCGTAATTATACTATAACTAGCTTCTGCCCGCTTCTTCGCCCCCATGTGTATATATGTATATACGCTGTCCCGAATTTTTGTTAGAACTTTTAATGGCGACCAATTTCGTCATACATGTTTTTTGCGTAACTTTAACCGTTTACGCAGCTCAAGCAACGGAAGCTTTTAAAAAAGAATATTTTTTCCCGTTTTTGTAACATTTCTTATTAATGATCAGCCCCTATTGGTTATAGCATGATGTTATATAGCCTATAGCCTTCCTCGGCAAATGGACTATCCAACACAAAAAGAATTTTTTAATTCGAATCAGCGACTTCCCTGCCTTTCCTGCGATTAGCACGTTTAAACAAACGAACAAACAAAGAAACAAACAAATTCTTCAGCTTTATCAATACCTATATAAAAACATACTTTGCGTACCTACATCTATAGATCATATTTGTTCTAGATCTAGTAAGAATAGTTATTCTAAATCAATTACGAATCTGTAATTGTTTATATGTTATATTTTTATTAAATAAATGGGTATAAATATAAATAAACGTTAATGGGTATAATAACTTCAAATACGATATCAATGTAAATATTGTTTGAATTTAATAATTTATTAAAGGTTTTCTATTCAAAAGTTATACTATATATATAGATTTGCTTAGTAACAAAACAATTTTAATACAATGAAGAGATTTTAATAATTCTATCATCATTAGAAAGTCGTAATATCCATATTAATGTAGACTATAAGTTTTGTATGTGTGTCAGAACTCAATGCTAATGACAGCACAATCTAATGATATTAAATATTTGATTATATTAAAAAGTTATGAGAAATAGCCTTCCCTTGATGTGACTTAGAACGTCGATAATCTGTGACTGCATAAAAGGCACTTCTTTTATCAGAGAGGAATACATAACGGCTAGTAGTAGTATATGAATAAATAAATAATAAATATGAATATGTTTTACATACACACACGGTCGACTGTTCCTAATGTAGGCGACTTAATGACTATATTTTAGGTACCTAACAGCCGACTGTTATACATATTTTTTTTCTTCTAATAAATCACAACATATTATAAAACAAAGGAGGACTTTGTGCCGACTTAACGCCGCGTCTGTGTGTCTGTCTGTCTGTTCGTGATAAACTCAAATACTACTACATGGATTTTATGTGGTTTTCACCAATAGATAGAGTGATTCATAAGGAAGGTTTAGGTATATATAAATACAAGCCGCTAGTTTACATATAAATATTACATATATTAATAAATATATATTACACTCAAACCCGGTGCGAGAGTCGAACCCACAACCCTGGAATAGAAAGCAGGGTCACTGCCAACTGCGCCAACGAGGTATGAACAATATTATTTTTATTTTTATTATACACTTAATAATTCTCACCTTAACCTGGGACTCGGTCATACCGAGCGCGTAGGCCAGCTTGGCGCGCTCGGGGCCCGCCAGGTATTTGGTCTGCTCGAAGGTCTTCTCCAGCGCGAAGATCTGCTGCCCGCTGAACGTGGGTCGCGTGTGCTTCTTCTTGCCGTCCTTGTCCATCCCGCCAGCCTGTGCCGCGCATGCACTCAACGCACCATTGCTCACTGCAACAATTTTACCATTCACATTTCAAAAACTCAAATATTACTAGGTACTTTAGTACTTAATTGTAGTTATTATTTATGATATTAGTAATAAACTAATAAAACAAAAATCCTCATACCGATGTCTTCCTCTCTAAACATTAATCAGTGGGATTTCACTAATTTTAAGTGACTATTCACTTTTTATCAATGTGAGAATTGTACGACGTAGAATTAGAAACTATTTAATGTATGAATATGTGAGAATGCACTGATTTGATAAATGAATATGTGTATGTGTAATAGTGTGTACATATTCACTAATTTGTTCTTGAAATTTACTTATATGTAGTGGATACAGCTTCACTAATGTAATTAGTGAAAATTTCACTGATTCGTGTTTAGAGAGTAGGTACAGAAGAAATTCTAGTAAGATTATAAATGCCAAACTTTAGTTTGATGTCTGTTAATTAATTACGTAAGAATGGCTGTTAGATCTGGATGTTACTTGGTATGTATATAGTTAGAGATCTAGAATAATACACAAGCGACCTTTTATTCTAGAATATAAATAAATAAATAAATAAATGTCCTAAGGTGTGAAAGTTACGTTTCCGTGCAGTGATCGGAAGAGAAGAATAGTCCCGACCTCTTTATTGCTGAGATTTTGTAAAAGGCGACCAAGGCCACAGTGGTGCAAACAACTGGATCACTAACCAGGATGGTGATGAGCAGCATCGTCACCATATCCGGCCATAACACACTGAGCTCGCCAACTCGCCTGCCAAGCCTGGCGAGTATTGGCAAGCCCCCCTAGAGATGACGGGGAAGGCTACGTTCAGCAGTGAACATCCAAAGGATATTGAGGTGGTGGTGAAAGTAACGTGGATAAAACTGTGAGCCGCAACTAGTGATTCATAACTTGGAAAGACATAACGAGATCGAGCTATGAAAACAGAATTAGAAAGAAAAAAACGCTATTTTAGAAATTCTATTTTTTTTCTTTTGTCCGAATTCGCTAATCAATTAGATTTATTAACGTAAGGGAATTGATTTAAAATACTGTTAACTACAAATTCTAAAAAAAAAAGTTCTATCAAAATGCAAAGTTAAAAGTAAATAATTAAATAAAAGATAAACTAATGAACGAAATAAAAAAGACGACACAGCTACGAGTATTCGCTCCGTTCGAGCGGTGTCGACGGTTTTACCATTATTTCCATCGCACCCCTCCTCCCGGGGGAGCCCTCCCGCGCGCTTCATCAAAACATTTTAGCCATGAAATATATACCAATTGAAAACGATGCGCTTTTTGTTCGCCCTCAGGACGGCGGCGTTTTATTGTTTTTTTATATGTTTCAATGATATAATATCAATTATTATGTCACGACGTATTATAAACTCGGAATATTATTAACAATTTTATTTATATTATTAACAACACAATAAAATAACTCATAATATGTATGTGACAACCGTTCTGGTGTAGTGGTGCAGTCGCCTTAACGCCAGTGGTCGCGCGTTCGAATGACGCTCAGAGCAGATATTTTAATTTGTTCAAATATTTGTTCCTGATCTGGATGAATGTCGTTGTGGGTATATTCACAGTGCTTCGAAGAGCATCTAAAGAATTCGGTCCCGGTTGTTATCACAGACACCGGAGAGCGATCGTTACTCATGGTAGTTAAATTATCCGCCACCCCGCAATGGAGCAGCATGGTAGATTAATCTGTAACCCTTTTCTAATATGGAGAAGAGACCTTTGTCCTACAGTGGGATATTTAAAAGCTGATACAGTTTAGTTTGGTTCATATCTACATTTACAACCACTTCGCCCAGGTGATTTTTTTTTTAATATGTTTAACACACACACAAGGTCGTCTGTTCCTAAGGTAGGCAACTTAATGCCTGTGTTTTAGGTAACAGCCGACTGATATACATTTTTTTTTTAAATAAATATACATATAAATAATACATATATAAATAAACATATATTACACCCAGACTCGGGGCGGGAATCGAACCCACAACCCTTGGAGCAGAAAACAGGGTCACTGTAAACTGCGCCAACGTGTCAGTCAATTACCGAAATGTCACTTAAATTAACCATAATGTTTTATGTTATAGTCTCTTAATAGCTTATTACTGCATATTTTCGATTAACACCATTAAGAATTCTCACTCGACTGTTGAATCAAGTGTTGGCGACAAAAGACACATAATATTGGTTGTGTACAGCTTTTTGTAATATGTATTTTGTGTAATTAAAAGTTTTAGATGCCTGATGAAGGTCAAATATATGACCGAAACGTCGCATTATTGACAATTGGTATTTTGATTGACATCCTATGTCCAATTTCCTGCTGACTGTATTAATATATATATAATGAATGGACGCAAAAAAGATTTTGACAAAAGACAGTATTATTTGAGACGACGTACATTGTAAGAAAGTTGTTCAGTCTGAGGTCTAACAACCTGGACTGCAATCTAAATTATTCAGACATTATATAAAAAAAGTAAAAAATTAATAAAATAAATAATAATATTAGTAATTTATTTACAAACTAGTTTAATATAATGTTCTTAAATCATTAAGCACATTAAAGGCGAGCAAATATAATTTAAAATGGCACATAAAAATAAAATTCAGATTACAGATTAAAAATAACAAAGCGAATAATGTTTTATTACAAAAACGATATCGAGAAATAATATAAATCAAATCGTAGAATACATGATTCATCTTATTTATTAGCAAGATCTGATTGATGGTGAATTATGAGTAATTACTTCATTTAATGACGGATACGATAGACACATACTTTATTAAATGAAAAACTTATTAATAAAAAGATTTAATTTATTGCGCTGCTAAATTCAGAATGACAACCGTTTTGGTGTAGTGGTTAGTGTAGTTGCCTTAACGCCAGCGGTCTCGTGTTTGATTCCCGCTCGAAGCTGATATTTGTATTTTTACAAATATTTGTTTGTGTCTCGAAAAGCACGTAAATCCGTCTGTCTTGGTTGTATGACAGCTAATAGCGATCGTTACTCATGATAGATAAATTATCCGTCAACCCAGAGTTGTTAAAAATATATCTACGCTTAGGTTAATAAGTGGAATTATTTGTATTAGATCACACTTATTTACTTATTAATACTTTATTGCACAACACAATATTGAATTGTACCAAACGCGGTCATTAAGACATTCCCAGTGTTACTATTGTTAATAGCCTACCTAAATTTAACTAGTGAATATTATAATGTAATAAACAAAGAAAAAGAAAGAAATGTTCTTTCTTTTTAACATTTCAGTTGATTTTCTTTACCGTCCTTTACGCAGTTGATTTACTTTCTCTGATAAATAGTGATTTCATTCGGGCGGGTAATGTCATATATTAATATTAATGTAAGTTTGCAGAGGTAGTTTGTTTATGCGAACAGACAGACGGTCTGTACGAGAGTTATTGGGGCGATTTATATATTTTATGTGATAACGGAATTGCTTTCTTAGACATGTTAAATAGCCTGTACTTGTTAAATTAATATCTTTAACTATATAAATGCTAGCTTCTGCCCGCGGCTTCGCCCGCGGGGATGTCGGTTATCGCGACCAAAAAAAAAAATCCTATGTTACGTCTACAACCTGCAAGAGTATGTGTAACTACAAAGTTTCATGATGATCGGTTAAGTAGTTTTCGCGTGAAAGCGTAACAAACAAACTTACATTCTCATTTATAATATTAGTTTGATAACTAACCTATCATAAACATTCGTACTCTCTAAACATGAATCAGTGGCATTTCACTAATTTTAAGTGACTATTTACATTTTATCATTGTGAGAATTGTAACACACAGAATTAGTGACTATTCAATGTATGAATATGTGAATATCAGAGTCCACTGATTTGATAATTGAATATTTGTATGTGTATTAGTCAGTATTCACTAACGTAAAATTAATGAAAATTCCATTCATTAATGTTTAGATAGTATATTATCAGTTTTATAATAATTTAATATATCGCTCATTTGGAGCGACAGTGACACAAATGCAAATTAGTTAACTTTACACCAGATCAGAATAAAGGCTATTTCATAGTTCAAAAGAAGATTCCGAAGCATTATTAGGGCTAATTATTATTTTGAAATTGTTTTATTATAGCTGGATAGGTATTGTTGCATTTTCACTACCAACGCAGATGTTTATGCATAGTATTTTGGCATTAATAAGTCATTTTCGCGTATTTTTGCAAATGTGTCACTGGCGCTCCAAATGAGCGATATATTCTAATGTGAAATAAAATGAATTTTTTAATTAAAGTGCCTTATATTCTTCAAAATTAAGTTATTTCATGGTATATGAAATTATTTTACGTATTTGTAGTTATTGAACTTACACAGGTAAATAAAAAATGATGAAGAAATAAATAAATAAAACTACGATTTTTTAATGAAAAAATTAACCACAATTGAATGAAGTTTAACTTTATTTCAGTTACCTTCACCGTTAAGAAACAAATTTAAATACTAGGATAAAATTCAACAAAAATGAAAATAAAAAAACATATAACAGGGAATTTCAGAATTCAAATCTATATTAATATTAAAAATCGGAAACACTTCAAAATATCAATTTAATTATTAATTATCCAACTAAATATTTTTTTTTTCTAAGTTAACTAACTAGCTATAGCAAACCTTCTACTACACTATAGGTACACATGGAAGTGGAAATGTAATTTGAATCGACACGAATAACACCGCGCGAAACGACTAGTATAATTACAAAATTTGCTTATATACCGGAATTGAATCGTCCATATGACGTGCTCGCCAGCATCATCGATTCCTCTGAACCCACTCACTCACCGCGACCGAAAACCAACTCTGCGACACTTAACTTATAGTCGCTATTAATTTGACAGCTATTTGGAGATCAACCATCGCACTTGATTTTAAACTCTATTTTGGGAGATTTAAAGATTAAAATCGCTTGTAGGTAAATTTACACGCAAGTCCGTTTCATTTATTTCATTTATACCTCGTTTAGAAGTACCTATGTAAATATTTTTTTAATGTTTATCGATGAATTTGTATTTTACGATATACAATACAAATAATCCGTCTTTAAATGCAATAATCTTTTAGATTAGATAATGATTTTTTTTCCATATAAATACTGCAAAAGTAAATTAACCTTTTTTTTTAATATTTTAAAAATATTTTGCTAAATATTGATTCGTAGCAAAATTCATTTACAGTTTAAGGAAATGTATTGATGATAAAACTTATTTTATTATTATAATGTTATATAGTTATCTATTAATAAGTATTCGTAAATAATAATTTTAAGGCTTTTAATTTTATTGTAATTAAAAACAGATGAACTTACCTAACCTAGGTAGATATAAACACGCTATTACTTACCTATTTCCTGTCTTTATATTTGAGGTTCCTTAACATGTGTGTAAGAAGAAATCTCTTCTAGTGGCAAGCATACCTTTTAACTTATTTTGGATATATTTATGTGCTACATATACAATATAGAATTTAAAAATAAATAAATAAAGAATAATTTCTCATTAGAATATTAAGAATTTATTTTTTAATTTAATTACGAAATTAATTGTATCATTACATATCTAACTAAACATCTGAATGTTAACAATAAATATTAAACACGGAGTCAAAACTAAAGTGTCAAGCCTATCTCGACATCACAAACGCTGTCTCTAATATCGCCAATAACAATTATAAACGGGACGATTCTACCGGGACGATTTCACCGGGATAATTATAGCGGGACAATTATCCCGGGTAAATCTGTGCGGCTCCCGAGAGGGCCCGCCATTTGTAGGTCTAACGAGGAGCCAACGGGGATGTATGTACGATAACGTGTGTGCATATAACCCTCGCCTCCCTGTTTTATATATTATGTATATGAATACATTTTTTGATTGTTTATAAATAAAATACTAATGGAATAACTTTTTAATAATTTTATCGTAAGAAAGATATCGTTTTGCTTTCTATTATAATTGTGTAATTTATGTGTGCGTAAAAGGGGATTAAATAAACTTGTTAATAGTTTAATAAACAGATTAGTTTTATCATAATATTATGATAAGAAAATTAAGAAATAGATATGTAGGAACAAAAGCTGGAGTGTCAAGAAGGACAACAGGCCAGAAATCGATATAAATAATTCTCAAAGCCTACAATTAATTGCCAGCTATAAGTAACGTCAATAAAGTCAGATACGTTGTTAGTTGATATTATTATCAGGGCTCGGTAAACAGCGAACTCATATCAATACGATTTTATCACAGTGCGCAAACTGCCTAACTTCGTTTTATGATCCAAACAATAAACTTGACAAAGTTCTCCGAGAAAACCGCGGGACACGCCGGGACAATTAAAACGTTTTGTTACCAACTTTATTCAGTACAACCCTTTATAAGTCGGGTTCCTTGAGACCGCGAAGCCGTCCCCCTGAGGCGGGGTGGGGGTGGAGGGTTTATTTATACATGATGTAGCACAGATTTCGTGTACGGGTCTCTGTGTGAATCTGTTCGTTGTTCTCGACTCGTGTTACGTTGTTATAATGAATATGTGTTGAGACGTGTCACGGAAATGTATATAATTGTCTTGAATATGCCGAGATATTATACAATTGAGAGATTTTAAGGTTTCAATACATTTACACGGGTATAGTAATGACGCAAGCAATCTATATATTTATTTTTTTAACTTGATTATAAGAAAAGAATGATCGGACGGTTTTTAGACTGTCCTGTTTTTTTGTCCAGATTTTTTCTGAAATGTTTCTATTTCAAAACTTAATTAAATTATAATAAGAGTATTAAAACTAATGAATAAATTGAAACAAAACAGGGTACAATTTGAGGTCATACTACGAGCTAGGACACTTAAATAAGAGCTAGGAATAAAATTAAAGTAAAATTGTAATTCATCAGTATTAGGTCCAAATAATTTGAAACCCGGAATGAATACAGAAATCTTTGAACGTATGCCTCTTAATAAGCTGACGTACATACTTTATCTTAAGAGATTAATGAATAAAATGGCAATCGCGAACGATTTCGCGGCAGTAGCTAGTCTCAAATATATAATAAATAGTACGAAATGGTACTAATTCTATTAGAAAGCAGTAAGACACCGGTTGCGCCCTATAAGCGGTTTTAGTACACACGATTAACTATAACTAGAGCCGTTATTATATTGAACATTACGTACATCATAACGGTAATACTATTATAACGTTTGATACTATTAGAATATAGTAAAAGATTCTTTAAAGACAATAGTTTAGATTCAAGTAACTACCTATCAATTATTTGTAAGAAATATTTTTTAAAAAATAATACGTTATGTTATTAATGTCCAGATTTATCAAATAAACTAACAATTATGCTTAATTAAAAAAAATCAAAAAACCCGACTGCGTAAAATACTGTTATTATAAACTAAAAAGAATAAAACAATTTACTAGCTTTCATTTGATACCCATATTGCTAGGGTAAGAAAAAAAAATTCAACCCCCCCCCTCATTCCGCCATTTGCGGATGCCATTTTGAAAATTTATATAGCCTATGTCACTACTACAATTTAGACAAATCCAACGACACCTCATATGTTAAATACCGTCCAGCCGTTTGGGCTGTAGGGCGTGCCAAAGAAATGGACATACATACATACATACATACATACATACATACATACATACATACACTCGAAAAACATAACCCTTCTTCTGTCGCAGTCGGGTAAAAAAAACTATAAAATGTTATATTCACTGATTGCGGATAGAAATATCTAACATAAGTTAACTACCCAAATATATAAAATAATCGAAATCCCTTGGTACATTTAAAAAACTATTAAAAAATCATGTACTTAACACATAAACTGCAACTACGCTCACAAGCGTTCTGAGCCACTTCCAATTGTCCATTTCACGTCAATATTGTTTACATTGGAGTTTGCCTTCTCGAATTACACTTTGTGAGGATATATTTTAGTTTTACTCTAAATTTTTGTGATATTATTTTAAAGTAGCCCACCGTTGTATCTTATAAGGAGACGGCACGACCTTGGGGAAACGGATTTGAATGAAATTTAATATTATTGCAAATATTTTACAGTGGAAGTACCCACGTGGTATACTATCACTACACCAAATTTTGAATTTAATTCTAATGGGAAATAAAGATTCTTAAGCCAGAAGTTTGACGGTGAAAAATAAAAATATATCATAAGCTTTTATATCTTAGATATCTTTATCAGCAACCAAGTGAAACAAGCTCTAAGGTGATCGATTAATAGTTTGTAATTACGGTTGCAGTTTCAAATCGCAAGCACCTCTGAGTATTTCGTGTTCTTAATTTTTCTATAAAATTAATTTCGTACTCAATGGTTGATTAAGTATATTGTAAGGAAATCTGTATGTTTCGGAAAAAGCTTTACGATAAATTAGCTAACTTAAATAATGGATTATTTTCCAAACCTTCTTTCTCTTTTGAAGTCGAAGAGGCATATATCCAGCAATGGGACGTTTATAGTCTGTTCCAGTACAATTGATAAACTTAAAAATACTGAATCAATGTTAATATTTCTTTCACCATCGAAAAGTATAAAATATATTATATATAAGACGTCATACTACAATTTGAAGTAGTGGAACATTTAATTGCTATAAATGTTAACGCAGATAAAACCACGAGAAACATAACAAGTTAACAAAAATTAAAATTTATTATTTCTTTATTAAACATAAATCTCGAGTCAACGAAAGTAAAACTGCGAGTGACGTCAGTATCACTACATATTATAAAACAATCCGCCGCGTCTGCCTGTCTGTTCGCGGTAAACTCAAAAACTACTTCACGGATTTTCATGCGGCTTTCACAATTAGAGTGATTCATGGGGAAGGTTTAGGCGCATATACATACCCCAAGCGCAGCCCGGACAGGCCGCTAGTTATCCAACAAATGGTATTATATTATTGATATAAAAATAATCCTATAGGTAGGTACAACAATTTTGTCCCTGTTCTAGAAACTGTTAGAAGTTAGACGAAACTACTTTTCACAAGTGTAACAATATGTCAAGTATCTGTTATTTTAAAATTTGAGACTTTTGATTAATATATATTAACAAATGAGTTGACCTATCTAACATGTGTGTCGCCTTAATTCCGTCGCCATGTGTCGCGCTTAATTAATCGTCGTATGTGCGCCTCGTCATGTGTCAATATAAAACAATGACACGTGTTATAACGACACAATATATCAAATACTTTTCAACAACGTGTCATGAACTATTACTTTCTTTTAAAACCCATAGATGGCGTTAATATTCTTAAACGTAATATTGTTTACATTTATTTATTTATTTATGTCTTTTTTATTTATAGTTTTGTCTAGAATATGCAAGAAATACTTAATTTTTTTAATCATAATAAATCCATTTGAAAAGTGAAAAATCTATGTTCAGACCTTCGATCAATTATACCCTTGATCGAAGGTTCAGACACTCAATCTCTTTTATTATTTATTTTTCTTTACTTGCGTTGAAGAAATATAATAAATATAATACTTAAAGTCGTGCATAAAAATCGATTACAATTTACTTTAAACAATAATTATAACGACTGTTAATTTAATATGTACAATGCTTATGTTACAATATTACAAACGTTAAACATAGCGGACGTGTTATATAACTACAATTTTATAACATGTATTTATTTATTTTTGTGTTTTTATTTATAACATGTACATATATTTAATAATCTGGATTCGTTTTCTATTTCATTCATATCATAAATGCAGATCATTGACTTCTTAATGCTTGTTTTTCAATTTTGATTTCTTCTAGTTTAATTGCTTACAGACATTCATGTAATTCACTTGTAATGTCAGGTCGGTGTCTTCTTAATTCAGTTTTATAATATTTACGTATTACACTCGTTAGAATAAAAATATTTATGTACAAACAAAATTAACTCAAACTTTATAAAATAAATATATTGCAAATTTTGTTTAATTTTATTTAATTTATTTCATTAAATTTTTTGTCAAATATATTTATATCAATAATTGTGTAAACATAAATTCTTGCTAATACCGTCCTTTTCAAGCCGGTAAATCAAAAAATCAAAATCAAAAACAACTTTATTCAAATAGGTCCCACGAGCACTTTCGAATTGTCATTTTACAAATTAACAATTTAAATTGATTATTATTTTGTAAAAGTCAAGCTACCACCGATTCTGAATGTAGATTCTGGAGAGAAGAATCGGCAAGAAACTCCGCAGTTACTCTTTTCAAAATAATATATAAACTGTATTTTAGTATAAAATTAGTAATATCTTGCATGAAATACAGCGCCACTAAGTCCACACATCTTTATCGACTAAGTAATATCGATACGAAAGAAAAAGATACGAATAATTAAAAATCAATTAATAAATAAATAAATGAGCCCTTTACTAAGTAGGTATGAGTATATGTATAATATTAATAATAATTAAATATAAAAATAGCATGAAAATAAAAATAATTTATAAAAATCGTCATACTAAGCTCGAAAGCTCGGAAACAAATTGCAATGTTCCGCGGCGCCATATTTCGAGCGGCTCGTCGCAGTCTGCGGCAGCATCCCGTAGGGCCCGTCCCCTCGGGATGAGGCTTGAGGCTTGAGGGTGATTTCATTAAAATATTTATCGCGCACAATCCGACACCCCATTGCGATACATTAGGACCCGGTTTAAACACAGATCCGACTGTTAAATGAGAATCACATTTGAGATGATAACGAAATTGTATCGTTGTTACTTATTCCTTCACGATTTTAGTATTTTCAACAGTAATGTTGCTGGATAGACTTTTTACATAAGATAAATATTTTGGATGTGTATATCTCTGTCGATCCCTATCTATGAACCTGATATAAAATTTCTAGTGCCTTAAGTAGAGCCTTAAATATTCATGGGAAGTGTCTAGGCACTCTTAACGTATATGATCCCTCCACCCTGGGGGGTTGGGGGTTTACGGCTAGATCTAACAAGCACATATACATACATTACATATTTGTAAAAATTTTCAAAGTCATACAATAATTACTGACTATAATATAGATAGACCGTTGTCCAGAGGGCCACAATCTCTGTATCTAGAGTCCAAGCATGAGAAAAGCTGGCCTGCTGTTAGAAAGCTTTCTTATAAATGAAGACTGAAGGATATAAGTGAAACCGAACGGAGTGTCTAGTTATATTGACCTAAAAGGCTTATAAACAATGCAGCAGTGAATAAAGTTTTAATCAGTCCCCATAACCACGGCTTCTCGTCGCGG
This sequence comes from Euphydryas editha, assembly GCA_036937285.1. Taxonomy (NCBI): domain Eukaryota; kingdom Metazoa; phylum Arthropoda; class Insecta; order Lepidoptera; family Nymphalidae; genus Euphydryas; species Euphydryas editha. The sequence continues at coordinate 531,080 of JAUPFZ010000022.1, read as the reverse complement.
ACTATGAAATAAGGAAATGGAAATATTCTAATCCCACGTCTTCCTTTCTTCGTTATTTCTAATTTAATTTCATTACGTCGTTAAGATTTCCTTAAAGCATAGATTTTTATTTAATTTAATAACCAGTTTATCTTTAATAATATATTAATTATTATTATAATAAATAATATATTTTAATCATAAAATTGTTATAAGATATAAATTTTAGATAAAATAATTATTATTGATACAAAAGACGAATAAATTAAAAATAAATGCAGATTTGTCGTAAATATTATAAACATGATCCCACGCGGTCATCATTTGTATCACAATTAATTAGGTACTTAAAAAAAAAAAAAAACAAAAATATACATATTTATATGTAGATTTCGTTTTTTATATCTCAACAACTAATTATATCCATAAAAAACATTTTAAGTAAATATAACTTTTCATAATAACATATTCAACATTAAAAAAAATATCAAAAAGCACCTCAACGAAAAGAGCATACAAATTCAACTAGCATTGGGCAAGTTTAATCCCCGACATATGCTGCGGGCGCGCCGGGCGGGGTGGTGGGTAATTAAAAAAATGTGTCCCACTTCATTCGGGAGGCGACCGCAGCCCGCCCTGCACTAATTAATAACATCCGACCGGACGCTCGGTAGCTGTTGTATTGTGCGAGCGATAATATACCGTGATATAAATATTTGTTATATTATTACTTCAATGTAATCAACAATCAGACAATTAGAGTGACATGACATACCTTGACATTATCTGATTCGCTTTATTTAAATTTTTTTATTTTTCAAAAAAAAAATATTGGAAGATAGTATTTTATTTTTTATTCGTAGAAGCTAAAAAAAATAACGCTAAACGTGATGAAAATTTTCATACTTCATTTCAAAAGACTATTATTATTTTTTTACATTTTTTTTAAATCAAATAATGTCCACTATGTGTCAAACGTATCATTGATTTTATCCAATAAACCAATAATAATTATTTGTAATTAAGTAAAATAATTACAGCTATAACCGTACAATAAAAAAAAATTAATAAAAAAAATCAAAAGTAATAATAGGTTATATGACATCTTACCTCGGTAACCGAAAACATTCGATAATTATAAATATGTTTATATTTTAATATAGACCATACTACATCAAGTAATATAGCACAGCAACGCGTAGCTTCAAGTAGAATACCATCCTTAAACATAATGGTCTGCGAAGGTTTTGTGATTTTAATAAACATCAAGTGTTTTCAAAAGCGCCATTACGCTCCGGATCGCGGACTATCCGGGTCCACTGCGCTTTGTGTGTTGGAGGTATCTATGAAGGTCTTTATGGCGATGTTTTGATTATTTTAAACAATTTTATTAATTCACAGAAATATGTATATATTTTGTATAAATTGAATCAGCCTGTAAATGTCCCACTGCTGGGCAAAAACCTCTTCTCCATGTAGGAAAAGGATTGGAGCTTAATCCATCACGCTGCTCCATTGCTGGTTCGCGGGTAATTTCCCTACCAGGAGTAACGATCATTACCGAGATCGACGGCTTTACGTCATCTCCGAGGGACGGTGGGGAGACCCACAAGGACATACACCCAGACCGAAAACAAATATTAATAATAATAATATGCACAAGTACAAATATCTGCTCCGAGTGGGAACCGAACCCGCGACCGCCGGCGTTGAGGCGACTACTCGCACCACTACACCAGAAATGGTCATAAATTATTTCATATATTCATTAATATTATTAGATATCTCAACAATTTCACATCACTATACGCACAGACTTAAACACACAAACGCGCAAATACACACAACACAAACACAAGAACACTCGTGTAACAAACAGAAACCACGACAAATATCTGTACGGTCCCTACAACATTTCGACTGTCCCTACGTATACTGTCGAAACTGAAAAAAGGTACTTTAAAGGAGAGCACTTTTAAGTAAATTTTGTGTACAAAATTGTCATTTATTTGTTAAGTGTCGATATTATACTCATGAAAAATGTGGTCTAATATGTATTTTTTTAGCTTATTCTCTTTTTTTGTATAAAAACATATATAAAAAGGAGTTTCTTAGTGCAATAAAAAAAATCGCAAATTTTCAGTTTCGATACTGTACGTAGGGACAGTCGATTTGTTATGCGCGGAGATCGAACTCGCGACGGCTGGCGCATCAATCAGTTGCTGTGATCACTGAACTAACGCGTCGTCGAATAAATAAATTAACAATAAATAAAAATAAGTTTAATCCTAATATTAAAATATAATATACAAAAAGAACTTGTTTTAGAAATATCATCGGTATATAAATGCTGGATGATTCTATAACTAAAAAGATTTACATTTATCGTATATTATATAATAGGTTCAAGGACACTGGGGGTTAGGCCTCATTTCCACTACGCCGGATGCCGCATTGGTAAAACCCCAGGAAAGGCTAGTGGCCATACATTTTATATGAAGCTGTTTACATTTATCCGGTTCCGGCGAAAACACCGTAACCGGTGTTTTGTGCGGTGTTTTTGCCGATCCGGTATAATGTGAACAACTCGTTCCGGGATCCAGTTTCCGGTGATTTCGCCGGTCCGGCGTAGCAGGAACACGCCGTTACTGATAAAGTGGTGCGAATAGTCGTCTCAACATTCGATTCGTGGTCGGGAAATTTAATTTTATTTGGGCAAATATTAAAAAAAAAATCTGGTATACTAGTGTGATTAGTCACGCCAACACCGACAGTCGCAGGTTCGGTTACCGCTCAAGGCAGATATTTGTATTTGTACAAATATTTGTTTCAGGTCTGGGTTCTTGTGGATCTCCCCACCGTGTCTCGGAGAGAACGTAAAGCCGCCGGTCCCGGTTGTTGTCACAGACACATGATAAGCATCGTTACTAGAAAGGAAAAATATCCACCAACTCCGACAGAGGCAACGTGACGGATTAGTCTTCAACCCTTTTACAATATGGAGAGGCGACCTTTGCCCAATAGTGGGACGTAAATAAGCTGATTCAGAAAATGTGATAATAAAATGATGTTACAAATCAAACCAAGTCCACGTACAAGGAGCATAGTGAATAAATTATCTACAACTAGTGACCCGCTCCGGCTGCATCCGGGATATGTATATATATCTAAACCTGATTATGATATGATTAGAGGTCCCCAATAAATATAGTGATTTAAGAGGAATAAATCACTCTTATCTATTGGTGAAAACCGCATGAAAATCAGAGCAGTAGTTTTTGAGTTTATCGCGAACAGACAGAGAGACAAATAGACACGGCGGAGGGCTTTGTTTAACAAAGCAATATTCATATACTCGTAATATGTAATGATTGTCCGACTCGCAATTAGTTTAATTATATTTTTTTCAAATTTATTGTTTTTTTTTTTTTTTTTTTTTTTTTTTTTGTTTCAAATTTAATTATATTTTTTATTTATCATTGAATTGTAAAACTTACATATTTTTGTATATATACCTAAAGCGATTATTAAAATGCTAAGCCCAAGCAAAATAACACCTCATAGAGATAATGATCGATATGGCTCTATTGAAATGCGTCGGCACCTTATCACTCTGTTATCGACCGAGTTAACTCGAGCGTGAGCTGTAATATGGCTAATTAAATTTTCTACCCAACCGTGATAAATACGTTGCTTTTAAAAACAAACCGTGTTCCCTGACATCGCTTGTTAATGTCGACATTTTTTAAATTAAATTAAAAATATATTCATTATAACACAATATGCCGGTAATATAGAAGAAAAGGCAGAAAAGAAAAGTACCGACCTCTTTCTTGTCAAGGGGTCGTAATAGGCGACTAAGGTCATAGTTGTGCGAACAACTGTACCTCAACAAGGATTGTGATGGTCAGCAGCGTCACCATATCCTGCCTCAATACACTGTGCTCGCCAACCCACCTATCAAGTATTGGCAAACCACCCTACCCCGTTGTTTATTTGGACCATGCCGTCTTTCTTGCAAAAAGAATGTAGGGTTTAGGCTTTTTTGAAATTGTTTACTTAATGTTTTTATTAAAATATGTCTTGCATCTTCAGTGTTTCTGCACTTATTGGGTCCTCTAGAATGAGATGTGATGATGGTAAACGTCTAAGGTAAGGTTTCCTAAGAACGAAGACGGTGCAATTTTGTGGTATGCGTCGATACGCTGATACCGTCTAAAGTCAGAAAAACATCTGCAATGACTAGTACTGAGGAAATAGCTGAATTGTCTAAGCTTCCCTCATATTTATTACTTATCTCAAATTATCCTAACTTAACTTTTTGAGCTGAGTCATTATTTGCCCAGAGTTGCAGTTTAATAGCAAAATGATGTCAGCATTCTTGACATTAATTTTATCATTATACATATAATATTATCTATTAATTGTGTTTTGTATTAAAGTAAGTTATTTTTCATTTACTTTTTATTTCTAAGTACCTAGATGTTTTATTGGTAGCGATCACGATAGGAAAGATTTAGTTCAGTTCACGAAATGAAGTTTAACCAAAAACAAAACAAATATATCTGCTTGTATTCCGTAAAGGTATACACTTATTGTCTTGAGATATCATTGCAATTGTATGAGTTATAAAAATTATATATATATACATATAAATATATATATATATATATATATATATATATATATATATATATAAAATTCTTTCAAAAACATAATAGCGATAAAAACCAGACGACATTCTTATAATATATATAATACCTTATTATATATAATATATAAATATTAATATTATATAATAATAACTATTGACATAATTAATCAACGCAAAATAAAACTACAATAAATAAATTCTACTAATAAACAGTACAATCTCGTTAAATATTATCGAATAGAACCAATATAAATTTAACAATCATATCGTAAAACAAACATACAGACAGACCACCTGTTCTATGACTGATAACAGCCTTATTGAGCTTGTGTAATTAGCATGAAGCTATCTACGAGATTGCAGGCTTACAGGCATTACGACTGTAATATTGTTATAGATAACGATATGGTAAATCGATAGATATTAATTAATTAGAAAAACTACACTGCCTTATCGACTTTATTGCTGGTTTAATCGGAATTATGAAAGATCACTTTTACTATCATATTATGTTATGTTGTATGTTAATTTGTTTCAATATTATTAATAAAAATTTTCTTATCTATTTTATTATGAGATCCGCAGACGAACGAAGTTAGCCGCGATAGTCCAACGGATTTGCAAACTGAAGTTGGCAGTGGGCAGAGCACATAGCTCGTAGAACTGACGGCTGATGGAGAAGGGGTTTTCGAGTGGAGACCACGTACCGGCAAGCACACCGTGCAGCGTCGGACGGCAGTCCGCGAGATGGACAGACGACTTGAGGAAAGTCGCTGGAAGCTTTGGTTGGAGGCTTCTATGAACCGGTCGCTGTGGAGGTCGACGGTGGAGGCCTAGGTTCAGCGGTGGACATCAAATGGCTGATATGATAATTATGATGATTATTTTATTATGAAACGAAAGTTTATTGGTTATGCCGATTAGATTAAAAAGCGATACGTTAACTATTTTGTTTTAAACTTAATGCTTACTTATTACAGGATGTGAGTGACGCATAGTCATTAAACGTTAATTCTACATTCATAAATTTATAGTTACTGGCGTTTTATTACATACAATTATACTTTTATTTGCATAAATTTAATATTTTTAATTTTTAATTTTAACAAAAATTTCTCAGTTTGGTGATTTAATTTCAAGATTTATTAAGAATTTTTTTTATTTTTTTATTTCACGAAGTTCACACAAATCAAAAATTTCAAAGAAATATTTTTAAATATAATTAATTAAATGTTAACATTGTTGCCAACATAAAATATGATTACTTAAGAATTATTTGTTACAAAAGTGATTGATGTTTTAGACGACATATACCTTATATTGTGATTTTTATTTTTATGATAATAAGTTTATGTGTGTTCTGGTGTAGTTTTACGAGTAATCGCCTCAACACTGGCGGTCGCTGATTCGATTCCCGCTTGGCGCCTATATTTGTGTTTGTACAAATATCTGAGCCGTACCCAAGGCCGGATTTAGGGGAGGGCAAGCGAGGCAACTGCCCCGGGCCTCTACATAAGAGGGGCCACCACATTCACAAAAGAGGGACTTCAATATCCACAAAAGAGGGGCTTCCACAATAGAGCTGACCGAGTTGGAGCGGTTCGGAGTTGGGACAACCTTTTTTTTAGGAATAGGAATAGGTGACGACGTGTGGAATAAGGAGGTGGGACGTCTTTTTTTTTTCGGAATACGTCCACCCGGCAACGATAATATATTGGCGTGAGATCGCGACGACCTTTTTTTTCTGCAAAAAAAAATTCTAGGAGCCTCCACTCCTCTGTTGTCCCGGGCCTCCACAACTCTTAAATCCGACCCTGACCATACCTCGGGGTACACGTAAAGCCGTTGGTCCAGGTTGTTATCATAGACACCTGATAGCGACTAAGTCCCCGCCAACCCGCAGTGAAGTAGCGTGGTAGATTGAGTTAATTTTAATGATTTAACGAAACGATTTAATGATAGTTTATTGAAATATTTAACTTGCATCGCAAGACAAAGGGCTATCATGAAATTTTAATGCTCATATCCATTAACCGATTTTTTGATTGATTGATCGATTCAGCCTGTTTGTGTGAATGTATAATAATAATAATGTACCTTTGAAGGTAGAATGAAAAAATCCACCACCACATCAGCCGTTGGATGACCACAGCTGCTAAACATAGGCCTCCGTCATCATCTCTGGGGAGTTTTGCCAATACTTACCACGCTTGGGGTGGATGGGTTTTTCGCACCACTATAACCTTAGTCGCTTTTTATGACACCTCGGCAAGAAAGTGGTCGGACTATTCTTCTCTGCTAGTCACCGCACAGCTCAATCAACCAAGACCAAGATTAATTTAACCTTCTGCATAAACTCATTTTCATTTAAATTTACAATTTCTATAATAAGAATTCTTTACATATCGAAAGAACATTAAAATGTATTCACAATTTGCCGAGGCTTTTAGATTAATTTTCCAATCAACATAATATTATTTCAAGATATTTGTCCGCAGTTTTTTATTGATCAAGCATAAGCGATATCTAAATACATTCACGATATTAATGTTATATTCGTGTCCATCCTGGCGTCCGTCCAGTTGGAAAGCTCGCGTTCTTCGTCTCGCATTTTGTTTATCAAAAAAATATATTTTACTACTATATTATGCAATGATCTGATGATAGAGATAGCATCGAGTATGTCTCCTCCATTTCGATTCAAACGCTTTTATTTCTCGATAAATTTTGCTTCGTATATCTGTTTAATATTACTCATATTTTATCGATAGCCAAACTATTGTATATTAAGTAAATGAATGATAATCTATATAAAAATATTATTTTTTAAACATACTTTTAGTTTCCGCAATTGTTGTATTCTTATTTTTACTGTTTGTTTAGTTTTAGTTATTATATTATTGTGTCATAAGTTATTATATTAGGTCGTAGAAAAAGTATTTTATATTTAGTTTTTCTTTTAGCATTTTATATACAAATTAAATACTTTTTTTAAATTAAAAGTTTAATTGCATTTAATTATAATAGTATGTGAAATTTTGTTCAATAACCTGTTGCCATTTTGTAGGTATTTACATAATCCAATTTCTGTAGAAATCTTGGAATTTTCGATAAAAAAAATGTAATAAGTAGTTTTGACAGTCCTCTCTTGATGTTAACCTAACACTACTCAACGAATTCTGAATGATGTGTGTGGTCTGTTATCATGTTGAAAGACAACTCCTTTTCTGTACATCAATTATAGCACTTTTTTTTTCTCAATTGATTTATTGAGTCTCATTAATTAGTTGTTGGCAGTAGAGATCCGAATGGATGGTTTTGTTTATTTCATAATGAAATTTTAATTCATAATGAACGATGCCCTTCCAATTCCACCATACACACTGCATCACCTTATTATGTGTTATTCTGGGTTTCGCTACAGTCTTTGAAACTTGACTACTCTTTACCCATGATCTTTTTCACACGTTCTAGTCGTAGATCAACCTCTTTTCTAATCTTTTTTGTAATAATAACATTTAGTACCTACTTCAACAATCATGCGTATACTTTTCGAAGTTACAATTAATAAATTCAATCATAATAATATTCAATAATCAAATCAGTGGACTCTGGTATTCATATTTTCATACATTGAATAGTTACTAACTCTATGTGGTACGATTCTCACATTGATAAAAAGTGAATAGTCACTTAAAATTAGTGAAATTCCACTGATTCGTGTTTAGAGAGTAATATTAACATCTAAAAAAACTAAGTTGGTCGTAAAACTAATAATGTATACTCAAATTAACAATCGTAAAGTAATGGCCGAGTGAGTAAAGTACCAACTGCGAGCACGGTCAACGGACTTAGGATTTATTCATTTGTTCATCTATGGATCGAATTCACGAATGAGTGTAGAACTAGCTTTAATACAAGTCCGTGAAAAATGTCCTAGTTCTTTCAGTCTCGATAGCTACATATGTCAGTTAAACCAAGTCAAATCAAAAAATTCTTTATTCAGGTCGACTTCAAAAGGATTTTTGAATCGTCGTTTTACAGAGTATATGATATTCTTTAATAATAATTAATAAATTATAGTTGATATGAAGTTACCACCGATTAGAGAATCTAGATTTGACCTTACCGGTGGGAGGGATGCGCTGAACCGCGCTCCTGGATGCATGGGTACCACCATCTTGCTTGTTTCTCCCGTGAAACAGCTTTGCTGTGTTTCGGAGAGAAGGGCAAGACAGGCAGTGTAATTAATTACTGGCACCGAGACCTTAACAACTTATGTCTCTGGATAGGCAACACATAAATATAATATATGATAATAATATATGAATATAAATATATATAAATGAGTTGCCTGAGCTAGTTCCAGGTAAACTAGTTTATATTTATGGGTGACGTCAACCACTTACCATCAGGTGGAACGTCTGCCTGTTTGCCAATCCAAATAACATTTAAAAAAAAATCGAAATATAGATTCTGTTGAGAAGAATTGGTAAGAAAATCAACAGTTACCTACTCTAATAAAAACCATCAATACTTTTAGTAAAGTTAATCTATAATTGAAACAAACTATTTAATAAACATTAATTCAATATCAATAGCATCGAAATATAATTACGCGTGTCACTTACGAAGTTGACACATTATTAATTTCGATCGAGTGAGTCGGAGCGCTGCGCCCACGCGTGGAACTCTAAAGATTTTTTATTTGATCTATTAAATGCAGTTTTGTTGATTTTTAACTGTGACATCGACCGAGTGACTGTTAATATCATTTATATTATATATTCTGATTGACGACCGTTCTGGTGTAGTGGTGAGAGTAGTCGTCTCAACGCCGCGCGCCTTTAATTGCGGGTTCGATTCCCGCTCGGGAAAGATATTTGTATTTGTAAAAATATTCGTTTCCGGTCTGGATGTATTGGGGGTCTCCCCACCGTGCGTCGGAGAACACGTAAAGCCGTCGATCCCGGTTGTTATTATAGACACCTGGTAATGATCGTTAGTCATCGTAGGGATATTATCCACCAACCCCCAGTGGAGCAGCATGGTGGATTAAGCTCTAACCCTTCTTCTAGATGGAGAAGAACCCTTTGCCCAGCAGTGGGACGCTTACAGGCAGATTCAATTCAGTTCATTATAATATATCATTAGAATACTCAATGGAATCAAATAACCGACATTGTTCTGAATTACAAATTAGAATTTTCATCCCCTCTCCCACAGGAATCCTAATAAATTTAATAGTAAGAAGTACCCAGCGTAGGGCGCTCGTAGTATGGACTCAAACTATACCGGTAGTAGTAGTTTAGTACCTACTCTCTAAACATGAATCTGTAGAATTTCACTAATAGGGTACTTTCGGTAGTGAAAAATAAATTATGAGATTTAATAAAAATTAAAATTTTTGTAGAAATATACTTAAATATTCTGATTTTAAGTCATAAAAGCACATTATTGTTTTATTTTATTGAAATTAAAAGTCGTAATTTTTAATCTGTACATCACGTGATCTAAAACACGAGCCGCCATGGTGTGACGTCGTAAAGACAATGTTTCCGATGTACACTGCGAGCACTGCTCAGTGCTCTCACTGGTGAAAAATTCGTTCCTTTATAGAGTGCCAGTACACTGCCGCAATACTATATAGAAATATATGACGTCATAAATAGCATAATTTTTGTACTGTGAGCACTGGCCTTTCGAGGTAAGGTGCTCTCAGTACTTTGATCACCTGATCAAAAAATATAACAGCACGAATGATTATTATAATTATTAATTAATATTGTTATTAATTTGAACAGAAAATGTATACATGATAAATATTTTTATTTGAAAACAATGTCGAAAAATTAGGATGATAGTATACTGGACTGCGTTCCGTTTTATCAGTAACCAGTATAGCTTAGTATAGTAAACTACAAAGTAACTACTTTGCAGTATACTGAATTGACGTCACACCTCAGAGTGCTCGCAGTGTATATAGGAACACAACTTTACACATATTGCATCACAAAAATAGGTGACCGCGTTTTCGCGGTAATTAAAAAGGTTTAAAATTTAATTTAATTTTATGGCAAGAAAGCGTGTTAATTTTGCCGAAATAATTTTTTTTTGTGGCTTTTTATTAGGAAAATTAACATTTTGTACTTTTTCAAACATAGTAGCATACCCTATTTTAGGTGATTATTCACAATTCAATGTGAGAACCGTACCACGCAGAATAAATTAATAAAAATTCCACTGACGCATGTTTAGAGAGTAGTTTCGACGTAATGCGCGGCCAAATTACAGACAGAAAGACATACACGGGAAAAAAAATCATCTACCCTCCAAAAAAAATTCTCAAAATATCTTGCACAGATTTTAATCTGTCACTGTTCTATTACAATTATAGAATAGATAGTGAATGATTTACATCTTTACTTTTTTAAAGATTCACATTATTATCTTTATGTTAGATTTACATATGAACAAATTGTAACCGCCATCTTAGCTCTAAGATACAGTTTTAAGTTATTGACGTATTAACGTCTTATAAGTTGATTGTCACGTAACACGTTCCGCGTGCGAGAGCGCGGAACAAGCGACAGTGAGTCACGATGGGCCTAAGCATTCGGCTTGTGACGCATCTATCTCTCTTCCACTCCATCGGCAGATGCGTCCGAGTAGAAGAGAAAAAATATTTGAATTAACGAGTGCAAATAAATGTTAATATACCTATCGAGAAAATTGTAATTTTTAATTAACTCTTTCTTCTTTTCTTCTCACTGAATTATTATTATTTTGTATTATACAAAATAATGATAATCCAGTGATAATAATTCAATTCATAAAAGTGCGCAATATGTCATCAATGTTTTCTTATGACGTTATCGCGTAATGTTACCGTCCGTAAACCGACTTTACAGACAACCAATTTTTTTAAATTATAATAAAGGTTAAGAGTTTATTAATACGCTAATATTCAGGAATTTAATTTATAAGAAGTAACTAAGTTCCTTTTTATATTTTGGTACAGTCAGAGGCAAAAATATGTGAAAAAATTATGTAATAGTAATAAATATTAGTTTAGATAAAAAGATGATTAAATTAACAAGAAAACTATTTTGAAGGATATCACACATAGTTTTTATTTTCCTATTCAATGAAAAAATAATAATCTAGATCGGATAACCTCGAACAGAGAAATACCTATGTAGTAATATAATTCATATTGTGTCCATATTTTTTGTTTTTGACTGTACTTTATTTAATTATATTCTAAGCACATTTAAATCATTACAAAAAAATATTATGAGTTACATTTGAGAACTAGAATATACTAAGATGTACTTTCCATTGGTATAAATTTATTGCCTGCGATAAAATATCGATCTTGCTATATTAAGTACAAAACATTTCTAATAAAAAAATAAGTTTAAAATATACATATTATATATATATTAATTTCTTATGAGTACAGCTTATAAATAATAAATATATACAAAATAGTTAATGTAAGAATGTTTTTATGTTACCATTAGGTATATTACTTTAGAAAGACTATAAGCTATGAACTATTTTAAATATACAGAAATACTAATGCTTAAATTATTTAAAAATATAACAAAACGATTTAACAAAATTTTAATTTAACATTTAGATGAAGACAGAGACAAAAAAAAACTTAAGCACATTAAATTAATATATTCGTCCGTATTCTTTATACTTCATGATCATAAAAAAAAGAAAAACTGTATCTACAAAGGTAATAAAAACGAAAAAACATTGACACTCCCACTCAAAACAGACAGTATAAAAATAATTAACTTTTAAACCTATAAATTACTAAGGAATACAATATTATTTCTAAAACTAATAGGTATAATTATGCATATTCAAACTTCTTACTTTGATACTCTTTTGTGTAACGCCGACGCGAAAACGCGACGGTATTACACGAACGTTTTAACACTACCGACGGACAGATTTAAATGATAAAGTATCATTTTTCTTTCTATCTATCAAATATACCATTGGATTCTACATGTACTAATAAATACACAGTAATAAATAATAGATTTGTCTGTTACGCCATGATATAATTATAAAAATAATTAATATTATTCTGATAATTCTATTAATATTAATATATATACTTTCTATAACTTATACTTTCTTTATAATAAAATAATGATTTGATGTAAAAAAAACACGTATTTTAATTTTAAAAAAAATTTAGTCCATTCAAAGAATATTTTCCAAGCTATTTCTAATTCGCTAAAGTTATCGTAGATTCTAATTTTTGTCACTATAAAACTATTCATTCATTCGTTCATCATTACTTTAATAATTTGAATAAAAAATAATTATTTTTTTAAAGTTTCACGGTCACTAACATTATATAATATAACATTATTATAATACGTAACACATATACCTACCTACCTATAGGTATATGATATTTCCCATGTTTTACTATCTTTCATAGTTTCAAATAGGTATATTGGCAATATTGTAAGTGCTATGTTCTCGTGTATAGGTAATATGAGTGTATATATAGATATACAATTTTACATTTCAATAATTATTATTTAATTTCCAGTATGAAAGTCGGTACATACCTTTATACCTACCCAATCTAAATAAATAAGATATTTATCTTCATTTAAATATATATAAAAGAGTAGGTACTTACAGATACATAAATTATTATAATTTTAATTTAAATGTAAATTAGAACAAGAGCAATAATAGCTTAAAATATTTTCAGGTAACATTATTATATATACCTTCTTTTTAAAATTATATTATTGTAAGATTTTTTTTGTACTGTATCAGCCTGTAAACAACCCACTGCTGAGCGAAGGCCTCTTCTCCATATAGAAGAAGGGGTTGTATGATTTCATAAATTAAATCTTTATTTTAAAATTGTACATAAAACACTTTTTTATATACTATAGGAAGATAGTAAATTATAAGAATGTAATGTAAAAGTGGGTCGGTCTATTTGTCATGCATTTACGAAAAAAAAAAATGTATACGAGTCTATACATTTTGTAATTAAAAAAATAACATAAACTATATATTGATAATGTAATAAGATATATTAGTGTTATCGTTATTATATTCTCCATAATATCACATGTATGAAATAAACTCTTTTGCAAAAAAAACGGGCACTTAAGCAAAGAACTATTTTATAGTTACTATTAGTTTGTTTGACAATTTTAGGTATTGTTATCCTCAGAATTTTATAAATTAATTAGGAAGGAATAGTTTTCATCAGTTTTATCATAACATTTTAATTAAATTATTAAGAAATAATGTTTAAGCTCAAAACACTATGATTGTACCTGCTCGTTAAATAAAAATGAAACGCGTTAATTTCTTTGTTTTTCTTGAATACATTAAAAGCAGATAAAAGTTTAGTATTGAGTGTGACCCCCTCTTGCTGAAATCACAGCTTGCATTCGTCTGGGCATGCTAGTGAGTATATCTTTTATGGTTTCTTGGGGAATACGTTCCCACTCCGCGGTAATCACATACTTTAGCTCTCTGATGGTCTGCGGAGCCGGCTGCACTGATCTCACTCGTCGCTTCAGAACGTCCCAGACATGCTCTATGGGATAGAGGTCAAGACTTCTAGCTGGCCAGTCCAAACGACGAATTCCGACTTCTAGCATATTGCATCCACACCGCCAGACCGGTGGGCGCGAGCGTTGTCGTCCATAAAAATTGAGTTTTCGCCAAGAGCGGTTAAAGCGGGTTGTGCATAAGGAATTAGAACTTCCGTCATGTATCGGTGTCCAGTCAGTGTACCGTTTTCGATGAAGACTAACTCCGTACGATCCATAGAATTTATTCCTGCCCAAAACATAACAGAGCCCTCTCCATAAGGTGTGATTTCTTCAAAACATGCCTCTGCAAAGCGTTCTCCTCGTCTACGTAGCACTCGCCGACGTCGGTCTTCACCATGCAGAGATATCCTGGCTTAATCGGAGAACAATACCCTATCCCAGTCTTCATGAGTCCATGACACACAATTTCGAGCGAAGCTAAGCCTGGCAACTCGATGTACACGGAGTAATTTAGGGCCGCGTGCCGGGCGATGACTGTGTATATTAGCAGCGAGAAGCCTCCTCCTGACCGTCCATAGACTAATTTGCACATTTCTTACTTCTTCGAGGGTGTTCTTGAGGTCCACATAAGAAGATTTGCGATTTCTCAACGCTTGACTAACTAGAAAACGATCCTCCCGTGGTTCGGTACATGTCTTTCTGCCAGAACCAGGCCTTCTCTTGACGGAACCGGTCTCTTGATAGCGCTGCCAGGTCCTTTGAACTGTCGACCGACTCACATTTAGCCTCTGAGCCACGAAGCATTGACTGCAACCTTCTTCAGGCAGCGCAATAATTTTTCTCGCTTTTATCACTTTATCTACCATTTTCGAGATTGCTAAACAGCAATAACAATACTTTTAAATGTCAAGGACACCAGATAATTTAATAAAAATTGACAAAAAGTTAATTAGAGTCGATATTAACTATAGGGAATTTGCGCCACAAAATGTAGTTAAAAGTTATTTTCTTTGAAAACCAGGCTCAGTCAAAAATTTGAATTTGGAATGTACTCTTATAAACATTATGGCACTTTTATAACTGGCCAGTAACATGTTCAAATGATTAAAACCTTTTTGGTATTTTATTTTTTTCAGCCAGGAAGAAAATCGAAACCGCCCGTTTTTTTTGCAAATGAGTGTATAAGAGATAGTTAAATTAAATTAAATAAACAATAAGTTAAGGGACTGAAGTCGCGGTTGACCACTAGTGTTATTTATTGTTTGTGTGACACTGATAAACATGACAAGATTTCTAGCAATAATTTAATAAGACTTAACTTAATAAAAATGTTAAGCCTTTTTTACACAATGCTGCTTAAACAATTTATTTAAAAAAAATAGGTATACCTAATATGTATAATATAATAATGCTTAAAAGTTTGTTTGTTTGCTTGAACTCGATAAGAATCAATCGGTCAGTTAAATAAATTTTTCATTGACAAGGTTGTAGGCTATAATATAATACGGTATCATTAATTGAATCTGAATAATAACAATAAATAAATTTAAAAAAAAATGGTTTAGGAAAAACATTAGCTTAATCGAACCTAATTTGCATATTAATAAGATTTATTTAAACATACTATATAGATATGAAAAATATATTATTAATATATAAACATATTAATAATAGGTATGTTTTTCATATCTTTAAGCTATATTAAAATATTTACTAAATTTATATATTAATAATTAGTGTTTAATAGTTTATTAACATAAAATTAATTTAGTTTTTATAGACAATTAATAATCCATAGGTATCGAAGAGTTTACATTATTATGTTAAACTAGCAAACCCGGCGAACTCCGTTTCGCCACCAACTTATTTTCGTGAGGGATACTCACACCACGTACTGCCGCCATGCAAAACCATATTGGTTTGTATTACATGCTATGTATCAGAGATGGCGCTGTATGTGAAAAATGATTTTAATTCCATTCCATTTCATTTGATAAGAGTCAATGATGACCCTTCTTCTATATGGAGAAGAGGCCTTTGCCAAGCAATGTGTTGTTTAGAAGTTGATTCAATGCACTTCAGTTCATTATGATAGTATAAGATTATATTATTATGATTTTCCCTGTTTTCCTGCTTTTCTGTTGAAAATTTTCCTGAATTTAGTTTGCTATAAAGCTCACTGAGCCCAATAGCTTTCCAACGAATGCAAAACCGTGGAAATCGGTTCTTGCGTTCTGGAATTATAGCGTCAGGAAGGAAAACAGACTTATTTTTATATTATAGATGTCACAGATATACACGTGAGAATAATAATAGATTTTGATTACTTTAAATAATAATAATTTATGTGAAGCCGAATGAAGGTTTTACAACTTGATATGAATTTTAAATTTAATGCCATTTAACGAATACACTCGACCTTAAGTGATACGAGGAGATCAAAATATATTACGGATCAAAAATATTTTTTATATGTGTAGTGAATATAGCTTCACTAACGTAATTAATGAAAATTCTACGGATTCATAATTAGAGAGTACCTACAATACACTTACTCTACATAACTACAATACTCTACATAACTTTAAAATTAATATTAAGAGCTTAAGGTTATTTAGGAGCTATTTTATCATCAATATCAAGTAATAAAAATGTTTCTTTCTATATCAAAAACAATATTAAAACAAAAATTTGACAACTGCGATAGCAACAACTGACATAATAAAAATGAAATTAAAGTTAAGACAGCGGCTACTTGGCGTTGATTTCGTTGATGTCTTTTATAAGCGACATGAGACCTCTACATTTCGTATCGTTAGTGCTCCGTGTTGTGTCAAAACTGGGCTTTACTTACTGGATTGTAGCCTTTCCCTCCACGCCATGGGGTTCGAGACCAGGCCCTGGAAGCCCGGCCAGTAGAGTGGCTTGTGCTGTAGGTAGTGCGCCATGCCCGCCGCCGCCGCCGCTAGTGACAGCCGCGGGGTCAGTAGACCCGTCCCCATGTTCGAACCCACCGACGGCCGTGATAGTATGTGATCTATCCCGTGAGGATTCGGCGCCGGAGGAGGCGCCTCCGCCAAGGAGCTCAACGCGGCCAGCGGAGCCCCAAAACCACCTTCCAAAGCTCGAGATAGAGGCGGCGAACCTCGCAGTTCCGACATTCTCAGAGTTCACAAGCACAGACCGAGTTTAAAACATAGTCCATACGCGCGATCCCCGGGATATCACGCTACGCACACATTGACACCCGACGCGACACGGATTCGAATATCGAAGGCCGTCTGCCAAGCGGCCGCGTGCGCGGACCGACACCAAATGAAAAGCTCTGCGGACCGGGAGCAAACAGAAAAAAAAGTTGAATAGAGAACGCCCAGTCAATCTAAACCTTATATCCGAGTCGCCGCCCCTTCGCAGCCCCGGCACGGAAACCAGCTTCGTCTCTGTCACTCGTAAGCGCGCGAGAGCGAGACGGGCGACACGTAGTGTTAACACGAGAGCGTAGATTTAACGAATCGCTATTTAATGGCGCTTCTTGTCTCTTTATAATTAAGTCGGGTGCAGTTTTTGCGGTGCGCTCCACCCCGCGCCGCCGCGCGTTCCCCCCTCGCCCCGCTCGTACTATTGTACCGAATAATAAGTCTCGCAGTGAATAGAGCGGTCTATTTAATGTCGCTCTCTAAACACCGGAAGGATCTATTTGTCGCGATAATTTATGTGACAAATATTTTATTAATTGACACTCGATGTAAAGAAATAAAACACCCCGAGCATTAACTCGCCATCTGCCCGAGGCGGACCCTCAGCGTCTCAGATATTGTTCATATTTCGTAGTATTCAGTCACTGTATTAATTATTTATTACACCAAGATAAAGTAAATCGCAATAGAGTCTTAGATAAGCTATGGTAAATTAATTAAAAAATATCATTTTAATTTCTAAATAAAACAATTTAAACTTAATGCTATATTTTTCCATATATTATTTAACATAAGAGATATTCTTCTTAAATATACCTAATTCCCTTAATAATAAAAAAGAAACAAATATTTTACAAACAAACTTTTAAACATAAATATTATTATGTATTATTAAAACAATTAATTACACAAAAGTTAATTAATTTTATATTTATTAATATTATTAATTTAAATAAAAATCATTTTGCTTTTTATTGTTACGATTTTAATAATAATGTAAAAGCTTCTAAAAAAGTATAATAGGTAGGTAAATAATAAAATTACAGAGTAAAAAATAAATATAATATCGTAGGTACAGTGTATAAAAATTACCACAATAGAGTCGACGTGAGCTAAACGGTTTTTAATCCCTAATCGCCGCTAAATGTCCCCCTCGACAAAATGGCGGCGCAAATTTAGATAACAATGAATTCTTTAAAACGGAATTATTAAAAAATACGATACGATAAAGTACGTTTGGGGTAGTTTTATTATGTAGATTGAATTTATGATAATTAATTAGATGTTTATCTCGGATGGATGTGTTCTGTATGGGAGTATGATGGCCCCAATTTTTCCAACCAACTCACAGAACCAGAGCTATTAAAACGTGTAATCTGATGACTGAAATGGCCGAACATTCGAGGAGGCCTTAGATTTAAACTGAAAGTGACTGTGTGTATATAAACGAAAATTATTTCTTAAATTTAAGTAAGAATTGTGATTTTGTTTGAGATTTATGCATTTTTTTTTTACTTTTCACCACCACAGCCACCATGGGGCTATTCTTATTCCTTAGGTATGAAGAAGTCTGAATTGTATCCATATTAATAATATTTTTTAATGATACATAGATAATCATATAAAAAACCTCTTCCCATATTCTTTTTAAATAAATGAAAACCTCATACGCAATTACCCCCAGTAGAATGATAATCTTGTGTCAGGGGTTCGGAAACACATAGCACATGCGCAAATCGCGCATTCCTTCTCGTATATGACATATATAAATATTTGTCAGGTGCGCAAATCGCGCATTCCTTCTCGTATATGACATATATAAATATTTGTCAGGTGCGGAAATCGAACCCACGACTGCTAGTACCTCAGACAGTTCCTGTGACCGCTGCGTCAACGCGTTGTCATTTATTTAAGTAGAATCTATTGATTTGTTTATATTATTCTCTAATTAAACTAGTGTTAATGACAATCTCTATTAGCAAAGCAGTACAGCTTGTTCGTTTGAACGCTTTAATGTCACCTCAACACCGGCGGTCGCGGGTTCGATTCTCGCTCGGGACGATATTTGTATTTGTACAATAATTTGTTTCATATCTGGGTTCTTGCGAGTCTCCCCACAGTGGCTCGGAGAACACGTAGAGCCGTCGGTCCCGGTTGATATCAGAGATACCTTGTAGCGATCTTTACTCATGGTATAGAAAAATATCTAGAGCCGGACAGTCCCCATGGCGGAGAAGTTTGCCCTTTTCGCCGAGGCCAGCCTGTCGCTGGAGGGATCCTGTTGCCTGCAGATCCGGGACCCTCCAATTAAAGCGGCTGAAGGCTCCAGCAGGAGTTTAGTACGGTATTGTATCCCCAAATGCTGAGTCCGACATACTGTCTAGGAATGCCTACCCGGGCGTCCTGGATATCACCCGTAAATGGATTGCCCTGCGATACAAAAAAAAAATGGTAGCGAAAAATATTTGTTAACCCGTAGTGGAGCAGCGTGGTGGCTTAGGTTCTAACCCTTCTTCAATATGGAGAAAAGGTCCTTGTCCACTAGTGGATTTATTTCAGTTCAGTCAGATAATAATCACAAGGGAATTGAAATCATTGATCTGAGAATTTGAACGTGTTGTCACCAGTATTAAATTAACTTTGTATTTCATAGTATGTATTAGAGATGGTTACAACGTAACCTATGTGTTATCTTTAATTAAGTTATATTAATATAAATACACACACGGTCATCTGTTCCTAAGGTAGGCAACTTAATGCCTGTGTTTTATGTGAGAGCTGACTGATATACATATCTTTTTAATTTTTTTAATAAATGTACATATAGAAATGATACACATAGAAATAGATATATCTTACACCCAGACTCTCAAGAAGGCTGGTGCATTTTTTGTTCAGAGAATCAGAATTGCGATTCAACGGGGAAATTCTGTCAGTATTATTGGCACCATTCCACGTGGACATGTTTAAGTTTTGCATTGTAAATATGTATAATATTGTAAAATTTCGAAATAAAACTGTTTTCCAAATAGTGTTTATGATTATAATTTCATATTAGAATATGTTTATCGCATTATATAAATACAATATAATACATGTATATCAATCAGTCTAATCTGCGTTAAATACAATAATAACAATTATTGTTATATTTTATGAAACAATTTAAATCGTTTTTCTTGTTTCCTGTAAAATTTGTTTGTCATTGAAATAGGACTTTTTGAACAGACACTCCTCAATTAGTACTATTATTGATGTCTTGGCTTAGCGTTAACTTTTAATAATGCTATTAAAGTGGGTTCTTTTCCAGATTTGCTAAAATATAGTAAAGTTTTACCAATATTAAAAAAGAGACATCGTAGTGATCCCAGTAATTGTATACCTATTTCTATCTTACCGTCCTTAAGTGAAATTTTTGAAAAAATTATACTAAATCAACTTATTTTCCATTTTAAAGTTAATGGAATTTTTCACAGTGAACAATATGGTTTCACTATAGGTCGCTCTATGACAGATGCTGATGTGGCACTTCTCAAACATAGATATGATGCTTGGGAGAGGTCACAAAATGCTATTGGTGTATTTTGTGACTTATCAAAGGCATTTGATTGCGTGGACCACGGAATTTTATTAAGTAAACTAGAATATACGGTGTTAATGATAAAGCTCTTGATCTCATTGCTTGCTATATCTATCTAATAGAATTCAACACGTATCAATAAACGGAACGAAGTCTTCTGGATCTGTGCTAAAAATGAACATTCCACAATTAATGTTAAGGATATTTGTGATATAGTGCTATTTGCAGATGACACATCGCTTATATTTAAAGTTGATAGGAAAAAAGTAAATTATGATGATGTGAACAGTTCTTTGTCTCGAATTCAGGATAGGTAAAACAACCTCGTTTTGAACACCAAAAAAATCAAGTGCGTTGTATTTTCGTTGCCTAATGTTAAACATCCAAATTATAATTTAGAAATAAGTAAATAACTAGAGGCTTATTTTCAACGATACTAAAGTATTCTTAGGGTTAAATTTGGACTCAAAACTTCAGTGGAATTTACATTTGTCATCCTTGAATGGTAGACTCAGCTCCGCAGCATTCGCAGTTAGAAAAGTGCGACAGCTGACCGACGTTGCTTCTGCGCGCTTAATATATTTTAGCTATTTCCATAGTACCTATAATGTCTTACGGTCTATTACTGTGGGGTACAGATATTGAGACTGTATTGATTTTGCAAAAAAGAGCTATTCGTGGCATTTACGATCTTGGAGCTCGAGTCTTCCTACGGGATATTTTTCCAAAGGTAGACATATTATCAATTGCGTCGCAATATATTTATAACAATCGCAGTGTAAATACTAGAAGGAATAACAAAATTGTAACTCCAAGCTTCTGACTGCGCAAAGTAAACGACTCCTTTCTGGGTTATGGTATTCGCATGTATAATAAAATCCCACAAACAATTTTGGAATTGTCTCAACATACATTTAAAGATTTTATTTAAAAAAAAATTAATATATAAAGCGTATTATTCGGTGTAGGATTACTTAGTCGATTAAGATGTGTGGACTTAGTGGCGCTGTACCTATTTCATGCAAGATATTACTAATTTTTGAACTAAAACACAGTTTATATATTATTTTAAAAAGAGTAACTGCGGAGTTTCTTGCTTATTCTTCTCTGCAGAATCTACATTCCGAATCGGTGGTAGCTTTACTATTACAAAGTAATTATCAGTTTAAAGTGTTAGTTTGTAAAATGATGATTCGAAAGTGCTCTTGGGGCCTATTTGAATAAAGTTGTGTTTGATTTTGATTTTGATTTTGAATTATGTAACGAATTTCTAATGTATTTAATTTGTTATGTTCAGTATTTAATATTTTACGATGACGGGGTAATTAGTTTGGTTTATCGTGGTAAAATATTGTAACAAATATCTTGAGTGTTCATTTCGAATTAAAATAAATAAATTTAATTACATATGTTTATTATTATTTTTCACTATAATACATTTAGATAATACTATTTATACACCCTTCTTCTATATGGAGAAGAGGCCTTCATTCAGCATTATGTGGTTTACAGTCTGATACAGTACAGTACAATATTATTTGAATTGAATAATAGATAATAATAGTTATACTCTTATTAACTTATTACTTTAATTTAATAATTATGTCACTTTTAAACAATTACTTAATCAACTTTTAAAATATGTTGTACCTATTTTATTAAGTTTTTATTTCATTTAATTAATATATAAATAAATATATAAATATGTTTAACATACACACACGGTCGTCTGTTCCTAAGGTAGGCAACTTAATGCATGTGTTTTAGGTAACAATTGACTGATATATATATTTTTTTATAAATATACATATAAATAATACATATATAAATAAATACATATTAAACCCAGACTCGGCGCAGGATTAGAACCCACAACCCTGGAGCAGAAAACAGGGCCACTGCCAACTGCTCCACGGGCTAGTCAAAGTAATAGGAAATTGAACTAAATTAATAACTAACTATTTTATAAGGAACTCAATGAATTAAATTAAAAAAAAAATAAAGTCTATTTTGACTTTCCAAAAGATAAAAAAAAAAGATACGTTTCCGCTGACAGAGCGAGCATCGAACTAAAACTCGTATCAATGAAGCCGACAGTATTGTTGTTGACCGGACGTACATTGTGCGTCCTGTGTACACGCGGAACAAATGTGGAGGTGTGGTGCCAGTGAGAGAGCTATAATACAGCGAACATATAGCTTTAGTTTTAATTTCTTTTTAATTTTGTTTTTATTAATAAATACGCAGATATAATAAAGATTAAATTTCTCTTAATGCTACTATGCTCTACTTTTATTACTTAACTATCTTTACGTTGTTCTTGATTGGTATATCTTTCATATCCTAAAAGATAAATTAAATAAGCCAGCTTACTATGAGTCATACGTTCTAAAGTCTGTATACCTATTCTAGATTTCTATTTATTTGAGTCTAATACCGTTTATAATATAAGATCTATAACTCTGGAACTTTTAATCAATGATTTTGAAATATTTATGGTTCAGTATTTAGAATATTTGCTTTCTAACAAAAAACAATGAATAATTAAATTTTGATATTCATCCCCTCTCCCAAGAGAACCATGCTAAGTTTCGAGGTAAAATGTCTCCAGTGGTCCAAGTCCTTGCTTATATGAACTCAAGTCATGTCTAGTTTCATTTAAACTCATGCAGTAGTTTTGGCGGGATGGCAAGATATAGACAGGCAGATAGACAAAAAATAAAAAAATATATATATTTTAGGTTTCAGTAGTTATCGATTATAGAGTGCCCTCCATAAGAAAATTTAAAAATATCAGTTTTGTGCAGATTAGAACTATTAAAGAAAGAAAGAAACAAATTTATTACAGTTTTATAGGGCATCTAAGGTACCTATATTAGGTACGAATATAACATAATTTGTTTTTAAAATTCTAATAAATTTCAATATATCAAAATACTCGTGATTGATTTAATAAGATTTTTACGAATTCCAAAATAGATTTTTTTTAATATATCAACCAATACGCGTAGTAAATTTTTCATTACATTTTAAATACAAAAATAAAATATACTTATATAAAAAATTTGAATAATCTTATTTTTATTCTAAAGAAAGAGATAAGAATAAGAAAATTTTCAAACAGATAAAACAATAAATTTGTATAAGATCTTCTTTATTAACAGCTCATGGTATCACGAGTTTTTTTTTTTTAAACTACAACCCATTGATAAAAAACCGGCATTTTTAAGTTGGCAAATACTTATGTTATACCTACCTAATTTTTTACGACTAGATAAGAGTCACCGGAAGCCGTTAGAATTTAGATGGAAGCTGCTTCGAACTGGTCGCTCTGAAGGTCGATAGGGGAGGCTTTTATTCAGCAGTGGACATCTAATGCCTGATATGATGATCAATCTGTCTCTATATAATCTATAATTTATCTTACTCAAGCCACTATGACAAATCTTATAACGTACAATTCATTATTTATTAAAATCAGACCAAAATACATACACATACAATAAACAAAATACACATATACTCGGAGTAAATATATAATTTATCGTCAGATAACGTTGCTATAACCAAAACACACTCAGCTGTGCTGCAGTTCTGGAATGAAGCGTGGCGTGTTTTTTACCGATTAACTCGCTCACAAACACACCACGCTCCCTCCCAGCGGCCGCTCATTCATCCCCGTCAATTAGTACACCTTTACACCACCCGTCTATTGTATCTTTTTATATTTTAAAACCTGTTTAAATAGTTCCTAATTTAAGGGAATAAGGACTCGTTTCTTACTGTATTCCTAATGCAGTTAAGTTTATGGCTTATAAAACTTTAACCAATTAATTTAAATTCGAATATACCTACCTGTAAATAATAACTATTATTATTATCTTAATTTTACAAGCTTTATAGTATACTTATTGTATAATAAATATAGTTTACAAGTTATCGATTTTCGTTGTAATTATTTCATGTCTTGATAGATAAATTGTTATATACCTACTTATCAATGTAATATTAATAATAATTAAAATGATATTTAATAATTAATGTAAATAGATATTTATAATAATTATATAATATTACTAGGTATATAATTACAATTCTAAATTGTTTATCAATAAATTAACTAATACTAAGATTAAGAAATATAAAAATAAACATCTACCGTAACTTGGGGCTTTGCGGATTAGTTTGACAGTTTTTGGGGCTAATTTGACACGACGCGATTTTGGTCATTTGGCGCGTTTTTTTGGGTTTCGGCCGGTGCGTGGCTGGCCGCGGGGTTTTTCCTCTTCTGTAGAAAAAACAATCGTCCACAAACCAGAAGCTCAAGTGATAAACAATGAGTCATTGTCCTCTGAGCCCATCCAGGTAGTAGCGGATACTATGCCTATTGAAAACGACGACAATCTGACTGATGATCTTATACTGGATGAACCTGTATCTCATGAATTTGATAGAGTTGAGTCTCCTAAGTTAGACTAAAAAAATATCCATGTAGATCTTGACTCAAGGAATCATCCTTCAACATCTGGATTGGCAAAATTACTACAACCATGCCAAAATAAAATCTTAATACGTAAACCAAAAACGCTTCGTTCTTGTTTTTTCGGACGAAGAGGAAGTCAATTGAACAGTGCGAGGAACAAAGCCGATAAAAATGAAGAGGATGGAAACCTGTGCGCTATTTGTAAATGTGAATGTGATTCTTTCTAACTTTATATTCGTTTTATTCTATAAATAAGTCTGCAATATATGAAAAACTATGTAAAATTTACATATTTTTTCTTTTAAAGGTCTCAAAGAAACCTGCACTACAATTATCATTGACTTTCAGGCAAATTTAATGATGTGTAAAAGTAACCCCACACTTGAGATTACTTTGACACAATTTTTAAAAAAATATATAAAATGAATGGAGGGTCTTAGACTACTGTACTTATATCACACACCTGAAAGCCAAGACTTCAAGTGTTCTGATGAGGTAAAAATAGCTTGAATTGCAAGCATATTTTTTCGTGTAATGTTGAAAAACTTCCAAAATCATGTCAAAGTAGCCCCGGTTTACGGTACTCATTAAGGGAGTAAAAAAAAACAAAAAAAAAAAAAAAAAAAATATAACGATAAGTTATTTGTTCAATATGTAAAGTAGATACTTATTTAAGATCTGAAATTACAGATGATCTTAAATTACTATTATAAAGTTATTTATCCACCAATAAGCAAGTATGTATTTGTTAGAGTAATTTATTAATTACTTTATTGTCAATATAATTAATTAATTTAATAAACCGAAATCGAACAGTTGATAAAATACGTGAATTTATAATAGACTGTCACAGGTTTGAAGAAGGACTGGCATCGTTTAGTTGTTAAGTGCTTACATTTCATTTATAAGAACATCTCATTACAAATTCTGCCTTATTCGGAAAAAAATCATAGATAGTGCATTACACGACAGCCTACAGTAGAGCGGCCTGGCGGATAATGTTCCAACCTAAGTGTATAGGAGAATGTCTTTTAATTTAATAATAAAAATGTAAATCAAAAACAAAAATTCAAAAGAAGTTGAAATAAAATTGAAACATGTTAATACTTCTCAATACAATATCCGCGACCGTTCGAACTTCGAACAATAAAAAACGAACTTCACAGATATGAGGAATCGACTACGCCAATCTACGTTTTAAAGAGAGACGGAGATACGTGCGAGGAAGATGGCAGATGATGCTCGTCTTTGATTGGTCGGTAAGCTGGTATAACCCCGCCCTCCCCCGCGAAGCGACCCACGTGTTTTTGTATCGGTCAGATGATTGTCTTCCGCGGTACGAAGCGGACGTTCTGATGTTTTTGTGAACTTTATAAAGTTACGCTTTAAATGATTTATCTTTAAAATAATTCATAATTACAATACAACAAAGTTAGCTCTTAATGTAATAGAATATATCAGATATGATGTAATGATTTTGATGAATTACTATAAAATGTCTTAGATCGAACTGATTCAATCTGATCTGGTTGGTCCTCCCTTTAAAATTAATGTTAAATAATATACTCTTGATAGTGATAATACAATCAAGCGGATAATATTTACTTGTCACTCAAATATCGTCTAATAAATAGGTACATTTTATTTGAAAAAAAAATCTGATCGACAACTAGCACATCAGCCGTTGGTTTTTGGGCCGTTAGTTTGCGGTGGGGTTGTCAATAATTAGATCAATTAGCATAAATTGCTTACATCCATCAATCAATGATTAGACGCTTTAATAATAATACAGCACTGTAAATGCTATAACACAAATATTTTTATGTAGATACTTCTATAAGTTACCTAGAGATAGCCTGTAATGTTGGCGAATTATACTTAATACCATGGTGGTTGGCTACCCGTGACCATAACACTTGCAACAGTGCCCATATATATCTCAGTGTAATTAATATCTAGTTTTACCTCAAAATAATAATATAATATTGCACTAGTATCGTAAAACCACATTTAATTCAAGCATAATATGCTCAAAAACTAAACTATATATAGGTATGTAGGTATATAATTTATTTATTAAGCACTTGATATTTTATGTATATGTAGGTAAAAATAATGCGCCACCTAACTTTTCTTTACATATTCTAAGTAGTCTGGTTTGAATGGAAGAAATCGTTACATAGCGATAAGATCACCTTTGTACATCTATACAAATAATAAATCTTTTAAAACCTCCGTTTTATTAATACACTATATATCATCAAGAATAAATTTCAATAGCGCGTATTTTTTTGTATTAGCGCCATCTCTTATCGTGTTTTTCTCTGATCACGTATCACGTAAAAAGTACAAAACCAATGTTAATAACTTTAATACATAAAAATTGGAAATAACTCACAGTATAATTTAGTTTTTGTTTCATTGTAATTAAATTTAAAAATAAATATTTAAGAAAATAGAAATAGGTACCTACGCCGCCAACGCCATCTGGTCTAAGGAATCTTTAAAACTCACAAAACTTATATTTGAGTTATTATTTTGTTAAACTTAAAAGTTTCGTAATATGTCGGATAGGAATAGAAATCGTTTTAATATTTTAGATAAACATAATTTTCAATTAATATACTATTATGTTAAATATTAATTATGTTAAATATTAATTATGTTAAATGTCACTAAATATAAAAACGATATTCTACAATTATACGATAGATGGCGCAGATAATTTTCTGAATCGCGCTGACCAAAACTTCGGCTAAAAGAATGACACTCGCCCGTATTTAAAATCTGTTTTTCTTTTTTGTATATAATTAAATACTTTAGGGTACTACGGTCTTGATTGTTTGTTCGTTGTTAAAATTTAAAATATTTGGAATTTGGTCGTTATTTGTTTGTTGATTGTACAAAGTTGGATGGTTATAGCTATTTAAGTTGTAATCTATATATATATATATATATATATATATATATATATATATATATATATATATATATATATATATATATATATATATAAAGTCGTGTTAGTTACACCGTTTATAACTCGAGTGGAACGATTTTTATGATTTTTGTGTTTTTGGATGTCTTTCACTTGTAAGATACACGGAGAAACAATACTATACACGATTTTAATTAATAAACTAAACTAAATCAAATTAATCTCATCCCCATAAAATATTACGCAAGCCCACCATGAAAACCATGTCGTTTTCTACATTATTTAGTTTTTGTCATCGCTGTATGGCGGCACTTACTTAAAACTAAAATATAATCGAATCTACGCAGGCAGGGACGGATTCACTAAACCAAAGTAGAGTAATCTATGCTCCTCATAGGAGGCCTCCGAGGAAAATATGTCCAAAGTGTTTTTTATTTAGAAAACAAGCAATATTATGTGACACCCATTGAAATAAATATCCGAGACAATATTCACTTATCAGTAAAGATTCCATATTTTAAAGAAGTATTCATGAGCAACTATGTACATACAATTTAAATAAAAATGATTAATTATAACCATAAATAAATAATTTGATTAAGAAACCTATTAAGCAACTAACAATAAGAAAGAATAATTAATAGATAATTACATTAGAATAATGAGAGAGACTGAAACATTTGCAATGAAATTAAAAAAAAAACTGATTTAAAATAATAAAAAATATCTGCATTTAATAACATAAGATTGCGTCAACAAACAGGCCTTGTGACGCAAATTAATTTAATTCATATTAAAAATCAGATGTACTTTGATATTACAGCGATTGAATAAAGAAATAAGCAAATTATATTCAGCGTTTTAACCAAAATAACAAAATGATTTGTTTTAGTATACAATGAAGAAACATTAGAAAAATAATTTTATATAATTTATAAACTTTTAAAGTATTATTCATTGACACTGAAGTATTATATTAAAATGTTGAATTAATATTCACCGTACGCACCGATTACCACAATACGACTTTCACAGCTCAGTCCGGCCCTGACCGACGGAGGGAGAGATCCCTACAAAAACGTATAATTAAGTTGAGATAGATAAATGAAATCGCATCGCTCGATTGAACACGAACAAATAAATAAAATGAAATGTTATTATTATAATATTAATGTTATTATTCGTAGGTTCATTCCGTATCATAAATAGAGACTTGTGATAGTTGTCTGCGATTTATATTTTTTTATATTTAAAATATATCCAATCAACATTTAATTGGTTCAAAACGTAGTTTATTTTTAAAGATAAAAACGAGTAGGTACCTACATACCGCGATTTAGTTTTTTTGACGGTTTTTGTCGGATCAGTTACATGGTCTGTGGTCACGACGAGTCTCTATCTAAAAATATATCGTGGTATGTAGTCGTTTTTTACTTTAAACATAAAGTTTTTTTGAAAACCTTATTTTTGTCTAAGCCGTCTCTAGTGTCTAAGCTGAATAATGGTTCAAAATAACAATAGAAGACGGTGAAGACATATGACAGAAGACAGTGCTGTCTCGTGTAATCCTGCGAGCATCTAAAAGTCTTAATTCTAAAGACTTTATAAAAAAATTAAATTTGGATGTGATTAAATTAATAGTATTTTAGTTAAATAAAATAGTTAGGTAAGTAGGTACCTACCTACTTAAAAAAATTACTTCCATGAAAAGAGAAAAAAAAATTCATTATAATTTTTAGAAGTTTTTAATAGTCAATGAGGAGTTAAATGTAAAGAGAAAAAAGAGTTTTTATAATTTTATATCGTCATCGTATCAACCATTGGAAGTCCACTGCTGAACGTAGGCCACCCCCATAGACCTCCAGAGCGACCGGTTTAAAGCAGTCTCCATCTTACAGCTTCCGGTGATTTTCTTCAAATCATAATTCCAAGTTATAATTTTTATTTTGAATACAAAAAATAAGATAAAAATATTGATATCAGTGCCGATCATAGAAATCTGATAAAAATTGTTACTCAGTGGAGCAGCATGGTGGATTAAGCTCCAGTCCTTCTTCTGTATGGAAAAGAGGCATTTGTCCAGTGGGTTGTCTACAGGCTGATACAGTTCAATTCCGTCAGCTTATAATAAAACTTTAACAGGATCATCTTCTGTACGTAAGAGATATTTGGCAAAAAATTAGGATACCTACATTCTTTATTCGATACTGACGGCAAAACTGTAATTTTTTAATTTTTTTTTTTTTTTTAATTTTTGTCTATTATTTTGTCTGTGTGCAACTTAGACACGCGTCATGTCAAAAATGCCGAATAGATTCTCGAATAGAAACTCAAATTATACAAAAATTGAGTTCATACTATGAGCAAGGACACTGGGTAGGTACTATTTAAGCCGAGATTCGGTTACCTTGAGATGAAAATTAAAATTGTGTTGTAGCGAACGAAATCGCGAGTAAAACTAGTGTCGAATATTGTACTATTTTTTATTTATTTTCATATATAAACTATATATACTATATTTAATTACATCAAATCCAATTTTAAAAAATAAATAAAAAAAACAACTTAGGCTTCATTTTTTTTATATATCAGATACCCTCGTAATCCTTATTTGAACAACTTCCTAGAAATAAATAAAAACCTCCGTAACATGAGTCAACGCGAACCAAATTACCGGTTGAGCGTAATTAATAAAGTTATTGGTCAATTCAATAGTGGCTCCGGTCCGGCGTCTAAACAATAAATACGGGGCCAGGTGCGCGGGTGCTGGCGAACTTACGCAATTAACAAACGGACACCGCGGGTTAGGCACTAACCTTAAACATCGATACATATAATTTAACTAGAAGTCTCCTGCAGTTTCATTTGCATCAAACAATGGCGCTTGTAAGCATATTTGACACATATAGTTAGTTACGATTATACTATATGATTCCTTTTCAAATATATACCTACTCGTACTTTTTAAAACTATAATATACGTCAAATTACCGAACAAAGTGTACACGCTTATTTTATTTTATTCTATCGACATGTCACTTTGTTTTTACACATTTCTTTCGTTTATTTATTTATATTGGTACTTTATTAAATACCACGCATACAAGAATAGCACTAGTTCAAAGCAATCAAGAAAAAGAATGATGACAAATGGGCGGTCTTATCGCTTATTAGCGATCACTTCAGGTTAGGAATCATGAAGTTAGTAGGAGTAGGTGGTATAGTACGGTATATATCTACTATATAAATATACAGATACATAAATATATATATGTACATTTAATTTTTATTTATCAAAATCTATCCAAATTTTCAGTTCTCATATAAACTTTTGCATATAAAATTAGTAACAGATAAATCATATTGTACAATCTTATTAAAAGACATTAAAATACAAACTTATCGCAAACAAATCGATAATTAACAAAACAATTAACATGTTATTAATTCCTTATCGATATAAACGTGAACATCACTAAAACAGTTGAAAGCCACCTCAACTTTCATTTTCTATCGAATGATCCCAATTCCGCCCCTATTCCGCAGGTATCCGTATCGCTAAATGAAAAACAATAAATATTCTCCCCCTCCACCCTCCAAGAAAGCGCCGCGGCTCGATTAAAAAACTTGGATTTTTTTTATTATTTATCGATACGTAATGATGTCAATGTGTTAACGAATGTTTGATATTGCATTTCTTTTATTTATCGCCAGCAATAAAATTGTTAATTTAAGGAGGTTTTATTTGTTTATTGTTTGTTCACGCTAATTAACATAAATTAGAGGGAAATTTAGATTTAAAAAATTGTATATTTTTCAAATTATTATTAATTCAATAAGTTTAAAATTAAAAATCATTTTAATTTTAAGCTTTTTAAATTGAAATTTCAATTCGGGTTCAATCAATAAAATAATGAATAAAGTAAAAAAAAAATTATTATCTTGTAAGAATTTTCACTTATAAGCCTTAAATCGTGAACTCTCTATAACAATATAATAATTATAATTCGAACAACTCGATGTTTATAATGAATCGTGAAGGTAAATCATTAATTTTACATGTTTTGATGTAAATTTCATAATAAAATTACCAAATAAAGTCTGATTGACAATAAAATTCAAAAACATAGAAACTATAGCTTATATTTTGACTTATTTGTATATTTTACTTTAACCTGACTGTTATTATTAATTGGCACTATATTCCTATGACCGTAATTTTTTTAATATCTATAATTGCAAATCATCTTAATTTCTTTATATACGTGTGTATATAGATATTTTCGGCTGTAATTCATACCTATACAATTATTACTTGTTTCCTTTAAGTATATTTTAATGTCGATTTGTTTTATATTTCATCAAATATAACAAGTCAAAGTAATTTAAAAAACTAAAAAACCTGACTGCATTTCTATGTCATTTGCAAATGAAATTAATTTGGCGCCAAAAATTCGCAATTTTATTTATTTTTTATTTTGATATACTTAGTGTCACCACATTGTACAGAAATAGATAGACTGTGGTGCCACTCTCATAGTAAATACGAATCTAAAGTGTTTTTTATATATATCTCAAGAAAAAACTATAATGACAAAGGACTCATTCCTCTCATCCTAATTATACCTAATTGTTCCGACAATTTCTTATCAATTAGCGAGCGAGGTCCGGACAGTTCGGTCGAGTCCGCAAATTACGACGAATTACAACAGTTGCGTTGTCGAGTTTGTTGTTCGGCGTTTGTTAAGCGCTGTTCGATTCGGTGGGATCATTTGCTAAGGTTTATAATTGTTGTTTCGAGTTGTGTGCTAATGATATCGCGTCGGTTGACACTTGTAATTATTGTTATATTTCGTTTATTTTAATGATTTAACGATTAGAATGAACGAGTTTTATCATTATAATATTTGAATTCTTTAATTTTACAATATTTGAAAATGTTGAATGATTTCTTGGTCGATGTCGATGGGTGAGGCCTACGTTCAGCAGTGGACATCCAATGGCTGATATGATGATGATGATGATGAATGATTTCTTCTTCTAATCCGATTCTATATTCCGCATCCGGCGGCTGTTACACATTAATATTGTTACACATTACACACAATAATAATACTGTTACACATTATTATAAAGTGACAATTCAAATGTGCTTTTAGTCTTCTTGAATAAAGTAAATTTTGATTAAAGATTTTGGCAACCGTACACACATATACAAATACCTATGTGTTTGCCGAGCGGTGACCGGCAGAGAACAATAGTCTCGATCTCTTTCTTGACGAGGTGTCGTAAAAGACGACTAAGGTCATAGTGGTGCGAACAATCGTACACCAACCACGATGGTTATGAGCAGCAGCGTCACCACATCCTGCCAAAACACACTGCGTACGCCAACCCGCCTGCCAAGCGTGGCGAATATTTAAAAACCTCCCCAGAGATGATGGAAGAGGCCTTCAGCAGTGGACATCCAACAGCTGATGTAATATTGGATTTTTCCATTCTACTTACACTAATTATGTATAATAAGGCATTAAAATTATTATTGAGTTTGTTTCGATACAATAATATTAATATGAACAGGTAGGTACATTAAAAAAAAATTTTGTAAGGGTAGGTATACAAGATTTAAGTGCGATTCACAGACGGAAAATAAACAATAAACGCGGGTTAACAATAAATAATTTATGTCAAACTAATTTTAAAAAGTATTTACTATTTATGAATAGTTGAAAGAGACATTTCAAAACATTAAAATTCACTGTTTTCTTCTTAGTAGAACAATATCATATGTTTACCAATTTTAGTGCATGAGTCGTAATCCTCGGTAGTATAGTGGTAAGTATCCCCGCCTGTCACGCGGGAGACCGGGGTTCGATTCCCCGCCGGGGAGTGAGTTTTATTTTTCAAAGATATTTAAATGTATATAATTATTTTAGTTGAATAACTTTTTAAAATATTATTGATTCATGTAATTTACTTTAACAAAATATTTTTAAGTCAATTTCCTAAACAAACCTATACCTCTATACGAGTACCTACCTACTATATGACACATTGGATGGTGACTCAAAGACTGAGGTCTTAACCGAAAGGTCACGTGTTCAAATCGGCGTTAGTGCGGAAGATTTATCTGGTTTTAATGTTATTCACGAATTAGGTAAGAATATTATTGACGACCGTTCTGGTGTAGTGGTAAAGTAGTTGCCTCAAAGCTGCGCGCCGGTGGTCGCGGGTTTGATTACCGCTCGGGACAGATATTTGTATTTGTGCAAATATTTGTTTTCGGTCTGGGTGCATGTCCGAGTGAGTCTCCCCACCGTGCCTCGGAGAGCACGTAAAGCCGTCGGTTCCGGACATACACCCATACCAGAATGAAATATTTGTACAAATAAAAATATCTGTCCCGAGCAGGAATCGAAAAAGCCACCGCTGGTTTTTAAGGCGACTAGTCGCTCCACTAAACTAGAACGGTTATTATTAATACCCAACACCAATATATTTACGATTACAACGTACACAGAGTCAATGATAAAATTTTCACTATTTTATAAAAGCTTTAATAATTTACAAATATTCTTAAATTGTAGCTTTTGTTAAAAATTAAGTTAAAAGGTATTGGCAGATTAAATTCAGTTTTGAGCCAAAGTATGGAGACGACAACAGTGAAGGGGGGGGGGGGATGTCGATTAGCAATATTGTAAGCTTCCGCAGTACTAAGTGCAGGGTAGTGTTAAGAGCGAAACGCATAGAGCTCGCTACGCTTAGAGTTATCATCCATTATTTTGTAAATCGAGTGATAGCAGTCCGTAAAATTTTTCATTATACATAGATAAATACATATTAGACACACACACAGACACACAAACCCACCTGTATTTTTAATAAGCCTTTTTAACGTCTTTTTTTCCATTTATATAGCATAGCATTTTCGGGCGTGACACTGTTGCGAGAGTTTTTGGTCTTAATTTTTTGATTTCAATGCTACGCTGTCTGTAAATGATTAAGGTGTCACCTATGTGATGCCATTATGATACGACGAAGTAATTAATAAGGCGACCTGAACCGACACGACAGCTCTAAATAAAGTCCGAGTAATTTTATTGTAGCACAATCAGATGTTATTAGCCAAGATTTCCTCCTTCAACCAACATTCCTTTATATTTATATTTTGAAAAAATTAACTGTAAAAAGTTGTATTTTGTGTTATATATTCACATCATCTATATAGCCTATCGCAGTCTAGTGCTGTACATACCTTACTACCTTTCCCATTCTACAAGGCGTAGCCAGGATTCTCTATAGAGGGGGGCAGATAAAGAAAATCGTTGACTGTATTGTTTAATCGTGGTTTTTAACCTATTATATGAGTATCTCACATTAGTAGTGAAGCTGTGTCATAAAAATAGAAGTTATTATTATGAAATCACATTATCCTATAATTCTACTCGATAGCATCAACCTGTTCCTTCTATAACTTTTTTAAGCATACGCAGCGCGACACGTCGATCTGGCCGCTTAAAATTGCGATTTACGATTAGCGTCCCGCGGCCACGCGTCTTGGCGGCGCCACCGTCGCCACCGACACTAACTCACGCAGCTCTAACCCAATTTACTCACACAAGTTAAGTGTTCTTGCGGTTCACTCGGAAATGGACCTCAATGTGGTTTTAATGGCTACTGGGGATATATTTTTTGATTAGCGTGCAAGCGTCTGATTTAGCGCTTGTTTGTTGAACATTTTCGAGGTGTTTTTCGTATTGGCAACATTGTTCGCTTGATATACCGTTAGAACTTGATATATACTTTTAAATTAACTATATGATATGCGCGGTTCCATACAAATATGTGTTAGTCGTATCATAATGTTCGAAAGACTTACAACCTTCATTATTGCGAAACTATAAATCCTGAAATTAGGATGTCAAAATTAATTTAAAAATAAGAACTATTTTTTTAATTTCCGTTAGACTTTGGAATTCCCTACCATATGAAATTCGCGTTTGCAAAACACTATCTCTATTTAAGAAAAGAGGGAGAAAATTCTACCTGAATCAATCCTAGTTTAAAACCAATTTGATTAAGTATCTTCATGCGTGTTGGAATATATTATCGTATGTATTATACTATGTATCGTATATATGTATGCGTGTATGTATAAGTATTATATTATTTGTATCTATGTGTGTATACATTATTATGTAGGTATATATTATGTATTTATATATCGTATAATTATGTATTTATTATTATATATTATATTTTTATTCATAATATGTTTACTTTGTACACACTAATTTTTGCGACTCTTTTACAATTTTCCTGTGGCAGGACTACTGGAAGAGATTCCATCATGGGATAAGTAGTGCCTTTGTACCAGCATTGTTTATGTGCTTTTTCCTATTTGTATTCTAGTGTGCATAAATTGTTAAATAAATAAATAAATAAAATAAACTATTTAATGTTATATAATAGACATAAAAAATAAATTATTACCATAAAAAATGTATTTTATTTAACGGTACTTAGTAAAATCAAAATCAGCTACAGTTAAATCAGTACATAAATGTATATAAAACGATAACAAATAATATGTAACTCTTATTTACTTATACAAAAAAGGACCACTGAACCATGCTCCCTTCTCTTATTACTAATTTACGTTAAGTACCATTGGAGTTGAAAGACAGATCCCAATGAATATTCATTAGTAAAGTAATTGACAATTAATCCTATAAAAAAATCGGTTATAACATCGACGACTGGCGACTGTGTCTGTAAATCTCGACCGCCATTACTCAACGGAAAAAACACCTCATCTACGAAATGGATGCAAAATAAGTTTCAATTCTTCGATTCCAATTTCGGAACGAATTCGTTCCGATATTTATTGGAGAATCGGTATAATCTTTAATTCGCCCTTTGCTCTGTTTTAAAACGGTTCAGGTTTACTATTAGCAAGTTACTTTCGACTCTATATCGTAAAAACTAAGGTATAAAATTGTTTCTAAAGATCGAAGTGGGAGTAGTAAAAGTGGGATATATTTATGAGCTTTCGAAGGAAATTCTTTCTGAATGTTTGCATTTATGAAAATATGCTCGATTGAAAGGGGCTCGATTGGCTTATACAGGTCGTTTAGCAGTTAATTATTTATGAGTATCGGTAATTAGGTACTAATTATATTATTAGAAATGCAGCTAATCTTTAATCAAATAACCGTTTTGTGTGGATTCTCATTTACGCTTTTAATGCGCCATTCGTGACGTTAGGATGTAAAAATAAAGTATTAAAATGTAAGTTAGTTAAAAAGTAAATATTAAATTATAATTAAGAGGTTTCTTGGTCGAATGTAATAAATTATTTTAATCGAAATATTTTACTAACTTACATAATAGTTAAAATACTCGTACTTATAATTTGAAAGAGTTACTATAGCTATAAGACAAACTGCGTGAAACTGCTAATATAGTCTTACAAAAAGAAAAAAGAAACAACTTCACATTGTATTGTATAAAGAGAGTTTGACAAATACTAGAATAATAAACTTTTCCTTAAATAAGTTTTGTCGCATTTATCATTCATTGAGGAAAATTCTTTAATATGCATACTAGTCACATATTCTAAATGACAATTTGCGATACGGATACAATGGTTTAGCAATAGTAATAAACAATTGACTCCTTGTTAACTAATTATCTTTACGACAGTATTTATTGCAAACAATTACCTCAGTTGTTTTCTATTGGATAATTTTGTAGAAATATTCTGAAAATACATATTATGCATTTTAGATACGATAAGGTTTACCGCAAACAACATAACAAGCTTTCTGTGTTAATGATTTTTTAATTTATATATGCTTCACAACCAACGGTTTCAGTAGAATGAGATTCTCTGTTGATCTGAAAACAGATGAAACAAAAAAATAAACTCCCAATGATCTATTCAACAAACATTTGTGCTTATAATTATATTAATGAATTATAATTAATTAGCAATCAAAAATCGATATTTAATGATTAACATAAATTAGCGTAATATTAATTTTTTTAAACAGCCTGTAAACACAAAGTCGTTTCCGATCGGTGAGGGTAATTTATACAGAATCGGGGGCTAACAATGTACCCCCTGCTCATTACTGCTTAAGACTTGTAATCACTTGTATACCCAGTATTGCATTTGTTTATTAGATTTCTTTCGAACTGAAGTGTTTTTACAATTTTTACCCGACTGGACTAATATAGAGGATATTGTTTTGAGTGTATGTTTACTTATTTTGCAAACTCTTCGTAAAAACTGAAGCATTTTGAACTGGAATGCAATTCTGTTACAATGGTAAGTGTTTCTGTATATTACTTCGTAATAACTTTTTTTTTTAAACATTTGTTGTAATAATAAATTAATCGTATCATATTGACTTTATGCTGGTTTCATAATGATTTACCAATGGCGTAATAATTTTTTTTTCTTTTAAATATTATACTTTTAAACAAAGTATAATGTATTTATAGAAATTTTACAATATTATACATAATATTTACAATTCAAAACTGAAAATAATTACTTGCAAACAGTTTTGGTATAAATCATGTCCGCGTGGAATGGTTGGTGCCAAGAATACTAGCAGCATTTCCCCGTTGAATCGCAATTCCGATTCTTTGGGCAAAAATGCACAAGCCCTGCTGTCACCAGTGGAGGCTATGAGACGTGGGGTTAATTCTTTTATAAATTTTACCTGTGTACTGATTGAATTACCAATCAAAAATTCACATTATCAACATCACAGATCAACCATTGAAACACAATCAAACCACGATATATTGGCGGAAAAGTATTTATATATTTCAATGAAAATTTTAAGCCGCGCGAAATGACTAATCTCTGTTAATGGTATAGATTTTAAGTATATGTTTATTCAGCTGAATATTCTAATCTGCACTGATACTGTGCTCGTCAAACCGCTTGCCAAGTGTGTTGAGTATTGGCATACCCCATCCAAGATGATGAGGGAGACCTAAGTGTGACATCCAACGGCTGAAGTGCTGGAGGATTTTTCCAGTCTACCTTCAAATGTTTTAATATATTTATATCAGCAGGATAAGTCAATCAAGCGATCAATGTTGATGAACGTAATATTGTCATCTCATTACGACACACATTAGCCAAGTAAGTTAATCGTTACAGATGAAGCAGGTGGAGACGCTTAGTATAAAAATAGTCACGTATAAACAGGTATAACACGGCGATCCAAAGTGAAATTCATCGATCATAAAAAATAAACGCCCGAACTCATAAGTTTTCATTGCTTTAGTAAAAAGAAAATTAATATCGTCACTCCGATCGTGTGCCGTAAATTTCCACCAACAACGATCATTCACAGTCGCACCTAGCGATTGTATTAAAAAGAATTACTTTTTCAATCTTATTACAAACAATTGATTTAATAGATTTAATTGAAAATCAACTTTATTTATTCAATGTTAAAGTTGATTTTTTTGTGGATTTTTGTGTTTATAGGTGGGTTCCTTCAAGGTTCGATTCGTAGTTTTAATAAGTACAGATGATTTATTCTTACCCGCCAGCGGCACGCGGCGCCTCCCCCCTTAATTAGAGTGAAAAAAAATCCCTTGAAACACTTCTCGGACTGTCGTCTTAACGATATGGACAATTAGAATCTGATTTAAATGTTTTTATCTTTACTTTTTTATTGGATTCCTTTTAAATTTATTAAAATTTTTGAAATTGTTTTAAGTGTTTGGGTGGGACTCTATTTTTTTTACTATAATGTTTTGTAATTAAATATGTACAAAAAACATACTTATTGCATACTATGTATTGATATATATTATACATTCTGTACTATATACTGTACTGTCAGCCTGTAAACAACCCACTGCTGAGCGAAGGCCTCTTCTCCATATAGAAGAGTTAAATTTTTTGTGAAGATGTAACAGCGGTGAGAAGTTTAAAAATTCTTACGGACTTTATGCAAATATAATTTTGTTAGTCAGCAAAAAATAAATAAGAAAAATTGATTTCGAAATATAAGCATAACAACTAAACAGTCAAAGAAAGTAATAATTAAACCTCTGTGAAGCGAAGATTAACAAACCTTTAAGAATATCCAGCGAAGCGTTTACCGAAATCACAATAATTCATGAAGTCACGTATCAGCAAGACCCTAAAATAATATAACATAACAAGATCAAAGTCGCTGATCACGGGCAATCGAATCAAAACACAGGTAAAATATCAAACGTCCCCTTTCATAGCGAAATGGCCTTTTTCTAAATAAAAACATAGCTACCAAATCGTTTCTATTTTCCTAACATCTGTAAAAGATACCAATCTAAAAATACACTTTAACTTGTACAAAATAGGCCTTAGTCCCTCACAATATGGAGATCGGTGGTGATTTTTAGTTTTGCAGGATTATAGGTACGAGATTGCATGGAGTAGCGTGTGTGGCGACATTAAGGCGAATAAAATTTAAATATGGCAACACGGTGCGCTATGAAATAACGAATAATATTATGAGAAATAAAAACAATAGAGCTATAAAATGAAACGATTGTAAACATGAAGTCGTAATTAATTCCTTAAATTTTGTAAAATTTTGAAAGTACCACTTTCTATATTTTTTTAGAACTGTTTTTGCTTCATTACAAGGTACATAGAGCAAGTATCGATAATTCACTTACCTGTGTACCTCAATACTTCAAGAATCATTTTTTTTTTATATATACCTAATTAAATTTCATATTTTAATGCCAATTTGAATATTCGTTACATCTTTAATACGAAGAAACGATATTTATGAAGAACGATATTAGCAACAGCAGTGTTGGCTCAATAACTTGGAAAAACGTATATTTTTACTTATAGAGAAACAAATAAAACCGGCCAAGTGCGAGTCGGCACGAAGGGTTCTGTACCATTATCTATAAAAACGGAAAAAAAATCACGTTTGTTTTATGGGAGCCCCCCTTAAATATTTTTTTATTCTGTTTTTTAGTATTTGTTGTTATAGCAGCAACAGAAATACATCACCTTTGAAAATTTCAACTGTCTAACTAAAACGGTTCATGAGATACAGCCTGGTGATAGACAGACGGACAGACAGCACAGTCTTAGTAATAAGGTTCCGTTTTTACTCTTTGGGTACGGGACCCTAAATACTAGCCGATCGCCACTGATCCTACTGTAATGGTCTGAATCAAGTCACTGTATGGGTACTGCATTGAGTGACTTGACTAAAACCAGTACATTACTTGCAACTAAGAACAGAACAGAACTAAAATATTAACAACAAAAGAAGATTATATCAAACAACGTCATTAAGACGATTGTAAAACAAAATCAAATGCGCAGAATAATTTACTTTGTAATTAATAATGTTGTTCTAAGCCTGTAGTAATTAAGTACTAACACATTTTTGAAAACAATAGAATAAGACATTAATTTCTGATACTTACTCTCTAAATATAAATCAGTAGAATTTTCATTAATTACGTCATATAAGTGAATATCAATAACAATTTTTTTTATTTTTTTTTCCATCATCTTGCATCTAACATTACAGGATAGTTATCCTAATGTGTTAGTGTCGTTGTCGTGTTAGATACATTCCATATCAAATATAAAAATACAATAATTGACATTACATTTAATTCCATTGAGTCATTAAACAAAACAAAAATTATTAGTAAAAAATCACAATAATCAAATTACATAATCAATATTAATAAAAAAATAATATTAATAATAATTCAATCGATTCAATAATTTCCATTAATATAATAATAAAATAAATTTAAAACCTAATCAATAAAACTAAAATAGTGAATACTCAATAATACACGTACAAATATTCAATGATCAAATCAGTGGACTCTGATATTCATATAATCATACATTAAATAGTCACTAATTCTGTGTGGTACGATTCTCACATTGATAAAAAGTGAATAGGCACTTAAAATTAGTGAAATTCCACTGATTCAGAAAATAATGCCTGTATGTTAGGTAACACCCGACAGATATGCATATTTGTTTTTAAATAAATGTACATATAAATAATACATTTATGTATAAATAAATATATATTACATCCAGACTCAGGGAAGGAATCAAACCTACAACCGTGGAGCAGAAAGCTGCTAAATACGTCAACGGACCACCATATTATATTGTACCTAATAGCTTAAGACTGCTTATGTAAATGTATGGAGAACAATCCATAGTTATTATTATTTGTAAATTTAACGTTACAGTTATAGTATCATTATTGTTAGTACTTGAATAAAAAAATAAAGTTTTAGATCAAAATTATTTT
Source organism: Euphydryas editha (assembly GCA_036937285.1). Classification (NCBI taxonomy): domain Eukaryota; kingdom Metazoa; phylum Arthropoda; class Insecta; order Lepidoptera; family Nymphalidae; genus Euphydryas; species Euphydryas editha. The sequence goes on along the minus strand of JAUPFZ010000022.1, from coordinate 488,353 downwards.
ATCGTTAATATATTTTAGCATCAAATTTTTTACACTAAATGTGCACTAGGAAACCTAGTGTAAGTGATTCTGCACATTTGACCTTTCCAGCTTTATATAGGTACATACAAGGAAATCACTAACCCGGGGGTAAAATGTTTTCCTCTTACTTAACGTGTTTACACTTAGTGCAATCGACAAAACACTGATCTTATTAACTTCAATATATTTAATTAACACATGAAAGCAACGAACATAAGTTTTATGAGTCGTAACGCGCACGCAGGCCTTGCTTTTGTTAAGGTAAATATTTTTGCGCGTTTGTTGTTCGAACATTCGGAGCGCTCGTATTATTCAAATGTGAACCAATAAGAGAGCATTTACGGCCATCCATAAAACTACAATCCAACCGTACGAATAAATATCCGACCTCTGTAACTTATAACCTCGAAGACGAGAAGTCAGAAGGAATGGAAGAGAATTCGATTCACATATTTATAAAGATTAGATACATGTGAAAACCAAATTATTATAACTAGACTTTTGAATAAGATCGAATGTCATCTAACCTATTCAAAAACTCACTATCAATTTTTTGCAGACTCCATTACAAACTCAAGTTTTTAGCTAGCAAACAAAAGACAAAATAATTGGACTTACTTGGGAGAATCTATGTTCAACAATTACGATTATATTTTCATGGATTTATTTTGTATATAAAATATCATTTTGCGTATAAATATATAATAATTTTTATATTTATTAATTAATAATTCTTTAAAAAATTTTGTCAATGTGAGAATTGAACGTGATAAATCAAATCCAAAGATTACATATTTCTTCTGACCTTTAAAGAGGAGAAAGAAAAGTATTGAAAATAGTATTAAGTTTAAAAAAAATCTTCAAATCAAATTGGTTGTGTTTTTTTTTTTTTTAATAGCGAGTGGTTCTTCACTATATGCCTAATTACAATATGGCGGATCTAGTCTTGATTTCACAAAAATGCAAGAAAAATCCAAGGCTGCAAGACAAGACTAATCTTAGAAAACATCAGTCACGATTTGATCACTTCTATCCTACTTATATCCGTGTAAGGTTATAATAATACAAGCTATAAGGCAGTTACGGGCGGTAACCCGACGTTGAAACAACCGGACCCGGGTTAATTTTGCACCTGTACATATCCGATCACGATTTTATGTCAAACAGACATCCTAACGAACAATTCTTATATGTGTCGTAAACATTATGTTACATTCATATAAATATTATACAAACAACGAAATGGAAAAAAAACGAAAAAGGATATTCATCCTATCATCCTCTTGTGTGGTAGGTGGATCAAAGAGACGTTGACGATATGATAGTTCTTGGAGCAGTCCTCCAACCCACCCGAAACAGAAATAGAAAGTCATTGAAGAAAGATGGAAAAACAATCAACTTAATTGAAATGTCATTTTTTGCAAAAATCAATAGCACCGTGGTGGATTAAGCACCAATCCGTTTTCCTCATCAACTTATTTAATATGCCCAGCTGTGGGGTGTGAATGTGTGAAATGTGTGTAATTAGTAACACTGGCGTGCATGCAGGATGTGACTGAACTGACAGAATGGATGAATGTTTTGACGGCTTTCAAAAGAGTAACTGATGGTTTTTTTTATCGATTCCTCTCAGCAGAATCTACATTCCGAATTGGTGGCTTCACATTAACTATTATAATTTTTTTAATAATAAATAATGACATACAAAGTCAAATAACGGCTTAAAAGTGCTTTTGAAGCCTTCTTGAAAATAGAAAATATTTGTTTTTAATTTTATTTGAAAGGTAAAATCGTTCGGGGAAAAAGTCTTTTCGTATTTCGTATGTATAATATTGAAGATAAACTCTATGGTTGTACTGTTTGTATCTGGCTGGTATTAATATCAAATCTGGCTGGTATTAATAGCTGGTAAAAATATAATACATTAAGAGAAAGAAAAATAAAAAGCAAAAAAACACATTTCCTACATTTTTCAATTGTTTTTCTGTCCATTAAAATAAGTGAAACTAAAGAAGAAATTCGATACATTCTAAAGTTTTATTATAAAAAAGGGAAAAATGCGCCTCAATCCGTGAAAAAAAAAAGTGACGTTTATGGTGACCTATTGTAGTGTCAGTAAGAATAACACAAAGTTGGTTCATGTATTTTCAGTCTGTTACAGTTGTATTCGTAGTTAGGACATTGCCGAGGATCTGAGGATTTACCGCAAAACAGTTTTCGCTCATTTGAAAAAGTCTGGCTGCACAAAAACAAGCTCGATATTTGGGTGCCACACGAGTTCACTGAAAGAAACCTAATGAATCGTGTACTCATTTGCAATTATCTCTATTGAAACGTAATGAAACTGAACTATTGATAAAAAGTCAAAATAGATCATGGTCAAAGGGTACTCAAGCTCCACACACTGTAGCAAAACTCGGATTAATACGCAATAAGGTAAGGCTGTGTGTATGGTGTGTGTATTGAAAGAGCGTTCGTTATGAGCTTTTACTGCCTGGCAAAACCATCGATTCGGATCTCTACTGCCAACAACTAATGAGATTCAAGTTAGAAATTGAGAAAAACCGACTGGGATTGGTCAAAAGAAAAGGAGTGGTCTTTCATCATTATAACGCCAGACCACAAACATCTTTGGCTATAAATCAAAAAATACATCCATTATATGTATATGGGTTTTCAGGTTTTCACCTAATTTGGTCTCTTCAGAATTCTTTGGGTAGTGTTAGGTATGCTAAACAAGAGAGGACTGTCAAAAGTACTTATTGCATTTTTTTTAATTCGAAAATCCCAAGATTTCTACAGGAATGGGATTATGTCATTGTCTACAAGATGGCAACAAGCTATCGAACAACATGGTACATACTCATATCGATAATAATTAAATGTAATTAGAAGCTTTTTTTCAAAGCTTTGAAAAAAAAGTCTTTAATTTTTAAATAAAATACGAAGAATCTTTTTCCCAACCAAATAATTATAATGATACCTAATATGGCACGTTTTAGTAATATGATATATCGAATATTATTTGATCGTAAAAATCTATGAAAATATTCGAGAAAGTTCCATTGGTCAACATATATTAAAGTTTAGACGTGTGACACCTGTCGACGAACTATAAAATTGATATCTCATAGAGCATACATACAGATGAAACGACGTCCATAAAATTTGAACTATTGTAATCCTATATTATGTAATAACTAGTTGAACCTTGCAGTTTTACCGATTTAACTTCCAACGCCATTAAAATTTCGAGATAAAAGTTTAGCCTGTGTTATTCAGAATCTCCAGGAAATAATACATTTAGGGTTCATTAAAAACTGTTTAGTTATTATTGTATTGAGTAATAAACTATCATTAGTATTAGTATTATTTAGTACTACTGTACATCCAACCTAAAAATCTTTCCCATTTATAATAATAGTAGGATAGTGTAGTTATTGTGGATATCCCGGGATTAATACAAATATTTTTTATGATCTGGGTGTATGTTCTTGTGGGTCTCCTCACCGTGCCTCGGAGAGCACGTAAAGCCGTCGATCTCGGTTGTTATCATTGACATCTGATAGCGACGGTTACTCATGGTAGGGCAATTTTCCGCCAGCCCATATTGGAACAGTGTGGTTGATCAAGATCAATCTAACCCTTTTTCTATATTCAAAAGAGTCCTTCGCTGGGTTTTCGCAGGTTGATTACAGGCTGATTCATATTCATCATCATAGACTTAACAATACGGCATGACTCTTATATTCGGATTTAGCTGGATTAGGCTTGATTTGTAGGTGTCGAGGGCCTGGGGCAACGAAGAAGTTTTGACATATTTTCTAAATTAAAAGAAAATTTTATATCGATGTTTTATATATTCTTTTGTTATATGCAAAAACAATATAATAGTTTTAGAAACGGAAAAGTTGCTGAGCCGTCGTATATAATATATCCCTCCCTATTAAGGGGGACCGCTATCCGGTCTCACTCTTAGTAATGCGGTGAGTAAGAAAACTAAGGTGTCGTAGACGTGTTTATATGTTGTAGTTATATATGAGTACATGAAAATACTTTAAATTTATTTACTAACAGCCTGTTTTAATTTGTTTCTGATATTGCTTTCTGATTTTCTGATACAATTCATAACAATGATACAATTCATAGTAAATATAAGAGAACATAGTTCATAGATTTAAACATAATGAGAGAAAGATGAATTAATGATATTAGCCGTAAGATAATTAAATAGAATAGAATAGAAAGATTGTATACAAAATAATATATTTTGCTTATGTTTTCTAAGACGTAACTAACTTACTATTCGTACGCAGAAACTTTGCCGATGACCACCCCTCCCAAAGGAGTTGACTGCGTCCCTCGCTCCTCTGATCTGTACCGCTAGCAACGCACCCGATATGTATGAGTAATTTTTTGCTTTAGCTCCGAATGAATTAATTGTTGTTTTGTTAAGTTTTACTTGTTTCTTTTTAGTTAGTTATTTGATTTCGTTGTTTGGAACCATTAAACTATTATATTACGGCTTCGTTTGATTCATTCACTAAATATAAATACATAAAAATATATAATCTACGTAATAACAGCAGTGTTTTTTATTTACTATTTATAATTATACTTTATATTAAATTTATAATTCGACGGATACTATTTTTTATTAGTTTGATGTCATTGTATACCTTTATGTGACCTTTTTTTTTTCAACCCTACTCACTATCAACGCGTGACGTCACAAGGCCATCGGCAAAGTTTCTGCGCACGAATAGTATAAGATATAATGGCAAAGGCACTATGATTAGGTACTAATACCACGATTTGTTCAGTTGGCTCGATTAATAATCATTAACGCATTTGTGGTTCCTCTGGAGCTCCAAGTGTTCATGGGAGACTGGGATCATTAAGTGTCAGGCAATTCTGCTACATCATTTTGGTCATCAAGTGTTTTTTAAACTAGTCATGTTTATTATGCGAGTTTTATGTTATAAATTTTAACTTTCATTGATCGATAACCAGATAATTATCACGACACAGTTACAACGCCATTATTAAACGATGTTATTAATAGATAGTCTACCAATATTCTCTAAAACAATAATTTTAAAATTACGTCCCATATGTGTGCTTATTTTGTGATGAATCGCACATAAAATATAGCTAATTAATATAAAAGTATTAATCGTATGTCTTTCAAACAAACCTAGAGTTCTCAAAACTAAAATCACTCCACGATGTACAATAAATTAAGAACATTAATTCAAGTTAATATTACAGTTGAACGGTAGTTGTAATCTTCAGTCGTTCGGGTGAGAGCTCCGGACGCGACGGACAAGTTTTTGCGATGCGACAAGTGTAACACCCTACATGATTCCACTTCACTACTTATTTGAATAATATTGTTGTACATTCGGGTAGAAAACAAATCTATATGAAAAAAATTAGAGATGTCTGCCGTTGTGTGCGCAACACGGAAAAACTATTGCTGAGAGAAACTATCAATGTATCAAATAGCTATTAAATATATTTAGATATTAAGTATATGCTCTTGTCTTGAACTTAACTAAGAGTAGAACACTACTCTTTTAGACTTATTTTTCCAAGTTAAGAAAGAAGTTATGTATTAATTAATAAGAAGAGTGAGTACTCCTGTAAAATTTCAAGCTACGCTTATGTTTCTTGTGTGACGGTTTGCTTCTTGGGCTGCTGTTTCTAATATCAGTTTCAGTGTCATCTTAATCGTTTGCTGGGGAAAGCAAATAGTATTTATTATCGAATATTAAATAAAATAAATAAAAATGTGTGCTATACTAATACTATAATACTCTTCGTTTTCATGATTTAAGCTAGAGCGGATGTAGACTTCAACCATTTCACACAAGTTTTGTGTCTGGAAAAAGTTTTAATTCTACAAAGTTTTGTATTCTTGAAATAAAAACTTTTCCAAAATAATTTTTAGTAACGATTGTGTTAATTAATTGGTAAAAAAGAATGTAAAAAAAAATATATTTATAGATCACAGTTTCTCGTCCACTGTACTAGCGAGTATGGCGCTGATGTGAAATTGATAGCCCGAGATGGTCTCCACTGTACGAATTGTACCCTCCATCATTACAGGCGCTTTTCAAAGATAGGCTTATGTTCTAACCAGTAGTTACATGTGTATGTCTTGAAGACAGATGAGTTCCTAAGTCCGTAGTCTTACGATATTAAGTTTGTGAACATTCTTTAATACATTGAGAATGTTATTCGAACATGTGTAGGTTGTTAAGATAAATTATATATTCAAATTATTTAAAAAAAATCTAAATACTTTTTACGTAATGAAATATAATAATCAGTCAATCTGTAGTAGAACAGCGTTGTTAAAGTTCCGCCTTTCCTCTCTCGTCTCTTTCATCTCCTTTCTTTTAGGGGAAGAGGCATTTATCAAGCAGTAAGGTTGACTAGCCTGTTGGCGTAGTTGGCAGTGCTTTCTGTTCCAGGGTTATAGGTTCGATTCTCGCCCCGAGGCTGGTTGGAATATATATTTATTTATATATTATATGTATATTTATTTGAAAAAAAAAGTATATTAGCTGTTGTCTAAGGCATCGGTGTACCTACTTCAAAAAAGAAGATATCGAATTTTCTCATAAAATTTGGCACAGATATTCTATTTGACTATCTAAGAGGCCCCTTAAAAGGATTTTTGGCGATTCGCAATATTTTTCTAAATATTGAATTTTGAGTACGCTGCTTAACACGCTCTACCTATATAAGAAAGCAAGTCGATCAAAAGGAGGAGGTTTTTTTTTTTTTTTTTTATATAAATGTATGTCCACGGGCTCATTTTGCCCATGCCTTTTTTATTCCAGATTTAGGTATACTTAGTACAATGGTAGCTGCTTACATTATTAAGGACTAAATTAAAAACTTAATGTCTCTAATGTGACAACATGAGTCCACCGACCAAAATATGAAGGTATTCTTAAATCTAATGACATGCATTTTTTTTTTTTTTTTTTTTTTTTTTACTTTACTTTGCTAATTGTACAATATGCTTATTACTAACGCTTAACTTATTTCTTATAAATATATTTCTAACAACTATGTCCTCGCACCGATGTTTTTACTCAACATATCGAGCACACTCTCAATGACGGCGGTATCTCTGTGATGAATCGCCATCTTGAGACTGTGCTCGAGGATTTCCTTTTCCGTGGTCTCCGCCGCCCTCGCCACAAAGCGACCAATTGCGTCATCACAGTCGTCGGTGTAATAGACACAGGTGTTAGTGTGTCTAGTCACCGCGACTACGGCGTGCGAAACGCTGTCGTGGATTCGGAGCCTCCTCGTCTTAGTCTGGAGGACGATGACGTCCTCGTAGGTCTGGCCCTGTGCCTCATGGATGGTTAAGACGCGCGATCCCTCGCCGGACCCATATCCCTGGTCAGTCAACAATCTCTTTTCATCTTGCGTAAAGACCAGGTATAGGGTCCGATCCCTTCCTACGGGGATACGCGCGCCTGTGAGGCTCTCCACTCGCAACGATCGGATCTTGGCGCTGGAGCTGTATATGGTTCCGTAGACCTCGCTGATGGCAAAGGCGACATCCTTGGGGTTGCGATGCGTGCATGACAACTCGCACGAGATGGTTGTTAGCAGGGTAGGTCTACAGTACCGCATTTCAAACAGGTTATCCCTGTCGATATACGGCAGCTGGTTTATATCTCCGACGAGGATCACCTTCTCTGCACCGGATAGTCGGGCGGCCATTACTATGGCTCCGAAGTGGTTCATAAGGGCTTCGTCCACCGTTAGGCGGGTAATTGTCGAGCCCTCACGGAAACCATTTACCAAAACGGAGGCCATAGTGCGCACCTTTTGCTTGGCTTTGTTGCCATAGTGGTGGGCCAGTTTTTCTTTTAAGTCTTTGGCCGCCTCGACTGTGGTCGTGATCACGACCTCCGTATCCTCGTCGAAGTCCCTTACTATGCGAGTTGTCTTGCCGCATCCCGGTACCCCATTTATCCATTCCAGCGATGGGAGTCCCCAGGTCACGGATAGTGAGCCGGCTTCCCAGTCGTTCGAGATGGTTTTCGCCATCTGAAGTATCCGGTCCCCCAGCATTACTTTCGTGCATCTGGCCACTACCACCACCGGGTCCCCTTCGGGTGTTTCAAAGGTCTGCGGCTCCTCATCTTTCCCCTCAGACTCGACGGCGCTCACAAAGCCTGCTGTGCTGTTATATGCAGCCATATATGTACCCGACATCTTGCCCTTGAGTACTTGTCGGGTTTCGCTGTTATATATGGCTGCTTGGGCTTCCTCGAGTTCCGCCTCCAGTAACCTTTGATGGTCGTACCGGTAGGTCTGCATGATCTTATTGCAGATGGCTAGGCTTACCTCGCGGTTTGCCTTTGTTATAGCCAGGAACTCGATTAGGGCGTTTTCCGCGTGTTGGAGCGGTGTGGACGCAGGTCTAAGTCTCGGTGGTGAAACCTGCCCCATGTCGGCTCTAGTTCGAGCGGCCGGTGACGCCTTCGGGTGCCTCGGACTGTCGTCTTTGGTGAACCTGTTTAGCGCCTCCGCTTGCCGCTCTTCTTGTTCCGCCTTTTTGGGAGAGGGGTGATGTGAGAGCTTATCTTGTTTTGGGGAGATGGTAGCATGGATAAATGTCGCTACTGCCATCGAACTTGGCCTAGACTCGGGTGCGGCCCTTTTTGAGAGTTGTTCTGCCTTCTGGACCTCGACCCTGAGCTGTAAGCGCTCCGAACCGCTAGGTGCGGGTTCATCGACAGCCGGCGATGCAGGGGGTGAAGGTGTTATAGATCTCGGTCTTAAATAACCTAGATCCTCCCCCCTGTCCTCGTAGACAGTGACCTCACTGTTCTTGGAGGCCATTAGGCAACCGTACCTGTCCGATACGTCGCCTCTATCATAGCCGACTCTCATTGAATCTACACTGATTCTTCCAGGGATTCCCCCGGGGGTCTCGCTCAACTGCTGCAGCCACACGCTAGACTGCGCAAAGGCTGACGTCTCTCCCCACTCGAACAGCACGATGAGTTTGCTTTTCAAACGTACCAAACGGTAGGTCGAGTCGCCCTCCTGTTCTTGCTCTAGCGCTTCAATCTTTGTGCGCTTAATGGTGGTCTTTTGTGTGCTACCCTTTATCAGTAAAGCGAGCCCCGGTGAAATCACCAGCCGATCGCGTGTTTCGGAGCGACAGAAGCAGATTCCTATCCTCTCCACCCCACTGTCCATGAAAAGAGCAACGCATCTGGTCTTAATTCCAACTTCTCCGCCTCCGACCTCTTCGCTGGGCGAGGATTGCGTGATCCTGCTATGGGTCGGTTGCGAAGGTGCGTTATTGTTGGCTCTCTTCCTGAACAGCTTTTGCAAAGAGGAGGGCATGGCTTGAGTTATTCGGTCCAGAAGGACACGGCCAGGAGACATTGGCGTAGCCGTTGGAGCGGTCTGCTGAGCGATTCCTCGTGTGTAGAGTGTCTGTGTTTGTGTTACTTGAACGACGGTGTTGGCACTCTGTACAGGCGTTACAGCCGGTGGTAGAGCGGTCGTGCTGTTTCTTTTTGCGGCTACTGTGACGGCCTTTCTTGCGAAAGTAAGGAAAGACGTTCTGCTCGTTTCGCTCTCGAAGATGGTATGGAGCAATGACTGGTCAAGTTTCATCTGGAGTTTGAGCTCCAGATCCAGCCTTTCCCCACCGAACCTCGGGCAGTCCAGTATAATGTGCAGAACTGTCTCCTCACAATTCGGGTCGCAGATACACGAAGGACTGTCAGTGAGGTGGAACCTGTGCAGATACGCCGCAAATCCTCCGTGGCCGGTCAGTATTTTTGTGTCGACATGCGTTGGTGCCGACTTCCTTACCAGTCTGCAAGCGGTCTTCACATCCGGCAGGAATATTTTCGTGACCGAACCAGTTTCCGAAGAATTGTATCTGTCCTGCCATAACCTGACAGTCTCTTCCCGGATCTGCCTTCTGACATACGATATGGGTATTTTATCGTAGTCAGGTGCCGTTTTTTTTGTTAAGGCCGCCTTTTTTGCCAGCTCGTCCGCTCTTTCATTGCCCGGTGTTCCAACATGGGCCCTCAACCAAAAGAACCTAACCGTCTTATTTTCCTCACGGAGACGCCTAATTCGACTCTTCATTTCTACAGCCAGAGGGTGGGTCACTGTGGGGCTCCTCAGCAGATCGAGTGACGACCTCGAATCGCTCAAGATGTTGATAGAGCTTGATTTTGAGGTTTTAGCTATGTCCACAGCTCTGAAGAGTGCATACATCTCCGATTGGAAGACAGTGTTGTGCGGCTCTAACCGGAAAGTAGAGTATCTTACTTCCCTGCCTTGGTCCCAGCATGTGAGGGCGGCTCCTACTTTGCCCTCTATTTTGCTACCGTCGGTGAAGATGAGAGGCCCAACGATATTGTGTTCCTCAAGGGCTTCGGGGTTCAGATTTTCTAGGCACTCGTACTCAGTTGTCATGAGTAGAGAAGGGTGGGGGTTTTGCATTGGACCCACCCTGCGCTCCAGCTCTCTTCCCGGTGGAAGAAGGTCCGTGCTGTGACCTTTTTTGATCTTGAACAATATGGCCGCCTCTCGTACGCGAAGGTCAAGTGGGAGTAGGCCCGTGATGACTAGTGCCGATGTCAGGGACACCGTCCTGTACGCTTTGCATATTTTCTGCGCGAATCCTCGCTGCAGTGAGTTTAGTTGCTTGCGAATCGACAACTTCTCTGCTGCAGGGGACCATACGCTCGCCGCATACAGAACGATAGGCTCTATCACCGCCACATATATAGTCCGTACGATCTCCCCGTTCAGACCCCAAGACACTCTCGCCGCGCGCGCGAGTTGTTTGTAAATATCCGCAGCTTTTTTACATACGGCGGTCACGTGCGCATTGAAAGTGAGCTTAGAGTCCAAAATGAGCCCCAGCAGTTTGATTTCCTCTACAAGCCTCAGTCGAGTGCCGGACATATGGATTACGGGAGTATCGTATTTGAGCTTTTTTGTAATTACCATCGCGTTGGTCTTATGCGCGGCGAATCTCAATTTATTACATATACCCCACTCTTGTACGGCAGCTAGGGTGGTTTCGGCTGAGGTCTGTAGGTTGCTGGTTTTCTGGCTAGAGAAAACGAGGACCACATCGTCCGCAAAGGCCTGGCAGTATACTCCCATACCGCTGATCTTTCTCAGAAGCGAATCCAGGATGAGATTCCAGAAGGTCGGTCCGCCAATAGATCCTTGGACACAACCCTTCGTGGTCTCCTTCTCACTGGTCGCTCTGGCGTAATTAACTATGACCCTGCGGTCCTGGAGGTATGAGGCGACCATGGCGTAAAGGTTCCTCGGGCAATGTTTGTTCACCAGCTGTTTTTTAAGAGCCGGCCACCACGCATTGTCAAAGGCACCCTCTATGTCGAGCGATACCAGCAGTACTATTTTCTTTAACTTGATTTCCTGTCTAATATGCTCGACGAGATCGTAGAGGGCGTCTTCCGTTCCCCTCTGTGGCATGAATCCGTACTGGCTTCGGTGCAGTGTAGGGAGGAGCCTCCACTGAAGTCTGCCTATCATCATTTTCTCGACTGCCTTTCCTAGGATCGACAGGAGTCCGATAGGTCTATAGGACTTCGGGTGGGTGTAGTCCTCTTTGGCTGGTTTACGGAGGATGCATATGTGGGCGACTTTCCACTGCTTAGGGAAGTAAGAAAGCGACAGGCATTTGTTTGCCAGCGCTAGGAATATCTCCCTGTCGCAGTTTATTGCCGTCGTGCATATATCTGACGTTAACCCGTCCGGGCCTGGAGCTTTTTTGGGGTTTTGGCTTAGAAGAACCTGTTCCAGCTCCGCAGGCGTAAAAGGCGGGTCATCGTCAGACAGATCTTCTAACTCCGTGGGAGCTCTGTTTTCGACGGCCTCTCGGACCTCTTTGTGATAGGTGGTTTCGGTCTCCACAGAGTCGTCTGGGTAGAACGTATTTGCCAGGAGTTTTGCCGACTGATCTGGTGACAGTGTTTCGCCGGATTCGTTCCTTAGCAATACGTCCTCGTGCCTGCGAGAGGTCTTTCTGATGACTCTGTAGATACCGTCCCATACGCTTTCACGGTCTTGCGCCGTACAGAACTCTTTCCAGCTTCGAGAAGCTGCTTCATTTGCTGCCTGTTTGTATCTCTCCTTGGCCTGTACGTATTCTTCGACGACGCCAGCCCTTCTGCAGGGTGCAGCATTTCTAATGCGACGCTTAGCTCGTAACTGTTCCCTTTTCAGGGAGTCTAGTTAAAAAGGAGGAGGTTGGAGTGTCTTCAAATCGAGCTTTAAAGTGCATGTACAGGTTAGGTTAAGTTGTTAGGTTTTTTTTGCATGTTTAGGTTAGGTTAGGTGGTTAGGTTTTTTTTTTATCGCTGAGAAATGCATTTACGCATTCTAGGATAGGTTAGGTGAGGTATTTTTTTTTATTTGCGAGTCTTAGGGCCTCTTAGAAAGTCAAATAGAATGTTGGTGCCAAATTTCATGATGAAATTCGGTATCCACTTTTCGGAAGTTTATCCACAGGCATTGTCTATATTAGGAACAGACGACCGTGTGTGTGTGTTAAAAATATAAAAAAGAGATACTTACAAGCTGATAAAGCTGTTTAGAAATATTAATCGATATATTTTTTTTATCGAATTAATTGTCATTTATTGTCATTCGTTATTATTCATTTTGACATATCGCTCATTTGGAGCGACAATGACACAAATGCAAATTAGTTAACTTTACACCAGATCAGAATAAAAATTATTTCATAGTTCAAAAGAAGATTCCGAAGCATTATTACGGCTAATTATTATTTTAAAATGGTTTTATTATAGCTGGATATTGTTGCATTTTCACTGCCAACGCAGATGTTTATGCATAGTATTTTGGAATTAATAAGTCATTTTCGCGTATTTTTGCAAATGTGTCACTGTCGCTCCAAATGAGCGATATGTAATAACTATGGAGTCTGTCTATTGCATCTTATTAGGATGGTTACATACCAGCGAGTCTGAATTTCAAAGCTCCCAATATGACTATGAAATGTATAATTTCGTTAGATCTTAAGCGATATGTAATAACATTACTATCAGTGCAGGAGCTTAACAGCAGGAAAATGAAACAAATTGACATAAATATACATTTTTTATGTTTTATTTAAATAAACATTGACTCTACATTACACGTCAAAATATAAACGTTATCGAATACAAAATATTTCCCATCGTAAAATTTAATATATTCCATATTGGATATTTTTGATTATAGGTAAAATACTTATTACATTTATCTATAAACGATTAAAACCCCCAAACCCAACACGTTGATGTATTTGTTCTACATAACCTAATGGTTAAGTCTATTTCAAACACTCAATAACATGTGAAACCGTAACGTTAATATTGAGCAATAATAAAGAATAACATTGTTTACAAACAGATGTAATTGTGTTTAACCCTTTAGTTTATTAACTGCGACACGTGCACACACGCGGCACGCACGCGGCATACACGCGTCACGCACGCGGCTCGAACGCGGGCTCGGCGCGTCGGCGTGAAAAACAAACACGCTAATCATGTTATAACAGGATTACATGAGTAATCCTGGTTTTTCAAATTAATGTCTCGTTATCGAATTTATGATATTCAATGGGAAAATTTTTAGTTGCAATAGAGGAGTTAGCAAATAAAAATCGTGTACCTACCTAACACAAACTTTGTTTTTATTATTTATTGCATAATACATAAACAATGGCCCTGTTCCGAAATACACTGGAGTACTGTGGGGTGTGACGTCATTTTAGTATACAACGAAGCCGTTCCTTTTTATTTTGCTTTAGTGTGATATACTGGTTACTGTTTATAATGGAAGGCAGTCCAGTATATTTTCATCCTCATTTTTCGACTTTTTTTTTCAAATGAATATATTTATCATCAAGTTTTCTAATCAACAACAAGAATTATTATTTGAATATTGTTAACATTTTTAATAACAATATTAATTATTAATAACAACAATTATTCGCGCTGTTCTATTTTTGATAACGTGACCACAGTACTGAGAGCACCTTACCTCGAAAGCGCCAGTGCTCTCAGTGCAAAAATGGCGGCGATTCATGACGTTATATATTTCTCTATGGCACTGCGGCAGTGTACTGGCAGTATATAACAGAACGAATTTTTCTCCAGTGACAGCACTGGACAGTGCTCCCAGTATATATCGGAACACGGCCAGTATTGCACAAAAGGCAGACTTAATACTAATAGATAGGATCCTCTACTAAACAAACCTTACGACACATAAGAAAATGTTTTTATTTTGACGTTTCAAGATAAAAATACATTTGGAAGCAAGGTAAATTTTGAGTCACTTTCATCTGTCATTTTTACAGTTAAATTACAACAATCAACATTATTATTATTAGTTATAATTTATCGAATAAAACACCCACCCAAAGTTTTATCATATCATGTCATGAAGGCTTAGAAAAGTAATAAACCTTACTTTACGTCTAAATGTCATTTCAATTTTGCCCCATCACAGAACGAGGTTAAAATCACAACAAATCACCGAGTAACCAAATCATACATAAACAGAACAATTTCAAATATTATTCAACAAAATGACCGACGAATGCATCGTGGAATGTGGTAATAGTTGGTAAACAGTTCCGCGCCGTATTCCCCAACTGACTGTCGGAGCGGCTCAAAAACTTCGCCCTTATCCTATTCCTAACGTAACAGGATGTGATAAACAGATGTAATGTGGATGAGACTGTTTCGTCCGTATATCATTTTGAATATAATACAATATATTACATATTTACATATAATGTAAAACTAAAAAAAAAAATATTTACATACAACTGTGATAAAAATGTCCGCAATGATGATAAAACGATGTCCAGAGTGCTGGCAGCATTTACCCATTGAATAAATACTTAAAAGAATATAATGTTTTATACTGTATTAGTTGTTTGAAATATTCGAACCAATTTTATATAGATATATGAGATTCTAACTATTTTTCAAGCAACTATGCGTAAGAAAATATGGAAATAAAGTTAGTAACATAGCTATTGGTATTGCTTTAACTAAACATTCGAAATCGGTGCATTGAACAAAAACTAACAATAAAATATTATAAAATAACGGAAATCCCGAAATAAAACACATTTTCTAGTTTTTATCATAGTTACACTCATTCCGGTAGTAGGTGTGTACAAATATTCATTATTACGCCAACAAACTAATTTACAATCTAGTTTTTACCGTAAAAATATTCTAGACCAAATCCAAACTGCTAAAATACTATTACACGCGGATGTTTATACTTACAACCTAATTTGATCAATTTAAAATGACTAATTTCAAATTCACTTATTGTTGCGCTTACAGTAATACAAGTTAGTTTCACTGTTATCCCTGTACTGTAATGTGCTGTATCAGCCTGTAAACAACCCACTGCTGAGCGAAGGCCTCTTCTTCATATAGAAGTAGGGTTGGAGCTAAATCCACCACGCAGCTCCACGGCCGGTTGGCGGATAATTTAACTACCATGAGTAACGATCGTTATCAGGTGTCTATGGTAATAACCGGAAACGACTTGTTACTTTTAGGCACGGTGGGGAGACCCACAAGGACATACACCCAGACCGCAAACAAATATTTATACAAATGCAAATATCTGTCCCGAACGGGAATCGAACCCGCATCCGCCGGCGCGCGGTTTGAGGCGACTACTCGCACCACTACACCAGGATGGTCGTCACAGTTATCCCTACAACAGGACATTTAAGATCTGGGTTTTCAAGTCACTTTCGCTCGCAATACAACAGTCAAGTTCATCATCACTTCAAGGAGGACATCATAATTTTAGTGAAATCGGCAAATTTTGTATGGGAAAAATCTAAATTAATAATCTGGCTTCTTAGTCATAACTTACGCTATTACCATACCAATTGTATATAGACAATATGTGAATATATAAACAGCAGATTGGCGCAGTGGTCACAGCAAATAGTTGTTACATTAGCAATCACAGGTTCGATCCCCACTCATGACAAATAATTTGATAATCTCTATCAAAATTTTTCATTTTTTGAGAAATAACAAAATCGTATTCGTATTTTAGGGAAATTGCAATAAATTATGTATTTAGTTTATTTCTAGTATATTTTTTTTTAATTATTTTCAATTGGTATAATCCAAAAAGCATTAATATATTTTTCCTTTTTCGTTAAAAAAAAAATATCCGTAAATTTCGCTCACTTTCGTCACAGTATATTAATTAGATAATATTACCGTGCTTTCGTTGTCATTCTGTGAAATGTTCGTGTAGGCCAGGGGTCTCCAAACTTTGAAGCCTTAGAGCCATACTGTTTTTTTTTTCAGTATGTTCCAAGGGCCAAAACAATTTTAATTTTTCTGCCCTTAACGCATTTTTGTTTTACTGTGATTAGTATGATTAATTTTAATTATTTATTAGTTATTAATATGCATAAGCTTAGATAGGTACTTCAGTTTTCTGCGTCATCATTTCTGTCGTTAAGTTTTACGATGCAAGTAAATAAAACCGAGTGATTATCATGTATTTTTTTCTTCAGCAACTTATCACAGCAATTGTAACAACAATAAGACATTGGCTGACGCGGAATAGATTGATGACACTATACCCTGTACAATTTAGCTTGATCTTTTTGACACATGTAAATTTTCTGTTCGACATAACTTTGCAATGACGAACATATTATTTTCAAATTTTAAATTATTTTAAAAATCGTAAAAATATTAAAAAAAATACATATAACACAAAAGTGCCTAAAGATTCAAGCGTTATCCGAAAATTTTAGGACTTTCTATTGCTTCAAAAGTAAAATTTAAATAAGAACACTGAAAATAATAGACGCTTGTACAATGTTACGTCGGTGGGTCGGATTTTTGTTTCGACCGTTGTAACATTGTACAAGCGTCTATTATTTTCAGTGTTCCTATTTAAATTTTACTTTAAAGCAATAAAAAGTTTTAAAATTTTCGTAGTTAGCTTGATTTTTTACAGACGGGCTAATGATGGGAAACAGAAAATATCTAGTAGTCCAAAAAATAACGTTTTTTAAATATATGTATATGTAATATATGTATGTGGTGTATTATTTGTGAAATTCTTTATTGCACTAGACATATAAAACATTGGGTAGATAAGCGACGGTGGGTCAATATTCATAATAAGTACTATATTAACTTACATTAATATTACAGGGTTATTTTTGGACCTCAAAATGAGACCCTCCATACGAAATCGACCACGCGATCGAGCAGTTTTCTATGGGAGGGTCGAATTTTTTTTCACTTTTCGTCCCATGTTTCTTTGGAAAAGTTGTTTAGTTTCATGTTCTGAACCACCTATTTAAATTTGACGGGAGGTCCAAAAATAATCCTGTATGTAAAAATTAAGGTTGAAAAATAAAATAGTTTTATCTTTAAAACAGTTTTTATTGAGGAAGAGGAGCACAGCCAAGATAATAATCACCAGAGTCGTCGGAGCTTGTGTCATCATCTCGAACTTCAATTATTATTTCGTGTTCAATAAAATTGTCGAAGTGGACGTCGCGCATCCAGTCCGATAATATTACTTCTTTGACGTGTCGTACTACATTCGCCCAGTTTTCAGCGGTCAATTGACCACAAGCTTCTTCCAATAAGCGGAGCATTTTGTTTGCGGTGAAGGGAGGAGATGTATTAGTAATTGCTTCATTTCCTGTGAATGAAATAAGTGATTGTTAAAATAATACTATTAATGAAATAGATGTTAAAGAATTTATCAAGAAAAAAGTTTTTTTTACTGACCTTTGATTTGTGCCTATATTAGCTCTATGGCATTATATTGACAATGATAGGGCGGCAATCTGATCACTGTGTGACCGCGTTGCTTTGCTGCTTCGTCCAGTAAATATACTGGCTCCCTCGGTTTGTGTGTGGCCACCAGGCCAAGCAGTTCGTACTTGAGCATTGTCATGTCGGCATTTACGCCCTTGTTTATGAGCCACTTTATTATATCAGCTCTTTTGTTTGCCATCGTCGGAGCCTTGTCAAATTGCGTGGAATGATAGGATGCATTATCCATTATTATTATATGAGGACCATCCAGGTTGTCCATCATTTTATATAACCATTTCGAAAACGTTTCGAAGTTCATCTCTTCGTGATACTCATTCGTTTTTTTGGATTTAAATGCCAGTAAACAGTTTGGCACAAAACCTTGGGCAGTACATGCGTGGCAAATTATCAGTCTCTCCCCTTTTCCTTTTGGTACTTTTGTAGACGATTGGGCAGTACCATCGTTCCATGTTTTTTTAATAGTGTGATTGGCATTCAACCAAGTTTCATCTAAAAATACAACTTTTTCCCAATCGGTAATATTTTTGACTTTTCTTAAGAAATCAACTCGTTTGAGGGCAATGTCATTCCTTTCCATAAGAATCCTGCGGTTGTTGGATTTTTGGTAATGAAATCCAATTCTACGCAGTAGTTTTGACAGCGAGGTTCGACCGCCGTCATATAAATGAACTTCTCTTAGTGTCACCAGCAACTTGTCAAGTGTGGGCAATTCTTTTCTTGAATAATAACCATAAATGTGGTTCCGTATGGCCGCACATTGAAAATCGTCAAGATTGACGATAGGTTGGATACGCCTACGTTTTTTATTAGGAGACGACAGTTTATTCTCCTCGTTACCTTCTTTACCATATTTTTCCGTAGATTCCGTAGATTCGTGTCACAGTAGCTAATGCAATCAGCAAAGCGTCAGCTACACGTTGCCGCACTTGAGACAATGGCAATAATGGTCCCCCATTTTGTGACTCACGCTCAGAATAATCGCGTAAGCGAATTACAAACTCACGCATTTCACTGTTGAGTACAGTTTTTTTCGCCCTTTTAGGCATGTTTAACAAAAGTTCAAAACAAAAACTTAAATTCAACAATAATAATGTTACGGGCAGGTAGTCTTGCTTCCTCTTAACTTCTTCCTTTAACCTCTTCTTTCCTCTTGACTTTACTCCACACTACTGACCCCGAGTGTTCCCGACGTTCGGCTTATATGGCCAGTCGATGGAACAATGGAACGCGTAGTTCAAATTAGAATACAATTTTTTTTTATCTTATTTTTCTAAAAAGAGTTATACCAGCTAAAGAGATCCCAATCAAAAGGACCCCCGTTCGTAACAATAACTTAAAAATGATCTTTAATAATGATTTTTTGTAATCGATATTTATTAAATGTTTTTATAATTTTTAAAATCATTAAATTAAGAAAATAATATGTTCGTCATTGCAAAGTTATGTCAATCAAAAAAATTTACATCTGTCAAAAAGATCAAGCTAAATTGTACAAGGTATAGTCTCAAACTGTCACGGACCGAATTGATGGCACAGTGGGCCATATTTGGCGGTGGGCCGTATTTTGGAGACCTCCGGTGTAGACCATACCGATATTTGACGTGGTCTGGCCGTAAAACCGTAAAAGATTAAAGATAAATAATAAAATAATAATAAAAGACTAAATATCTCAAAAATAATTTAGGTAATTTGTATCCAATTCTTAATCGTATCCAAATAAAAGGGTATTTAGATAAAACAAACGAAAGTATATTCATATTACAACTTAATTATAAAATGTGTTTAATTATAACTTAATTATAAACCCTATTTTATATAAATAATAATATTTTTAATACGCATTAATACAATTTCAAATGTAAATGATATAAAATCAAAAGTCATGTCCACAATAACAATTCGACCGATCTTTGAATTGATATTCAATTCGGGCTGGCGGAGAAAGATCGCCGCGGGACGAGCGCGGGATAGCGCGGGACGAGCGGGTCGGGCGCGGGATAGCGCGGGGCGCAATTGAATTTGAAAACAGAACCACCCTCACACACCCTCATCCCTCATACACCCGGTTTAATCATTGTGTGACAAGATTTTTCAAACTATTGACAATTTTGTTTTTAATTTCTATACCTACTAGTACTAGTACTGGACTCTAAGTTCTAGTTCTAATAAGTTATTTGTTTTAATATAGGTTATAAGTAACTATAAATTCAATGTTTTTTTTAATAATACAGACTAACATATGAATATTTCTCATTTAAAATTACCACGAAGTTTCATTAAACATTGAAAATATCAAACATTTAAATTGTCAGGTATATGAAAATGTATTATCAAAGTAATCCCCACGTCACAGTCTCAAGCACACAACCGCGATGGTTGCCCCAGCTGCCTCCTGGCCAGCGCCATTTCCCTGCCCATAGACAACAGTTTTATTGTTTTTATATATATTTATCCGGGCAACGGTGTTTTTACGTTATTCCTCATCTTTGTTACTCGTTTTATGACGTAGCAAAGGACAAGGTGGACGGGATATGATGTTATGATAATATTATTATGGAATAATTTATTTTTATTAATTTGTAACAATTAAAACAACTTGATTATAAAGAATAGTGTTTTTAAATAGAGACAATTTAACAATTCATAAAGTGAATACTTTACTATAACAATCTCTGAATGGTTCGCTGTTAATCAAATGCTTCTCTTCTAATAAGTTTAAAAAAATCGAACCAGGTAATATAATTTGATAAAATATATATAAGTTAACAATTTTCGGTTCGCTGTTAATCAAATGCTTCTCTTCTAATAAGTTTAAAAAATCGAACCAGATGATATAATTTAATAAAATATAATTATATAAGTTTACAGTGTACCGGTTTGCAATAGACAAACCTATAATGTTCACAATAATACTCCAGTCGAGAGTCATACTTATAGATATTATGTAGATTAAAAACTAAATTCACAAAACTTATATTTATTTCTGTATACATCAGAAAACTACATATAAATATAAAAACACCCTTCCTCACATATTGTAATGTCCATACAATGTCCGCAGTATCAGGTGAAACGGAGGTCCCGATATGATACGTCAGCGATTCCTAACAGAATAGCCTCCCTTGTTTTATCGGATCTCTCGCAACATCACATCACATATAAATCACTGCAAAAACCAACCTTATCGTTATATAAATAAGGTGTAGTAAGCTGTATATGTATATTTGCAAGATGAGATCAGAAATAGCCGTGTTCTTGTGCTTATCAATTCAATATCACGTCGCTTTTGATCGCATCGTTTCACTCGTTTACTTTGTTCTTTTGTTATTCGAGAATACGTGAATATACATTATATGAATACATATATTGTATTATTATAATATTATTATTACATTATTTTCTTTATCGTAAGATATACATTTATTATATATCACAGGAAGATTATATTGTTTTAAACTAACGCGATCACTATTCATATTTAAATTTATATTTGTTCGGGTGCTTACCGCGTTTACAATTTTATATATCCCTATATTTCGGCAATGTTTAAATCGCCATGATCACGGCGAGACAGTCTCAAACATTGCCGAAATAAGGGGTTCAATAAAATTATAAACACAGGAAGGTTGCCAACATAACCCAACGGATTTGCAAGCTGAATTGGTAGTGAGCAGAGCACATAGCTCGTAGAACTGACGGCCGATAAAGCAGAAACGTTCTCGAGTGGAGACCACGTGTCGGCAAGCACAGCGTCGGACGGCCGTCCGCGAGATGGACAGACGACTTGAGGAGAGTCGACGGAAGCCATTGAATGGAGGATGCTTTGAACCGGTCGCTCTGGAGGTCGATGGGGGTGGCTTACGTTCAACAGTGGACATTCAACGGCTGATATGATGATGATGATCTATAACATAATATTATTTTTACTAATACAACATGGGCCTGTTTCACCAGTTGCTGATAAAGCTATCTGACGCATAACGGTATCCAACAGATAAAAGTTTATGATATATTTTTATTATTTACCATCAATTTCTATTTTATCTGTCAGATATTTTATATTCGCAACCTGTGAATTTAAACATTGTAGTTTATTTGTTGAAGTGAAACATGTTCTAAGGGCCGTTTTTCTTCCAGCTGATAAAGCTTATTAGTAACTTTTATGCCAGATAAACTTTATCAGGAACCGATGAAACAGGCTCTATGACTAGCGAAGGTTTAGATGTATAACTGTCATAGTATACAGCTAAATGAAAATCAATTGACAATATATACTTATGTATATATAAATTGACAATAAAATATTATCTGACAAAATGTAACATTTACTTACAATTAGACAGAATTATAAATTACTATCCACATATAGAGATCCTTTTTTTTTTAATCTAGACCTCACAGTTATGGTTGTGAGACTGTTTTATCTAAGTGTTTTATGCAGCTCTTTCATACGTACTCGCTAATATTCTGTATAGTGTACCTAAGGCTGAAGGGGGGAACAGGAATAAGTTTTAGTAACAATATTTCTTAATGACTATTCTTAATCTAAATTCATTCATGTATACAATATTTACAAGAGGCAGAAAGGTTTCTGATACACTATATTTACAGACGGAATACTAAGCTACAGTAATAAAGACAAATTGTTCGTATAAAACTTGAGTTTTGCACATTACAATCAGATATTAAAAACTAACCTACATCTATGTTCCTTACATTTAATAAAAATTTTTGATATGTACATATGTTAAACTAACTATATAACTATAATTACTTAAAATATTTTACTTAAGTCTTATTTCTAAAGTTAACATCCTTACTTAATTTTATACAATACTTCAGGAACGAATCCCTGTCCTTTCTACAGAGTATTTCTGAAAGCGAATTACGGTCCAATTAGAGATTAATTGCAAACTCTAGATTCTGCCTCTCGCTACCATGGGCCGGACAGTCCAGAAGGATGTGGAGGACAGACTCCGAAATAGAGATTTCTAAAACTAAGTACCTACTATGTAGATTTTTACAAAATATATCTTAAAAGTTACCAGTGGCGGACCTAACTGACTAAACTACTACCTAAATAACCTAATGGAGGGCTTCCTACGCTCGTCCTAATTATTAGTAAATTGGTTACTAATTGACGTTTGACCGTGAAAAACAAAAAACCATAAAAACATGGAGTTACATTCACAAAAAATATATATTAAGTATTTTCCAAGCAATAAAAGATAAATACATAAAAGATTGTATGACATTTTATTTCAGAAACTAATTTTCAAAAGCACATGTACAAAACTATATACCTACACAATGTCATTTTCAAAAATTTTTGCTCAAAACTTCCGAATTGACCTTAATTTTACAGTTACGTGATAGCCTACTTATAGTTTTAAAACTTTGTAACATATATCTATACTAACACTTATCGATATAAATAAATTTTAAATACCTACATACTGTCTGTTGGTATAACACGACTAACTTGAGAACAGTTTGACCTGTGGCTTATTTTAAAATGGAAAATTGGCATAGAAAATGGTTACCTACACGATCTATTTTCTTAGCGAGAACATCAAATAACGCCTACCTATATATTTTTTAGTAAAACATCGTAATATCGGGTCACTGAATTTAGACCCCAAAAAAAATTTTTTTTTGGTTTTCCAATTCGAGCGAGCGAGAGAACAAACGTGTTTTATAAAAGAACAAACCTTAATAAATACTTAGAGCCTACTAATAACGAAAAAAAAAATTGATATTGATGGTGTGATTGAGTGGGGGGGGGGGGGGGGCTAACTTGTAGGCACATTTTAAATTATTTTTTTATAAATAAACGACTAACGAACAAACAATTATTTATAACGAACAATCAAGAACATACGACGAACTAACGATATGTGCAAATAAAAATTTGAAAAATAAAAATATAAAATTTATGGGGGGCTAACTTCAGTGACCCCTTAATATCAAATAATACAATAATAACCCCGTAATACAATTCCACGCTGTAACTTACAGGCAGTACCTTGAACGCCATCTATCGTACTGTGTAGAAACTGCGGGTATATGAAAATATTACACTATGATAATAAATCTGAACAATAAATGTGATTAACTGTATAAGTAACTGATATAAAATACAAAATAATTATTTAAGAAAAAAGAAAGACCGCAGTCTTAGTCAAATATCATGAAATACGGCTATTTAATATTTTTCATGAGCATTCTGTGTTTAGGTACGAGTTTTTTTTTCCTGCTCCATTGCTATTTATTTCGATAAGGAGAACATAAAAATGGCATAAACAAAAAAAAAAAAAATTTCGTACGTTGAACTAAGATTATATTTAAACATTAAAAAAGAAACGACGGCGTTCTGCTCAAAATATCTAAATACAAGATGGCGCTGGCCGCTGACTAGTCGACAGTTTTTGCGTTGAAAACTTCGCTCATTTTGTTCTTATGAGGCCACCGGCTAGCCGGGTGTTGTTGCCTGTCACTTAATCAATCACTATTTAACTTGCTGTCCTGCCAAATTAGACTGTTTTGTGACAAAATATCACTTAGAGATTCTTGATTAATATTCTACAAAATCTAATGTCATCTTTCTCTCTTTCCTAAATTTCATTATGAAAGATATTCTTCGTAATCGTAAGGGCGCTTGTGCACTACACGGAATTTTACTGCCCGGCGTCCGATTTTTTACGGTCCGATTTTGCAATGAAAAACACGAATAGGCGGTTGTGCACTACACGGAATTTTACCGGTAATAGTATAGTAGTATAGTACCCTTTTATATCACTGTAAAGATAAGAGATTTTAAACTAGTTATTTAACATAATTATTCTAATATAGTGTTCTGTGATAGAATAGAATTTATTAAACAATTATTTTATAGTTTAATTTAAAAAAAACTGCAGATACGTATAGCGCCATCTTGTATATCAATAAGATACCGGTAGTTTTGAATCAAATTAAACCAATCAATAACTAATCACGCTCAAACGAGATGGCGCTTAGAAGAGATTTTTTTAAAGATTATAATGTACCTAAATAATAATAAAATATTTGTATAAAGACTTAACTGTGCATAAATATGTAAATAAACTAGGATTTAGATCGTTTTGGTAAATAATATTATAACTAAAGTTGATAGACAAATCGTAGTTATGAAAATATATGTATATACGTATAAATGTACATGTTTATTTATTTATTCGAATATTAACTAATAAAATACAATCAATTTATTGATAAATGTTCCTTATATATAATACTTAAATATTTTGTATTTTATTATTATTTATTTTTTAAGACTCGAACCAATCAATAACTAATCACGCTCAAACGAGATGGCGCTTAGAAGTGATTTCCTTTAAGACTATAATGTAAATAATAATAAAATATTTGTATAAAGACTTAACTGTGCATAAATATGTGAATAAACTAGGATTTAGAACGTTTTGGCTAATAACATTATAAGTAAAGTTGATAGACAAATCGGAGTTATGAAAATATATATACGTATAAATGTACATGTTTATTTATTTATTCGAATGTTAACTAATAAAATACAATCAATTTATTGATAAATGTTCCTTATATATAATACTTAAATATTTTGTATTTTATTATTATTTATTTTTTAAGACTCAAACCAATCAATAACTAATCACGCTCAAACGAGATGGCGCTTAGAAGTGATTTCCTTTAAGATTATAATGTAAATAATAATAAAATCTTAATATATATAAATCTCGTGTCACAATGTTTGTCCTCAATGGACTCCTAAACCACTTAACCGATTATAATAAAATTCGCACACCATGTGCAGTTCGATCCAACTTTAGAGATAGGATAGTTTAAATCTCAAATTATAGTCGTAATTTTAATTTATTGCTAATTATTTGTCTGTTATTATTTGACAGTCACAATTATCTGTTAACTCCAAATGATTCTAACAGATGTCGATACCTTTCGACTGGGTTGAGTAAGTAATCAATAGATGGCGCTGCTATGGTAAATCTACGAACGTGTCATATAAGCTACATTTTAACAGCATAATTCCCACGTGTTGTTGACGCTATAAAATTAATTAAATTTATTTTGTAGTGAACGAAATACCTTATAATTCAATTATTTCCACTTTTTAAATTTTTGGTGTTAGCATAGCCGGCCACATGTTACTTAGACTGAAGTGTAAATTGAATTCATATTATAATGAAGATAATACAGTGAAATTAATCCTGTTTTTTACTTATTTGTGCTTCATTGATCAACTTCCCCTTCAAATCTCAATCCAGTGAATTTGTATACCAACATCAACATTTTCGTCTTTGTTCGTAAATAATTTCATTATACTAAAGGGTTATAGTAGTAGAAAGTCAAATAAGGAGATCACCATATTTTTTTACAAATACCATCTGTGTGAAAAAGCATAGTGGACTCCGTGACTGATGTTCTCTTATTGTTCCTCTTAGATTGTTTACTATAATGTAATATAACAAAAACTTTAGCCACAGCAACGCGTGACCGGGTCAGCTAGTATTTGTATAAAGACTTAACTGTGCATAAATATGTAAATAAACTAGAATTTAGAACGTTTTGGTAAATAACATTATAATTAAAGTTGATAGACAAATTGTAGTTATGAAAACATATATACCTACGTATAAACGTACGTATGTATGTGTGTAGTTTGTTTATTTATTCGAATATTAACTAATAAAATACAATCAATTTATTTATAGATTTTCCTTATATATAATACTTAAATATTTTGTATTTTATTATTATTTATTTTTTAAGACTCAAAAAAACGGTCCGGAATAGGGAAAAGTAAAATGTCGGACGGTAAAATTACGGATAGTGCACAAACGCTCTATACATTTATATGGCGTGCCATGTCGGACCGTAAAAAATCGGACGCCGGGCAGTAAAATTCCGTGTAGTGCACAAGCGCCCTAAGTATACTTTTTAAACAGAAATATTCATCATGTTTCGATAAAACTGTTCTATAGTCAAATATTTAAATTAAAAGTCCTTCTCTAAAGTCCTTCATTAAAGACTTCCAATCTTATCTGTTTCTATCGGTTTATTTACCAGTTAACATTTTTATTCATTACAGTGGCGTCCCCTAACGGTTACGTTGCAATTTTTATTCTTTTTACGCCTTATGATGCTTTATTCAAAATCAAAAATCAAAATCAAAATATTTTATTCGTTATTAGGTGATTGATTACACACACTCAACGAACGTCAAAAAAAAAAAAATGTCTCGGTAGACATCTACAATTTCATCATCGGCTTTACTAAATATTACAATAATATAATAATGTTCCTAGTGTAGGCCGAGAGAAAAAAAGCCGGAGGAAAAAAAACTCTCGGTACTCTTTTTACCATATCATATTTTGTACATACAATATAAAAAAAATATTCACAGAGAACGAGCAAATCATGTCACTGCCAAGCAGCCTTGTCATTTAAAAAATCTTTAATGCTATAATATGCCTTACTACATAATTTGGATTTAATGAAGTGTTTAAATTTATTTAGGGACAAGTCTTGCACATTACCAGGCAGTGTATTGTACATGCGTATACAGTTACCTACAAAAGAGTTACTTATTTTGTGGAGCCTAAAATTAGGAATTGCCAATTTATTTTTATTTCTTAAATTTATATTATGTCTATCACAGTTCTTGACAAATTTATTTTTGTTTTTATGTGTGTATAATAAATTTTCAAAAATATATTGAGAATAAACAGTTAGTATTTTTATTTCCTTAAATTTATTTCGTAAAGACTCACGGGTGCCCATACCGTAGATAGCTCTGACAGCTCTCTTTTGCAAAATAAATATACATTGAATATCAGCAGCGTTTCCCCACAGCAGTAAACCATAAGTCATGATGCTGTGGAAATAGCTGAAATATACTAATCGCGCGGTTTTGATATCCGTCAACTGGCGTATTTTTTTTACTGCGTAAGCTGCGGAGCTGAGTCTGCCAGATAACTTCCCAATATGAGGACCCCACTGTAATTTTGAATCTAAGGTTATACCCAGAAAGACAGCCTGATCGACCAGTTCTATTTCCTTATCCCTAATCCTGATACTGGTTGTAGCCAACTTAACATTCGGTAAAGTGAATCTCACACATTTTGTTTTAGATTCATTTAATAGTAGATTATTTACATTAAACCAGTGGATAATCT
Source organism: Euphydryas editha (assembly GCA_036937285.1). Classification (NCBI taxonomy): domain Eukaryota; kingdom Metazoa; phylum Arthropoda; class Insecta; order Lepidoptera; family Nymphalidae; genus Euphydryas; species Euphydryas editha. The sequence continues at coordinate 460,194 of JAUPFZ010000022.1, read as the reverse complement.
TAGAGAGAGCCCTGTTTACATCGTCGAGTGAATTTTGTCCACGTTTAACCTTAAACAGTAAAGATGTATCATCTGCAAACAAGACTATCTCATGATCATCTCTAACAAGATGAGGGAGGTCATTAATATAAACCAGAAATAGAAAGGGACCTAAAATCGAACCTTGAGGTACTCCCATTGTTACAAGAGAGCCGGGGGACCGCTTGTCGTTGATCACCACGCTTTGGGTCCTGCCACTCAAATAAGAAGTGACAAAATCAAGAGCGGTACCCCGGATTCCATAATGATGTAGTTTCCTGATTAATGTCTGATGCTGGACACAATCAAATGCCTTAGAAGGTCACAGAATACACCATAAGCATCGTGTGACTGATCCCAGGCCTCATAAATAGTCTCTAAAAGTTTAATTCCAGCATCAGTAGTAGACCGGCCGCGAGTAAAACCAAATTGTTTATTGTGCAAGAGTTCATTACTTTCAAAATGTTTTTGAAGTTGATTTAGGATAATTTTAGGAAAGTGGGAAGTACCGATATTGGACGAAAGTTAAAAGGATCTGCGGTACTTCCAGATTTAAATAAAGGCATTAACTTGCTAAATTTCATCAAGTCAGGAAACACACCACTATCAATACAATTATTAAAAATTAAAGCCAGTTCTGGAGCAACTATTTCAATTAGGGAATTTATAAGATGTACAGAAATGCTCCAGATATCTGGTGTTCTTTTTATATTTAACAATTTAAAAGCCTTTAAAATACAATACTTATTCACATGGCTAAATTTAAATTCTACATTACACATAGGTACGTTAGATTTCAACAATGATTCTGCAATGGGAGTAGATGAGTTCAGGGTTTTAGTTAATTCTACCGGTATGCGAGTGAAGAATTTTTCAAATTCGTTGGCAATTTCTAGGTCTTCAGTAATGATTTTGCCATTAATATTAATTTTATAGTCACTCTCATTACTTTTTAATTTACCCGTTTCCGCATTTATAATTTTCCAAGTAGATTTCACTTTGTCGACACTATTTAATATTTTATCACTAATATATTTCTTCTTTGCAATTTGACAGACTACTTTGAATGTTTTTGAGTATAATTTAACATAATTTTGAAATTTTTCCGTTGTGTTAAACTGTCTTTCTGCGTACAACTCATACAATCTCTGTCTACTCTTATATATACCTACAGTAGCCCACTCACTAAATATTGGGGCGTCACAAACTGTAATCTCCTTGGATTTATATATGGAGTTAAATTCATTTAAAAATGTCTCAAAAAATATTTTATACATTAAATTGGGGTCCATGTCATTACTCAAGAAAGGAAGCTTATTACACAAATTAACTCTCATACAATTCAGGCGACTTGCTGTCATTGGCCTACATACTATTTTTCGTTTCTTGACCCTTTTTTTTTCTACACTAAAACTTGCTAGTTGACCACAATGGTCTGAATCTAATTTATTGAATATTATCTTACTATCAGGATTAATGTTACAGTATATATTATCTAAGCATGTTGAGATTGTATTGCAATATCTAGTTGGCTCCAAAAATAAGTTAAACAAGTTATATGATTTAAATAAATTTAGGATGTTGTAAGTCTGTGAACAATTAATAAGAATATCGACGTTGAAATCGCCACATACAATCAAATGTTTATTAGATTTTGACAATTTGCTTAAGGCTTGATCAAGAACTTCCTCAAATTTAAAATAATCAGAGGAACCAGGCCTGTATACGCACACTATTATGAATTGCTCAAGTTCTACACAAGACATCTCTATTGTGCATTCTACAGAGAGGGACACAATATCTTTCCGTTTTTTACATTTTATATTATTTTTTAATAAGATTAACGACCCCCCATGTATTGTGTTGACTCTGCAGAATGAACTACCAACCCGGTGGTTGCTGAAACTAAAGATGAGTTCAGTTCCCTTACGCCAGTGCTCTGTAATACATAAAATATCAATTTGTTCTGAATTCATGAATAGTTCCATCTCTAATTCTTTGCCCTGTGTTAAACAACAAATATTTTGATGTACCAGGTTGATATTATTTATTTTATTTGATTTAACAATATTTATAGGGCAATTATGAGCTAATTGTGTGTTACTATTCAGTATAACGCTAGAGGGAATAATCTCTGTTGTCTTACTGACTAATTTAAATGATTTGGAACAAATTCCAAAGCATTGGTAATGTCAAATTTAAATTTATCCTGCTCAATAGAAGCAGATAGTTTAGCTAAATTCTTAGCTGTAATATGTAAAAAATATGATAGCGACTTAGCTATCCGTCTTGATAAATAACTAGGAAGGGAAGTCCTTCCTTTGGTCAATTTTAAATTACATTTATTTTTACTAACACTACTGTTAGAGTCTGAACTAAATATACTATTTATGTCAATAATACTTATTTTATTGTTATAATTACTTAATAAATGTAATTTCTGATTTAATTTATAAATTATATTATTTTCAGCATCTGGCGCATTCTTATAATAGGGAAAAGTGAACATTACAATGTTTTTAATTGGCAAATGACTTAATTTATTTAAATGTTTAACTAACTGTTCACTATTAATGTTTCCCCTATTGGCAATTAGTAGAATTATTATACTATTTGAATCAAATTTGGATTTATATATGTTCTTCATAATATCCAGATAATTTAAGTTTGGATAGCAATTATTTATAATTTTATGTCCTAATACATTTAATTTTGTGCCCATACTTTTACCGATAAAATCACTGTACATTACTATATTATTAGGAGAGGACCTGTGATTAACCAAATTGACACACAATGTATCCACGGACGAGGTAGATGAAGGAGCAAAATGGGTCAGAGGCTCCGTGGTCACGGAGTGACTCAGAGCACCAGACCCACTAAGTGACTCTGGAGGATTAGAGCAAGAAATATATATTATAAGACCTACTTAATATTCCTTAGTCGTACTGTTAACTTTTAGCGTGAAGTTGATTTTTTAAATATTTAACGCTAATGTGAAAATACTTAATTAAACACAAATGTAAGTCAATTAATACTTGGTTTTTAAATAACTAGAACTATTATAAAATAATATTGCTATCGAATATTTCACATCTGTTAAATTTCTGTATCGTGTCACCTGACTCCAAGTTTCTACGTGACACAATTGTTTCAGAATGACTTGTCATTTCTATCGAAAAAATAAAGTTAAAAATAGCTTGCAATCTGATAACCTATTAATTACCTACAGTTGTTATCCGTGTTAAAATCAAACTTTGGTCAGGCACGATATTTTGATAAGATTTTGTATACTTAATCATGATCAATTAATTTCTAAGTACAGATAAATCGTGTATCAAGTTAAAAATGCAGTATGATGAGATATTCCGAAAAGAATTTTGCCACGTATTTTCTAGATAGTGATGATGTGTGCTTATTTGTTTAGTGACATCCCATTCGAGTGGCTTTGAAATAGTCGGATTTTTAAAGCAATCAAAGGACAATGGCGAAAAAGTTGTTGATAGAATTCCCACGCGTCTATAAATGTCTTAATGACTAATGTAAATAAAATAATTTCTTACGTTTTTTCAATATATTTTTAAGATCTGTATAAGTCTAAGAAAAATATCATTTTTAATGAAAAAACATTTGATTATTGTAAAAATGATTTGACATTTCATAGGAAATGAAGTACCTAACGATAGTTCCGTTGAATGTTCCCAAGCGTCTATAAATGTCTTAATGACTAATGTAAATAAAATAATTTCTTACGTTTTTTCAATATATTTTTAAGATCTGTGTAAGACTAGGAAAAATATCATTTTTAATGAAAAAACATTTGATTATTGTAAAAATGATTTGACATTTCATTGGAATATGAATTCTGTGAATGTTGCCACATGGTAATAAATCTTCTCTCATTAACATACATGAACTTTTTGCCTTTAAATAAATATTACAAGTTACACTAATTATATTGCATCACGTTACACGATTTATATTGTATTAATCCTAAATCTTGTTTTATTACAAAGAATAACGCGTTATTTATTTATTTACTAAGCCCAATTATTTCATGAATACAATAATAATTCGTAATAAGAAAATAATGTTTTATTTCATAAACATGCCTTTTTTCTATTAGAAAAAATGAGCAGATACTCTAACTGACTATATCACTATATATGAGATCCACTGTCTTTATGCCACGTATCTGTAGATAAGTGGTTTCTAGAGTCTGCTTTTTAACCTAGAGGCCGCACTTCAATTTTTTGCAGGGAACAATCATTTTCTTTGCTATTGTAAGCTGTTTTTTATTTGGTTAAGACCTTGCAGGCTGCTCATCTGATTATCTGATAAAAAGATGATCCCATGCTGCAAAGGGCACGATAAGTGGATGGTCCTCGTAATTAACTATCTATGGTGATTATCATTACAGAAAAATCTAAACAGATGCTGACTGACTGAATCTAGACAAACCACCTTTAGGTCTAGAAATTCTAAGAGCAGGGTTTATTAGATCTGTTGACCTACAGCGCTCATGATTTAAGAAGATGAACGTCTTTGTCGATCGTCAATTTTATATCATCTACAGCTAACGCTGATGTACCTAAGTAGGCAATACTTAAGGACAGGTAACAAAGAAAATCCCCGAATATAAAATATTTTAGGCCTGAGGTTTAAAAAAAAGCGTCTAATAATTTATTTTTATTTTTCTGTGAGTGCGTCAAAAGTCTAGATATACCTACTACAATATTTTGTAATCAATCCATCTAGTTATTTAAAATATAGTTTCGGACTATATTTAACATGTATTTGACTAAGTTTTTGATTACTTACCTACAAGTTGTCGAAACATAACCTCTAAATGTTTTCAACCTGGAATATCTTCAATTCATTACTTCTTTCGGTGGTGCTTCTTTAGGCAAAAGTGATCAGGAATTTAAGTACTATATTATCACATATTTTTCATTAGTAGACGCTAGAAATTTATGCCAACAAAAATTTGTTAGGGGATCTGCCATTGTCCTTTAAAATTCACTATCGACATCCTTCCTCTTTTGTTTAGTAATTAAATCCAAGATTTAATTTAAAAAAAAAATATTTTTTTAATTAAAAAAAACATTAATTAATTAGAAAAATATTTATTTAAGTACATTTTTTAAGAATAATAATAAAGCTCCAAATAGGAGAATAGTTGGAGATTCATAGTCAAAGGGCATGTGTTGAAACTATTACAGCTTACAGCATAACAAAACGGTCGTATAAAACTGTTTTGTAATTTATAAAGAAGGATCAATAAACTCAATCTTTAGAACATTAGTAGACGTGGATTACATTGCACCCAGAATTATGCGGAGGATTTTATACTGGATTTTATTTACCTTCCCACCAGTTAATTTGCATAAAGGATCTAAATTAAAATTAATATAGTCCATATGGCTTCGGATAATAGTGCAATCTATTAATTTTAAGAAGTAGGAGTAAGAACTCCACCAAGTGACGACTCTTAGAGGATTAAGGCCCTCTTCATATTGTAAGTATCCTAACTCAATTAGGACTTAATAAAAGAAGGTGGACTGTAAACACTATATATTTTATTACTTAAGTTTGGCATAAAAACTGTATGCACATGTCGTCGTTCGGTTATGATTCTAAGCGTCGTCAATTAATCTTGCCTTCGTTCGAGGTCTATGAGACACCGCGTGGCTGAACCGCAACCCTCTTATCACTGCCGAGGACGTCCAATGTTGTAAGTCGGAACATACTCCCCGGGTTGACTTGTTCAAGAAAGTAGAAGTGAGCACTTGAAAAAAGAAGAAGTGTTATTGAAGCTCCAAACTATCTTCTTTTCTGGCGCTCTAAAACGCCAGGAAAGACCTTTATGATGCGTCTTGATTTTTACCTTTGATGGAAACGACTGCGCCTTCAGACAACTGTCCTGTACATGCTGTCCACTTTGTTTTCGCTGGGACAGAGAAACAGTCAAATATTGTCTGATAAGTTCGACCTTTTGGTACCACTCCAGTTGAGTAATTTTGATGTCAATCACCTTTAGATGTGGAATCGACATTAGTGGTCATCCAATAGGGAATGTGATAGAATAAGGGTTGTAAAACCTAAAGGATCTTTGTACAAATGTACTGATTGGACTGGAATTTACAACTGCCTCTATATGGCCTAAGCACATAGCCTAGCACATCTCCTTATAAGTGAAATGTATGAGTTAAAGTAGCCTATATTAGTAAATTAGTAATGCTTTGTAAATTTTACAGCAGCTTCTGATATGAATTATCAATAAATAATTAATAATTTAAGTGAGAAGAGTAAGGAAGTGAGAAATTAAACTCAGTGCCCTGTTGCATGACTTCATACGTAATATCGGATTGCTATAAAAAATCCTTCAGCTCGTTCGAGGTACCAATATAATACTACCTTCTTTGTCAGTTCCTTAACGAGTTCTATGTGAATCGCTTCTACCGCTAGGCAAACAAAAATGCACAAATTGATTCTATAAGCTTCGAACACAATAAAATTATAATTCAGGATCTCTAAATGTGTTCTCGGGATAGGCCCCTTAAGGGTTGCACATTTTGAAATTTCTAAATTTAAAAACATTTTATAAGCTCTTACGATTTTTTTTCATAGGTTTATGTCTCTACCATATTCATATAAAGAATAATAAGCATATTCATATGAAGAATGATTAAGTCTACCACCCACTTTAAGTTATCGGAATTGGAAATGCTACTTTTCAAAGTGAACAATATGGTTTCACTAAAGGTCGCTCTGCAACAGTTGCTGGAGTGGCACTTTTCAAGGATATATACGATGCTAGAGAAAAATGACGCTATAATGACGCTAAAATGATGCTATTGGTGTATTCTGTGATTTATCAAAGGCATTTGATTGTGTGAAATATAAAACCATATGTTTCAATAAATGAAAGAAAGTCGTCTTTTTTATGTTAGTTGGATAGGCAAACTGGCAGATGTTCCACCTGATGGTAAGTGGTTGAAGTCACCTATTCACATAAACTAGTTTACCTTGAACTAGCCCAGGCAACTCATTTATGTATTGCCTATCCTGAGACATAAGGTGTTAAAGTCTTGGTGCCAGTAATTAAACTGCCTGTCTTGCCCTTCTCTCCGAAACACAGCAAAGCTGTTTCACGGGAGAAACAAGCAAGATAGTGGTACCCATACAGCCGGGAGCGCGGCACAGCGCATCCCTCTCACCGTCTAGACCTTTGCTAAAAATGCGTTCCACAAGGATCCATTCTAGGCCCTTTCCATTTTAATAAACATAACTGATCTCCCATTTATGGTAAAAGTATTTATGATGTTGTATTGTTTGCTAATGCTAATTGCTAACACATTGCTTATTTTTAAAGTTGATAAGAAAAGGGTTAATTTCGACGTGAACAGTGCTTTATTACGGACACAAGACTGATTTAAGACAAACAACGTAGTTTTAGCGCCCAGAAAACCAAATTGGTTATATTAGCTTTACCTAATATTATGCATCTTAATTGTAATTTAGAAATAAATAACGAGAGTCTTGTTACTACTGACATCACAGTTTTCTTAGGGATAAATTTAGATTCAAAACTTTAGTGGAATTCCCATTTGTCATCTGTGACTGAGAGATTCAGCTCCGCAGCAATCGCAGTTTAAAAGTTCGTTAGCTGACCGATGTTGATGTAGTTCGATTAGAATATTATAGCTATTTCCATAATGTATTATAATATCTTACGGTTTGTTACTGTGGGGTAATGCTACAGATATTGAGAGTCTATGTAAGACATATGACTGAATTAATTATTGAGTATTGACTGTTTTTTAAAAGAGTAACTGTTAAGTTTCTTGCCGATTCTTGTTAGCAAAATCTACATTCGTAATCGGTGCTAGCTTCATATTAATTACTAGCGGCCCGCCCCGGCTTTGCACGGGTATTTAACTAAAATTTTAAAAATTATAAATTTATATTTTTTATCACCTACACCTGCGTCGATACTGGAAAATATTTTATAATAGACGAATTGAGTCGTCAAATCAACTTCGAAGCAAAAGCAACATCTTTTAACCCCGTTAGGGGATGAATTTTGATAAAATACGAAACACGTCTTCAATCAATTCTGTTAAAGAATATTTTATGCAAAATTTGAAGTAGATTGGACCAAGGAACTACGTTGTCCCATACAAACTTTACCCCCCTTTTTTGCCTCTTTAGGGGTAGAATTTCGTAAAATCCGTTCTTAGCTGACCTCTCCTCGGCAAAAGGAATATTCCTACCAAATTCCAAGTCTTTAGGTCTTATAGTTCCAGAGATATCATGATTAGTGGCCTTTCGCTTTTATATATTAAGAAGATTAAGATTATAAAACGGACTCGTTAACAGATTTATTATATCTATATGTATAGATAGTACGGATGAAACATTTGAACTGATTTTTTTATTAATTATTTTTTCATTAATGAATATCATATTTTAATAAGTATTATTCCCGACGAAGACAAATCCAAAAACACAAAAATCATAAAAACCGTTCCACTTCGAGTTATAAACGGTGTAACTAACACGACTTTCTTTATATATATAGATTACAACTTAAATAGCTATAACCATCCAACTTTGTACAATCAACAAACAAATAACGACCAAATATTTTAACAACAAACAACCAATCAAGACCTTAGTACCCTAAGGTATTACCTAAATGCAAAAAAGAAAAACATTTTTTTAAATACGGGCGAGTGTCATTCTTTTGGCCGAAGTTTTGGTCAGCCATGCCAGGTATACTGGTAGTCCTAATTTGTCATGCCGAATTAGGACTACCAGTATACCTGGAACCCGAAACCGAAATCCAGGGTTCAACCATGACTTAGAGATGGCGATAATGATAGGATTATGAAAGCTTATAAGAGATTTTTTTTAATCTGTAAAGTTGGTTAAGTGGTCGGCAGTGGGTAGTAACGTTAGACGGTATAGGAGAATCATTAGTCATAGTAATGACACTCAGGACAAGTACGTAATCTGAATGAAAAACTCCATTTAGTCTATAATCCACTATAATCCAATCCAAGTTTATCTACACAATTGAAGTATTGATCCTCAAAAAATAATTTAAAACTGAGATAGAATGTTTCCTAGTAAAGACCTGTTGTTGAACTACTATGATCTACAGTAAATTAAGTTACATATAAAATGTACCATCCTCGAGATAATACTCAGATATCATTTATCCCCAAGAAATTAATATACAAATTGGAATGCGCACGTGCCCTCAAAAAACATTCCTAAGAGAGGGATTGCATCTCTTTCTACCATGGATTCAAGGTAACTCGTAAGAAAGAGATAAAATACCAGTAGTCAACGAAATGCTCAGAACGATTTTTCCACTTTACATGTTGGAAACAAATGTCAACCTTATGTCAGTTATTTCAAGGTGAATATTTGAATATACAATTTTATTAAGTTAGCGTTCCAGTTATGATATAAATTCCTTGTTTGTTCCATAAAGATTAGGACGACTGACCCACTTAGCCACCCACTTAGGGTATCCATGTAGTAACTGCTTCATTAAAAACTTTTCGGTTCATTCTTCTTGCTCTTAAAACTACACCACAACCAGAGAGGAAATATAATGAGTCGACAAATTCATACATCGACCAGTCCTCGGGAACTCCTTTTTCTAGATTCAATGTTGTAATGTCATACGTGGGGATATAACGTTATGTTCAAATAGACATAACAGAGGATTATTGTGAAACTCATTTGCTGGTAGCGCGTATGAAAACCACAGAAATTCTTATGGCCTATAATTGTTTTCCACACCGTCATTAACTATGTTACTAATTTTATTTTTATGTGAAAATTTTCCGAGTTTTATTGCCCGCATAGTAGTTCCAGCTGAAGGGTTAAAAACTTTTCCGGAAACTTGGACGATGATGGAAATTCAGTAGGTAAAGGAGGATAGAACAACAATAATAATAATAAAAAACAAGAATTTATTTATTTACACAATAAATAAACTATTAAATTAAAAACAAAACGACAAAATCTTTGACAAGTGCGTTATCTAATACCACAGACATAAAAAAATTTACTAGAAGACCGTTCAAGTTATATACCGGCCGGAGATTTGACTTATTTAACATAGGGGTGTCCACTTAGAAAATACATCGATGTTTTTTTTCGATGCAATACATCGCGGCTGTGCATCGATGTTTTTCGATGCATCGGTTAGAAATATCGATGTTTTCTCAAAATCGAGTACTTTTTCTAACACTCCATCAGCTGTAGTCGGCCCCTTGACACTCCATACAAACAAACAAATCACAATTTTTTATTATCTTTTATTCTTACAAACGCTTTACATGTCTGCATTTTATGTGTGTGTTAAAGGATATTCAAGGAACATAATTATGTTACAAAGTTAAAAAAAAACGACTTTTCATGTGCAATCTTCGCTGATTCAGCTCACAGGTGTTTTTACATAAAAAATGAAAGCAATATGTATGAAGACAATATTCTTTGTTATTATTACAAAAACGAGAACTATCCAATCCAGTGTTTCCCAACCTTTTTTAGGCCATGCCCCACCTTAACATTTCTAAATTTTTTATGCCCCCATGCATTATTTTTAACCTTCAAAATTGTTTTCTTCCCTTAAGAAATATAAATGATAACTTTTAGGAAGAAATCACTACGAAATTGTTATCAAAACATCGTAAGTAAAATTTCAAAACATATAATGAAAAAAAAATACTGAAATTTATAGACGTAAGCTGTCAAAAAGATAATAAACGGTTGGACAAGGTATAGCATTGCGTTTAAATAACCCAAAGCGAAAGTTAAAGTCGTGTCGAGTCCATTTTTAAATTGCCCCCCTTAACTATCAAATTGCCCCCCAGTGGGGCGTGGGCCCCACGTTGGGAAACACTGATCCAATCGAACTTATAAGGAAACGATGAAATTTTACTGTAATAATATATTTTATTCAAATCCAGTCCTACTTCGTGTTGTAAAAGATGCACATTCACAAACAAATAAAAACAAATGAAATTTAAGGTTTTTATTCAAAGCTCACAGAGACCCGAATAAAAAAAAAACGAACTAATAATATGTTTATTCTGTGACGCCAGACGTAGTGTTGCCAATGTCAATATCAGTCAACTAGAGCCGACAACAAAAAAAAGATAATATTCAATTTTAACTTCTAAATTGTTCTAAATCAGAGATACTGAAACAGAAATACTATGGTTATCATTGATTCGATGTTTTATCAAATTACATCGATACATCGAGTAAATCAATAGCTTTTCAAAACATCGGCTCGTTTCGATGTATCGTATTATAAACATCGAGTGAATTCGATGCATCGATGTATATCGAATATCCCTAATTTAACATTGACAACTGAAATTATTCCATTATCCATTACGGCGATCGCGTGCGTGGTATTTGGCCGGTGATTAGTAACGTGTTGTTAGTTGATTTATTATTTTGTTATTAAAAATCATTTTAAAATGAAGGGCGACAAGAATGTTAATATCCAGGCCCTTAAAGATATGGCTAACAAGCTAAGGATCGACAGCATCGTTGCAACAAATGCGTCGAAATCCGGGTAAGCAATAACCTCACTTATGATTTGCCGCTTTTTCGAAGGTCTAATGAAGGTTATTAAGCAATAATACCTATTGGAATCATATTGGTTTTTATTTTCTTATAGGTTCCTATAAGAAAATAAAATGTTATCAGTTTTAAATAATGATTTTAAATGTGCCAGATGCACGTGAGGCCCCTGCATCGAAGTCACATTAGGTCATATTTAGCAATTCAATAGTTTAACTTCACGATACCAGAGATAGAATATGTCGTATTAGAACAATTTTCATAAATCTTATCACCAAAAGCAATTTACTACTATAATGACTAACCATCTACAATTTTTTTTCTACAATTATAAACGAAATAACATATTTTTTAATTTATTTAATATGATTTTATAGCTCTTAATTACAAAATATAATGGTAATAATTGATTATTATTTATTTGTTTTTGAAAATTTCATTCTTAAATATGTGTATGTAAAGGTGTATTATAATAATATTCATGTCATCCTTATTAGCAGAAATATTTTTCGACTATCTTACTTAGCCTTATAATATACTACATAAGTTATATAATTGAAGTTAATATATTATTTTAATTAAAATATCTCCATTATCTTTTTATTCTAATAAGATATTTTTAAATTTGTAAATATATAAAAAACACATAAGAAATACATATATAAAAGTAAATATTACACCCAGACTAAGGATGGGAATCAAACGTACAACTTTAACAGAAAACATGGTCATTACTAACTGTGACATTGAATGTCTCTTTGTATTAGAAGTAGTTCTTTGATCTTTTATTATCGTTTAGTTAAAATTTATAGCAAATTTGGATAGATTTTATTTTGTAAAAGAATGAAGAGACGAGGCAAATATTGTATAGGAGGCATAATAAAATAAACTATACTAATTGATATTGATTGAAAATCAAATTCAATAAATTTTAATGAAAGAAAATAAGTATATTTTCCCATCTTTAGCAATATACGTCCTGTAAGTGTCTAAAAACATCAATACAAGTCAGATCTTGGCCGATGACCAATTTACATTCTGAAAATTGTTTTCTGTTTCCTAGTCACCCCACATCATGTGCGTCTATGGCCGAGATCATGTCAGTACTGTTCTTCCACACAATGAGGTACAAGATCTCAGCACCTCGTGATCCGTCCTCTGATCGATTCATACTTTCCAAGGTAAGAAAGTATAATATCACTACTATAACTAAACTTTATTGTTCTATAAAAAATACTTAAGTATTCTAATACAAAATAGAAATAGCAGATAAAGTAAAAAAAATAAAAATACTAAAGGGTAGATATTTATTACTGACAAGCCTATAAATTTGTTTAATGTGTATTATTATATTTATATCACTATATTAAATATATATGTATATTCAAAAGTCTCAAAAAAATTATGTTACATTAAAATTTTCAATGAAGACTTGAATAGTTTTTCATCAAAACTATGTTCTTGGAATGAGGTGTGAGTAATTTGAGTAAATCTCATACCAATTTCATAGTTTTTATTTTTATAAAAGACATCATATTACATTTACTAACAATTGTAATTTTTGCAAGTCATCATAGGTGGTTATAATTTTATGTGTAGATATCTTGTTAGAAACTTATTTACCCTTGAAGTCGTATGTACCTAGTAATTCCAATACTTAATTTAATATTAAAATGCTTATCGACAAAAATTGTTTCCAAGATAAAAATACTTATCTTAGATGAAGTATCACTGATAATACAATGATAGTAAAAAGATTTGTTATAAAAAAAAATTCATAAACATTAGACAATGTTTCATAATAATTTATTTAAAGTGGAGTTTTATGTGACTTATATTTGCAGTATTTGATATTAAAATATGATTAATATGACATTTTGTATGAATTTTATATCAAATATGTCTAATAATGCTAAACTATAGTAAGAAATTTAATGGAAAATGCAGGCCATATTTAATGTTTTATAAAAAATGTTAATTTTAAATAGGTAAAAATAATGATACATCATAAAATCCACTTCATTATGCTTAAACCACTAAATATAAGATATTAACAGCGAGTTGCACGAAACCGTCGCTAATTTTCCGTTAGTTAAGTTGAAATTAATCTTAAAATTAGTTGATCTCATGTTTAAATTTAAAGCTGTTGGAATTAATCATCCGTTAGATAGGTCTTTAATTAAACTAAATTTTTTTGTTGACTTAATCAGATGTAGGTTTCGTGCAACAGATAATCAAGATTCTTGTGATTAAATTAGTTTAATAAGCACTTAAATTTTAAAATTTGTTTCGTGCAACTCTGCGTAATTCTATCAAAAAGTAAAGGTGTTCATTCTATCAAAAACACAATTTTGTGTGTAGAATTTTATATTCTCTTGAACCCCAGTTGTATCCATATTAAGACTTCGAAGATAACCTGTTTCCATATTAAAACATCTCATTTATCTCAATGGGCCCAGTGTAACAGACGGACAAAGTATGTTAGACTGTAATATACTTACAAGTAAGATACACTGGGCTGATTCACATTTGATACTAGGGCAGAATCCAGCAGGACTTTTTGTATCATTTTCACAAAGCTATTTATTTTAAAATGTTATACCTTATAATAACCTGCAATCATTCCCTAGGGACATGCAGCACCAATTCTTTATGCGGCATGGGCAGAAGCTGGACTTTTCCCTGTCGAAGACCTGAAGAACCTCCGTAAATTCGAGTCGGACTTAGAAGGTCACCCCACACCTAGGCTAAGTTTTATAGATGTGGGTACTGGCTCGCTCGGACAGGGGTTGGCTGTAGCCGCTGGTATGGCATATGTGGGAAAGTACTTTGACCAGACACCTTACAGGTATGTATTATAAATGAATCTCAAAACCTATATTAATTATAAAGCATATATTTGCTTAAAACTAACTCTATATCTTCTGATTACATAAAAAAAAATAGATTTTGCTATAGAAATCTTGTCAAACTTGTTAAACATTTATAGAAGGTTCTAGACTTGAACATTACGATACGACATTTAAAAACTGAGCAATTAATATAAATGCAGATAAAACCGCGTGATTCTATGATCAAGTAATTTGAATTTTTTCAAATCAATTTAATCTCTACCCAATGTCAATTCTAAGTGAAATGTATTTTATGTACACTTATAAATGTTATTTCTATTTTATAATTTGTGTTAAATATGTTTTCCATTACATATAAAATATACATATCATGAATATTAAAATACATACTTTTTCTAATTACGTAATCAGCCAGTGACATCATTGACAAGTCAATTTAAAATAATAATATTAATAAAAAAGTTGATGGTATTACAATTACTATGTGGAAATGATATTTTTTTTTAAATATAATTATCATTTATTTTCTACAATGAATTAATTATCGTTTTTCAAATATATGTATAAGAGAAAATTAAAAGCTAAACATTTGATACAAGGAGTATCTTACAAGGATTTTTGTTTTTTTTTTTTTAATGGTCAGAACGAATAAAAGTATTATATTAAACTATATTGCACACCAAAACAAAGAACAAAATTAAAGTTACAACATTTAAATTAACATCATTTGAAGCTGTACAAACAGGTGGTCTTATTGCTAATAAGCAATATCTGCCAGACAACCTGAGTATTATTATTAATTATTATAGTAAATTTAAACAAAAGGCTACAATCCGCTTTGAATGTAGATTCTGTTGAGAATAACACCAACAAGAAAAACTGAGTTTCTTATTGATATTAATTACACAAGGTTGCTATTTGTTAAAAATTCTCATATATAATTATATTAAAAAAAAGAAAAACTTAGAATTTTTCTATATCATTTAATTAGTTTTATTGTTAATATAGTATTATTTATTACTAATAATGTTAAAGCTTAAGCTGTTTGTTTTAGTATAAAGATATGAATAATGATTGTTTCAGGGTATATTGTTTGGTGGGTGACGGTGAGGCTGCCGAGGGCAGTATATGGGAGGCTTTACATTTCGCAAGCCATTACAAACTAGACAACTTAGTCGTGATCTTTGATGTTAACCGACTTGGACAGTCCGAACCTACGTCACTGCAGCATCAGGTAAGAAATTTTTTATATATATACTGAAACATCGTTAGCAAAAATATTTGTATAAGATGTTATATTATATCGAATAAAATATTGTAGGCTATGTAAAAACACAAGCGAAAAATACCTAAATTAAATTTTATTTCAACGACTTAGTTTGAAATTTTAAATATGTTTAAATTAAATCCATGCATATATTTGCACTGTCTCAATTGATATAAAACTATCAGATGATTTTGTGAAAACGTTATTGTTAGGTATTAATTTATCTTTCAAAGAAATTTTTTTCAAGTACATAAATTAAGTGCTGTATAAAATTTTGACTTTACGAATACATACAAAAAATAAATAAAAATTAAACTAATAAATGTTAGGATTGGCTAATAATGTAAAAATATTTGTGTAATCAGTAATAGACTGTTGTAATACAATATAACTGGAATGGTGTCAATGATACTATATTTTTTGTTCTTCTGTCATCTATTGTTTTCTCAAGAATACATTATTGTTATACATTCAGATATGATATAAAAAATATTTTTACATTTCCTATCTTTTTTTCAATATATTTTAATACAAAACATGTGCCATGTATTTTGTTTCCAAAGAATATAACATTAGGGATTTTCGCCATTTTAAATTCAAAAATCAATCGACTACATACGATTTCCTAATTCAAAAATGAGTCGACTCAACTTCCATACAAAATTATTTTCCTTGTTACTAATAAGGAATACTGATATTAATAATTGCTTCCGGTATGGGATCACGTGTAATTTTGATATACAGTATCCTCTCTCAGATACAGTGGATCAACTGATACCAGATGACATTCACCTCTCGACTTTTACGTAACTCGTGTTATCACTGGACTATTACTTCATATTTTGTTTGCTTAGTAATTAATTATTATCTCATTATCATCAGTATCATAATTTTATTTTTTATATTCAACAAGATATTCAATTGTTTACCTAAAGAATAAAATTAAAAGATGGCAATGCTTTTTAGATAAAATATTTTACATAAATGTTGGAAATGTATAATGTATGTAACAGTATTTAATGCCATAAACTAGTTTTGCTAGAAAATTTTATAAATTGTTGGACCAAATTTGACACAAAGTGAAAAAGTTGATTGTATTATAATTACTATGTGGAAATGAAACAATTTTTTTTTAAATATGTCAGTTATTTTTTACAATGAATTAATTATCGTTTTTCAAATATATGTATAAGAGAAAATTAAAAGCTAAACATTTGATACAAGGAATATCTTACAAGATTTTTTTTGAATGGTCAGAACAAAAAAATAATAATAAGTAGTATAATAATATACTATATTGCACACCAAAATAAAGAACAAAATTAAAGTTACAACATTTAAGTGAATGCAATAATAAAATATTAAAATTTCAATCACAGACATGAGAAATAATAATGATTCTAAAATTGTTCTCTGTGGAACACCTTTTACAAAAGTTAATGAGGATATACCATTGGTAGACTTTAAAAAAATTTGTAACCTATCAGGTTTGCAATACATTCAGTAGTTTTGACTAATTCACTTTAAAAAAAAAATTGCATTCAATACAATCAAATGCTTTATATAAATCTATAATTATTATTACAATAATTTTGAAATTGTAATTTTTTATTTCTCAGATGGATGTATACGATGCACGCTTAAAAGCTTTCGGGTTTCACTCACTGGTTGTCGACGGACATGACGTCAGTGAGCTTATCAAAGCCTTCGATGAAGCAGCTACAGTGACTGGAAAACCTACAGCTGTAATAGCAAAGACTTACAAGGGAAAAGGCTTCCCTAATATCGAAGATAAGGAAAACTGGCATGGAAAGGCTTTAGGTGCGGAGGGAGAGAAAATTATTAAGGTAAAAATTATGATAAGAATAGTAATTTTTATTATATATTTTTTTAATTAATATAAAGGATTAACTATATGACATAACATCTACCAGTCAATGCCTACTCTGTAGGTACCAAATATCAGTTACATTTTCTGATGTCACTTTCCCACACTATTGTTATATAACTTTTTGATTACTTCTGCCACCAGTTTTATTTGTGGAGACAAGACTAACGAACAAGAACTACTGATTCTCTGGGAAATAACTCTTTATTTAAAAAAATCAAAAAACCCGACCGCGTAAAATACTCTTATTATAAACTAAAAAGAATAAAACAATTTACTAGCTTTCATTTGATACCCATATTGCTACAGTAAGAAAAAAAAAATTCAACTCGGGGGAGGGAGTCCTCATTCCGTCATTTGCGGGCGCCATTTTGAAAATTTATATAGCCTACGTCACTACTACAATTTAGACAAATCCAACGACATCTCATATGTCAAAAACCGTCCAGCCGTTTGGGCTCTAGGGCATGCCTAAGAAATGGACATACATACATACACTTGACACACACACTTGACTGACCCGTTGGCGTAGTTTGCAGTGACCCTGTTTTCTGCTCCAAGGGTTGTGGGTTCGATTCCCGCCCCGAGTCTGGGTGTAATATATGTTTATTTATATATGTATTATTTATATCTATATTTATTTAAAAAAATGTATATCAGTCGGCTGTTACCTATAACACAGGCATTAAGTTGCCTACCTTAGGAGCAGACGACCGTGTGTGTGTGTGTTAAACATATTTATATCATATTTATTTATACATACATACATACACTCGAAAAACATAACCCTCCTTCTGTCGCAGTCGGGTAAAAAGACAGCTTCTTGTGTTGCAATCTCAAACTCATACTTATAAAATTAAAATAAACACTTGAGAATCGATAATATTTGTTTTTGAAAACCTACCTGTGAGAGAGAAGAAAAATTAAGTTACTTCAGACTTGGCTCCGGCCTTTTGTTATACTGGAATGAAATTTACAAATTTTGACTAGGCTGTATGGGCTATAGTCCTTTGCCTTTCCTTATTGGGGATAAATTTTAAAATACCAACAACCTCGCTGTGATGAGAATGTGAGTTCAGTAGCACCCTATGTCCCTCAGCACCTGCAGGCGCAGATAAAGGACGGCGGCGTGTCGCTCAGCCCGCGCGCGCCGACGGCCGACGCGCCGCGCGTGCACCTGCGCGACGTGACGCTGTCGGCGCCGCCCGCCTACGAGCGCGCGCAGCGCGTCGCCACGCGCCTCGCCTACGGGACCGCGCTGCGCAAGCTCGCCGACACCAACATGAGGTGCGCCGAGCTGTTCCGCTACTGACTCCACTGGAGTGTATCTGTCAAAATACTCTTACAGATTGTAATGAACACACTCATACATATATACTCACAAGTGTGTCTGCGCCTATACACGCACATGAATGCACACACTCTCTCTCTCTCACACACACACAAACACACACACACACACACACACACACACACACACGCGCGCACGCACGCACACACACACACACTCGCGCACGCACGCACACACGCACACACACACGCACACACACACGCACACGAACACGCGCGCGCATACACACACACATATGCGCGCGCGCGCTCACACACCACTTACATGTACACACACACGCAGCCCACGCACACGCACACACGCACGCTGTACACACACACACACACGCACGCTGTACACACACACACACGCACGCTGTACACACACACACACGCACGCTGTACACACACACACACACACGCACGCTGTACACACACACACACACATGCACGCACGCTGTACAAACTCCCACACGCATACTGTACACACACTCACACGCACACACACGCACGCTGTACACGCACACGCACACTGTATATACACACACACACACACACACACACACACACGCAGGCTGTACACACTCACAGGGACGCACACACACATAAATGCACCCTTACACGCATACACACGGAAGTGCATTTAGTGATTCAAACTTTATGGACGCCATTACTTCTATGAGTCCAATTACTAATTGTTTCTGATTTCCTCTTACTGTTACACTAAAAAAGTACTCAAAGTATATTTATTGTTAACAGATATTGAATTTGACTTTTCTTTCTGTTACAGGGTAATCGCTCTAGACGGTGACACCAAAAATTCCACATTCAGTGACAAGCTACGCAACGCTTATCCAGAAAGGTATTCATTTGTAATATTTTTAATATGAAATGCTAATTTTTAATATATATTTTAATAACATTTTTGAAGTGAAATTTCTATATAAACGAGGGCAAGTACTTTGTTTTTAGAGTGTTATCAGGGTCTGATCTGATGATAGAGCTGGAAAGTGGCAATAGGAACTTTACAATGAAACGACACAACACCATCGAGTTCGGGCTCGATTGAATCGTCTTGACGAGTAGCGCCTTTCAATGGTAACCAGAGTCTGATGATGGAGCTGGAAGGTGGTCATAGGAACTCTGTAATGAAACGATGCACCCCATCGAGTTTCGGCTCGTTTGATTCGTCTTGGCAAGTACTTTATTTTTAGAGTGTTATCAGGGTCTGATCTGATGATAGAGCTGGAAAGTGGCAATAGGAACTTTACAATGAAACGACACAACCTCATCGAGTTCGGGCTCGATTGAATCGTCTTGACGAGTAGCGCCTTTCAATGGTAACCAGAGTCTGATGATGAAGCTGGAAGGTGGTCATAGGATCTCTGTAATGAAACGACACAACACCATCGACTTTCAGCTCGTTTATTTCCTCTTGATTTTATCCTTGATATTTCCGTTTGATTCGTCTTGACGAGTACTTTGTTTTTAGATGATTACCAGGGTCTAATTACAGATGGCGCGCAATACCCATTAACTCGGTGCATCGTTTTATTATAACTTCTTACGTGCGTACATAAGTACACACAAACTTTTTTATTGATCGCTTGATAAAAAATTGTAAGCTGATGTACTGCTGCAATAAATTAAGAAAAAATCAGATAGCACTAAGTTTTTTTTCTTCGTGCGTGGGAGGGTACCGCCGCTTATCCTCCCAACGGAACCGCAGCTGACTTTCACTATGCTTTATGAGACAACTACCTGATGCACTCCACTTATTATTTATCGCTTGAGAGGAACTTGGTCATGCAAATCTATTATCGGCTCCCAGACTTTTACGGCCACGTGGAGGGGGTAGAAGATATATCGTGTAGTGAGAGACGGCAACGGCGGAGGGAAAGAAACGCGGGTGACGGCGGAGAGATGGCAACGGCTGTAGTAGATGGATATAATGCGCATTTATGCGCATTTTTTTTTTTTTTGGTATCGGATTGAATTCAGTTTGTTAAAATAAAATATGCTTAAATAAAAAATGCATTAATTAAAATATACCTCTAAACCTGCGAAAAAAACGAAATGTGTGCTGGGACACATAGCAGAAGTGAAACTTTAACGGACAAGTGGCAAAAAGAATTGCAACGGACAAGTGGAAAAACGAACGGCAACGGACAAGTGAAAAAATGAATCACAACAAAATCTATACTTTTTATATAAGTTTTATGGGCAGGTAAAACTTCAAGTTAAACCGGTTTTTAAATTGGACAAGTACATTAACAATCTGTCCTCTTATTTCTTATTATCTGCACTCAAACGGCGTCTTTTGTTCGTTTGTCTGTGGACGTAGAGGGAAAAGCGCTCTCTCTGGTTCCGGCTCGCGTC
Organism: Euphydryas editha; assembly: GCA_036937285.1. Lineage (NCBI taxonomy): Eukaryota > Metazoa > Arthropoda > Insecta > Lepidoptera > Nymphalidae > Euphydryas > Euphydryas editha. The sequence goes on along the minus strand of JAUPFZ010000022.1, from coordinate 438,842 downwards.
TCGACATCCACGCTTATCGAGTGTCTCCTTATAAATATTCAAATTTAATAGTAAATAGTACACGATATACCTGTCTTTAATACAAAACGTATTAAAAAATCAATAGAGCGGTATCGGGGCTCCAAAGTGTTTTCAAGGGATTCGTCTGTTGGTAAAAGCCGGTTGTCGAAGCTGAAAACAGAGGATGGAGGTACAGCGTGAACCAAAGCCGAGATATTGAGGGATGTCGAGAAGTTTTATGCACAGTTGCATACCTCGGTCAACAAACTTGTTCGTAGTTCGGCTGTAGATCCAAGACCCGAGCTTACGCGACATTAGTCCGAAGATATCCCGGACATCAGCTTGCACGAGATTAGTATGGCTCTGGAACAGCTTAAAAACAATAAGACACCGTGCGAAGACAGTATTACGTCTGAGCTTCTGAAAGCGGGTGGAACACCGGTACTTGAAGTCCTTCAGAGGCTCTTTAATGCTGTATTGCTCGAGGGCGTAACGCCGGAGGCCTGGAACAGAAGCGTGATGGTGCTCTTCTTCAAAAAGGGCACAAGGTGTCTTATTGAAGAATTACAAGCCCATTTCGCCTCTGAGCTGATACATACGCTGCGGCAGATTATACAAAAGACCGAAGAATATTATCGGCCATTGTGCTTGGAGTTTGTGGACTATGAGAAAGCCTTCGATTCGATCGAAAATTGGGTGGTGCTGTAGTCTCTCTAGCGGTGCCACATTGACTACTGGTATGTCAAAGTGTTACAGTGTTTGTACAATAACGCTAACGTGTCGGTTCGAGTACAGGAGCATAGTACGAGAATTATTCCAATGCAGCGAGGTATAAGACGGAGATGTCATCTCCGAATATTTTTACCGCAGCATAGGGAGACGCTTTCAAGCTTCTAGAATGGAAAGGATTCGACATCAACATAAACTGCGAGTACATCACTCACCTTCGATTTGCCCACGATATCGTGTTCATGGCAGGACCCCGGAAAACTTCAGCATTATGCTCACTGACCTCGATGGACTTTGCCAACGGGTGGGCCTTAAAATGAACATGGACAAGACAAAAAACGATCGATCGAAATCGAAGTACCTGAAATACACTAATCTAGCTGTATTCTGTTTTCTCTTGATTGTATATTGTTACTCTCTTGAAGTTGTTGACGAATACATCTACCTAGGGACAAAATGTCCAACTAGGTAGGTTCAAATTCGAGGGAGAGGTCAATCGTCGAATCCAGCTAGGATGGGCATTCGGGAAGCTGAAAAACGTCTTTTCATCTGTCTGAGGCCTGCGTTCAGCAGTGGACATCCAATGGCTAATATGATGATGATGAATTCATACGTATTAGAGTAAAGAAAAAAAATTACAAAATATATTTCAATAACTACGAGGGTGCGTTTTTAAGTTCGCGGAATGAGAGGGTTGGAGGGGAGTGATTAGGCTCATTAGGATCGTAACGTGTTTAGTGACTCATAATTAGTATAAATACGAGATTTCATTGTTATTAGACTACAAGTCTTTGAGCTATCGCCAACCAAGCAACATAATCAGGAGTGAAAAGTGAAATATGGAAAAAATCGAATATTGTGCCCTTATAAAGTTCCTCACTAAGCAACGAAAATCAGTTGCGATGGTCGCAATGGATGAATGGATGAGATGTCATCGGTTTACGGTGACTCTTGTCCAGGAAAAACCATGGTGTACAAGTGACACAGTTTGTTTAAAAAAGGAAGAGAATCCCTTGAAGACGACCCGAGGCCGGGCAGGAACATCGAGGTGACCACGTCAGAACTTATCCAAAAAGTCGAAAAACTTGTACTCGACGATGCTCGACTAAAGAAGAAACAACTCGTAGAAGTGGTTGGAGTATCCGATACAACCATTTTTAAAATCCTGCATGATCATCTTGGCATGACTAAGGTCAGCGCAAGATGGGTACCGAGAATGCTCACGCCGCCGCAAAAACAACAACGCGTAGAGTGTTCACATGCATTTTTTAACCTCTGCAATGAAGACAAGGATGGTGTATTGAGTCGAATTGTTACTGGAGACGAAACTTGGGTTCATCATTATGAACCTGAGTCGAAACAAAACTCTATAGAGTGGCATAAAAAGGGCACAGCACCCCCCAAGAAGTTAAAGGTTTCACGGTCAGCTGGGAAACTCATGGCAACGGTCTTTTGGGACTCAGAAGGAATAATATTTATCGATTATAAACATAAAGGTGTTTCTATAACCGGAGAATATTACGCTTCAATATTAGAGCGACTAAAAGAAGCCATTAAACAGAAAAGACGGGGAAAATTGACGAAAGGTGTGCTGCTTTTGCACGACAATGCGCCCGTCCACAAGAGCCGCGTTGCGTTGGCTGCCCTGCTTAAAGTGGACTTCGATATTTTGAACCACCCACCCTACAGCCCAGACCTGACCCCGAGTGATTATTACCTCTTTCCAAAAATGAAAAAAGAGCTGCGGGGTAAAAAAATTACCACCGATGATGAAGACATGAATTTAAGGAGGCAGTTTCAGCGTGTTTTGAGGACAAAGACAAAACATCTTTTATGGGGGTATAAATAAATTAATTGAAAGATCTGAAAAATGTGTCCGTCTTGCAGGTGAATATATTGAAAAGGAAAAATATATTTTTTTTTTATTTCAACCCCTTACCCTTCATTCCGCGAACATAAAAACGCTCCCTCGTATTTTTGTGACTTGCTCAATTAATAGGCTAATAAATTATATAGTGACTGTTGTATTGTGCGTGCGTCGGTGCATGTACGCGTGTATAGTACAGTTAGCACGCGTGTGCCGCAGGTACGTGGAGTGTTTCATCGCGGAGCAGACGCTGGTGGGCGTGGCGATGGGCGCGGCGTGCCGCCAGCGCGCCATCGTTTTCGCCTCCACCTTCGCCGCCTTCTTCACTCGCACCTTCGACCAGGTGACCTCATCACCTCATCGACCTCATCGACCTCACCAACCTGACCGGCCTGACCGACCTCATCGATCTCACCGACTTCACCGACCTCACCAAATTTTCCGACTTTATCGATCTCCTATCTCACCGACCTCATCTACCTCAACGATTTCACCGACCTTGCCGCTCGTCGTTTCCGTTCGCGACTTGAAACATCTGCCGCGGGTTGGGGGTCATGAAACAATCCGTCCAAATGAAAATAAAATCAGTCACACTTAAAATCATTTTAGTTCGTGAAGTTCACACTGAACGATATCTATCTCTAAATTAAGAAATTATGTATAAAAATTATAATGAGCTTAGTATAAAACAATAAACGAATAAGACGATATGGTACACTCTTTCTCCACGAATTAAACTAAAAAATAAGAAATAAAAATAAAAGAAAAACCTGCATTTTAATTTTATGAATTACTAGCTATGCCCCGCGGTTTCACTCGCATTAATTTGAGGGTAAAACTTACTTAAATATTTTTAAACAATTACTCTAAGAGTAGGTACCCGCCTCGTTGATCGAGTAGTCGCAAGCGTTAGTGCCTAGAAAGGGTAGAGGCCTAGGAGGTTTGATTCCTGGGTCGTTCAACGTATTATTGAGTTTTTTTATTTTTCGAAAATTGTTAGTAAAAGAGTGATGTTATTATTTACTTTAAAAGTGGAAGTATAGTAAAAAAAAAATGTCTCGAGAACAGAAATAATAAAGAACGCTACGGAAGCTCTCAAAAAAGATTATTTTTCCCCATTTTGTAAAATTTCTTATTATTACTCAGCCTCTATCGGTCGTGGCGTGATGTTTAGAGCATATAGTCTTCCTCGGTAAATGGGCTATCCAACACAAAAACAAAGAATTTTTCAATTCGAACCAGTAGTTCCTGAGATCAGCGCGTTCAAACAAACAAACTCTTCAACGTCATAATATTACATTATAATATAGATTAAGACTTTCCATTAAATATTCGTCTAATATGCCTTGTTTCCACTTTAAACCATTTTAATTCTGATAACTATGTCATATCCATCAGTGTTGATTACACGATAACTTGCTTACTCGTCAAGATTCATTATCATCCAAATATAAAGTTATGTTACTTTTATTTGTTGCCTTTGTGTTACATGTCTATCCTTGTTTTCTATTATTACAGTAAAACCATACAAATAAAAATATCATCAATTATACAGAGTGAACGGTGAATTAGGATCAATATTTAAGGAGAATACTCGGTACATGATTCTTTTGGGGGGTGCGAGTCATCACGTCGGTGTCACCACTTTGGGGGGTGAGAGGAACAGAGTGTAAAGTTCCTCATCCGCAATTGAAAAGGGAGGATCCTCCGACCAGACGGGAGTTGCGTCTGGTGGGCTACTGCGCCACTTAACGTTTGTTGTCGGGTTCTTGTATATATACTCAATCGCTCGGATAACTTCGATAGCGCGATGTATGATGCGTCAGTTCATATATGGCGAGATAGATGTCGCTACAATACTCATTCGAATTATGTAAAAAAAAAAAGATAAATATTAATAAACTTCAAAGTGAAGTTACCCAACAGTTATCTTATTATTTACGCGTCGTCTCGACACCCTAGCAACTGCGCTGTCGACTCGAAACAGGTATGTAGGTCCGGCGTCCAAACGCCGCCACCAAAAATACCAAGATATTTCACTCGTTTAAGCAACAAGTTTGTTGACTAGGTAAATAATGTGAACTTTGGACAAAACTTAATATTATGAACTGTTTACCTATGTTGGTATTTCCGGCGTATTTAAAAATGGAATCATACTTATTTACAAGGATTGTCAATCCATTAGCCACGTGCGTTTGGCAAGCGGCACAGGACAACATCACGCCGCACGCGCCGCCGGCATGACTGGAAATGTGTTCACACTTCATTTATTTAAATTGAAATTTATGGAAATTTGATCAAAAATTAAGTATCTATTTTTTTTTAAATATAATTCGAATAAGAATCATGTACCGAGTTTTTTCTCAAATATTGATCCTAATTGACCAGTCACCTGTATATGTCGTAACCATATCGTAAGATTGCTCATATCATGAAATTTTTTGTCAAGGTCTTAGGTCAAGATTATTTGATCATATTATGGCTTATAAAACAAGTAAACTATGGTAGGGTGACCATGCGAAAAAATCCTATGGACTATTACTGGCTATCCAAATACGGAATTATGGAAACTGCGGATCAGGAATAATATTATATTCGAGAAAAAAAAACTTACCTAACATATCCTAATCATAACCTATCCTCATTTTCTTGTTATGCTTGCAACTATTTCTCCTCTATCTTATCATTAAATGGGTATTTGTGTACATTCAGATGAAGATTGGCGCTGACAGCTTTGCCAGCAAATTCCGAGCTTGACACCGGGTATGCGATGCCCTCATATTGTAAAATATTTTTGGTTTTGTGTACCTACATGTAATGATATTTTATGTGGGTGTTGTAAATAAAATTTATTATTAGCATCGAATTGCTACACTCCACCCACATCATTATTATTATTCATCTTAAGGCGTTTTACATTATCGTGTTATTGGCAAATATTCGACTACAGTCATATGACGGAAATGTTTTGTTAATTGTTTGTAAATGTCCCTATTTATTTGTGGTGTCGACGTTCGATCACAATTGTCTCATGCGACTCCTAACTAACGATGCGCCTACCGCTTGGAACTCCTGTCGAACTAACGTCCGCCGCCACAGCCCACAAGTCCGCACTAACCCGCAAGCGCACAGCCGCGCCGGGCCGCAGCCCCGCGCTGCTCGCCCGCGCGCCGGTGCGAGAGCGAGTCGCGTGTCGTACTCATGCGGCCGCCGTCGGCCGACATGGTCAGTAGCACTCGGACAAATACGCTTCTAACTAAACAACGCTTCACGCTATTAACGTTGCATAACTACTTTTATTAAATATGGGTGCCTTGTCACGCTATACTTCTCTACTCTTCTAAGCTTTGTTTATAATTTGAATCATATTATTATATGTATGTGTTTTCATCAATTTGATCAGTCATGCCGTTTCTAGGTATTCCATTAAATGTTCGTATTGTCCTAGCGACGCCAAGTCATAAGCTAACCAATTTCCCCTTCTCAAAACAGAGTTTTTTTCTTTCTCGTTATTCTGTTTAATGTCACATTTAATATGAATTGTATTATATTTAGCTAAAAGATATTCTTAAATAAATGACATGTTTATATAAATTGGAAATAGTAAATGTACCAGACCACCTCCCTGAGGTACCCCAAAACGGTTTTTACAATAAGTAGAAAATAAATTTTGTCTTTGGTTTGTACTACCTTCTGTTACTACCTCATTTTGCACTTGTTTATTTAGATAACTTTGAAGATACTCAAGTGTATTTGTTTCATACCGCACCTGTACAACTTTTCTAAAAATAAATTGCTGGACACAATATTAAAAAACTTTAGTCATATACGGGAAAATCTAATCGATATTTATTTGTATTAAAATTGTCGATAAAATTTTCATGAGAGAAAAGCAGTGTTATATGTTATGGTTCATCTTGCTGATGATAATATTTAAGTTTGGCAAGTGAAAGTTTCCCAACACCTATTACCCACATTCCCACACCATAATCATGTGTTTAATCGTGTTTTCATTAGTATCCTAAGAAAAAGAAACTGCCTACCTGTACAAGTGCGATGTATTTTCGTTGCCTAATGTTAAACATCCAAATTATAATTTAGAAATAAATAACAAGAGGCTCATTGTCAATGATACTACAGTATTTTTAGGGATACATTTGGAATCAAAACTTCAGTAGAATTCCCATTTGTCATCCTTGAATTGTAGACTCAGCTCCGCAGCATTCGCAGTTAGAAAAGTGCGACAACTGACCGACGTTGCTACTGCGCGTTTAATATATTTTAGCTATTTCCATAGTATTATGTCTTACAGTCTGTTACTGTGGGGTGATGATACAGATATTGACACTATTTATTTTGCAAAAAAGGGCTATTCGCGGCATTTACGATCTTGGAGTTCGAGTCTCCCTACGGGATGTTTTTCCAAAGGTATATACATATTATCAATTGTGTCGCGATATATTTATAACAATATTATATATATTCACCAGAATATTATTTGTTTTGAAATAAATAGTATTAATCGCAGTGTAAACACTAGAAAGAATAACAAAATTGTAATTCCAAGTTTCCGACTGCGCAAAGTAAATATCTCTTTTCTGGGTTATGGTATTCGCATATATAATAAAATCCCACAAACTATTTTGGAATTGTCTCAACATAAATTAAAAGATTTTATAAAAAATAATAATAGAGAAATAATAAAATATTAATAAATAGATTTACTGGTGGGAGGGATGCACTGTGCCGCGCTCCCGGCTGCATGGGTACCACCATCTTGCTTGTTTCTCCCGTGAAACAGCTTTGCTGTGTTTCGGAGAGAAGGGCAAGACAAGCAGTGTAATTACTGGCACCGAGACTAACACCTTATGTCTCAGGGTAGGCAACACATAAATGAGTTGCCTGGGCTAGTTCCAGGTAAACTAGTTTATGTTCATGGGCGACGTCAACCACTTACTATCAGGTGGAACGTCTGCCTATTTGCCTATCCAACTAACATAAAAAAGCGTATTATTCGGTGCAGGATTACTTAGTCGATAATAGATGTGTGCCGTGTGGACTTAGTGGCGCTGTATTTCATGCAAGATATTACTAATGTTGTAATTTTCTACTAACTATGAACTACCTCCCTGCCAAATTTCAACTTTTTCGATGCAAACAACTTTCTAACCCCTTTTTAACCCTGTAAGGGGATTAATTTTGATAAAATACGAAACACGTCTTCAATCAATTCTGTTAAAGAATATTTATGTAAAATTTGAAGTAGATTGAACCAAGGAATCACTTTGTCCCATACAAACTGCCCTCCTTTTCCACCCCCTTAGTGGTAGAATTTCTTAAAATCCGTTCTTAGCGAACGTCTACTAACTATAAACTACCTCCCTGCCAAATTTCATCTTTTTCGATGCAAACAACTTTCTACCCCCTTTTTAACCCCGTTAGGGGATTAATTTTGATAAAATACGAAATAAGTCTTCAATCAATTCTGTTAAAGAATATTTATGCAAAATTTGAAGTAGATTGAACCAAGGAATCACTTTGTCCCATACAAACTTTGCCCCCCATTTTAACCCCTTAGGGGTAGAATTTCGAAAAATCCGTTCTAAGCTGATCTCTACTCGGCTAAAGGAATATTCCTACCAAATTTCAAGTCTCTAGGTTTTATAGTTCCAGAGATATCGTAAGGTCACTTACCTTTCGCTTTTATATATTAAGATTTTCAAAAGAGTAACTGCCGAGTTTCTTACCGATTCTTCTCTGCAGAATCTACATTCCGAATCGGTGGTAGCTTTACTTTTACAAAATAATGACTTGAAAGCAGTGTTGCCACCTTAGCCCTTTTGGGGCTAGATCTAGCTCTTTTTACGATTGGATTTCTCCAGATTTCCTTATTTAGCCCTAAAAGAGCAATCTAGCCCTTTTCAAACATCACACAAAAACCTCTCTTGCCATACTTATTCGAGTTGATAAAAGATATTGAGCGTTTTGTGGCATAAAATTTGCCAGTCACCGTCAGCATTTTTTTTTTCACTGTGGTAACTCTAGTTTTAGCGGTGAAAACCCTAAACACAAACTCTGCCATGTTAGTATAAACCAAGCAATTTAAAATGCAATCACGACTGGTTCATAACATTTTAAATTAGGTAATTTTTTTCATAGTATTATTAATATTATTGAATATTTGTACATTTTACTTAAAAGCAATAAAAAGTCTTAAAATTTTCGGATAACGCTTGAATCTTTAGGGACAATTGTGTTAAAAAAAAAAAGGGACTTTTGTGTTAAGGTGAAAGTCCCAATTATGAGACATATTTCATGGTAGGTTAAACATTCTTACTATTTGAAAATGTATTTGAGAGAAAAAAACAATTTGAATAGTGTTATACGATTGTTCTATGATTATCAGACTGATATTTAATATTTAAACTCAATTTTAACTAAAAAATAAATTAAAATAAACAATTTTTGCAAGCAACCTCTATGACCCCTTTTATGAGACAGTTTTAAGACATATGGCCCTGTTGTCTCATGATAGAGATCCCTATTTATGAGACAGCTGAAAAATAAATAAAACGATTTTTAAATTATATTTTTATTAATATGAGATCATTTTTTTATATAAAATCAGTAATTTAAATGATTTTAAAACAGGGAATTAAAATTTTGCACAGATTAAACGAATAATTAACACAAGATATAAAGTAGTTTATTTCTCCTCTTTGATTCTTTTTTGGAGTTCCTTTTCTTTTTCCATTAACTTTCAAGTAATTGTTTTTTTTCTGTTTCTTCTTCTCCTGCTGCTTTTTAAAATTTTCTTTTTCCAATTGAAGAGTATAACAATCAACCGAAGTCTTAACCGAAGGTAATTTTGATTTACCAGATTTTTCAACTCGGCTCCTTTTCTTTTTAGGCAAATATTCGACAGGTAGAGTAAAAATTCTTTCAATGGTGTTTTAGGCGAATTATCTAAGATTGAAGATTATAAAATTGTTATTAAGTAACTTTTTAATTAAAAATCATTCGTTAAAAAAATTATATTACCTTGTCTTACAGCTTTTGGTGAAATTTTTTTCTCGCTTGAACTCTGTTTATCGATTGCTTCACAATCATTTTGTTTCAGTAAATGTAAATTCATGTTATCCGAAGGAACTATCGAATTTGTAATGGTTAATTAAGACAATTGCTTACAGTCTCCGGCGTGTGAGTAGTATCAATCAGTGGCTCTTCATTAATTATCTGAACCGGCAGATCGTATACAACTTCATAACTAACATTATTCCCAACAAAATCATTTTGGTCGCAACTCATCACGTCAAGATGCTCCTCAAAATAAGAGGCTGCAATCTTTCACCATTATTCTCTACATCAGCGTGTACTTCAAATTTTATTGAGTCTTCTTTATCACTCGTACATGTACTATTTATTAAAGGATTAATCTCTGAAACAATACCTTCTTGTTGATTAATACGCAACCTATTTTTCAAATTTTCGAAAATACTGGGGTCATTTAAAACTTAATTCTTCGTGATTATTGGCGTCTGTTTCGGAATTCCATCTATTAATAAAATATTGTATATGTGTATGATCAAAAGAATTTATATCAAATTATTCAATCTAATTTTCTACCAAAAAAAGTAAATTTATATTTTCAACTAAAAAAAGTAATTAATAATAATAGTAACACATTTATAATAGATTAAATCCATCTTAGCTTGAAAATTGATTTCAAAAATAAAAAATTGTAAACATAAAATTAAAAAAAATAATTGTAAATAAAATAAAAAAAAAATTGAAGTATATACTTAATAATTGTAAATATAAAGTTTGAAAGAATTAATTGTAAATAAAAAAAAAATCAAGTATATAATTAATAATTGTAAATATAAAATTTGAAAAATTTAATTGTAAATTTAAAAAAAAAATCTTCAATAATTTTTCTGTTTTATAATCAGAAATATAAAAAAAAAATATTTATATAAATGTTGGAAATAATATATGAATAAACAATTGTCATAATTGTATAGGTTAGGTTTATAATTTCACTCCAATAAATGTGTTATACTTACTTAAATATAATAATTAAAAGTTATATCCATCATTAACGTTTTAAATTATATGTTCACACTGTTTTTTTATCAATTATTATTTAATACTAATAATTATTGCGATAAACATACACTGTTTCATGAAACTGGGACTACGAGTAGAAACATGTCCGTGTTATGCGATACACCTGATAAAGTGTCTCATAAAACCGTACATACAGGTGAAAAACTGTAGGTATTATGAGACACTGGAAAATAAAATATTTTCGTCATAAATAACATAAAAATGCTCGTACGGACTAAATTTACTATTCATTAGCATTTAATTAATATATAACATACGTATAACAATGGCAAAAACAATGTTTATTGACCAGAATGAAAATCTAGATAGTTGTCATTTTGTCACTCGCTTTATGTGCCAATTTCAGTGCAGATTATGAATCTAGCAATTAGGATTTTTTTTAAACAATATCTAACAAATAAATAATAAAATTAATAAATCGCCTTACGAACTTAGTGGTATATGTATTTGGTTTAATTTTTATATTTAAGTTTACCTGGTCTTTTTTATTTATTTATCGTATATTTCAGTTGTGTATCAAAAATGGGGACATTGTCTCATAAAAGGGACTTTCACCTTATATGTATTTTTTTACAATTTTTTAAATCATTAAATTAAAAAAATAATATGTTCTTCATTGCAAAGTTATGTCGATCAAAAAATTTACATCTGTCAAAAACATCAAGCTAAATTGTACAGAGTATAATAATAATTTAGTATAGCCAACCTAAGTTAAATGTTAAACATTGCCATATTCAACACTCCCCCTCAATGTTATACATAATAATGAATTGGCACTAAGCAAACAAGTAACCCACCGACTCTGCTTTACAGATCCGCATGGGCGCCATCAGCCAGAGCGACATGAACCTGGTGGGGTCGCACTGCGGCGTCAGCATCGGCGAAGACGGGCCCTCGCAGATGGGCCTCGAGGACCTCGCCTTGTTCCGCGCCGTGCCCACCGCCACCGTCTTCTACCCCTCGTGAGTCACCGCCCCTAGCGGAGACGAGCTCTAGGGCGTTGAACAGCGCGTGCCTGTGTTTGCAGTATAGCGCGTGTCTGTCTGCGTCCACTCTACAGCGTGTGTGTGTCCGCAATACAGCGCGTGTCTGCTGCGTCCACTCTACAGCGTGTGTGTGTCCGCAATACAGCGCGTGTCTGTCTGCGTCCACTCTACAGCGTGTGTGTGTCCGCAATACAGCGCGTGTCTGTCTGCGTCCACTCTACAGCGTGTGTGTGTCCGCAATACAGCGCGTGTCTGTCTGCGTCCACTCTACAGCGTGTGTGTGTCCGCAATACAGCGCGTGTCTGCTGCGTCCACTCTACAGCGTGTGTGTGTCCGCAATACAGCGCGTGTCTGTCTGCGTCCACTCTACAGCGTGTGTGTGTCCGCAATACAGCGCGTGTCTGTCTGCGTCCACTCTACAGCGTGTGTGTGTCCGCAATACAGCGCGTGTCTGTCTGCGTCCACTCTACAGCGTGTGTGTGTCCGCAATACAGCGCGTGTCTGCTGCGTCCACTCTACAGCGTGTGTGTGTCCGCAATACAGCGCGTGTCTGTCTGCGTCCACTCTACAGCGTGTGTGTGTCCGCAATACAGCGCGTGTCTGTCTGCGTCCACTCTACAGCGTGTGTGTGTCCGCAATACAGCGCGTGTCTGTCTGCGTCCACTCTACAGCGTGTGTGTGTCCGCAATACAGCGCGTGTCTGCTGCGTCCACTCTACAGCGTGTGTGTGTCCGCAATGCAGCGCGTGTCTGCTGCGTCCACTCTACAGCGTGTGTGTGTCCGCAATACAGCGCGTGTCTGTCTGCGTCCACTCTACAGCGTGTGTGTGTCCGCAATACAGCGCGTGTCTGTCTGCGTCCACTCTACAGCGTGTGTGTGTCCGCAATACAGCGCGTGTCTGTCTGCGTCCACTCTACAGCGTGTGTGTGTCCGCAATACAGCGCGTGTCTGTGTGCGTCCACACTACAGCGCGTGTGTTTGTCCGCAATACAGCACGTGCCTGTCCCCACTACAGCGCGTGTCTGTGTGTGGCCGCTCTACAGCACGTGTCTGTCCCCACTACAGCGCGTGTCTGTGTGCGTCCACTCTACAGCGCGTGTGTTTGTCCGCAATACAGCACGTGTCTGTCCCCACTACAGCGCGTGTCAGTGTGCGGCCGCTCTACAGCGTGTGTGTGTGTGTGACCGCAATACATGCGCGTGTGTGCGCGTCCGCCCTAGAGCGTGTGTGTGTGTCCGCAGGGACGCGGTGTCGACGGAGCGCGCGGTGGAGCTGGCCGCCAACACGAAGGGCATCTGCTACATCCGCACCTCGCGCCCGGAGACCGCCATCATCTACGACTCCGACACCGTCTTCAAGGTCAGTTACTGGTTCTACCACCCGTTCTCATGTAGCCGGCGGGTACTATGCTGTCCCACTGCTGGGCAGTAATATCGTTACGTAACCTGCACCTATCGGACGAGCTTACCCGAAGACGGAAGATTCGACGACGCATTATTAATAAGTTCATCAACGGACTTGCATTATTCTTATATACAAACTTCATCTGTACTTACGACTTGTGTCTTTACATCGGACTTATTTGTTGACATTTAATTTAAATAAGAGCGTAAACATGCCCTAAGAATATATTATGTGCTTTTCATCCACATCTATAACATCATTAACATTGTTTCAAACTTTTTTCGGTAGTAATTTTTCTGTTGTGTCTTGTGCCTCTATTTTCTACATCTATTCTTACTTATGTCTTATATCTACCAACTTATATTTAATTAATTTTATTTTGTTTCATTTTTTTATTATTATTATTATTAAATAAAATTCTTCATTACTGACTCGCTTCATTTGGTATTTATAATGACGTTAAACATACAGAGTTAGCCGCTCCTACGTCCCGACTGCCCGGGCGATGTCGTAAAATCACTCGCGAACTGCCCGGGTCTCTCTCGCTTTGTTTTATTTATTTATTTCAACAAACTTATGCTATTTTTACGGGATAACCTAATGCAACAACACAGTATCCTAAACGTAATTTTTATTATAACCATTTTTTTTTTGACATGGGTAGTTCAGCGGTTAGGTATCAGGACATCCTTGCAGAGTTTTAGGATTTTGTTACCAATGTCGTATGGTCCCGTTGCCTTTTCTATTCTTCACGAGTCTATCGCTTTCTCGACTTAACCCTGATGAACTTTAGGCATTTCCGAGGTTTCCAGTGAATTGATTTTATCTTGAATTTGATTTTTTTTCTTATTAATTAATTCTTCAGTACTGACTCGCTTAATTCTCTTCTTTTCTATCATATAATTAAATGGATGTATGTATGTCTACCGGCTTTCAGTCTTTTACCTTATATGGTGTGATTGGGAAATATTTTACTCTTAGCTTGACACTATTTTTTCTTTTTCTTGTAATAAAATAAGTATGTGTCTATCCATTAACGTTTATACGTTTGTCATTGTGATGTTCTCGTAAAATGTCCAACTACCGTCATATGGCGGAAATGTTTTGTTAATTGTTTGTAAATGTCCCTATTTATTTGTGGTGTCGACGTTCGATCACAATTGTCTCATGCGACTCCTAACTAACGATGCGCCTACCGCTTGGAACTCCTGTCGAACTAACGTCCGCCGCCACAGCCCACAAGTCCGCACTAACCCGCAAGCGCACAGCCGCGCCGGGCCGCAGCCCCGCGCTGCTCGCCCGCGCGCCGGTGCGAGAGCGAGTCGCGTGTCGTACTCATGCGGCCGCCGTCGGCCGACATGGTCAGTAGCACTCGGACAAATACGCTTCTAACTAAACAACGCTTCACGCTATTAACGTTGCATAACTACTTTTATTAAATATGGGTGCCTTGTCACGCTATACTTCTCTACTCTTCTAAGCTTTGTTTATAATTTGAATCATATTATTATATGTATGTGTTTTCATCAATTTGATCAGTCATGCCGTTTCTAGGTATTCCATTAAATGTTCGTATTGTCCTATAAATATCGAAAATATCGAAAAATTGCCATAAAACGTGGCACGGGTGGGGAGGGGGTACAAAAATATCTGTTATATAAGTTAAATTATGTGTGCCTCACTATCGAATTGGGTAGTACCTGTAATATAGTTGCAAGTTTTAATTGAAATAAATAAATAAATAAAATTATGTATGTCGTAGCCATATCGTAGAATTGCCCACATCATGAAATGCTCGAGAATGTCATGAAGTGGTCGTATTTCATGATGTGGGCAACTAAATTTAATCAGATCATTAAATCGCAAACATTTAACGATTTTGTCATCCATGATTGGCCATATCATGACAATAGGGTCTCCATGAATTATATAATAAAATTCCAGAATATGTTAGGCTAGGTTAGTTTTTATTATTTTAATTTTTATATTATAAAAAATCCAAAATATGTTATAGTCCAGTCATTTTAGTAAGTTCACCTCGGAATTCGAGATACCCAGCTGTAAGTCTGTAAATACTTGTATATTGACACCCTAAAAGTTGTCTCAAAACCTACATATTGTAGGGTGTAAGCAACTATTAAATTTCAAGGTCAAAGGTGACAAAAATCGGTTTTTTGCGCTTTTTTTGGAAATATCTCATTTCACATGGGTTTTTTGCTATTTATATTTTTATCAATATTGTAGAATACAAAATTCTCTACAAATTTTGTTTACAAAAATTTTTTATACGATGATCCGTTTTCGAGATAGAGGGCGGAGAGCGCGCGGTCATAGCATCACTTCAGGTCAACCGGTGCCTCCGGTCGAAACGCGCCATATATAGTTGATGAACTATCAAGAAATTAATGATTATAAATATTTGTCAATTTTTATTAACTATTATATTATATTTTATCATTTTTTTCCTAACCTTTCCACTTTTTATTCAGTATTAATTTATTTAACAACACTTACCTGCCCATGTAATTGCAGAATTGTTAATGAAAATATAGGAATTATATTTGAATTTTAACCTAATTAATAGTAATAACTTCTTACATGATGAAAAAAACAACAAATAAATTATTAATTAATCTTTTTATTAAAAAATATCATTCAATACATTTATTTTTATTGAAAGTAAAAAAATGAAATAAAGGGTACAAAAACTACAATTTATAATTTTAATCATCTTCTTCCTCTTCATCGTCGTCTTCTGGCTGCTGGTAAATTTCAAACTGGTCTTCATTATCGTCATCAACGACATTTGTCTCAAGTTCTTCCATGATTTCGGGGTTAAAGGTTCCATCTTCGTTAATGTCGCTCTGATATGGTAGAGCATTGAGAGAAGCTTGCCCATTACATTGGCCACAAGCTAAAGAGCATTGCAAGCCCGCTTTCCTGCATCCGCATCGCGAACCACAACCACTCTTGCAGTTGCAGAAAATTGTATTTAACTAATCTTCTGGAGCAGGTGGTAAAATTGTCATGATAGGCTCCAGAAAATCGTTTCGCATTACCCAACCCCATACTTGGGGTTCCAAATCATGTCCTAACCAAGTTTGAACTTGATAATAAACACGGTTGAAATGTTGATGAGCAGCTGCACTTGTTGGTGGAATATTTGAAAGCTGCACAGGTTTATTAAGTTTTGTAGAGTTGACGTAATGCATATAACGAAGATGATCGAGACTTTTCACAGATTTCGGAGCATTATAGACTGCCAATAAGGTTTGAGTTCCACCCTCTAATAATCTCTAGGCCGAACAATTTTCTTCCTCAAATGCTGCAGCTAGTTCATCCAGATTTGTCAGTTTCTCAAAAACTTTTAAAAATGATTCTTTTCCCTTTTTAAAAAGCGCAGAAGTTGTGTCACAGCCACTTAATGATGACCGCGCGCTCTCCGCCCTCTATCTCGAAAACGGTTCACCGTATAAAAAAATTTTTTAAACAAAATTTGTAGAGAATTTTGTATTCTACAATATTGATAATAAATATAAATAGCAAAAAACCCATAGGAAATGAGATATTTCCAAAAAAAGCGCAAAAAAACCGATTTTTGTGACCTTTGACTTTGAAATTTAATAGTTGCTTACACCCTACCATATGTAGGTTTTGAGAAAACTTTTAGGGTGTCAATATACAAGTATTTACAGACTTACAGCTGGGTATCTCGAATTCCGAGATTCTTACCTATTTTATGCTTAAATGACTGGACTATTAGGTTAGGTTTTTTTTTCTTGAATATATTCTCATCCGCAATTCCCATAGACTTTTTTCGCATGGTCATCCTACTATCTTTTATTTGTTTTATAAGCGATATGATCAAATAATCTTGACCAATGCATAAAGTAGCGAACCTTAGTTAACCATATCGACAAACGATTTCTTATCATTGATCTGACCAAGGCACATGATGTCGCTAATGGACAGTGAAACATTTTATGAAACGCAATTTATCGATTTGTCCACGACTTGAATACAACTTTCGAGCATTAGCGTGCCTCCAAAAAAGAAGTGACAAAAAACCAGTTACCATCTTGTCACTGTTTTACATTTGTATGTTCTGATTTTCAACGTTACATCTGTGGTTCTTGTTTTATTTCGAATATT
This sequence comes from Euphydryas editha, assembly GCA_036937285.1. NCBI lineage: Eukaryota > Metazoa > Arthropoda > Insecta > Lepidoptera > Nymphalidae > Euphydryas > Euphydryas editha. The sequence continues at coordinate 421,574 of JAUPFZ010000022.1, read as the reverse complement.
ACTGTTTTTCAATTTATCAGACTATTTTACGTTCAACATACTCCTTTCCATTACACGTTGGCAAGTTGCGAGTTTGCTTATCGTGTTCTATGTTAAAGTCCATGATTGGCAGCCATAATAAAAAATAGATATTACATTACATTACATTAATACTCTTTATTGCACACCACAAAAAGATACAATATTTGTAATGAACAAAGAAAGATGTACAAAGGCGGTCTTATCGCTAGTAGAGCGATCTCTTCCAGACAACCTTTGGGTATAGGACTTGTCAATAGTAAAAGCGGTAGATAGTATGCAGGTGTTGAATAATTTCCTTTTTATGCGTCCTAGTTCTAATTATATAATGCTTTTGTTTGTAGTTTTAACCTTTCTTTCTCGCTTTCCACCGCGGCGAGCTAGCTTAACACATATCTATCATATAATGTTTTGGCGAATAACACTATTTCATTATATTTATATTATTTAAAATGTATCCAATAGAGTCCTCTGAAAACTGATTCCAGTACTGCCGAGAATAATTTAGGGGGTCTCCTTGTCTAACACCTTTTTCAATTCTGTATGGAACGCCTTTCTTTCCTAATTGAATTCTCCCTCTATTATGGCCGTATACTTTTTTTTCTGAAGTAATACTTCTTTTGGCGTGTTACGAAAAAATAATGAGAGTAAATTTTTACGATGCGCGCACATTGTGACGACACCACGAATGTCTGTCCCGATGTTTGTCATCAAATCTTGAAAATTAAATTTGATCCACTTTTCGGTTACCAATTGAGCTGAAATTTTTCATACATGTGTAAATCACGTGACAATGCAATATTATGAGGACATCATGCTGATCTGATGATGAAGCTAGAAAGTGGCCATAGGAACTTCGCAATGAAACGAGACAACCTCATCGAGTTTGGACTCGTTTGAATCATTATGACGAGTAGTTTGTCATTCAATGGTAACCAGGGTCTGATGATGGAGCAGGAAGGTGGTCATAGGAACTCTGTAATGAAACGACACAACCCCATCGAGTTTCGGCTCGTTTCATTCGTCTTGACGAGTACTTTGTTTTTAGATGGTTACCAAGATCTAATTTGATAATGGAGCTGGAATGTGGCCATAGGAACTTCGCAATGAAACGACACAACCTTATCGAATTCGGGCTCGTTTGAATCGTCTTGACGAGTAGTTTGTCTTTCAATGGTAACCAGGGTCTGATGATGGAGCTGGAAGGTAGTCATAGGAACTCTGTAATGAAACGACGCAACCCCATCAAGTTTCGGCTCGTTTGATTCTTCTTGACGAGTATTTTGTTTTTAAATGGTTACCAGGGTCTGATCTGATGATGGAGCTGGAAGATGGCTGGTTGTCCAATACTTCCGGTGCTTATAATGACATTAAACATATCGGTAAGCATAAGTATCAAAATGTCCTTGCAGAGTTTTAGGATTTCGTTACTTATGCCGTCTGTTCCCGGTGCCTTTCCTACTTTTTGCGTGCTTCTAACTTTCGCGACCTCAGCCTAAAGAACTTTAGGAATTTCTGAGGTTTCCAGTTAATTGATTTTACCTTGTATAGTTTTGCATTCGTAAAGTTACCTGTAATATGATGTAGCTGTTTCTAGTATACCTGATCTTGAATTATTCTACCCGTTTTTACCATAAACTTTTCAATACTTTCTATTCTACTTTTTTCCTTGTTCTACGTACCTATTTACGTTATCTTCAGTAGACTTGGATGAGCGTTCCGCACGACGTTCATTTTTTTGTGGATGTCATGCCCAGCTTAAACTCCATTGTCCAGCGTGTAAATGTGCATATGAAGGAGCAGAGTCCTCCAGTGTTTCCACCAAGTAGTTGTGTACGTCTTTGATTGACATTTTTTTCAAACAAATGTTTCACAAATCTAACGACAGTTCTAATTTCATTTTTTTTTACCCGACTGCGACAGAAGGAGGGTTATGTTTTTCGAGTGTATGTATGTATGTATGTCCATTTCTTTGGCACGCCCTACAGCCCAAACGGCTGGACGGTTTTTGATATATGAGGTGTCGTTGGATTTGTCTAAATTGTAGTAGTGACATAGGCTATATAAATTTTCAAAATGGCCCGCAAATGGCGGAATGGGGGGGGGGAATTGCATTTTTTTCTTACTGTAGCAATATTAGTATCAAATGAAAGCTAGTAAATTGTTTTATTCTTTTTAGTTTATAATAAGAGTATTTTACGCAGTCGGGTTTTTTGATTTTTATAATTAAGTATACTTGTTTCATTCTGATCTCTTCAACGGTTCGAATTCAAATGAATGCACCCCTCAGAAATTGTCTTGTCTATTAATATGTTTTTTTTTCCTAGTGGGTATATAAGGTATTAAAAATATTTTTTTCGATTTTTATACGAACCAAAAATAGCCAATTATTATTACTTTTTGGATCATACTTATAATGATATGATAGTTACAGTATTGTATAGTGTACAAATAATTGATTTTGTTTCTTGTTGTTATCGAGCCTGTTTAATGCGTGTCACAAGTATAGTTTCGTTTTTTCTCATTTTTTTTTTGTCAATTTCGCATTTATAATATATTATAATTCTTTCATGTTTCAACCTGTAGTATTGAGTGATAACACCTACAACTACTATTATTGCTAATTCTTAAAAAAAAATTATATTTAAATTCAGTCTTTCTTAAAACCGTTCACTAACTAGCAGTTTTTAATTTTGATTTTAATTATAAGAAAATAGCTCAGTACAACGCACAAATGTGCAATTATAATTTAATAATTTAAATACTTTTTACATGTTACAAAAGTATCACAAAGTTTACTTTTTCTAGTAGTAATTTTTTATTACTTAAATATAATGTAGGTGGGAGAAGCGAAAATAGTGCGTGAGAGCGCCCAAGATAAAGTTCTGCTGATCGGCGCCGGGATCACCTTACATGAAGCACTGGCTGCCGCCGACGACTTGCAGAAGAAAGGTCGGGACTTTTCACTTACAGGCATTTAATTTGTAATTGTAATTTAGAAATTATTACTTAAACTAGCTTCTGCCCGCGGCTTTGCTCGCGTGGATGTCGGTTATCGCGACCAAAAAAATAGTATCCTATGTTACTTTTAATGCCTCCAAGAATATGTGTACAAAGTTTAATAATGATCGGTGAAGTAGTTTTCGCGTGAAAGCGTAACAAACAAACTTACTTTCACATTTATAATATTATAATATGAAGTATGATTGCATAATGCATAATATCAACGTTTTATTACAGAAGTTTAAAATGTATGAAATAGTTAAAAATAGTCATCAATATTTATAGCACCAACTAAGAAAAAATCTGCTCAATATATTTATTATACGTGTCTATCAAAGTCATACAATCATGTAAACAATTGTTTTCGTAAAAATACAACCTTCATAGTAATATACAGCGGTACATGGTATATAGCTGAAATATTCGGTGCTTAGTTTAATTTTTACTCCTAGAATAGAATAATATATCAATGAATAAGTTGAGTGTTAGCATTCGCTAAGGCAAGTGTCATGTGTCGTGTGAGGCAGGCGTGTCGGCGCGCGTGCTGGACCCGTTCACCGTGAAGCCGCTGGACGAGCGCGCCGTGCGGGAACACGCGCGCGCGGCGGGCGGCCGCGTGGTCGTCGTGGAGGACCACTACCAGGCAGGTCTGTATCTCTACTGCAATGTAACAGCTTGTAAACCACTCACTGCTGAGCGAAGACCTTTTCTCCGTATAGATGAAGGGTCGGAGCTTAATCCACCACGCTGCTCCATTGCGGGGTTGGCAGATAATTTCCCTACGATGAGTAACGATCGTTATCAGGTGTCTATGATAACGACCGGGACCGACGGCTTTACACTCTCTTCGAGGCACCGAGAGACCCACAAGGATACACCCAGACCGGAAACAACTATTTGTACAAATATCTGTCCCGAGCGGGAATCGAATCGGCGACCGCCAGCGTACGGCTTTGAGGCGACAACTCTCACCACTACACCAGAACGGTCGCTGTCACAGTAACTTCTGTTGAAACGAAGTCAGTGTTTTGTTTCCAACTACAATGTTCATCATACATAGATACCCAAAATTTTTAATTTTTCGATTATCTGCGATGTATATTGTACATCTATCACGTAGACCTTTATTGCCGATAGGTGTGAAATAAAAGTTTGGTTTTTCTTAATTTATTTTTAAAGTGTCGATATGTAGTTATTTCATTACTGTACGTAGTGTATTATTGACCGTAATGTTATAATAAATTTTATCTAAAAATTTGTAAGAATAGTTTTATCGTTAGTAAACGAGATACATGGGTGAATAATATTTTAGGGGAGATCGTTGATGTATGTAAGAAAAAGTAATGGACTCAATGTACTACCTTGTGGAACACCATTTTTAATTCGCTTCATTTTTGACAAAAAAAAAATAAAATTACTATGCTTAATAATTCCTAAGATTTTAGTATATGTATTGTATTTTACTACTGAATGATTTATTTTAGAAGAATTGGACACGTTTATTTTTAGAACTAAACTTACCAGAGCGGTTAAACGGTTACTTTTGAGACTTTAATTAAATTTCTTTTTTAGGTTTTTTAGCATTAAAGGTTTCTTAAATAACTTTACATTATAGAAAAAGTCATGTATAAGTTGAAAAAAAAATGTAAATTTAGAATATAATCATTTTAATTACAGTCTTAAAAACAGTCATTTGACTTCTGTGGTTGGTTTAGTGTTAAAAATAAACGTGCTTATATTAATATACTATACAATATTTAAGTTGAAAATGGTGCAAGAAATAGAGAGAACGAACTTTGGCTATGTTCGCTTCCCCTTTCTTAGTAAAGATTTTTTTATTTAAATTGGAGCGCATGTCATGTTCCATTACCGCGCATGTTGAATGTATGACGTGCGGATGCGCTTCTATCAAAGTGAAGAAAATTTTCAGTTATGGTGGCGGTTCGCGCCCGCGACAGGAGAGACAGAGATAAAAGACCGCGACGGGTTACATCGTTGGCCGACTCGGTTCTGTCGTCCCTGTCCCTCCATTGGAAGGGGTCCGCGAGCATAGTGTTTAAGGTTAACCCCCGTGTCGGCCGGCAGGCGGGCTGGGCGAGGCGGTGCTGTCGGCGCTGGCGGCCGAGCGCGACGTGGTGGTGCGGCACCTGTGCGTGCGCGCCGTGCCGCGCTCGGGCGCGCCGGCGCAGCTCGTGGACGCGTTCGGGCTCTCCGCGCGACACGTGGCCGCCGCCGCGCGGGAGCTGCTGCAGCTGTAGGCGGCGCCAGGGCCAAGGGCTCTTACGGTACTTGCGCGATCGCGACACGTCGCCGTGCCGTCGAATTTCAATAATATTTAAAGTTCATGAACTTTGTCCATTTTTATTAATGGTTTTTTGACAGCTCACGCTTTATACAAGTAATATTGTACTTCAGAGACGGGTACCGCCCCCCTTGTTGATGTGCCGCACGTACCGATTGCTACGATTGTGGCGCAGATTACAAACAATTGGTAAAAATAAATGCTAATATGTAAATAAAGTGTAATATGTTGTTAAAAACAGAAAAATAACAAAACATCGACCTGTCAAAAAACCATTAATAAAATACATAAAATATATTCGACACCACGGCCATTTCTCGCAATCGCGCTCTTTACGTTATAGCCCACGTTGTCCAACTTTATAACTACTATTTGTTTTTACATTTCATTGAATCGGATGTCACCAAACATAAAAAGTGTAGAAACTCCCTCCGAACTGGTGGCAGCCCTAGATGTGTGTGTACGTATACAGGGAAGGATTGCGGTATGAAATTTAATTTAAAGATATATAAAGTTGCAGATCAAAAGAAACACAGTTACATATATATATATGTGTGTGTGTGTATATTTTATATTTAATAATACTGTATATAATATTTCATCGATTCCTCTGTATGTATACAAAAGTTATTATTTTAAAAAATGTTTAAATTTAACATCACCACCGCGTGTCGAACACACGCACATATAATATTATTAAGTCAAATAGTTTCTGTGAGTGATCGCGGCATCTGATGCCAAGTTCACGTGGTTTTGTTACTGTTCTTCTTCTTCATTTTCGATTTCTACATTACCGACTTTTATTACTTAATAATTTAATCAAAATATTCTATTCCTCCGACATTTCTTTTTAAATTAACCGTCCAACTCAATTATTGGCCGATAGAAAGTATATAGTCTATGGACGCTCTTAATATGAACGTCCTAATCGTTATAAGACTGACCATTTGTGATACTGTGAACTGTTCGTGTGATAAAATTGATCCGATCTTAATAGCATTAAATGTAAGAACTGTAACATCACCACTCCGACACCATAGAGGATATTGGCTACAAATATTCCTAAGAGATTTTCATTCCTAAAAAACTCTATGGTTACAATGTTCCTCACTCTTTTGTAATTCATTTTATTACAATTTATATTGTTACTTAAGTTTACAGTGAATTATGTATGTGTACAATTTAAGCGAATTGAATTTTAAATCAGTAACTACATATGTATATTATCATTCGTTTATGTTCCTTATAAATCATTTTTAAATTAACTATACGCTAAAATCATTGTTTTACTATTAAATTTATAAAATGTACGGTTGTTATACATTATATATTCTATATATTGGTGAAGTTGATGTTTTCTATAATTCTAGTGTAGTTTTAAGTGCCTTTTGTACGTCGCACAGTTTCTAAATGGAATTTTCTAGAATATCGAATGTTCTTAAGGGTTTAGAATAAGGATAATTTTGTATACTTTTTATAAGCACAAAATTGGTGGAGTTTGCTTTTTATAATAGGGACCAAACTAAACATAAACCGGCCGAGGGCTTCCGTTAATTAAACCACGAAATGTAATCATGTTAATTTATTGGTTTTCATCTTACATTCCTGTTGCATTTCTGTCTATTAATCACAGAATTATTTGAGTTTATTTTATTCTTAATAAATTTTATCGAGTACAAAATTGTGTCTTATTTTATAATTAACAAATAAAATATGTACATCATATTAATAACTAACAACAGTGACTAGAATAACTCGATTTTTATGTACATTTGATAATATTTTAGGGCGTTGTCCAAAAGAAGCGTTCAATGCGCGATAATTTAAGAAGTTAATTATACAAAATTATTTCCTCTTTTTTTGTTAAAATTCTAAAAGTTAGTTTGTCAATATAGTTAAAAAAACATATTCTCAAGCTATGTGTTGCCATAAGCAATTCTAAGATTCTATATGGCGTATCGGCGGACATTTATCTACTTCGTATATGCGAATATGGATTAAATTTTAGTTTCAATCAAGTCAAGTAAGAAGAGTACTCAGTCGCTATTTTTGGACAAATTCCTTATTATTTGAACGGTAATGTCTAGATAATAGTGTGAGTAAACATTCCAAACAAAATTAAAACAAGTTATTCTTAAACGAATCACACTACAATATAAAATATAATCTTGGTAGTTAATGATAAAGTATCGAAACATTCCTTCGATTTTGGCGCAACGATTATTAATCTTAACTATTCAGCCTTAAATAGTATATACATATAAAATCTTATTTGTACAAATCTGAACTTAATAACAACTTTAAAGTTAGAGGTGTCGTTTGACTAGTTAGTAATATAGTTAATAAGGCACAATATAAATCAACAATTACGTCGTCCTCATCAACCTGGCAACACTACCGCTGCACATCAGTTAAGTATAGCATAAAACATCACTCATTCAACAACAAAACAATTACAACAATATATTAACTATAACATGATACAACGTTCTTAAAGTAAATAATAATGAAAACAAATAATAGACACCGAAAGAATTTTATGATAAAATCTGGACGGATGCGAACGAAAACTCCGAATTGATTAGTCTATATATTCCGATTATTTGTAAATGCAAGGCAGCTCGCAAAGCGGCTTTAAAGTCTTTGGCCATTTTATTTTTAAACAAAAAAAGTTTTATGTCCACTCTCCAGCCGTGGACTCACTCGTGGGAGTCGTTTGAGGTTCGATATCCTCATTCGTCCTGTCATCCAGTTCACCCGGTAAATAGTCTTTCCAACTTCTGAAGAGATATCTCGTGAACTTCCTCAGCTGCCGGAACTTGCAGTAGGTCGCGCCTTCTGCCGACTGCAGCTGCTGCGTTTGTATCAGAAAGCCTTTTTCTTTAAACGTCTGTTCCAACTTCTCCCTCTGCAGAGTCTTCCTCGACTTTCTTTTCTTTTTATTCATATCGTCTTTAAGCGTTGCGCCGTTCTGTGCATCTGTTTTCGGTGCCGTCGATATCGATGCCACGGATTCCGTGTTCCTTTCCTGGTTCGAATCTTTCTGTAAGTACTCATAGCCCTTGCTTCCTTTGCCGCCAGTGCCGCTGTAGTACCTGAAGTTTCCTCCCGAGTCGACCGATAACATTTTCTTTTCCTGCAGAGAAGGCTTCGAACCACCGGTAAACTTGAATTTGCAAATACTGACTTCCGTGGTCGGTGTCGTGGAACTGTTTTTAGCGGGCATCGGCGGAATGAAAATAGCCGATCGCTTCCTTTTAACGGGTCCTTGGACAGGATTGGGCGATGCCCTCTTTTTTGTAAGTTCTGGACTCTTTCCTTCTTCAACTCGATTTATCACTTTCGGGTCTAGTAGCTCTGTAATTTGTTTTAACACCAACTTATTCTTGCTTTCGTCTGGGAATCCGTCTGTGGTCGTGCTCTCACTTCCCGGCGTCGACACTTTATCGCGATCTTCAGGGGAGAACGGCAGCTGTCCAGATGCTGCTAGCCTTTGATAGTACAACAGCTGTGTCTGCAATGCTAGAGGGTGCATGTATATGCCCGCATTTGGCCAATATATGTAGCCAGGAAATTTCTCGTCATCTGGGCTGACTGTAGACTGGACGGGTTCGGATAGAGCCGGCGATATGTTCCTCGTTTGTCGCGAGAGGTCTGGAGAGCTGCTGGCCGTTGGAGGCACGTTCGTATTCCTCTGTATTACAGAGATGGCATTAGGTTGCTCGCTTTTCAAATTTTCCCGTTCTGAACTGTCCTCAAATTCAATTTTAACATCGGGCGTCGATGTGTAAATGTTGCCGAACTTCTTTTGAATCTGTAATTTCAAATCGTGTAGATCTCTTATACAGAGGTTGAGCGGCTCGTCGTCACTGTGCAAGGGACCGGCGGTCGTCATCGGCGCTTCCGGCATTGGTTCATCTGGACTACAGAATTTTGGCGGCGAAGGATTCTCTAATCGCCTCTTCTGTTCCTGTGATAGTTTTCTTTCGAGAAGACTCGATATGATTTTATTTTGCAAATCCGTTTTAGGCGTACACAGGGGTGGATCTGTGCTCCTGAACGCCGGAGACATGCTCGTCTGATTCAGCCGATCTTGAGGCGGTGGCTGCCCCGGTACGACTGTCCCGTAGTTCTCGTAGATTAGGTGACAAATATCGGCCTTTTTTGGTTTGCGGCCCCGTCGTGGCTTAGAGTTGTTCAACGTCATCTCGCCCATGTACGGTAGGTCGTCGTACGTCATTATCTTGCTCGGTGTGATAGCTGGAGCCTTTTTCTTTTTCTCATCTTTGTTCCTAGCTGTCATGTTAAAAACCGACGTCTGAGGGATGGTCAGAGGTCCGGTGGCTTTCTTCACGCCTGCTAATCTCTGCGCCCAAATCTTGAATGTCTCGTTGGTGAAATTGTTGTCAATGTTCAGATCTTTTGGTTTTTCTGGATTTTTCTTCTTGCTCGCCTTTTGTAAGCTCTGCTCGTAGTGGTCGAGGTACTCTTGGGGCAGCGCTTGATGGTGGAATTTTAATTTCCATCGATTTTTTTGTCTGCTTCGGGTGTGCTTCACTTTTGGCGGTTCAGACTTTTCCACGTTTCGTTCCTTAGTCGCAGAAAGCAGCTGTTGACGCAGCAGTTCCTTATTTTCAGATGATCTGAAACAAGTGAAAATAAACATCCCATTAATTTAAACTAATCTTATTAACCGGCCAAACTCAACCATCACGACCGACTGGACAGTATTGAAATAATTTTCCTTATATATTCACTAATGAAATTCCAAATTATCCTGTTATTTTGGATTTTCAAACGTTGACAACGTAATGAGCCAATATTAAAAGAAACAGTGATACAATATTTTTCATGGTAAGTTTTATTCAATTTGAGTAGGAAGTTTTTACGCACTACCTTTGCCTACCTACCGTCGCAAAATTAGTAATTTAATTAGTAATTTTTTAACTAAATTAGTAATTTTGCGACGGATGTTTTGTAATAGGTATTTTGAGACTGAGTTGTTGTAACTTGTGCAGTAAAATTACAGTACTGAGTTCCTTTGTTCCAAAAAGGTAGGGCGTAAAAACTTCCTACTCAAATACCTTTAATAAACAGAAAAAACTTGGACGACGAATTTCCAAATTATACTTTACATAATAAACAAACATCGCTTTTTGTAAAACATACGATATTTGTAATTATATCATATACGATTCGTTTCAACACACGCTACAACGGTACTTGCGCGAACTGAAACAGTGTAGGTACCCGTACCTAGGTAGGTACTACGAAAAATGCTAGTAACGAAATGGATTCGTGAGTAACGTTTCGTTACTCGGTACTAGATGACATACCCGTTACTAGAGTAACGGGTATGTCATCACATACACTACAGCTTTAAAAATTACCAATCAGTTATAATAACCCTGTTTAGTAATATTGTTTTACATTATTTGAAAATTTACTAAACAAAATATATCAAAGTAATCATTGATCTATAGATCAATGAAATTAATATAGTAATTTAACAAAAAAAAATATTGTAGTTTTACTACACGACTTGTACCAATTTAGTTTACATAGTTTAGATACATAGTTTATATTTATATTTACATAGTTTTGTTTAGATAATATATGCGAATCAACATTTGTCCAATGCCAAGAAGAAAAAAGACGTCAATTTTATTATTCTAATCGAAAATTTTAAAAATGCGTACGTAGATGTTATCAATACATAGACACACATTTTCCTATTTGTGACACTATATTGCTTGTTATATCTTGTTTAATAATCAATATTAAAAAAACAGTAATTTCTTTTACCGATACCTGTAATACAATAATTTGTGTAGAGCAAATGATCAAACAAAAATTTATTATTTTATACTGAAGTAAAAGGTGTATCGAAATCGATTACATTAGATTTTTTTTTTTAATAAATATTCACTCTTCTAGTAATTCGAGTTTTTTTGCTAGTAATTTTACTGACATTTGCAACTTTACACTCAAATTAAACTTTACATATGCATGTCAAAATTGTTTAAACACGTATTAAAAATATACAAAATTTTATATTTAAAACTACATAGCGGAAATGTAGATTCACATAACAATTAATGTGGATGTAACAAAAACTACACTGGGCGTCAAAAAAGTCGCACTTTTCAAAAAATCTACTTTAAATTACTTTAAACCTTATTCGACATCAATAATGAGGGTAATGTTGGATATCATTTGGAAGGCGATTAAATGGAGAGCACAAAAACCATTTAACTAATTATTGTTCTTTTATTGGAAGAGCACAAAAAAAAAAAGTTAATGTTGATGAAGCCGCCCAAGTGATTGCACTACTGTAATAAAGGATGCGGCAATGTGATGCCGCTCAGCAACTCAACTTGAGCCGTTTTTCGGTTCGAAGAGTGTACCAGCGTTTGTACTTTTACTATACCTACTGCTTAGTAAAAATGTAGTAAATTTAAAAGATAAAAAAAGTAACAGTGTAGAGATAATGGGGGATTTGTTGTAGTTAGTTTATTATTGTAGTTAGTCAGTCCTCAGACAAGACGATAAATCATTAAATCGAATTAATCGATCATTATAAATATTATTATCTTTAATAAGAATCTATATCAATATTTTTACGCTCAGGGAACATAAATTATCAATTTCACTTCCATAAATTGAAATCGCCAAAATGTTTTTATCTAGCTATTCACTTCCTAGTTTGTATCAGCCTATAAACTACCCACCACTGAGCGAAGGCCTCTTCTCCATCTACAAAAAGGATTGGAGCTTAATCACAACGCTGCTCCACTGCGAGTTGGCGGATAATTTTCCTACCATGAGTAACGATCGTTATCAGGTGTCTATGATAACAACCGGGACCGACGGCTTTACGTGCTCTCCGAGGCACGGTGTGGAGACCCACAAGGACATACACCCAGACCGGAAACAAATATTATTTATTCAAATACAAATATCTGTCAAGAGTGGGAATCGAAATCGCGACCATCGGCGCGTGGTTTGAGGCAACTACTCTCACCACTACACCAGAATGGTCGTCGATGTATTGTTTCAACTAATTCGTAATAAATGTGATTGAGTAGTCTACAAAAGTACAAATTCCATAGGCAAAGTGTACCGTGAGGCGAGTGGCGCCGCAGTACAGGGGCACTCAGTACTCACGTGGCGGGTCTCGGCGGGCGCGGGGCGGGCGCGGCGCACACGTCCCCACACGCCGCGCGCCGCATCACTTCTGTAACGAGACAAAACATTTTTACTTAACTTTGGAGTTAGTGAGGAAACACGAGTAAAAAGTAAAAACTTCTCCAAGTCATTTGAAATTATGTAAATATTCGAAAAATACCCGAACTGGGGTATGGTTCGAACATAAGCTAACATGGAGCCTAATACAAATAGGTAGTATTCGTTTCGACCGTTCTGGTGTAGTGGTGCGAGTAGTCGCCCCAAAGACGCGCGCCGACGCCGACGGTTGCGGGTTCGATTCCCGCTTGGGCTTTGTATTTTACAAATATTTCCGGTCTGGGTTTATGCCCTTGTGGGTCTCCCCACCGTGCCTCGGAGAGCACGTAAAGCCGTCGGTCCCGATTGTCATCATAAACAACTGATAACGATCGTTACTCATAGGAAATTATCCGCCAAACGGCAGTGGGTTAATCTCCAATCCTTCTTCTATATGGAGAAGAGGCCTTCGCTTAGCAGTGGGTTGTTTACAGGCTGGTACAGTACAATACGTATCGAAGTTATAGTACAGTGAGAAATCTTTTTGAAAGAAACCTCAACAAATATCCGACTACAGTTAAATCTATACCTCTATTAGTCTATACACAACTTTGGTCGAAGTCATTATTATTTGAAATATTTCTGTTATAATAAAAAAACCAAAGTATTGTCCTCACGACAATTATATCTTCGTTCATAAGAAACTTATTTTATTTCTAAAACTCTAATAAAAATAACGCTAACTTCCGCATTCGTCTTCTCTTCGTGCCATCAAAATGTAACCTCGGTACATTTAATTTTGATTACATGTCTTGTCTGTTTAACAAAGCTTTATTTTACGAACTAGCGGCCCGCCCCGGCTTCGCACGGGTATTTAACTAAAATTTTAAAAATTATACATTTATATTTTTAATCACCTACACCTGCGTCGATACTGGAAAATATTTTATAATAGAAGGATTGAGTGACAGATTTATTATATCTATATATATAGATAGTACGGATGAAACATTTGAACTGTTTTTTTATTAATTATTTTCTCATTGATGAATACCATATTTTAATAAGTATTATTCCCGACGAAGACAAATGCAAAAACACAAAAATCATAAAAATCGTTCCACTCGTTCTCGAGTTATAAACGGTGTAACTAACACGACTTTGTATATATATAGATTACAACTTAAATAGCTATAACCATCCAACTTTGTACAATCAACAAACAAATAACAACCAAATATTTTAAATTTTTACAACGAACAAACAATCAAGACCGTAGTACCTACCCTAAAGTATTTAATTAAATGCAAAAAAGAAAGCAGTTTTCTAAATACGGGCGAGTGTCATTCTTTTGAAGTTTTGGTCAGCGCGATTCAGAAAATTATCTGCGCCATCTATCGTATAATTGTAGAATATCGTTTTTATATTTAGTGACATTTAACATAATTAATATTTAACTTAATAGTAGGTATATTAATTGAAAATGATGTTTATCTAAAATATTAAAACGATTTCTATTCCTATCCGACATATTTAGTAAACTTTTAAGTTTAACAAAATAATAACTCAAAAATAAGTTTTGTGAGTTTTTAAGATTCCTTAGACCAGATGGCGTTGGCGGCGTAGGTACCTATTTCTATTTTCTTAAATATTTATTTTTAAATTTAATTACAGTGAAACAAAAATTAAATTATACTGTGAGTTATTTCTAATTTTTATGTATTAAAGTTATTTACATTGGTTTTGTACTTTTTATGTGATACGTGAACACAGAAAAACACGATAAGAGATGGCGCTGATACAAAAAAAACGCGCTATTAAAATTTATTCTTGATGATATATACGGCGAGTTGCACGAAACCGTCGCTAACTTTCCGTTAGTTAAGTTGCAATTAATCTTAAAATTAGTTGATCTCATGATTAATTTGAAGCTGTTGGAATTAATCATCCGTTAGATAGGTCTTTAATTAAACTAAAATTTTTTGTTAACTTAATCAGATATAGGTTTCGTGCAACAGATAATCACGATTCTTGTGATTAAATTAGTTTAATAAACACTTAAATTTAAAATTTGTTTCGTGCAACTCGGCGATAGTGTATTAATGAAACGGAGTTTTTAACAGATTTATTATTTGTAGGTATAGATTTGATTGTTATCTGTGAAAACTTGTAATTGGCCTTATTTTAACTATATTTTTAGATATAAAACTATCTAGCTGTAAGTTTTCTGTAGAATAAATAAATAAATAAATAAATTTCTAGGAATAACTGAATAAATTATTAAATATTGATCACATGGAATTTCACAAACACATAATTTTTCTAATTATTTATCATATTTTGTTTTGTTGACAAATAGTTATTACTCATTTATTACTTTTTTGTAACAGGTACCTACCTAATAATTTAATACTAAAACATTTAGGTAGACAATAAAAATATGTAAATTAAATAATTATTAGAAACGACATAATACTGAAGAAATATTTTAATAAATATCTGATATGTACATTGTAATTAATCAAAAACTATTTATCTTCTAAATATTAAGATTCGTCAATATCGTTAACGTTTTTTTTTTTTTTGATTTCGTTTAAGATAATAATAAATCTACTTAAAGATTCTTGTTATCAGTTTATAAATATAACAGATTAAAGTACGTGTGTTAATTAACTCGATAGAAACACAGATAAAGGTACGCCAAAACGTAACCAATAGCAGTCCCTAACCGGACCGAGTCGGTTAACGCGTCTTAATCGGTCCCGTAACCCGAGCGGTGAGTAGTTGCCAGAAATATGCAGCTCACGGGATTTCGCAACTCCACTCCCGAAGATGGTAAGCGCTATTCTCACCACCGGCTAGAATTACCA
This sequence comes from Euphydryas editha, assembly GCA_036937285.1. Taxonomy (NCBI): domain Eukaryota; kingdom Metazoa; phylum Arthropoda; class Insecta; order Lepidoptera; family Nymphalidae; genus Euphydryas; species Euphydryas editha. The sequence continues at coordinate 406,157 of JAUPFZ010000022.1, read as the reverse complement.
CAGCGAATATAGTACGATGTTCTAGAAGTCGCTATAAAGAGACAAATAAACGGCATCATATTGATCTCTTGTTGGCTTGTTAATGAACCACTCAGCTGGGCGAAGGCGTCTACTGCTAAATATTGTTTTTTATCCGCCACGCTACTTGCGGATTAACGGATATTCATTTTTCTTTATTTAATCCTAGACGTTCTCGATTATTTAAATAAATTCACCAATTATTTTAATACTTTCGTAACTCGTAGGCGTAAAATATATAAAGAATATAAAAAATAATGATAAACATTCCTGTTATAATATTAAACTCGATATATCATTCATATAAATAGGAATATCATCAACATTGACACATGCATCATTAACATCAAATTCGTAATATTCATTATTTAAGTAGCGAATTCTACTGAAGAACCAAGAAAGAAATTAATCATCGAATCATTTTTGGTTAAGAATTTCAACCTACTTACAGTTTTTTCAATAAATAGATTGTCTAAAGTAGGAACAATCTTTTTATTCGGTACCACAGATCCTATGAGTGATGTCTTCAAACAAAATGGGTTCCTTTTATAGGCTTAGACACTCGCGGTTTACTAAAATAGATTATATTTTAAGGATAAAAACGAGTATACCAGTAAATACCACAATATAGTTTTTTGACGATTATTATCGATATTTCGGACCGGTTAAAGGATCCGTTCGCTCTTTTATGTCCTAAGGTTGGCTGGTAGAGAATACTTTTAGCATTAAGTCCACCTTATGTCAAATAATGTATTGTGCAATAAAGTATTAATAAATAAATAAGGTGCGTCATATATTTATTGTATACTACTGAGTCACGCTCATCTCCGATGATCCATAAATCACTGTACTTAATACCAAATTAATAAAACTAAACCGCAAACATTTGATCACGCCGATAGAAATAAGTAACACATTTAATACCAACGGAAAATTGTTTACAATCGAAAAACACTAAAATTACTTAATCGATTGTAACAATTCTTTAATCATCAAAAAAAGAAAAAAAAACTAAACAGAAACAGAATACGCTATGATACATCTCGTTAGGGACTCTTATTAAGTTAACAATAATCATAATAAAAATGTTAACACGACTAAAAACTGACGTCAACTTTGCATCTTGTAAATAGACGTACTTTCTTCAGTCTTATTCGTAATTGTTACTTTGCTTATTTAGTTAGCATGTAGTACTATCATGATAATTTATAGCCATGGGCGTAGCAAGGTACAGGCAGGGGGGGCAGCTGCCCTCCCTAGAAGAGCGGTTGGTGACTGATAACAAGTATGCTTAATTAAAGAAATCGAAAAACCCGACGGCTTAAAATACTCTTATTATAAACTAAAAAGAATAAAACAATTTAGTAGCTTTCATTTGATACCCATATTGCTACAGTAAGAAAAAAAAATTCAACACCCCCCCTCATTCCGCCATTTGCGGGCGCCATATTGAAAATTTATATAGCCTATGTCACTACTACAATTTAGACAAATCCAACGACACCTCATATGTCAAAAACCATCCAGCCGTTGGGGCTGTAGGGCGTGCCAAAGAAATGGACATACATACATACATACATACATACATACATACATACATACATACATACATACATACATACATACATACATACATACATACATACATACATACATACATACATACACTCGAAAAACATAACCCTTCTTCTGTCGCAGTCGGGTAAAAATGATTTTTACATCTTTTCTTACTCTAAGCAATGTCACTAATAACGATAAGTGAAACGAATAAAAGAACACCTCAACTACTAACGTGAAATACTTATATAATATGTTAAAAACCACGATTAAAACAGTACAGTCTTAGATTTTCTTTACCTCCCCCCCCCCTACAATCCTGCCCACCCCCCTCCTACAGATAATCCTGGCTACGCCCTTATTTATAGCCCTATAAACTATATAATAACGCAAAAAAAAAACCATAAATAACTAATTCTTCTTGAAATTATCAAGTTCACCGAAATACCAAGTAAGTATTACAGGGGTAATTAAAACAAATGAAACTGATAGTCATAATAAATATACTTGAATACGTAATATTATAAATGAACCGTAATCAAACGACTACTGTTTTATTTCTCTCGTAAATCTGGTGACTCACAGGTGCGTATGATGACATGCTAAAAATAATAACCATAACACTGACAAACTTTGTTTACAATTATAAGGAAAACTACAAATATAACTAATGATAAATCGCAAAGTTAATTTCCCGGGAAAAAATTATTAGGCCTAATCATACATGAAAAATGACCGAGCCTGAACAGGCCTGATCAGACATGAACAGGCATGATCATGTCTAAAATCAGGCATGAGTAGGCATGACCATGTATGATCAGGCCTGATCCCAGCCATTTTTTATGCATGATCAGGCCTGATAATTTTTTCCCGGGGTTTTTAGACTTGTGGTATGATATGCACCGTGTCGACGTCTTACTGTCCGAGTGTCTACACAACAGTTGAGTGCAGTTAAATTTCTAAAAATGTATTAATAAAAATTAATTTACTTATTTGTCATTTAGTAATTTTATATAAAATCTTTCTTTACTAAACCAGAAAGAGTTTTGCAAACGACGATTTCAGTCGTAAAATCCTTAACTACTGAATAAAGCGCGGTCTTGAATCAAAACATCAAAGAAACGCTAGTATATTATATAATATGTTAAACTCAATGATATTTTGACAGTATTAAGTGATATATGCGACCTAATTAAGGCTGTCTATGCATATTTTATAGAATTGGACAATACTGAGCTAAATTTGTTTAAAGCTCAACTCGTGCTCGGCGGTGCGGGTAAACAGAAGTAATTCTGAAACATATGTAACGTCCAAGCGACAGTGAAGTGGCATGACGGTTCAACCTAGTCTTTCTTCTTTAATAGATAAAAGTAGCGGCACTTTAAAAACTTATATAATTACAATAGACATAAAATACAGCAATTATATCTAGTATAGATTGTGATAAAATTTATAAAAAGCTGATAATCTCGGTTGTTAATGGCAATAGTTTTGTTTGGCAAAGTTAGTTTCTTTCTTTGTTGAACTCTCCTTTTTCATTTGGGTTATCTGGAAGAAATGGCTAATTAGCCATAAGACCGCCTATTGTACCACACAATCTTGACTCAACAAATTTATAACTATGCTGTTTATTTTATTTGTGGTCTGCAATAAAGAATAAATAAATAAATAAATAAATAAATACTTTTAGTGTGGATACGAGTCTGTGTGTCATATTGCAAAGGCTTACTTATTTAAGGTTTGCCGAGGCTAGATTTTTATCTATGTGAATAAATAGGGAGTGAACTGGAATTATAAATTAAATTCAAATTTTTTATAGGATTTGTCCGTTCCTGTATTAGCAGTTTATCTTTCAGCTACTTATGCATGTAATAGAGTGTAGATGTAGTCAACTGAAAACGGTGGCGGCTCGATCGGAGTAGTAAAAAATAATTTCTCAAACGGCAAATAGGGAGTGAACTGGCAGACATAGACTAAGGTGACCAACATAACCTGAATAAAAGGTCGGAAAAACTCTGACAAGACGAAATATATACATTCATAAATCTAAACTTTTTTGTCATTTTACCTATTACTATTTATATTATTTTTTTTAAATGACATTTTTTTGGATTAGCGACCTAAAACCGAAGAATTGATTTTCCAAATGATCATACACTAAATAAATAAAGATATTTTAAAAAATCTATACAAATTTTTATGATAAAATAAAAGATGTAAAATAAAATTTAAATTCGATATTTGGTAGGAATTAATTTGATACACGATCGACGCGTGTGGTCAGCTAATGTGGTAATAATCACGATCGAGTCGGATTCTCCTTTATTTTTGGACTAGTCCGAACTCCGAATCGCAACTTGAGTGAATCATCTGCCTCCGTATACAACGAACATGTCGCCTTATAAGGAACAGATACCCAATAATGCGTATATCTTATTATGTCTTGAATTCACGTTATCTTTTTCTTATACAAACTTAAATTTTATATTTATATATATGTCCGGGATAAACTCAAAAAGTACTGCATGGATTTACTTCAAATTTGGCACGAATAATTTTAAGAAGTCGGGTCAACATATAGGCTACATATTATCACGCTATCACCTACGGGGAACGAGCAGTGAACCTTTATTTCTTCAACGCATTCTGTAATAACGTGTAATCTAATAGCGTTCACGCAGACGACGTCGCGTGCAGCAGCTAGTTCTACATAATTATGTTAATTTAAATACCTGATACTATTTACTTAGACATAGTTTAATTTAAAATTACTATATAATTATATTACCAAATAAAATTGATTGATAACCAATCTGGACTATAAGGCAGTTTGACAAAAAAAAAAGTACAAATATAGTTAATTGTTTATTCTTGAACATATAATAATATTATAATTATTTATTTATTTAAATTAGTAGTTTCAACAGTAATATAGTACTAAACACATAATTAACTTATGCAGACATTAAGGTTATATTAAAAAATTTTGTGTCTAAAACTGAAATCAAAATCAAAAATGAAAATCAAAAACAACTATTCAAATAGGCCCATAGAGCACCGTCGAATCGTCATTTTACAAATTAACACTTTAAAGTGATTATGGATAATGTGTAAAGCTACCACCGAATCGGAATGTATGTAGATTCTGCAGAGAAGAATCGGCAAGAAACTCCGCAGTTACTCTTTTGAAAATAATATATAAACTGTGTTTTAGTACAAAATTAATATTAATATCTTGCATGAACTACTGAACATTCTAGGTTGATTATTATAATAATACAAAATTGTGTTAAGGGCCGTCCATAAATTACGTAAGGCGTTTACAGGAGGGGTTCGAGCTAAATCTCACGAAATCTCACCAAGGGCGGAGGGGGAGTCAAAAAATCGCCAAAATTGTCTCACGTAATTTATGGACGGCCCCTTAAGGATGTTCAGTCAAAAGAATGCAAAACAAATATATAAACGTGTAATTATTTATGTAATGATTGTTTTACTACGTAAATTCGCTCATACACTGTTATTATCTTCATAGTTCAGACTTATTATTTAGCTTTTGATTGATACCAGATGTAACTTTGTAAAATACTGTCTATCTACTTTTTAAATTATGCGCCCAGATAAAAGTGAGCTCAACAAATAGGTCAGACCTAAGGAATTTATATCATAACTGGAACGCTCACTTAATAAAATTGTATATTCAAATATGCACATTGAAGTAACTGACATAAGGTTGTAAAGATGATATAAAGTGAAAAAATTGTTCCGAGCATTTGGTTGACTACTGGTATTTTGTCTCTTTCTTAGGAGTTGCCTTGAATCCATGGTAGAAAGAGATGCTTTCCCTCTCTTAGGAACGTTTTTTGAGTGCACGTGCGCATTCCAGTCTGAGTAACGGTTATAAAATCATTATAATGTTTGATAACAAGACACAGCTAGTAAGGTTTATAAAAAACATATTTTCCAAAGATTCATGATTTGGAAATTGAAATGATGACATATGAAGGTTTTTTTTTCAATTCCGAGTTCCAAAACCATTGATGACAACCGTTCTGATGTAGTGGCATGATTAGTCGCCTTAACATCTTCGCGGATCAGATATTTGTATTTGTACAAATATTTGCTTCTGGTCTGAATGTATGTCCTTGTGGGTCTCTCTACCGTGCCTCGGATAACGTCTAAAGCCGTCGATCCCGGTTGGTATCACAGATACCTGATAGCGATCATTACTTAAAATAGGGAAATTATCCGCCAACCCGCAGTGGAGCAGCGTTGTGGATTAAGCTCCAACCCTTCTCCTACAGATATAAAGACCCTTGCCCAGCAGCGGGATGTTTACAGGCTGATTTAGTTCAGTTCAGTTCAGACTTTAAAAAAAAACGTACCTACTATTACAAGATACAAGCCTAAGAACTAATATTTATTGATAATCGTATAAGACAAGTCTCATTATCCAAGAGTGGGCAGGACCCCGAGTAGTTTGGCTTATCTCTATGTGCGAAGGTGGCCCGCATAAGCGAGCCAACCGTCGGGGCGTCGACGTGGCATGCGCCAGCGATCCCGTGGCGTCCTTGTACGACGATGAGGGCACCGCTGGGTTTTAGTGCGGTATCCTGTCACGTTCTGCCGTGTCAGCGAGTCCCACATACCCGTCGCCCTCAGGCGGCGGGATGCGTAAATGCATTTTCATTGAAAAAAAAAAAGTTTGGCTTATGAGATGACTCAGCCTGTAGAATTTTTATATGCTTTATGTAGTAGTAGTAGTAGTAGTACTTTTTTATGTAGATCAACATATACCGACTGGCCCGTTGGTCCAGTTGGCAGCGACCCTGGTTTTCGCTCCAGGGTTTTGAGTTCAGTGATTTTAATATGAAAATGTATATAAACAAGTGTGACACAGCGGGGTTTAAATAAATATAATGAAGGATAAGATGCATCGAAACCATATTTAGAATTAAGAGCACTTATTATATTTTAAATCAAATAATTGAGTCAACAGGAACTTTTAGATTCCGTCTTGCCGCTTTATTAATAATATTTGTTTTTATCACATTTATTGGATATTTATAATTGCCAACGCAATTGTGAGTTTCCTATTTTGGGTAGACTGTGTACCCTTGAACATGGTCAGGGCTGGATTTAACCTTAACGCCGCCCCTGGGCACTGAAGAAAATGTCGCTCTACCGAAATTTTACATCAAATTATAGTATTGATATACAATTTGTAAATAAATAAAGTGACTCATTTACAGGAGAAAATTTATTACATATCGATATATGCACGCAATATATCACTTCAATCCGATATTATAGAATAATCTATCGATTACAATCGCTTAGATTACAATCGATGTATTTTCTCCGATATATATAGATAGGTATACTAAGATATATATTTTTTTCACACTTTAAATTTCACTGCCGCAGAAAATGTGCCGCCCTGGGCATTAGCCCCGATTGCCCTAGTGTACATCCAGCACTGAACATGGCGCTTGCAATCGAGCCGAATTATCGGGAACACAAAATAACGAATAAATAAATAATAAATATCCGTATCCATATAATATTATAGTGTTATTGACCATGAAAGTCTAATAAGTGTATATTTGTTTTTGTTTATTACTTTTCTACTCTATTTTTGAAGTATAGTAATACTAAATAATGACTTAATAGCTTATTTTATTGTTTTAATTATGGATGCATAAAGATATGCTTTTTAATTATTTTGCTCGTCTTCTTCGATCTCATTTTTTTTCCAAACGTTACATCATTTTTCATTCAGTTTTCGACTTTAATATTTTTAATTTTTATTTATTTAGGTTGAATTTGGATTTTATTAATAGAAATGTACAACCGAAAAAATATTTTCAAATTCCTTTCCTAATCTCCCTAGATCTTGTGTTTTGCAGCGACGTGAAATTAACACTGTAGATTTAAGAAATATATATTTTAATTACATCTATATATTAATATGTGAAGCAAAAACTTTTTACCCCTTTTTACGAAAATTACGCTGACGGAGAAGTATGAAATTTGGCACAGTTTAAGCTTAGAATTTCGACGACTGGGCGACCACTAGTACATAAAGCATTAGAATCAGACCAGAGTAATAAACAGAGTTCAGTAAGAACTAGAAAAATGTTAGTTACGAAATTAAAGTATGGCATTCGTAATAAATATAAAAAGTGCCGTGATGTAACCGCACGGTACGAGCCAGTACGAGTGGAGTATCGGATCACGTTACGTAGTCGTTGGCGCTCGTCCAGACAACGCGACGACGCACGGCGCGGCGTAACTAATTACTGCTTCATATGGAGATTGTTTTGGAATGATTTCTGCTTAATTTGGTGAACTAGACAAATGCCAACTTTATCATGAATATGCATTTTATATGCAAAAGGAAAAACATCAGAAATACTTCATAGCAACAAAACACATATCATTGAACCCAAACCAAATTTTAATAATTTTTAATAAACTAGATGTACCTGTGACGTGGCGGCGTCGCCACATCTACTACTAAGGTACGGAAGTAACTAAGGGAAAGTACCCATATTACATAACCTATTTTTTTTCCAATTTTCGACCTCCACCCCCGTCGTTGCTCATTGCATGGTTGCATCGTTGTTCCTTCCCCCTCTAATTTTCACGTAGTGATTGATAAATATATTTTGAAATGAATTTTTGTAAACAGAAAGCTAAAAAAGTGTAATCAGTAGTATCTAGTACTGGTAGAGTAGCGTGGTGTTGTCACCTGTGAATTTAAAAAGCGCTAAACACTGCGCGCCATATTTAAATATAGCTCGAAAAAGTGTGAGATTTATCTAGAGGATATTGACTACGTGACGAAAACGTAAGAACACCCCCGAGTGACCAAGATTAGTATTTTGGGTCTGTTTTATCTCAACTAATAAACTATAACTTTTGTATTAGCAGATTGCGAATAGAAATATCTGACAGATAAAGTGGAGTTTGATAGTGAAAAAAATATCATAAACTTTTAACAGTTAGATACCGTTATACTTCAGATAGCATTATCAGCAACAGGTGAAACGGGACCTTAATTGTAATCTATCAAGTAGTTTTTTACAAAATGCTCGCTCAACAACCTCTATCATTTCATTTACCTATACCCATAGCAGATATTGTGATTTATAGGTACACGTGTTATCAACCCGCAGTTGATCAGCGTGCCTTAAGCTCTTTTCTCGAAAGGAAGGGGAATTTTACCTAACAGTGGGTGGTGCACGGACTGTTACACAATACAGCACGGTATGTGTTACCTATATGTATGTATTGATACATAATATTCTTAATGGGAACTACTTAATTTAAGGTTAAAAAGTACCATTTATTCTGGTTCAAGAGTCAGTGTACGAAGTAGTAACTAGCAGTCGTAGTACAATTCAAAATAGTTTGTTTCTTAAAGGATTTACAAGATCTCTTTATATTTTCATTAAAGTCTAATTTAAATTTTTTTTTTAACTTTAATTGGGTCATTAGCATCTCGTCTGTACAAATAAAAATATGTTATTACATTTATTTTGTATATAATTTTTTTTTGTTACTTTTGATAAAAAATAAGTCTGTTTGCTTATATCATAAGAATGAAGAAGTACAATTTTCATTATGTGATTTATTCACAACTTCCTAATAAATGTTGATTTCTGCTTATATTGGGTTTCTTTTTAAAATTAAACATTAGAAGATCATTATTTATTTCAATTATTAATAAAAAACAATGTCTAAATATAATAAAGTTTATATAATTTACATAGATTATATAGACGTCTAAAAAACGTCACATCACAATTTAAGAGTCATCTAAACCACGTCACTACCTAAAGGTTAATAAATTTTAAATTGAGTTTGCCACAGATTTTTCACTTCTGACATGTGTACATACTCCATACACACGACATTTTTTTATATTAAAATGTATACTTTAATACGAATACGCCTCGTTCAAGTCAATTTTCTTTTACATTATTTTGTAAAAAGTTTCCATATTATAATAGAGTCAAATATCTTAAAGGAAATTTTAATAGCATCCAAATATGGGATACAGAATACGGAATTTATCGCGTGAATCATAAAGAGAGCGTAGGACGGGTACAGTGTACAAAATTTTACATTAGTTCAAGCGAACTTAATATTTATTTATTACACTTTTAGTACCATCTTCGTATACACGTTATGTGATGTAACTTTTGGAAGCTGTGTAGCTCGGAGATGGACTAACGATGCGTTATTTATAACTTTACTACGAAATCGAACCAAATACGTAAATAGGTTCTGATTTGATGAATAATTCAATTGTTTGAAATAACTTCTATTTTCTTTTTCAATTATTCATTTACGTCAAACTTTACACTCTTTATTAAGATATTAAGCTGTAAACATTTTTTTCCATTATTAGCTTTGATGTATTGACGACCGTTCTGGTGTAGTGGTACGAGTAGTTGCCTCGAAGCCGCGCGCCGGTGGTTGCGGGTTCGATTCCCGCTCGAGATAGATATTTGTATTTGTACAAATATTTTTTCCGGTCTGGATGTATAACCTTGTGGGTCTCCCCACCGTGCCTCAGAGAGCACGTAAAGCCGTCCGTCCCGGCTGTTATCATAGACACCTGATAACGAATGTTACCCATGGTAGGGAAATTATCCGCCAACACGCAGTGAAGCAGCGTGGTGGATTGAGCTCCTACCCTTGTTATATATGGTGAAGAGTTCAACATCAACATCAACATTAATCAAACAAATATTTTACATTAAAATATGAAAAACAATATTCTGTATACAAATAATAATTATTAAAACGTGTTATTATAATATTGAAGACAAACTTATAGCTACAAATTAAAGTGAACTACTTCAAAAGTGATTTATAACGCCGTAATAATTATATCAACGCCTTCTAGATGTGTATCACGAATGGGCGTTCCAGAGGGAACGATTCTAGTTCGTGTTTTGTTTTTGCTATATATTAACCATTAACTTTCTATTTCGACTCAGTAGAGAGTAGATTCCTATTTAATGATAATGTAAACAATAATTATATATTTTTTTAGTCTTTAGGTCTTCATTTAGTGTTCCGTGCCAAGAAAATTCAATGAACGTGTCTTTTGCCATGAGTAATGTAAATAAACAAATTTTAGTTTATTGATTATGTTTCTTAATGAAAGATTGATGTAAAACTAGCCTCTACAATAACTGGCTACGTAGAGTCAATAAAAACTTTATTTATTGGACATCGCATAGAAATTTTCTTTATAATATTAAATAAATTTTACATCACATTTCCATTTTTACTTTATAAATGTATTAATAAAAAATAAGATAGATAAAGAATAATTATATACCAAGTAAAAGATGTTCATTGATGATCTTGTAACCAATAAGAAACTTTTAAGATATCGTCGCTTCGTTCCTCATCACAGTTTCTCATAAAACGATAAATTATGATGAAAAATTATTTTATTTAAATGAGCTTTAGTTATATTTAAATAAAGTACATTTCCTATTAATATTGCTAAACAAAACAGTGAATATTTGTTCCTTAATTTGTATGTTATCGAAATATGTTGTATTTTTACGCTCCCGACAAGCTTATAGCCATATTGATGATAAAAGATATCTTGGAAACGGAGTACAGTAGAATTGACATGTGGAAATCGTTATGGCATAAAATTATATAGACCGATGACTATACAATTAATTTTAACACGTGAATCACTATCACTACCATATTATAAAACAAAAGGCCTCCGCTGCGTCTGTCTGTTCGCGATAAACTCAAAACTACTGCACGGATTTTCCTGCGGTTTTCAACAAATTAGAGTGATTCATGAGGAAGGTTTTGGAACATATACATACACCGAGCGCAGCCGGGGCCGGCCGCTAGTGTACTTATAAATTATAATTGTAGCATGTATATAATGGTAGTGTAAGTGTATATAAATCATTAACTAATATATATTATTATATGATGACAATTCAAAAGTAATTTTAAAAGCCTCCATGATTATAATTAATTTAATTAGAGTTATAACTGATCATTCTTACAGTGAAAGAAGAGATCAATGATATAATTGGTTACAATTAGGATACACAGTAGGATGTGAATCCTGTGTCGGTACTCCGGGAAGACACAACATACAAGCACAAACGCCCAGACCATGATAAACATCTATATGGCCTATATAAACATCTATCACGTACGGGTTTCGAACCCGCGACCGCTGACGCATCAGCCGTTTCTATGACCACTGCGGCAACGCGTTGTCAAAACAATAATAGAGGTTGTATAGTAGTATATAGTTTTTAATTAAGAGCGTGTTTTTTTATTTTTATGTTACACTGTCAATTTTTAACACAATTTAACTTTAATTAAATTAGCATAATTTTGACATTTATCATCCTTATCAACAAACAAGTAACTCAACCCCGTCAAACAAGTGATAGTGCTTTCTAGTATATTTAGATCAACTCATCGACAATCCGATGTCATACGAAACATTGTATCAATTACGATCGTATAGAGGTGATAATTATAATACACGCACTTGTCGTCCCGCTCGGCGGGAGTCATATTGTCACATGCCGTATACGGATGACCCGCTAGCTGAACTTTTCCGATTTAATCAAATAACAAACAACATTTCACAACTTTAAAATGTCTGTATTTGCGTTTATACTTTATGTTAAAAACATTTTCTGTGAATTTGTATTCGCCAAGTTTTGGTAATTGTAAATAGGATACTGCGTCATTACACAATTATGGGCAAAAAAGAAATTTTAATTTTGACAAAATGTAAACTACATAATATATTCGCTTGAAACAAAACAGTTTCTATATTTTATGTATCTTAATTTTACGATTTAAAAAAAATCATTGCATCGATTGATAAACCAATAATAATCGTATTAATTATATTCATGTTGTGTTAGCGATGGAAAATATATTCTGTGGACCGACACTAATCACTCACAGCATATTGTAACTAGTAATAGCGTGACGCGATCTCGTACATCTGTATCGATAATAATTCAATATAAACAAACATTACACATACTGGCACGAATCCGCAAACATCCATATGATTCGAACGCAAACACACCATTTCACTTCAACTTTTTTTTTTTTCAAAATCGTGTAAACAAAATACTGTTATTATTAAGCGAATGCAATTTCATAATCACCTCCGGATTCAGGGACCATTTGCGACATCCAAATATCTGATAGGCACAACACTCGCGAGACCGCGCACCGGCGCGGGTGGTGACGGACGATGACGGTCGATGACGGACGGTGACGGACGGTGACGGTCGGTGATCGACGGGACGGCTGTTCTGCGCACACGATGCACTGCCGATGCGCCTTATCAGCACAGGGGTCGGAGGCGAGTCTCGCGCGCTGCGTCCGCGCCGTCTAATCTAAATACAGACAACGCGGCCCCGACCAAAATCGCTCGTATTGCTTTCGGTTTCCATACGGCCTAAATTTAGAGGCCGCTCGCTACAGAAATAAATGCGTTTTTACGTGTTTTTCACGAGTATTAGACGGGAATAGAGAGCGTTTTCGCGGATGCTGGTTCCGTGCCAGCGCGAGGGAAACCTGAGATTCGTGCCGTATTTGGCAGGCGGTGCGCGATCAGAGACGCTTTTGGGTATTTAGTTTCGGCGAGTGCGTCCCGTGCGCCCGCACCGCGCTAATTCGAGCCGCTTCCGCTAAGTCGCTGCCTGAGCCGTACGGGATCGTACCTTATATGGGTATGCGTTTTCACGCTACGAATAACGGGACTACGCAATCGGAAATAAAACTTAACACAGTCGTATTTTTAGCGACGATTAATACTCGCTTGTCAATAACAACGATGACTAATACTAGATAAATAATTAGTTTTACCTTTAAGCAATATTGGGAAAACATTAATAAATTGAAATGCAAGATATATATATATACACTCTCCTGACCGGAGTTCGACCTATATTCGTCGTTATAGACGATCGGCGGCGCGCGTACATTAGAAGTAAATTATGCATCACTGATAAGATACCGTTGCGTCAGAGCTGCTCTGGATACGGCAATAAATAAATCACGACGTGATTGGAACTATTTAAACATAACTGACACTTTCATCAAGGATATCCAGTAGCGTTCATTCCTGGCATATCTAGGAATGTTAATTAATATAATAATTATAAATAAAATTTATAATATTTATTATTGAGATAAAATAAATTTATATATTTATTTTATATACAGAGTTTTACCTGTTAAAATCTTAAAATATAAATTTTATAGCATTGTATTAAGCTATACAGCTAATTATAAAAGAGAAATATAAAAATGATACGAACGACGAAGTAAAGTCGACGTCCAATTAAAGGCATAGCTCTATTAAAGACTGGATGCATTATCGCGGTATACTCCTGGCTTGTTCACATTTCATATTATAATTGTCAGCCGGTTTATGCATAACTCGGGCCAATTAGCATAAGCTTAAGTCCCTATAGGCCCACCATTTGCAGGTCGATGTACAGTGATATCGATAAATTGGAGAGGAAATTTTGTTTTAAAATTTTTTGTTTATGAAACCCGCAGTTCTTTTTAAATCTTGCGATTTAATGGATTAGCAATTTTTTGGCGATTTATTCTACGTCATAATTATTGAGGTCATGAGAATTAGATATTGGGTTTAGTCAGTTGCAGGAATTTTTTCCTAGGGGAAAAAGCCTTTGGGTAATTTAGCGTATTTGGTTTTTTAAATAAAAGATAAAATATGACGTAGGAAAAGTGACAAATTAATAAAAAAACAATTAATTTAGTTTCCTTATTATTGTGTTGCGTTTACCTCAAAAAATTCGAAGTTGAAAATGTAGTACCTACCTAGTCATTATTTTACGGTGATTCTTAAAAACTTAAATTTTTCTAGAATAGGCAAAATTAATTTATTATTAATTATTTAAGTTGATTGCAGTGCGCACATTCCAACAGTAAAATTCATTAGTTATGTCATTTTATTAGGTTTGTCTTTATTGTTTTACTAAAGTTCGATATCGACTGACCCGTTGGTGCAGTTATCAGTGACCCTACTTTCCGCTCCAGGGTTGTGGGTTCGATTCCCTTCCTGAGTCTGGGTGTAATACGTATTTTTTTCTACATGTATTATTTATTTGTATATTTATTTTAAAAAAAAACCTAAAACACAGGCATTAAGTTGCCTACCTTAGCAACAGACGACCTTGTGTGTATGTTAAACATATTTATATATTTAATTACTTTTTTGTCTGCATATTATTTCTTACGTTTTTGTCGTCTTCTTGACTATAATAATTGAATAAAAATTTAATCATCATCATTAATTCAAAAATAACTACATTTTGGATCGCGTCAGAAGTATTAGGTATTATGCGATCATCTATTACCTACATATAATAAAATGGTAGGAAAGTCAAAACTGTACATTGAATATATTTTTAAAAGAATACTTGGGGTGTGATCTACAATCGATACCGAAGCCAAAAATATAGTTTTTAGAATTTTTGTCTGTTAGTCTGTTTGTCTGTATGTATGTCCGGGATAAACTCAAAAAGTACTGCATGGATTTACTTCTTTGGCACGAATATTATTAAGAAGTCGGGTCAACATATAGGCTACATATTATCACGCTATCACCTACGGGGAACGAGCAGTGAACCTTTATTTCTTCAACGTATTCTGTAACAACGTGTAATCTAATAGCGTTCACGCAGACGACGTCGCGGGCAGCAGCTAGTGTACAATATTAAATATTGTGTGCTACAATCCAATCATTGTCTAGTACCTAATACTATATTTATAATGGTTTATTGATTAAAAATAAATAGTATACCTACAAGGAACCACAGAGAACTTATATTTACATCTGGATTGAACTAAATCAGCCTGTAAACATCCCACTGCTTGGCAAAAGTAAAAGCTTGGAGCTTAATCCACCATACTGCTACACTGCGGGTTGGCGGATATTTTTCGCTACCGTAACTACCTAACGATCGCTATCAGATGTCTGTTTCCAACCGGGACCGGCGGCTTATAGTGCTCTCAGAGGCACGGTAAGAAGACCCGCGAGAACCCAGAGGAGAACGAAGTAGGTATTTGTACAAATACTATAATATCTGCCCCGAGTTGTAATCGAACCTGTGACCGACGGTATTGAGGTGACCATTCGTACCACTACACCAGATCGGTTGTCTATTTTCATAATCTTTCAATATTATAAAATTGCGAGGGTGATTGTTTATCTACTTGTAGACTTTTATCTAGAGTCCTAATATTTTTTTTTTTTTTTTTACTTAAATGGCACCTTATTGAAGAAACTTAAAATCATAAGCGTTATCGTGAGTAAAAACGCGCGAGTCTTTAATTAAACTGTAAAGTAACCCATATTTTATCTGTTAATATGTAGCCGACTGTACTCGTACACACCGCCTTGACCATATTTAATTGTTCGCTTACGTGGGATTCGGTGAGATTATTAATAATAATCTAACGCCTCTGTCCTCCGGTGACACCATTACAGATAACTTTGGCAACTGCAGTTACTCGCTAAAGGTGGGTACATTACTATTTACTACCTGTTACCGCTCTGTGATTGATATTGTTATTTTATTATGTTAAGAAATACTTACGTCTTTTACTTGTTAAAGACAAGATATTTAAACGTTCATGAAATATAATTTATAAGCTGTGTGTGTGTTTCTGTAGAGTTTTCCATAGAGTAGTATAGTGATGTCCATTCAATGTGAAACATTCTTTTTTTTAATACTTTAATATAAATCATCCAATTTCAATTTGTATTAGCAAATTAAAGCAGCAATTTATCTTGGTTTAATATACAATTAACATGACAAGGAAGAAAAATTATTGAATATAATTTTAATACAAAAAATAAATAAAATTAATAAATTATTATTTTTTAGAAATCCAGATTTTTAGCAAGTGAATTAGTCATCAAAAATCATAAGTATGTTAGTTTATTGCTTGAGGAAGGAAGGATACATGGATAAGAAACTACAATCTCTACCCATTAATGTACCAGTCACTGGAGTGTAAAACTTGATAAACTAGGAAAAAAAGACGATCATTCAATGCGAATTTTCATACTTTTACACTTCATAAAAAAAAAAGAAAAAACGTATGGTGGTGTACAACATTTACTAATTTGAAATTAAGAAAAAAAAACATCAGGATATTTCATATAGTTGCTTATAATAAATTTATATCAGGCGCTTATCTAACAGCCTGCGTACTTTACGCAATTTGTAAGTAAGAAAAAAACATTGGGATATTTCATATAGTTGTTAAAAAACAATAACTATTTATATTTGGCGCTTATCTAACAGAACTAACTTTACGTATGTTAAACAAGTCTAGTCGTGTGGACGTGCTGCGTGCAAAACATCATGTCGTATTCTATTGCAAACTCAAAATACACATTATTCGAGTGATCTTCCCTAAGCACTATTTAACTTTAAAAATTGTTTTCGTTTAAATTCAAGCACCAAGTGATTCAGAAAGTTGGCGAGAAACTACGGAATAAAATCAACGTGCATACTGTTTTCTTATATTTACGCAAATTTTACTCATTTTAATTAAAAGACTAAAACGGATTTTATCGCGTTTATTAAAAACTTTACAGTTTAACGATTTTTTATTTTATTTTCCGACGTTTCGGACCCTTTACAGCGTCCATGGTCTCGGGGGACTTACGTGCCCCTCTTAACGTGCATACTCTCTAAACATGAATCATTGGAATTTTCATTAATTAAGTTACTGAAGCTGTATTATATCAGTGATATCAATAAATATATATCAGTGCATATCAATAACAAGTTAGTGAATACTTACCGATACACATACAAATAAACAAAAACATAAACATGTGAGATATTCAACGGCCCCCAGTAGGATGTGAATCCTGTGTCGGGGGTCCGGAAACGCACACAATACACAAGCACAAACGCCCAGACCACGACAAACATCTGTATGGCCTATACAAATATTTGTTAAGTGCGGGGATCGAACCCGCGACCGCTAGCGCATCAGCCAGTTGCTGTGACCACTGCACCAAAGCGTCGTCACAAAAATATTCAATGATCATCATTCATTTCCTGATTCATGTTTAGAGAGCAAATTCGACGCATTCTTTTCATTCAAATAATCCTCGACAGCATAATAAGCTTTATTCACAAACGATTTTATAACAGCTAACATAATAAACTTTGGAACAAGAGGGCTGCAATTGTTAGATTGTCTGTGGAATTTTTAATGTGAAACATCTATAGACCGACTGTTGGCGGAGCGACGCGTTGCGACAAGCGAGTAAAAGAATTGAATTGTCTCAATTTAATAAATACACTCATTTGCAAAAAAAACGGGCGGTTTCGATTTTCTTCCTGGCTGAAAAAAATAAAATACCAAAAAGGTTTTAATCATTTGAACATGTTACTGGCCAGTTATAAAAGTGCCATAATGTTTATAAGAGTACATTCCAAATTCAAATTTTTGACTGAGCCTGGTTTTCAAAGAAAATAACTTTTAACTACATTTTGTGGCGCGAATTCCCTATAGTTAAAATCGACTCTAATTAACTTTTTGTCAATTTTTATTAAATTATCTGGTGTCCTTGACATTTAAAAGTATTGTTATTGCTGTTTAGCAATCTCGAAAATGGTAGATAAAGTGATAAAAGCGAGCAAAATTATTGCGCTGCTTGAAGAAGGTTGCAGTCAATGCTTCGTGGCTCAGAGGCTAAATGTGAGTCGGTCGACAGTTCAAAGGACCTGGCAGCGCTATCAAGAGACCGGTTCCGTCAAGAGAAGGCCTGGTTCTGGCAGAAAGACATGTACCGAACCACGGGATGATCGTTTTCTAGTTAGTCAAGCGTTGAGAAATCGCAAATCTTCTTATGTGGACCTCAAGAACACCCTCGAAGAAGTAAGAAATGTGCAAATTAGTCTATGGACGGTCAGGAGGAGGCTTCTCGCTGCTAATATACACAGTCATCGCCCGGCACGCGGCCCTAAATTACTCCGTGGACATCGAGTTGCCAGGCTTAGCTTCGCTCGAAATTGTATGTCATGGACTCATGAAGACTGGGATAGGGTATTGTTCTCCGATGAAGCCAGGATATCTCTGCATGGTGAAGACCGACGTCGGCGAGTGCTACGTAGACGAGGAGAACGCTTTGCAGAGGCATGTTTTGAAGAAATCACACCTTATGGAGGGGGCTCGGTTATGTTTTGGGCAGGAATAAATTCTATGGATCGTACGGAGTTAGTCTTCATCGAAAACGGTACACTGACTGGACACCGATACATAACGGAAGTTCTAATTTCTTATGCACAACCCGCTTTAACCGCTCTTGGCGAAAACTCAATTTTTATGGACGACAACGCTCGTGCCCACCGGTCTGGCGGTGTGGATGCGTATATGCTAGAAGTCGGAATTCGTCGTTTGGACTGGCCAGCTAGAAGTCCGGACCTCAATTCCATAGAGCATGTCTGGGACGTTCTGAAGCGACGAGTGAGATCAGTGCAGCCGGCTCCGCAGACCATCAGAGAGCTAAAGAATGTGATTACCGCGGAGTGGGAACGTATTCCCCAAGAAACCATAAAAGATATACTCACTAGCATGCCCAGACGAATGCAAGCTGTGATTTCAGCAAGAGGGGGTCACACTCAATACTAAACTTTTATCTGCTTTTAATGTATTCAAGAAAAACAAAGAAATTAACGCGTTTCATTTTTATTTAGCAAGCAGGTACAATCATAGTGTTTTGAGCTTAAACATTGTTTCTTAATAATTTAATTAAAATGTTATGATAAAACTGATGAAAACTATTCCTTCCTAATTAATTTATAAAATTCTGAGGATAACAATACCTAAAATTGTCAAACAAACTAATAGTAACTATAAAATAGTTCTTTGTTTAAGTGCCCGTTTTTTTTGCAAAAGAGTTTATTAAATTTCGACTTTTTGTATTTAATTAATATAAATATTTATTAAATAAACAGTCATCTTTTTCTTCAAAAAATTCTTAATATTTTATTTTCCATTATGCCATATTTATTTCCTGTCATAAACTATCCTTTTATGAATATTACCTGTGCAAAATAATTTTGACGTTACACATCTGCGAGCCGTTGCCAACGACTCACATTTTTTTTAATATGCAAATAACTTGCTAGAGAAAAAAAAATAGAAATGTAGGAACTTTTTAAAGACTAAGTTAATATAAAATTAAAATCATATTTTTGGTTATATACATACATTGTTATGCAATCGTAAGCATTCCATTCTTCTTATACATCTTGTGGGGGGAATGACTCCGACTTGAATGACTCTTTTTTAATATATTACGAATATTATTTCAACTTCTGTTGCATTCCTCTAAAAAACCTCGAACTTTGAGTGAGACTTGAAGTAAAAAATATGTATGAAAATTATTTATTAATATAAAAACGTAGCAATACATATATGCAGGGGCGTAGCTTGCCTTAGATGGGCCCTGTATCAAAATCTGTAAGGTGGCCCAAATGAAGGCTAAAGATTTTTTACTAAAGAAACAAAAACGCTTGAATCGAACAATTGCATATTGATTATAAGTTATTACTTACAATTAATATTCTTAGGAACTAAGCTAGCCAAGCAATTCAAATCAAATATAAAATTTTCTTGTCTTTTGTTCGGCCAATTTATTCATAGCTGAAGACGACATCAGTTTTGCAAAATTTTTTGCCTCTATAGACACATCTGAGTGACAAGTCTGATAGCCTTAGTCCTAAGATAAGATAATAATGGCTTAAGTTCTTAGATAACATTTCATTTATACACGTTCGGGGTCCCTGTAGCCCAGGGGCCCCGTATTTATTGATACGGCTGATACGGCGGTAGCTACGCCTCTGAATATAATATGACATATGTGTAGCTATTAGACAACGCTGTCGAACAGAATCTCTGGCGTTGCACTACGACAATAAATACGCATCCATTTATAACTCAAATTTTTCGGTCAGTAAATATCTGAGAAGTAAATTTGCAACGACTTTGAATTAAAAATAAGAAATTATATTAACAATCGAAGTTTTCTATAAAATTTTATGACAACTATCATTTAGTTACTGAAAGGTCGGGTTGTCTGGAAGAAATGGCTAAACAGCCACAAGACCGCCCCTTGTATTTTACAACTTGTAATTTTCATAAACCTCTCTCGTTTGTATTTTATAGTATATATATAGTTTTCTTAAATCTTTGACAGTAAGACAGTTGAAATAATGCCCTATATATTTCAAAATAGACACGCAGGAAGGCGCGCTGTGCCAAATGCGGAGTTATTATTAGTCCATATTACGACTACTACAAAGCACACAATGTATCATACGCACCCGTATTCCTCCTTGGGGTTCTTGGCTTTGTATAGCGCTTACTCAACTATTTAAAATATGACACGTTTTTTAACCGACTTCATAAGGAGGAATAGGTCCACTTCGACTGTTTTTTTTTTAATGTGTGCTACCTGAAAAATGTTAACTGGGTGTAACGATTTTGATGATTCTTTTTATATTCGAAAACTGGTGCTTGTCATGTGGTCCCATTTAAATTTGAGTGAGATCTGACAGGTAGTTTTTGAGCTATCCTTAATAATGTGTATTTAATTGACTTCGACTACGTTGATGATGTTCTCACTTTTTTTTAAAGTCGTTTAAAAACAGTGTTATCAACACTTCTTTTATTAAATTACTTGTTGTTTATTTAATTATTTGAATCTATGTTGCTGTGGCTTACTGATACCAGATTGACTGACATCGATGGCTATTGATACTCTTCTATAGAAAAATAAATAAATAAAGATGTCCTGATCAAAAATCATGAGTTGGGGGTCTGAAAATATTCAAAATTGTACGAGTAAAAACGTCGACGACAATCATTTTTACGACCTATACAAACATATGTCACGTGCAGGATTCGAACCCGCGATCGCTAGCGCAAAAGCGAACATTAATGACCTATCTAATGTTATATATATATTATTCTTTCCCGAATATAATCATTAGGTTGTTGAATAAACATTTTCAACTAAATCAACAAACAAAATTTCCAAGTTATAGTACTAAACACGTCTTATTTCAACTGCTTTCATGTTTTTGGTTCTGTTGTGTTATCATAAACCACGTAACGTGTTTTCCGTACTTTGTTAACCACTCTCAACTGCCTCCCAACCGCTACATATATTATTTTTCGATAAGCGAGCTGTCTTCCATTCTATGTTTTTCTATTAAATAATAAAAATGGATAAAAATGGATGGATGATAATTTTATACGCTGTTTTTTATGTAAAATTCTATTAATAAATTAAAGCCTGGTTCTATTCGGAACGCTTGTAATTGGAACTGTTTCTGTGACTAAAGTTCTTGTCTTTTTATACATTTATTTAACTCTTTATTATACGTACAGAAATGTTTAACAAAGATACAAGTCATTGAAATAAATAGTAAATAACGGGTTTGCTTATCCCTATAAGATATTTCTTCCAGCACAATCGAAAAAGGGTCAATAAATACATAAATCAACAACGTATCACACAAAAAAAAACAACAAAATTAAAACTATAATTACAAACATGATTATGGGCGAAAGAAATATAGAATAAATAATAAATAATAAATATGTATATGCAATATATATATATCCAAATATGTATATGCTATATACATATATATACCGTAAATATGCATTACAAATATATAAATACCTATTTATAGACTATAAATTTGACGACCGGCTGGTCGAGTGGTCAGGCAACTGGACACTCTACGCAGCGGTCGCGGGTTCGAATCCCGCCAGGTGCAGATAGTCTGTATGACGAATACAGATGTCTGCACCGGGTCATGGATGTGTATTTATGTAATATATGTATTTATATCTTAAATTTATTTCCGTTCCTAGTACCTGTAACACAAGTTCTTACGAACTTACCACGGGGCTAGGTTAACGTGGTGTGATTGTTGGTTAATATTTATTTATTATTTATTATAAATCATTTCAAGGAAAGAAAATGCTCTTTTAAGTTTTTTTTTAAATATATTAATGGATTTTCTCTTGCAAATATATGATGGTAACGAATTCCACAACCTTACTGCATGGACAGTATAAGAGTGGGAGTAAAAATTGAAAAAGTGCAATGGAATTTGCAGGAGGAGTTGAAAATTAGATCGACATGAGGAACCAGGAGGATGTAAGAATTTAAAACGCTCGCGTAGGTAGTAAGAAGAGTTTTAGTTTTAATAGGAAGGAAGTATTGGAGATTTATTAGTTGAGTTTCATATTTAAATACTTAATATTCTATGTTTTTAGTAAAAATATATAAAAAGCGGATGTATTATTATTATATATTACTGTTTTGCGGTAAAATTGATGAATTGTTTGTGATGAAATTTGGTAAATAGTTATCCCGAAAACTCACGGGTTTTATATGTCGAAATTCCCACAGGACCAGCAATTACGCGGATAAAACAGGGAACCCAGCCAGAAGTTTAAACTAATATACATAGAACATAAAATTCTTTGATCATATTAAAAATTTGCCAATAATAATGTCACCGTTAGAACAATGAACGTAATAGAAATGGTTTCAGGTTTACAGGTTTGAAAGGGCACATTGATTCTCCTTCAGTGTATTTTGGTGTTATTTAACTATTTGTGTGCCCTTTTGTGTAAATGACTTTATTGTAATTATTAAGCTAGTAAAGTCTCGAGTCAATATAGATTGTTCAATATTTATATGCCGTGCGATGACCGGCAGAGAAGAATCGTCTCGACCTCTTTCTTGCCGAGGTATCTTCATCGCTTCTTCTTCGCTTTTTAGCGACTAATATATTATATTATAGTGGTGCAAATAACTGTACACTTTACTAACCAGGATGGTGATGAGTAGCAACGTCACCATATACTACCATCAGACTACGCTTGCCAACCTGCTTGCCAATCGTGGCGAATATTGGCAAATCTTAGAAATGATGGGGGAGACCTACGTTCAGCAGTGGACATCCAGTGGTAGTGGATTTTTCCATTCTACCCTCAAAAGTTCATTTATCATTAATTATTTATTTATCGCTGACTACACACCACGCACATAATAGCACGCGCATAACAGCCCCAGAAACATGATTATAATTTGTTACAAGTAGTAGGTATATTCAATTGAATGAATTTTATAAGGACGAAATCGTTTATCTTTCAATATTATTTAATATTTATTATATATAAATATAGAGTACGTATGTTTGGATGTTTTGTAGTAAAATACGTTTTAACTGACCGTATAATTTTACCTAGTTTTTGTTACCGTGGGATGATAAAATTAATCCCGCTTTGAATTCATTCTGAAATCTTAGCTAGTAAAATAGTGATGGAAATTATTATTCTTATAAATATAACGTATTTTTTTTCGATTGTAAAATAAATTTTGTATTGCCAATGGTACAATCAGATAAATATAAGTGTAGTAAGTTTTTGTATAAGTTTTTTTCGCTACTACTAAAATACTGTCTACTCTTTAGAAAATTATTTATTATCAAGACAATTCTTCTAAAAAAAGAAAGTAATATTCTAATAATTTTAAACTTTTATCAAGTTTAAATAGTTTAAAATCATCATATAAATATCACATTACAATTTTTAATAATGTAATGTAATTTGTTTATTAAAGGACAATTTAATTTTTTTTTTTATATCAACCATTTTTTTGCAACTAGCAATAATTAACCGGAAACAATCATTTTATTATAATGTTCAATGATTCCATTTCTGGTTTAATCTCAGTTCTACCGTTCTACGACAGTACTCGCTCGTATCGCCTTTCACAGCGCACGCGCAGGCGTGTCACAGTCGAACGCCACTCCCCCGCAAAAACGTTGAAATGCGTTTATTCCATTAATTTTATACATACATTAAAATTCACACATATAATATACATACAATGTTTATGTATTTTTATAGATACAGTTATTTTTTTAATAAAAATATGCAACGAAATTTTTATATTATTAAATAAAATTAATAAATAATAACTGATAAATTAACATGTAAACAAAGTTATCACGGTTTATTGAAAGAGTAATTAAAAACAACTTTAATCAGATTTATATGAGACTGATAAGTTGAAAGAAAAATAAAATTGACTTGTTAATTCTTAATATGTGGTGTACAATAAAGTGTTAAATAAATAAACAGGAAAAAAATACCACACTAACTGAATATAATATGTAGTTCCTCAGTGGGAATTAATACATAAATAGCACGTATAAAAATGAGTCATATAGTATCGAAAACGGCAATCTCCACATTTTCCTCAAAAAAAGTTATCTATGCCAAAATTTCCTCTATAATCAGCTCATCCATCTTAGTTAATAAAAAATGGAGTTAAAAAAATGGAGACTGCCGTTTTTGATACTATATGACTCAAATATTGTACTGCAATAGTTATAATAAAGTAATATCATTTTTTTCTGGTTAAGTCTTTCAACTGTCATCGTCCCAAAGTTTTCCTTTTGTATGTAATTCGTCGTAAGTAAACGGTGTTTGTGTTACATTTAGGGCGTTTGTGCACTACAAGGAATTTTCATTTTTATCTCATTTTCATTCATATTTTTTTCATGCCACATCGGACCGTGAAAAATCGGACTGCCGGACAGTAAAATTCCTTGTAGTGCACAAATTCCCTTTGTGTCTTAAGACGACCGTTCTGGTGTAGTGGTGCGAGTAGTCGCCTCAAACCGGGCGCCGGCGGTCGCGGGTTCGATTCCCGCTCGGGACAGATATTTGTATTTGTACAAATATTTGTTTCTGGTCTGGGTGTACGAGTATTTCCTTGTGGGTCTCACCGCTGCCTCCCCACCGTGACGCGGAGAGCACGTAAAGCCGTCGGTTCCGGTTGTTATCATAGACACCAGTAGGTCTACCATGAGTTTTTGTTACAAGCGCGCATGACATAACTACAGTAGTAAACGTAGAAACGCGCATACAACGCAATAGTAATAATAGTAGGTATCCGGTAGAGGCGCTGCTCAACTTTCCATACAAATTGTTGAAATTGTCTACTATACTCGCTAACGTGTATCGTTTCTGGAAACTCATGTTTTTTTTTTTTTTTTTTTTTTTTTTTATACTAGACCTCCCTGAGTATTTGGGAGACTGTTTTTTACATTTATCTTATATAGCGTGTTTAATTTTTATCAAAATAACAAACCTTCCATACTTTCTATCTTTTGCTCTGATCATCAGTCATTCCGCATCCCATTTTCGTCTAGCATTCATCATCATTCAATCATGGGCTGAGGGCCTTTGTGTACTTATATCTAAGTAAGAGCTCTAGAGCAGGGCTGTCCAAACTAATTACCTTTGCGGGCTAATTAAATTTATTACAAAAGCTGGAGGGCCGCAGAAAAAAATATTTTCAGTTTTCATCATATTTCTCGATCGATTCGTCATGGGAATTTAATGTTACAAGAATAAAGATAAATAAATTATACCAAATATTGATTATATGTTTTGACAAAGAATTCTATTATCCAAACAATTTATGTCCAAAACTATTTTTCTGATTAACATTACACGCGTCGCGGGCCGCAGCAACGCAGCCGTTGTCTGGACAGCCCCGCTCTAGAGTCTAGACGTAAAAATGTTACGTATTTTTACCCGACTGCGACAGAAGGAGGGTTATGTTTGTCGAGTGTATGTGTGTATGTATGTATGTATGTATGTCCATTTCTTTGGCACGCCCTACAGCCCAAACGGCTGGACGGTTTTTGACATATGAAGTGTTGTTGGATTTGTCAAATTGTAGTAGTGACCTAGTCTATATAAAATTTCAAAATGGCGGCCGCAAATGGCGGAATGAGGGGGGGAGTTGAATTTTTTTTCTTACTGTAGCAATATGGGTATCAAATGAAAGCTAGTAAATTGTTTTATTCTTTTTAGTTTATAATAAGAGTATTTTGTGCAGTCGGGTTTTTTGATTTTTTAAATTAGTTAGTGCGGTGAATGTATTTGATACAACACGCAGCGTCTCTACATGATAACATGAAGCAATTAAACTTTGAGGTCTGTAAAGAACGCACCTTGTTTAACCTTGGTAAGAAGTCTTAATTCTATTAAAAAATAAAATTAACGAATAAAACACATGCAGTTCGATTTTAATTTCATTGTTTAATGTTTACAAAACGAAAGCCGCACGCATATTAACTATAGTTCCCTACCGAAACGCACAGATTGCTCTCAATCTGTGCGTTTCGGTAGGGAACTATAGTTAATTATTTTAGATACAGTTATAACTCTTTATAGAGAAAATGAATGACTGTTGAGTGATTTTTCAGATCTTTCAACGACATTTAGGCAAATGTTATTCTAATGATTATAGCTTCGATACCTGCTTATGTAAAATATTTGTACAAAATTAAAATCAAAAACAACTTTATTCGAATAGGCCCCACGAGCACCTTCGAATCGTCATTTTACAAATTGATACTTTCAAGTGATTATTATTTTGTAAAAGTAAAGCTACCACCGGTTCGGAATGCAGATTTGGCAGAGAAGAATCGGCAAGAAACTCCGCAGTTACTCTTTTGAAAATAATATATAAACTGTGTTTTAGTATAAAATTAGTAATATCTTGCATGAAATACAGCGCCACGAAGTCCACACATCTTTATCGACTAAGTAAGACATATAGTTGCTTGTACAGACTATATAGTTGCTTGTTTCCGACACACGGTTTCCTAGTGGGAGTGGGGGCTATCGAGTGTGAAGCATAAATATAATAATAAATATTAACCAACAATCACACCACGTTAACCTAGCCCCGTGGTAAGTTCGTAAGACCTTGTGTTACAGGTACTAGGAACGAAAATAAATTTAAGAAATAAATACATATATACATAAATATACATCCATGACCCTATGCAGACATCTATATTCATCATACAAATTATCTGCACCTGGCGGGTTCGAATCCGTGACCGCTGCGTAAAGTGTCCAGTTGCCTGACCACTCGACCAGCCGGCTGTCGATATAAATAATTGCATGTTATGTTCTATGAGTGCTTATATAGAGCTTCATTAACATTATTTCTTTGTTATTTCATTGTTATATTTAAACTAGATATAGGTAAAGATATTTTTTAAATGTAGAATTAGGCTTTCTAAAGCTTCACCTTTAAAAACGCTTTAAAAGAAATTGAGTTTTCTTATTTAAAAAAAAGGAGTAAGTCACTAAAATAGGTTTGTATATAATTATGTATGTTATAAAATTATTCATTGTTAATGAATATTAATAAATAATTGTAATCTTACAGTGTAAATTTAGTGTTTATATATATATATGTATATATATATATATATATATATATATATATTTAATTATTTACTAGCGGCTATTACAATAAAATATTTATTACAAATTAGAACATAGTATTATGCTTAATATAAGTGCACAACTTATGTAGGTTGAAACCAGATGCATACAATCGAACGCAATTTAAGCAATGACTGTTGATATCAGCTATCGAAATAGCGAGGAAACAAATCTTAAAAAACTTACAACATTATCCATCTTTAAAATACGAGCAGACAGCATTAGTAGAGATGGTCAACCGACACTAAGAATATGGACTTGGCTCCTAAATCGTTGAAATGTTGTGCCAAAAATGTCTATAATGATTGAAATACCTTCTGTAATAGATTTCTGATATGGAAACTGTAGATTATTGTTAAAATATTGATTTAATTTTTTATTGAATAGGCTATCCTCTCATTTTATTTTAAGTAAGCGTTCTTTCTCTGTCTCCTCTGAGCACGCTGAACTGAACTGAATTAGTCTGTTAACACTGTTCGGCAAAGGCCTCTTCATCATATAGGCGAAGGGTTGGAGCTTAATCCACCATTGATAATTTCCCTACCATTGGTAGCGATCGTTATCATGTGTCTATGATAACAATCGAGATCAATGGCTTTACGTGCTCTCCGAGCCACGGTGGGGAGACCCACAAGGACATACACCCAGACCGGAAACAAATATTTGTACAAATATCTGCCCCGATATATGATAGGTATATGTATATGTGAGCATGCATCCATGTAAAATTACTAATTTCATGTAAAATATTCAACTAAAAGTCTTTACTCAAATTTTAGTTTCTTCATTTTGGTTTACTGATTTACTCGATCAATGTATATCGCGAGCGCGGGCGGCGCCGCGGGTGTATCTAGTGTTTAATATCTTTTATAATTATAGTTTAGTAATTTCTATGATGTAATAGATATTGCTCATGTATTTTTGTCATATGCCAGCCTACATGGGGTCGACGCTCGTCACAGTCGGTACAATGATCGTCGATTAACATAATGAGCTAATAAGCGATTAGAACAAAAAGTGCGGTAATTTGTGCATGTCGACACTCGGTCACATGACACTGTAGCTCGTGTCGCGGGGGAGTCACTTGGAATTATAACAGGGCTGGCGCATTACTTTTTCATTTTCTTTTAAAACGGAAATCGTGGCTGTTTAGAAATGTTCGTATAAAATACGACCTAAAACCATTAATTGTTTAACACTGTTTTTTGTTTTATAATATCAAGTAGTCAAGTACAACCTAAATTTATCTTTTAAGTTATATCTTTCGTTGGATGCTGAAACTCTCACCGTACGAAGCACATATACACTGGTTAAATCATTATTTTTCTGTAAGTATGAAACTACGAGAATTTTGTAAAACAAAAAATGCCGGAATACGACTTCACATAAATCGTAATTAATTTAAAATTTTGATGATAAAAAATAACAATCAATAATATTTTAAAAGACTTCTAATTAATAATAAGACTTCTAATACTCGTAAATAATGACTAATAATACTCTTCATGCAGGACATATACATAGGTACCTAAATTTATAATGTGCCAGTACCAATAATGGACTGTTTTTTAAATGTTATATACTCTGTAAACTGAGGCTTAAAAATTGCTTATGAAGCCTTTTTGAATATTTTTTTAAATTTGATTTGATAAACACCAGCCCTAGCGCATGTCCGCTGGGCGCGGGCGCAACGCGCTCGTGGGCGCACTTCGAACACCATCTATCAGTCGCTCGCCGTATTTGGAAACAATGGAAACACTCCACCGAATACTGTAACGACTTAATACGAATCTTCGATGCACCATTAATATCAATCTGTGATTACTTATTTAACTTTTTTATAAAGACTATAAGGGACAGGATTTTTCTCACGTCGCTTTATTATTGATTGGCGAAGGCATTACTGTGCTTACAGTCGCTACAGTGGACCCCCGGTAATCCGGCCCCTGACTAATCCGACATGACCTAATTATTATTGAAATTTTTTTGACAGTCTTTGCTAATGTATATAATAATGCAAGATTGAGCAGGTTATAATATGTACGCGCCAGTTATTATTTTTTGTAATTTCTATAGCATTAATGACGTTAATTTGTACTCTCTATTGTGTTGTTTAATTTACTAAATTTGACATATATAATGAAGTATGATTTGTACTTCAGAGTATAACATAAAATTTTATCATTGAATCTCTAATTTGTCGGATTACAAGGTATTCGTTTGTAAAAAATGTCGGACTATAGGGGATTTTAAGCAGTAGGTACTCTATAATCCGACAAGTTCGATAGTCCGACACTGCCCTGAAAAACGTTTGTCGGAGTACCGGGGGTCGACTGTAATTATAATTTACTAGCGACGATAAAAACGCAATAATTCAAAAATCAATCAATCTAGTAAATAAAATGCTTAAAACAATTACTCAATCAATAAACCTTAATTGAATCATAATTAATTATGGAGATATATAATTTAATTATTTTTTTCGGTCAGCAGTCTCGTTGAAATGATGTAGGTTTGATGGCCGCGGTTGTCTTCGATATGTGTCAAACGCACGTTTAAAGCCCACAGGCTGTTGGCCGCCCACGTAGGTATATAATACCTGCCCTTACAAGGAATTTGTCGCAGTAGGCGAACCTTGATTGTTCGATCGTAATTAATTTTTATTTTTATTATTATATTTTACTTTTATAGAATTTTTATTTGGAGGGTAATGGCTGTGTTGATTTATGCATCGGATAGATATAAGTTGAAATTGATAAATTACGATGAATATTATAATGTATGCTATAATTAATTTTATATGAATTGATTTATAGTTTCATTGCAACCATTCATATTCATACACTTAATTGTTTTCAATGAAATACATTACGAGTATATTTAATATATCAATGTAGGGTAGCCATTTCAAAAATCTGTCAAGCAGGACAAGGTACGTGAAAACCCCGGATTTCGGAACCCACAACCCGGACGTTTGAACAGATTAATTAGAGAGTATTAGCAGTCTTCTTAAACTAAAAAAAAAAATAGACTTTCATAACAAACAAAACAAAATTATATTACTCTTTTGACCAGTCCTTATGGAACGGACAACAAGCCTTACAAACTACTTTTTTTAAGAGTATATTATAACTACATTTCTACTGTCTGTAAATAAAACAAAAAAATTATACTCTTTAACTTCGAAAAAAAAAAACAACTTAAACTTCACTTAAACTTTACTTACAAAATAAAACTTTGCGGTGCACGGCCGCGGGACGAGGCGCATGTCGAGTGGAGCGTCGCGAGGCACACGTAATTTTAAATAAAACCAAAATTATTTTTTCTATCATCAAAACCCGGACTAGAAATACAACCCCGAAACTAGGACAAATCCGGGGAAATCCGGACGGATGGCAACCCTATATCAATGGAATCTATTTCAATCATTATGGAGAAAATTCCAAAAATCATTCTTAATGTTCACATACATTTTATAAAGAACAATCATACAAAATCAGACATGCGTCTATAGGTAGAGAATCTAAACATCTAAGGCCCAGATTTAAGCTGGGCTACTTTCTTTAGTTTAGCCGAGGTAACCCAATGAAATGATGATAGAAAGGTCATGAAAAATTTGGTAAAAAAATTCATCTCCTGCTTGTTAAAGTATATAAAATTGTGAAAAAATTAATGTTTCTCGAGAGAATTTCTGTACCACAGTATATCCACAGTAAGAACTATTCTTAATACCAAACCGTAGTGGAGTAGTGATGAGAGTTGGTTCTTGGTTTTTTAACTTGAAATTTTTTTAAGAAAAGTAAGCGAGGAATGTATTAAAGTGCACATTAGAGCAAAAACGGAATATTTCGGAATAGCCGACGATCTGAAAACGGATAACGTGGGAACGATAATATTTTATTCATTAGCTAGTTATGCACGGGGCGTCGCCCGCGCATGATTTTTAATTTACTTTACAGTATGTTCTGTGACTGATGATACTAAGGGAAAGTAAACCTACTACATCACCCATTTTTTATAATTTTAAACCCCCTCACTTCTCTGTGACCACCCGTAGTATTTGCTAAGACGAGTTTTCTCGTAGTAATTCATAAATATGTTTTTAAATCATTTTTTTCAAACAGAAAGTTAAGCAGTGTAGTCAGTAGTAGTGGTAGTCTAGCGTATTGTTGTCACCTGTAAGCTTAAAAAGGGCTAAAAGCTGCGTGCCATATTTTTATTTAGTTTTAAAAAGCGCGAGATTTCTCTAAAGGACATTGACTACGTGACAAAAACCTAAGACAACCCTTACTTATACTAACTACCTTTACTGATTTGAATATAAATATTTATTATTATTATTTTAATGTTTTTATATTTTTAATTATCGTTATTATTATTTTATTTAAACCCGCAGTGGAGCAGCGTGGATGATTAAGCTCCAACTCTTCTCCTGTATAGAGAAGAGGTCTTTTCACAGCAGTAGGACATTTACAGTTCAGTTCATTATTTTAATGTTATAAAAAAAATCACAACGTTATTACTATTTTTCGGATTAAATTTAAGTGTATTAATTTACTTACTCTTA
Organism: Euphydryas editha; assembly: GCA_036937285.1. Classification (NCBI taxonomy): domain Eukaryota; kingdom Metazoa; phylum Arthropoda; class Insecta; order Lepidoptera; family Nymphalidae; genus Euphydryas; species Euphydryas editha. Next base: position 373,564 of record JAUPFZ010000022.1, on the reverse strand, counting down.
TGCCATTATTTAAAACACAAAATTCAAGCTACAATAACTTATGATAGAGTAAAGCGATTATAATGAAACAAAGACTAAAATGTTACCTCAGAATACGCTTTATAATTCTCATGCTATTTTTTTTAAACATGACTTAGCACTTGAGCAGTGATGCGTATTCAAACAAGTAAACATTGAAACATATATTTCAAAAAGTGATAGAAATGAATGTACAGACAGGAAAAATTTACTATTTTATTATATTTGATTTTGATAGGGTAAATTTTCAGATTTAAACTTTAAAGTATTCCAAAACTTTTGTGGCTCATCGATGACTTGTTGTATAATAGGAAAAATACTCATAAAACATTTACTAATTTTTCGGTGACCGGTAGAATAGAATAGTTCCGACCTCCTTCTTGCCGAGGAATCGTAAAAAGCGACTAAGGCCGTAGTGGTGCGAATAACTGTGCACCTAACAAGGTGGTGATGGGCAGCAGCGTCACCATACCCTGCCGCAATACACTGCACTCGGCAACCCGCCTGCCAAGCGTGGTGGGTATTAGCAACCCCCGAATGAGCAGCAATACATAGCTCAGGCAGTCGCTCTGGAGGTCGATGGGGGAGGACTATTTTCAGCAGTGGACGTCCAACTGCTAATACAATACGATTTACTGATTTTAGAACTAAGTTTAATACAATACGATTTACCGATTTTAAACCAATCCCTAACAATTTATACGTTTTAATATTTACATAGCTAAATGAAAAAGTACAAAAAAGGTTAATAAAAAATGAGGATTAGATTTTTGGTCATAATGTATAATAAACAATAAAACGAAATCCGTATCGTAATATTGTTTATGTGATGCGTTGGTCAGTGTTTACGTATGCGTGGGATACTCTTATGGAGTCTAAATAACGTGCTTCGTACCTACTTACTCCATTGTTACCTCTTCTTAAATCTGTAATGAAGATATTTAGTTTCATATTGTATCTGCAGAAGTATTAAAAAATATATAAAATTTAAAAATAAATAATAAAATTTAACAACAACTGATTGAGTTATTAGATTATCTATTCATTTAATTGTTGTCACCATCAAAATCCTTATTAAGTTATAACCGGTTTTCATTAGTTAAAACTAGTTTATACGGGATGCGTTTGTTATAAGACTTTAGAAAAATAAAATATGATATGAAAAATAGATTAAGTACTAGATAACTAGACCAACATATTGGATTTGTTAAAGTCACTCTAATCCAAAGTAAACGCTTACTTTTAGTTTAGTTCGGTTATTTTACATTTATTTTTATATATTATCATGTACAGTGAGAATATATTATCTAATCTTAGTAACTTGGTATGTTTTGTAATTAATTTAAGTTATTGCTGTATGATATGAATCGGTGGGAGGGATGCGCTGTGCCGCGCTCCCGGCTGCATGGGTACCACCATCTTGCTTGTTTCTCCCGTGAAACAGATTTGCTATGTTTCGTAGAGAAGGGCAAGACAGGCAGTGAAATTACTGGCACTGATTGTGAGACTTTAACACCTTATGTCTCTGGATAGGCAACACATGTATTGGTTGCGTGGGCTAGTTCCAGATAAACTAGTTTATGTTCATAGGCGACGTCAACCACTTACCATCAGGTGGAACGTTTCCCAGTTCGCCGATAGGCGTTCGATAGTTAGATATAACTAACATAAAAAAAATATTTAAAAAAATGATATAAATTAGGAATTAAACAGACCTTAAACTGATCCCTATGTAATACCGATATTTCTACTTTCATTTAGGTGTTTTATTTTTCACAATTTTTTATAATCAAAAGACGTCTAAGTATTATATTGTCACTTATTTATAGTAAAATAATAGCTCAAATATAATACAAATATATTTAATGTAGCTTTTGGTCACTTAGTCCAATTTAGAATTTGTGAATTTGAATTGTGAATCATTCTATCGTGTTCCGAGAAACATTGGAACAATTCTTGTTAATTAATTGAATCAATACAATGGACAGTAGTTATATTTATAACAAAATGTAGAGTAAGCAATGATGACTCAAACGCTTATTGAACCTCTGTCATATTTTGTTCGAGCCACAGTAATAACACCAAATGCGCGCGAGAATCGACGATCGGGCCAAAAGCGAATTCAATAAATTAATACAATTTTAGTATCGATCAGAAGCGGTCGTGTCCTCGCCTTTATTTCCTTATAACCAATAATACCATATCCATTGATATCCGTGGATGGCGTTCTCTGATCATTTATTGTTTATGTCCGCCATATTGTCGATGCCGTCTTCGGTCTGGTGTTCTAATGTGCATCACACTGACCTACGCAATAATAAATGTTTGATAAAAATGCATAAAATGTTAAGATTATGGTCAAAACATACATTTATTAATACAGAGAGAATTTTTAAAAAAATGTCGACCGACAAATGTTATTTTACATATTGTGTTGCATTATATATTATTTGTTTAATAATGTATTAAAAATATATATTAATAAACTTGACTGCTAAATGACTGATGTTACTTCTTTTATCTGTCGGTACTCAAAAAGGAAATAAAGCCCCTCGGATAAAACATATCGATCTAAACTGATGGCTGAGAGTTTAATAATTACATTTTACAGCTCTACATTTAGGATTTTGTATATCAAAGTCAACAGAACCCTATTACTGAAATTTTAATATCTATACATATAATAAAATGGTAGGAAAGTCAAAACTGTACATTGAATATTTTTTTAAAGAATACTTGAGGTGTGATCTACAATCGATACCGAAGCCAAAAATATAGTTTTTAGGATTTTTGTCTATTTGTCTGTATGTATGTCCGGAATAAACTTAAAAAGTACTACATGGATTTACTTCAAATTTGGTACGAATATTATTAAGAAGTCGGGTCAACGTATACACTACATATTATCACGCTATCACCTACGGGGAACGAGCAGTGAACCTTTATTTCTTCAACGCATTCTGTAACAATGTGTAATCTAATAGCGTTCACGCAGACGACGTCGCGGGCAGCAGCTAGTATAGAAATAAAATAAAGTTAAAAACAATGGTATGTTCTCATACATAAAACACGTTTTTTTCTTCAGTTTTAGCCAGATCCCAACAAATTTGTTTTTGGTAAGGAACCCTTTCAGTGGGAGTCGCCAGGAAAGTCGCACTTTGCTGGCGTTTATTAATACTTTATTGCACAATACACAAGATACATTTATTGCAATGTGGCAAGCTTAGTGCTAAAAGCATTCTCTTTAAGCTAACCTTAGGATTTAGGTACTAAAGTGTTTGTAGCACACAGTAACATGTTCTAGTATTCTAGACTTTTGGCTTAAGTGTAAAAATTATATAATTATATATAATGTGTAGGTAAATTGAAGTTGTGAACCAGTAAGTAATATAATAATTATTTTAATTGAATATTCATATTAAGAATATTCAAGTGTTCTGGTATAGTAGTGAAATTAACGCAGGCTGTCATGGGTTCAATTTCCGCTCAGATATTTGTATTTGTTCAAATAATTGTGCATGGTCTGGGAGTATGTCCTTGTGTCTCCCACCGTGCTGAAGAACATGTACAGCCGTCGGTCCCGGTTGTTATACACAATTGATACTCATAGTAGGTAAATTATGCTAACCCACAGTGGAACAGCGTGGTAATATTGAGGTGCAACCCTTCTCCTGACTTGTATGAAGAAGAGGGCTTTGTCTAGCAGTTGCACGTTTACATGATGATTCAGTTCAGTATTTAACATATTACTATTAATAATAAAATAAAAAATTTCAAATCAAAATTGTACAAAAAAATTACAAAAAAGTTAATAACAATACACTAGCGAGATATAACATGTACTTACATGTTTTTAAATTATCATAAAAATATAGATCGGTTTGACACATTAAGAATAATTATAGTGTAGTGACTCCTACACCTCGGTGATTCAAGTGAATCTTCCGCGAACAAAAAGATGTACTGATTCGGATAATGATGATGTTTGGTTGTACAGCTATGGTTGTCAAAAAATTAATTTACATTTTAATAATAATAATTATTAATTTGAATTAATGGCTTTCACCAAGATAACACAGATAATTTGGCCAATATCTTGTCTAATGGAGAAGACACGAAAAAGTTTGATCGGTACAGACGAGGTTAAAACGTCAAAAGAGTTTCGAATTGCGTAGAAATAGTTAGGTATTTTTGGTTAAACCTTAACGTACACAGAACAACAAAACATTTAAAATACGAAATTCATATAACAAAAATAATTTATTTTCCTTATTGTGAGTCGAGAACAATATTTTTTGGTCTTCCGGGGACGGTAAACCACAAAATATTGCCTATATATTATATGACTATATACAAAATGTAATTTTTTAAAATTTTGAGGTTTGCGTGCCAAAAATTTTTAACTTTATTTTATTAGGGACTGGTTTTTCCGCATGGTTTCGATTTCGTAAAATTTCATGACTTTTATAATTAGTTCAAATTCTTGATTACCACTCTAGTATCATTGTTTACAGCCTGCAACCGTCCTCAATAAAGTGACAAATTTTTAATATGCGACATGTAAATTCTGTGATTAACGCATTCAAGAAACAAATTATTAAGTGTAACGAATAAATGTCATTTTATCCGACTTATAAATAGTGATTAAACGTAGATTTATATAATCTATAACGTTAATTTTTTTTTTGACCATTTAAAGAGACAAATAAATAACCTCTTTCGCTTTATTACATAAATATAATAAACACTCGTTTTAAAAAAATACGTTTTCTTAAAAGGTAAATAAAATACTGTTAAATAAATGCAATATGTCTACTTATTACAAAAATACTTCAAAACTGTTGATCCCTTAAAATAAATAGAGACTAAGTATCAAAGATCAGACCATATCGTGAGCCCCCGTTCCACCCACGCCGCTCTCATACGGTAATGATGTAGTGTCATAGGACATCAAGCGCCTACTTGTAACTCGACTATTGTAACGATGTGAACACGAGCACGACTCGTTTGTTTATTAAAAGTTAACTCAACTTTAAGGACTCGACTCACACCAGTGAGTATGTATCAAGGAATTTATATCATAACTGGAACACTCACCTAATAAAATTGTATATTCAAATATGCACCTTGAAATAACTAACATAAGGTTGACATTATTGTTTCCAACATGTAAATTGTAAAGTGATAAAACCGTTCTGAGTATTTCGTCTGGTATTTTGTCTCTTTCTTACGAGTTGCCTTGAATCTATGATAGAAAGAGATGCAATCCCTCTCTTAGGAGCATTTTTGAGTGCACGTGCGCATTCCAGTTTGTATATAAATTCTTTGGTATGTATCAAAAGTGGCAAGTAAAGTAATTTGCAGTATTTACAAACGCGGCGCAAAGTGTGGCGTTACGTTTCGTTGTGATCAGTCTTCCAGAATGGACCACGATAAATACGATGCTTCTTTGTGCCTTATATAGTTATCACGAAAAGAAGATAACCAGAACAATTATACGTATATATATTGTTTGTGGCTTAATTTATAACTATTAAATGGTATATTGTCAATTTTTAATAGAGTTATTGTTAAGATTTATGCGGTTTTTTTTTAGCAGAATGTAAATCATATCGATATAGTTTCATATTAATTTGACACATTACTGTACAATGACGACTCGAAAGTACTTTTAAAGCAGTGTTTCCCAACGTGGGGCCTACGCCCCACTGGGGGGCAATTTGATAGTTAAGGGGGGCAATTTAAAAATTGACTCGACACGACTTTAACAATGTTGAAGGTTAAAAATTATGCATGGGGTAGGGGTGTGCGATAATTATCGATAATTCGTAAGTATTCGATAATTTTTCATTCGATAATTATCGATAATTATCGTTAAGTGTTATTCGATACTTTTGATTCGATAATTATCGATAATTGTTCATTCGATAATTATCGATAACTTTTCATTCGATAATTATCGATAATGTTTTGCGATCCGATAATTATCGATAATTTTTTCCGATCCGATAATTATCGATATTTTTGTGTGATCCGATAATTATCGATAGATTATTTCGATACCGGACGGCGGATGACCCTTTTTTTTTGTAGTTATTTGGATAGGGAACGGAGGATTATGTGGATACCGACGGCGGATGACCTTTTTTTTTTTTTTATCGATATTAATTTTTTCCGATGAACACCCCTAGCATGGGGACATAAAAAATTTAGAAATGTCAAGGTGGGGCATGGCCTAAAAAAGGTTGGGAAACACTGTTTTAAAGCCTTCTTAAATAAAGTTTTTCCATTGAATTGGGATCCATTTTTATATAGAAGGAAAATTCACAGACTAAGAAATATACATATACATTATTAATGTTTACGACAACAGTTCTGGTGTGACGACCGTTCTGGTGTAGTAGTGCGAGTATTCGCCTCAATGTCGCGCGCCGGCGGTCGGGGGTTCGATTCCCGCTCGGGACCATATTTGTATTTGTACAAATATTTGTTTCCGATCTGGATGTATGTCCTTGTGGGTCTCCGCGCCGTGCCTCGGAGAACACGTAAAGCCGTCGGTCCCAGTTGTTATCATAGACACCTGATAACGATCGTTACTCATGGTAGTAAATTATCCGCCAAGCTTCAGTGGAGCAGTGTGGTGGATTAAGCTCCAACCCTTCTATATATATGGAGAGCACCATGCAGTCATGAGGAAACCTGTACGTTTTGAGAGTAACGTGTGCATCAGGCAATTCGAAGTGGAGCAACGTGGAGGACCAAGATGCAGGCATGCATGGTGATAATACAGTTGGTGTACATTGGTATTAGGTAATGTACAGCGAACAAAAAGTTAGTTATAACACTCTGAACTGAACTGAATTGAATCAGCCTGTAAACGTCCTATTACTCGGCAAAGGCCTCTTCTCCATGCAGGAGAAGGGTTGGAGTTTAATCCACCACGCTGCTTCGCTGTGGTTTGGCGGATAATTTCCAGGAGTAACGATCGTTACCAGGTGTCTATGATAACAACTGGGATAGACGGCTTTATGTAGGTACTCTCCGAGGCATGGTGGGGAAACCCACACGTATATACACCCAGATTGGTTACAAATATTTCCACAAAATACAAATATCTGCCTCTAGCGAGAATCGAACCCGCGACCGCCGACGTTGAGACGAGTACTTGCACCACTACATCATAACAGTCGTCATTGTACTCGTTCGTTGTAATAGTAATAATAAATAACTTTATTTTACAAACGAAATGATTACGAAATATATATAAATATATATAATATTCTTTATTGCACTTAAGAAGTATATAACATTAATGAGTATAAAAAGTTGTTTACAAAGGTGGACTTATCTCTAGAAGAGATCTCTTCCAGCCAACCTGTGGTAGTAAGAAATAATATAATTAAGTGGGCAAAAGAAAAAACAAAAAAAAAAAGTGCAGTGATATGAATAATACACATGCATAAAAATAAGTAGCTAATTAAGTATAATATATATAGGTTTACAATACATACTACAAACCATACACAATACTACATACATAAATACATAAATACATATTATATATACATATATATACATATACATACACACACATATATATATATATATATATATATATATATATATATATATATATATATATATATATACACATATACACACATATACACATATACATATCTATACATATATATAGCACATAATAATAAGTAATTGTAGGTAATAATTACGGATTCGATTGAGTGAGAAAATGTTGCTTCAACTTCTTTTTAAAGGTGTCAAAAGAGGGACTGAGTTGGATATCCCTAGGCAATTTGTTCCAGAGCGATGCGCCATACACCGAAAAAGATTGCAACCGAAACTTTGTGTTGCTCTTCGGTATGTCGAGCATCGTAGTGACGCAAGGCCGCCTGGTACGTGAGGGAGTAGGGAGAATTTGGAAACGTGAACGGAGGTATGAAGGAGAATTTGGGTCATTGAGTATCTTGAAAAGGAACGAGAGGATGTGCATATCACGGCGAAGGCGGATTGGGAGCCATTTAAGTTGAGCGCGAGAATTTGATATGTGGTCATACTTACGCAAACCAAAAATAAAACGGATAGCGAGATTTTGAAGACGCTCTAATTTATTGAGTTGCTCCTCAGTCACATCCAAATAGCAAACATCAGCGTAGTCAAGTATGGGGAGAAGAAGAGATTGAGCAAGCATAATTTTGGTATTAAAAGGGAGAAAATATTGGAGACGCTTGAGAGAGTGAAACGTGTGATGCATTCGTTTACTGACCTCGTTGATATGTGCTACCCACGTCATGTTACAATCCATAATTAGACCTAAGTTTTTAACTCTATTGCTGTAAGGAATTGCAACGCCAGTGAATTTGAGCTGAGGTATTGAGTTCCAGTCGATTTTGCATCTCAGTCTACTGCTGCCAATAATGATACATTGCGATTTGTTGGGGTTCACAATGAGGCCGAAAGAATTAGCCCACGACTGAACTTCATCAAGGTCCGAATTTAATGCCACAATACACTCATGCAACTCGGTCAGCCCAAAGTGTCGATATATCTGTAAGTCATCTGCATACAGATGGAAGGGAGAAGAAATGACTTTGGATATATTATTAATGAAAATGGAAAACAGCAAAGGTGAAAGTACGCCGCCTTGGGGTACACCAGCAGTAAGATCTAACCAATCCGATGCTACATCGTTGGTTTTCACGCACTGCTGGCGCCCGAAGAGGTAAGAGTGAAACCAGTCTAAAACAGTAGAAGAAATGTTGACCGCACGGAGAGTTGCAATTAGGATGTCAAGGTCAACCGAGTTGAAAGCACTGCTAAAATCAAGAAGCACCATCGCAGTGAGCTTGGTACTATCCATTGCACCACGAATATCCTCGGTAATATTTAGCAGTGCCCCAACCGTGCTGTGCGAGGAGCGGAAACCGGACTGATAAGAGCATAGGAGGTTGTTGTGAGTCAGATAGGAGTACAGTTGGTTGTGAGCCAAGGATTCTATAACTTTTGATAGGATAGGAAGGATTGAAATGGGGCGGTATTGATTGAGACTGGTAGGATTCGAGGTTTTTGGGAGAGGGATGACAAATGCCTTCTTCCACTGTGACGGGAAGACATTACGTGTGAAAGAGAAGTTAATTATGTGGGTGACCACGGGCGCAATATCCTCCAGTACGGGAAGAATCATATCAAGGCTGAGGTTGTCACTACCAATGGATTTTGTGGAAATGGAGCGGATACATTTCTTTATTTCATCTACAGAGACTGATTTAAAGACAAATGGAGGTAGGTCTGGTGTAGCAAGATTAGATAAGAATGTAAGAGTAGAAGTTTTTGTATGAGAGTCTAAAGTTATGGGTGAAGTGGTAAAATGACAGTTCAAAGCATTGAGATCCACATAGTTTTGATAGGTCTCTGTGGCCTTGCCCACACCTATTGACCGAAGGAATCTCCAAACTTGCGCTTGGCAAAGATCCTGAATAGTGGAATGAATATAGCGACGTTTAGCATCCCTACACAATCTGTTGCAGACGTTACGCAGTTTTTTATATGCATCAAAATTTTCAACTGATGGATGCTTTTTGTTTTTGGATTTGGCTTTATCGCGTTTGGCCATATACCTCTTAATTTCAGGTGATAGCCATGGGGCAGGAATGTGTTTCATTCGCACCGGTCTTACCGGAGCGTGCTTGTCGTACAGTCTAATCAGTTCAGCAGTTAAAGAGTCTACCATGCTATTGATGTTATTTAACGACATTAAGGCTGACCAATCGATACTGTTAACATCCTCTCTCAAGCGTTCTAAATCCATATGCTTAAAATTGCGCTGAAGTAAAATCTTGCCTCTAACCTTAGGAGGGCGCACTTTGTAAGCGAGGTAGATTAAGTCATGATGAGAGAAGGGTGCAGTCATTTGACCATGCGAAGCAGAAAGTTCGGGTTGAGAGACAGAGATTATGTCTATAAGAGATGGCCGACTATTCGGAAAATAGTGAGTTGGAGAATTCAGGGGAAGAATATGTAGATTGGCTGCAGATGTCAAGTCATTTAAAGCTTGTGCTCTGGCGTCATTTTTTAATAAGCAAGTATTTAGATCGCCCATGTAAATTATATGATTATACTTTGGAACAAAGCTCTCAAGGATATCTTCTAACTCTGCGAAATAATTAATTTTGTCGCTGGGACAATACAATACCCCAAGAAGTAACTTTTTATGGTGCAATACTAATTCTAAGAAGAGATATTCAAGAGAACCTGTAGTAAGTGAGATGGAGGTGGAAACAACACTGGCAGGGATGCTGCTGCGGAGGTAAATACCCACACCACCACCACCCTGACCAGTGCGATCATTACGGAAAAGCTGATATCCAGGAATAGAGTAGCTAGTCGATGGGAGTGAGGGTTTAAGCCAGGTTTCAGACACCAGTATACAATCCACTACGCCGGTACTAAAGGATGTGAGAAGATCTGAGTAGTGAGCAGGGATGCTCTGCGCGTTAATATGCACTAAGGTAAGAAACCTAGGATTATTAGGGAAAACCTTTAAAAGTTTGTCTTCAAGTGGCTCATGATCCGAAATTGAAGAGTTCAGGCTATCACCAGTACTTTCAAACTCTTCCGAAGAAGAACAAGAAAAATATTTATCCTCATCCATACTACTACCAATACTTAAAATATATGTAAATAATAAAAAAAGATTAAAATATAAATAAAAATATACAAAAATATAAATAAATAAAAATAACTTTTAAATAATGATATTAAAAAAAAAATTTAAAAAAAAAACTAATAATAAAATGCAAAAAAAAAAAACAACTGACAAATAACCACTATCACGCACCAGTTGACTGCAAGAAAGATTAATTTATACATTTACAAAAAAAAAAAAGAAAACAAATAAAAAAAAACACATAATCGTAAAATAAACAACAAGTGAACAGACAGACAGAGTAATGAATTAAATTGAATTGTAAGATGCACCAGTGAGCACAGAGTATCATGCATATGACACAAACATTAAAAAAAAAAAAATTTGAATCTGTGCGAATAACATTAACGACAAATGACATTCTAACACTAGACAGTTGACAATTGACACAATATTTATTATTTATACAAAGAACAAAATATAACTATGCACTGTGACAAAGAAATTAAAAGTGTTTTGAAGTACAGAATACAATGAAAATAGTTACCTATAGTAATGATACGGATATCTACCCTGCAAAATTTAAACTATTATTTAACACATATCCACTATAATCCGACAATATAAAAAAGATGTAAACAGAAATAAGTGTCTTAGTTTTTGTCGGTTTTACTAAATTGTGTCGTAAACTTTTTTAATTCTAGTAAGGATGTCACTTTTACACGAGATTTGTCAGGGAGAAGTATGACCACCACACCATCTGCAGACCAGCATTTCTTCATCCCGAAGTGATTACGTGCAGCAACAAATACACCTTGTCGAGTCTTAGTTAAAAACTCTGTCACTGTTGTTTTGGTGCCCTTCAACAAAGTTTTAGCCATCCAAACCATGGAACGTGCTTGCATATTTGTGAATCGCACTAGTATAGGCCTGGCAGACTCCTTCTTCATACCTAACCTGTGACAGAGTTCAATTGCGTCAGGCTTTATGTTCGTGAGTTTCATTTGACTGGTTAACAGAGTCAAAATCTTCTTTGAGGCATCTTCATCCTTATCCTCCTTGACACCGTGAAAGAGAAGAATTTTTCTACGTGAATGAGTCTCTAACCGGTCCAAGCCACTTGCAACAAGCTGCACTTGCGATTTTAGTAAGCCAAGTGAATTCCATATAAAAGTCTTGAATGCGTAAAACTCTGCAGCCAAGGCCTTCACTGTTGGATTAGGAACACTAGAGCTGGGTTGTTGAAGATTTTTCTCAAACTCAGCCATTCTGGCATCAAACCTGGAAGATAGCTCAGCAAAGCTATTCACAAGTTTTTCTGCTGTGGATTCCATTATTTAGTGAGGAAAGTTAGTGTGAGAATAAGTTAGCAGTCAACTGAGGCACAGGTAATGTAAACTTCAGAACATATGCACTAACTATATTTTTAAAATATTAAATATGTGGAGCTAATAAAATTGCGTCTGTACTCTTGTGCGTCTACCCACCGAAAAAAATATATGTATATATATATGTATAAATATATGTATATATATATAATTGTACCTATATAATTAAAACGCTTAACAATATGTACAATGCGTACAAAAGACGGTCTTTCCAGATGGTTCCCAGGAACGGTCTTTTCCAGAAAACCATAATAAGTTTGTAACTTATATCAAGCTAGTGCATTGTTTACTTACTATACGTAAGTTAATTTTTAAATTTTATATATTTTATATCTTTATAATTTTAGTGCCTAAAATTAGCCATAGTATTTTTAAATTAGTCACATTAATAGGCTTATATTGAGTGGTCGTCTCAATGAGACTACTAACTTCCCTCTTCCGACTGCAAGTTACGAACAGTCAGGAGTTATGTCCCCGGGGTCGTTGGAACGTAAGCACTTTAACTAATCAAAACTTATTATGGCCCAAGATATAACTGCGTTAAGATATCCTGTGGTTCGTTTCCTACTGTACTCAAATATAAAAGACACTTTGAAAGATGTTTTAGATTTATTATTACAAAATATTATTAATAATGCTATAAAAAATATGATTGTTTTAAACTACATCCAAAAAATAAATATGCTATTGTATCATTAATAATAGGTACATATATTTGATGTACTAAACTGAACTAAACTGAATCAGCCTGTAAACAACCCACTGCTGGGCAAAGAAGTCTTCTCCATATAGAAGAAGGGTTGGAGTTTAATCCACCACGTTTCTCCACTGCGGGTTGCTGGATAATTTCCTTACCATGAGTAACTAAGGTCGTTATCAGATGTCTACGATAACAACCGGGACAGACGGCTTTACGTGCTCTCCAAGAGACGGTGGGGATACTTACAAGGACATACACCCAAATAAAAAAATATTTATAAAAATTCAAATATCTGTCCCAAACGGAAATCGAACCCGCGAATTCTGACGTTAAGGCGACTACACGCACTACACAAGAACGGTTGTCAATATTCTATGTAATTGCACTCTTAATTATTATAATTGATCGGATCTTAACACACCAATCTGATCCATTATTATTGCCGACAATACACATCTGAGAATAACTTACTTGCAGAATGTGTTTCTTCATCATCGAATACAAGACGAATAAAAAAAAATACCTCGGATAAAAATTAGCTCGGATTGATCCCGTGACCGTATAATATCGATTAAGGTCTTCTATTCACTAGACCATCTCAATTATTATTACGAGTATTTTAGAAATTTGACAAGTACTAGCTTTCACGAGGTGTAATTATACAAGACATTTAACCTACGCAACTTTCATGATTTCATTGGACGGACTCGAATGTTGCATTAATAAAATGTAATTTCTTATGTTTCTTATGTGCATGGTATATATCTCGTGTTTCATCTTTGTCTTTAGTTAAAGACTATTGAAATATTTATAATAATATTTAGTCTCTTAATATATTTATATAAAATAAGAGGGGAGACAGTTTCGAGGACTGGAGCCGATGCAGAAAAACAATGAAATAATTGGTTTAATATCTTAATGAATTGTTTGTGTGGTTTTCAATCTTAACACTTAACCCTTGGAAAAACAGCGCACAATATTATGTAAAAGATAGAATTCCTGAACTGGTGATAAAGAGGGCTAGGGATTTTTTCGATCTCCAGTGAATAGGAGTGATAATAATATTCGATTGAAGGAGAAAATGCTGCCAGCATTATTTATTCTATGGAGTAGGTACACGGTGTATGCTAGGGTAATTTTATTTTTTATTTTTTATACTATTTTATAAATATGTAAAAACTGATAATATTATTTAATTGAATTTTAATTAACTATAACAAAGCGGTCATTTTAACCTTTTGATTGCGAAATTTTCTGTTAGTTTTGAAATAAACAATTTTATAGATTTCGATAATTATTTTTAAAAAAATAATCATTTAGTTAAAAGTCTAGACATTTATTTAAAAAAAAAAATACAATTTTACGATTTTTAAAATTATTTACAGACGTTTCGGACCCTTTACAGCATCCATGGTCTCGGGGGACTCATCATTTATTAATATTTAGTAACATCAAGTCTCTGACAGAAACATAAATATGGGTTATATTTTATTTTTTTGCAATTAACTCTCGGTGTTGTCTTAGATGTAACTCGATTTTTCTATTAAACACGTGTTATTAGATTGTTCCAATTATAATTCTGAGAGACAATTGTTTAACGCTTGTCTAACTAGTAATAAGTATGTTGTTGTCTGACCCTGATATGTGCAATAATGTAGGGTAGACTGGGTACGGTTGAAACAATTTTGCTTATATTGTCCATACTTTTGCTATTTATTATCCGAGCAATGGAAAATGTGTGTTTAATAAAAAAGCATGTTTCTGTCTACTAATGGGTAATGTGACTTAAGTTTAAGATGTGTTATTTTTAATAGTAAATTAAATTAAAAAAAAAAACAATTTGTTTCAATCGTCCCCTCCCCCATACCAGGAATTGGGGACATTGTAATTTATATTGTCTGATATAGAGTTTGTAATAGTGGTCGCTGATAACCCTGGTAGTTCCAAGCGACCTTAAATAAATAAATACAAATAAAAAAATATATATTCAAAACCATCAATATCCACAACCAGCCAGGTGTAGTTGTAGGAGAAGCCACTTTACGCCAGCGCCCCACTCGGGGCAGATATTTGTATTATAAAAAGATTTGTTTCTAGCAGTTTTGCAGGTCTTCCCACCGTGACGTTCGTAGAACACGTATAACTGTCGTTCCTTGTTGTTATCATAGACATAATAGCAATCTTTGCTCACGGTGTGGATTTATACGCCAACCCGTAGTGGAGCGGCGTGGTGACTTAAGCTCCAACCCTTCTTGTATATGGAGAGGAGGCCTTTGCGCAGCAGTGGGGTATGTACGAACTGATTCAGTTCGGTTCAGCCGTAACTGTAACACCATCTCTTCAACCTTATAACGCAAGGCTCGCTATTACAAGTCCGTTCGAGTTTTGTATTGTTGTAATTGTTTATGTAAATGTTATGCAGATCTAACATACCTATACAGGAAAAATTCCGAAAATGACTATATTTTATAATAATTGTGATAAAATTACGCGGAATATGAGAATAAATGTTTAGAAATTATCATAACCGCCTACTTGCAGTGTTATTAATTCTGAATTAATGGCTCGGCTCGAGATGCATAAATATGGTAATTGAAAATGATTTAAAACGATATATTAAGTATACAATTCAAGGGTTTTTTTTGTAATTGTGTACATATAATTGTTAATAGCACATACAACTTAGGACAGATAAAAATATATTAATAACTAAATTAAGTAGTTTTTTTTTTAATAAAATATATATATATCTTTTTATCCAATTCTATAAAACGTTTTTAATTATTGTATATAATTAAATACCATTAACAAATAAATAGGAAAATGTAAACAGTAAATATTCTTCCAAATATTTCTAATTTACACATTTTATTTATATTTTTAAATTTTTTTCGATATCCTCTTTTAAAAATATATATAACTTAAATTTAACTATATATAATTATATTATAAAAAGTGTTAAAATAATTACGCTTAATAACGATCCCTCGAACTCTCGCTCGGATTCCACACATTAGATAAAACACTTATATAAAAACACACAATACAAAATAAAAATTAATAACACGTAAAAATTATTCATAAAAATCTTGCACCACAGTGTAAAATTTCACGATAAATTCGCGCCGAAATATATTTCTTAATTTTCGTTTCGCGCGGTAAGGCGAAGGCATCCGTGCATACTGACGCAGCGCAGGCTCCACACTTGTGGGTCAACGCCTACAGCCTCCGTGAGATCACAGCTCTTTCAAACATAATTTACACTTAAGTGCAATGCACAGCTTAGTATGTTGAGGGTCATTATGACGAGCATATTTCATGTAACAAATAGGTAATGAATTTCGAATTGTTAAATTTTCCAACTTTTTACTTGTTTTTTAGCTGTTTCGCTGAATATAAAAATAATAATTGTATTTTCAAAACACAAAAAAAAAATTTGTATGAACTGTGTTTTATTACATATTGTTTAATTTTTAAATAACTAAACATAATATTATATGTTTTTATAAGTTTTTATGTTACTAAAATATTTCCAATGAAAAAAGCTACAAAAATAAAATGAGATAAGGAAAAAACAAACAAATAGAAATAAATAAGAATAAATAGATATTTAATATTATATATATAATAATAATTAGTCAACGAATAAATTAATTAGTGCTTATCTGCCTACATTTTTCAAGATCGGGGATCGAACCCCTGACAATTAGTTTAACAAATAGTCAAAAAGTATGGATAGAAATGTTCTTTCATAAGTTATACATTTTTTTTTTAATAGCCAAACGTTTAAATAAAAGAAAATAACGTTATTGAATATTTATTTTAAAAATTTCAAACAATATAATTAATACAATAAGTTTACAAAGCTACAATATATTTTATATTAGCGTCATCTATCGACGCAAAGTTAAACTACTTAGTATCGTTGTCTTCGGTGCCGCTTGATCCTGCGGGCATATAGTCGAAGAGTACAGCCTTCTTATCGTATCCGCAGCGGAATAAATTCCAAGCGAGATCCTCTGGTGTTTCTCCTTGTTGGTTTGCACAATTTTCCAGTACCTATTCGCAAAATTATGTTACAATATACGACTTACAAAATTTCGCTATTTCCTATGTAGGAACGGAGGAATATGTAGGAACTACGTAGAACGGTTACTTCGCCCAAATTGTTGCACTTTGCATTGAAATTCAGCGAATATTTAAATTTTTAAATGATGGGTGTTAATCGACAAAAATAAACATTACAAATGATTTTGTTACTTAAAATCTAAATGTACATGTTTAATGTTCAAATTCTGCTGTAAGATACGTACATATGGGCTGTTATGTTGTTTATATTTGCTACGTATTAAATTAACCTTTGTGACATTCTTCCCTTCCCCGCGCGTCGCTATCTTCCCCAGCACCGCCGCCTTCTGCAGCTTGCCGTCTTTGCTGATCATCTTGCACTTGAGCAGCACGCAGTACACGTGTCTCTTCAACCGTGGGTCCTCCACCAGCTCGCCTCGCAGCAAGTTGTCCACTAGCTTGGGATCCACTTGGGACTGAGCGAGGCAAGCTTCGGAATGCGCACGGAACATTGCCTTCTCTGCCTTACCGAGCATCTACAATTAGATAAATTAATAGAGGTACTATTTTGGCAAATAGATACCGACTATGTGTTTGGTTAGATAATAACTAGGCAGGAATTTTATAGCCTGTAATTTTCTTTTATAAACTGGCTTTAAAACATAAAAAGAATTTTTAAAATTTTATCCGCAGCTATTAGCTTTATAGTCCAGTAAGCAGGTATTTTTGCCCTACAAAAGGTGGCGTAGAAAATGTTTTAATTTGTATTGCTTAAGTATAGGCTCCTCATGAAAAATGTAAGTTTTCGACCTTGAGGGGTCACAGCGTTCGCCGCCATCTTGAATTGAAGGACCCAAAATTTGGTTTTTTTTAAATACTGCTTCAACAGTTGACTTTAGAACAAATATGTCTATGAGAAGTATAAAGACAATAAAATTTCGAAAAAAAATTGTATATATATTTAGTATGTACGACTTATAGATAAAAAGTTACAAGAGGGAGAAAATCGTATATTTACAAAAAATCATCTATATTGATAAAAACAACATAATTAATTTTTTTAAATTCTAGATTTTTTTTTTTTTGATGTTAATGCACTACTTTTTTTATAAAATATAACTACTTAAGTAGCTATATATTATAGAAAAATTCGTGAAGTAACTTCAAGAAAAATGTAAACCTAGAATTTAACAATTTTAATTAAAGTCTCTAAAGCGTTCATTTGACCGCTCTGGTAGGTTTAGTGTTAATATTGAAGTTTTTAAACTAATTATTTTTAAACCGTTTTGAGGTTCCAGGTAGGTTAACGTCGATAGCTTCATTATCTGCGCTGGCATTTTCTGTCTCCTTGCATTGCGAAATTTTGTCATTATTATCCCCGGTCTCTATCTCAATTTCTGATGCGTTATCGCATGCCTGACCACTACAGAATCCACACACAAGAGAACATTTCAATCCAGCTTTTCTGCAGCTACGTGCTCTGTAATTGTATTTGTATTTGCATCTGTAATTTTCTTCTTCTGGTTGCTTCTTCTGGTTCTTGCTTCTGGTTGAGCAGATTCGTTTTTGAAAATGCTAATAATTTCATTAAGTTGTCTGTTCTTCTCGCCAAGAGAAATAAATTTGATTTTCCCTTGATTGAATAGAGATGATGTGGTATCGCAGCCACTAAAGGCATGAAGAAAGAGGATGTTGGCTGCAGCTTCTTTGTATTTAAAACTATTGGCAGAATAAAATCTTTCAGCCGTTTTGCCTTTACCTGGTTTTCGCATGAATTATATTGCTATGAGGTGGATACAGCGCGGTCAGCAAAACCAGAAGATCCACGTCTTCACCAGAACGGCAACATCTCACTTTCCAGCGTGATATTAGCGAGGTCAAATTGGGCTTGTATTTATTTATTTTTTTGAAAATTAAATTTTTAACCGCTTGTAACTTTTTTTCTATACGACGTACAGAAAAAATTTATATGCAAAAAAATAATTGAAATTGTGTTATCTTTATACTTCTCATAGACATTTATGTCATAAAGTCAATTTTTGAAGCGTTATGTTAAAAAAAACAAATTGAATTCAAGATGGCGGCTAACGCTGTGACCCCACGTGGTCGAAAACTTCAATTTTTCATAAGTAGCCTATACTTAAGCATTACAAATTAAAACATTTTCTACGCCACCTTTTGTAAGGCAAAGCCTCTTTTTTGTCCCCACTGATTGGAGTATTACTACGTTGAAACAAACTCTTTCACTTTATGACATATGATACAGACATCTACAATTATTCAAATAAAATTCGTTGCATAATTCTACTCTCTACATAGGTATATTAATTATATTTTATCATCATCATATCAGCCATTGGATGTCCACTGCTGAACGTAGGCCTCCCCTACCGACCTTCAGAGCGACCAGTTCGAAGTAGCCTCCATCTAACGGCTTCTGACGACTCTCCTCAAGTCGTCTATCTATCTATACATAAATACGTAGTCTCCACTCGAGAACCTTTCTGCTTCATCGGCCATCAGTTCTACGAGCTATGCGGGCAAGGCCCACTGCCACTTCAGCTAATAAATTCGTTGCTCCATGTCGGCAACCTTCGTTCGTATGCGGATCTCATCTTTTTTGTTATTCGATACCAAGTAAGCTCTTTTCCATTGCTCGCTATATGACTTGGAGCTTGCTTAAATGGTCCATAATTAGAGTCAGACGTCTCAGATCCATATGTCATCACTGATGACACATATTAGTCAAAGACTTTCGACTTAAGGCAATGAAGAATTTCGTAACTTCCCGGCTGGCCAAACTGGATTTGACGATTGAACTCTCTCTCAAAGTTTGATCTACGATGTTGGACCTTTTTTCTTAGATAGATGTATTTGTCAACAATATCTAGAGTTGAATTCCCAACTAATATCGGGGTGGGCATGGACATTCGACATGGTTTTCGTCTTGTCCGAGTTCATTTTATGGCCCAGCCTTTCGGGAACTCCATCGAGGTCACTGTGTATAATGCTGAGATCTTCCACAGATTCTGCCTTGAGTACAATATAGCCGGCAAATCGAAGGTGCGTGATATACTCGCCGTTAATATTGATGCTGAATCCTTTCCATCCCAGAAGCTTGAAAGCATCTTTTAATACAGCAGTAAACAGTTTTGAAGAGACAACATCTCCCTCTCTCACACCTCGCTGCAATGGAATCGCTCTCGTGCTATGGTCCTGTATTCGAGCCGACATACTGGCGTTATTATATAAGCACAGCAACACTTGCAACACACGCTGCAATGGAGAGGGCTATGCTTGATATTCCTCTGCGAAATCGAATCAGAAATGATGAGATCCACAGACGAACGAAGGTTGTTGACATACCCCAACGGATTTGCAAGCTGATGTGGTAGTGGGCGGAGCACATAGCTCGTAGAACTGACGGCCGATGAATCAGAAAGGCTCTCGAGTGGAGACCACGTGCCAGCTAGCGCAACGTCGTACAGCCGTCCGCAAGATGGACAGACGACTTGAGGAAAGTCGCCGGAAGCCGACGGTCGATGGGGAAGGCCTACGTTCAGCAGTAGACATCCAATGGCTAACATGATGATGATGAAAGATGTAATAAGGTACTATTGTACTTCGAGGTTAACTTACCACACAATTTTTACAATCAGCTTTTATCTAAAACAGAAAAAAAGCAAAATTTATACATTGTAAATAAAAAACAAGGACACATTCAACGATCTATCAAAAATGTTCTAGTATTCTGACCCATTTACTCAAATTAATATTGAATTTAATTTATTCTCAAGACCAAATTGTGAAATAAAACCCTTTTCCGTTGTTTATAATGTAAACTATACCTATATAAACATCCAAAGCTGTTAAGAGATAAATTTATATAGTCTCTATTAGCATTTACCATAGCATTAAAATAGACACCTGATGGATTCCAAAGGAAATAGCGAACAGCAGAACAGCGATCATCCTTCCTCCTTGTAGCAGGAACAGCGACACGAACAGCAGCAGAGCAGCCAGCGGCAGCCGAAACAACGCTTACAGGAGCACTCGCGCGCGCACCGCCGGGCGGCCTGCTTTATGCGCTTGCGCATCCTGCCTCACAAGCGGTGCGCTACTACTGTGTTGATTACGATATGCGATCGAATTTTCAAGATTATATTTTACTGTAATATAATGTTATTGTATCCGATTTATTAGTGGTTTTATTTTTAATTTGCTTTTACAAATTTTCGTCTTACGGACTAATGTTCCATTGTAATTTTTAAAAGGAAATAAGTAAATATCGAGTAGAAAATTAAAGAACTACCTACATATTTATGCAAGACAAGGCATATGGTATTGGAACTTAATATGCTCCTATTAAACCGAAATTAAAAGAAAACCATTTACATATATGGGTCGTTTATTTACTTTGCTTACTGAATGTAAATAAACTACCCTACTACTATCCTATCTATAATAATAAGACTTTTTTATTGTTAATTTTTAACAATTTATAACAAATATATATAAATACATTATGTATGTACTAAATATATATGACGATAGTAAATATGATTGCTGCTTTCGATCTGAAATCGATGGTAGAGTCCTGGTAGTATAAAATAATGGACAATACGATGTTTGGTAAACAGCCGTCGCACAGTGTCGGAAATTGGACAAAATTCGCTCAACTGCTGGTTTCGCAAGGTATCCCCCTAAAACCACTTGAAAAGGGTTCCCTGATACTCCTAAAAACAGGTGTCACTGCGATAATTTTGATATTTTCATTCCCGCATTTGTAGGCAACGATAGACCAATGACACCTTATTTCACTATTTTCTCGAATTTGTCATAATCGTGTAAAGTTGTATATATGTATATATAACTTCATATATACCCATATATATACCATTATACTATATATATACCATTGTATATATATATATATATATATATATATATATATATATATATATATATATATATATATATATATATATATATATATATATATATATATATATATTATTTATACGAATAAATGGATGGTTATCTGTGAAATCGAGAACTAAAAAATTAATATAGCCATAAGTTTGAGAATATGTTCTATAGATATCCAAATAGTCTTATGAATTTTTTCAGACTTTTTTCATCGATACTCTTCGAGTTATAGGGGGTCAAAAGCAGGTGCTAAGCATTTTCTGCGTTTTTTGCCTATTTTGAATGATTGATAACTGCTCAGGGAAGCATTTTTCACTATAGACATAAGAATACTTTTTTTTGTAAAATTTTCTCACCTTTTCAATAAAAATATCCTTAAAGTCATATATATATATGTTTAGGCTACCTTATTTGCCATTTAAACCTTTAAATACGAAATTCTGCTGGTTCGATCCCGTGGATCTAGACCAAAAAATTCATGGAGATGCCTTTTTAAAGTAAAAAAATATCTATTAAGTTTTAGAGTGGGTCTGACCTTCTACTAGAAGTTATACATCAAACAAACATAATATGATGGTTAATAAGTAGTTAATATGCAAATTTGACACTTATAACGTAGGATATTTCAAGACTATCGTTACGAAATAAGTTATACAGCTAGGTTAAAGTAGTATAAGAATATGTACATAAATTCCAGAATTGGTCTAGACTCCTATTAACAGTTAACAATCAATATATCATAATATAATGATCAAAAAGTTATAAGAATGAATATTTAACTTTTATACACATTCCTATAAGATTTGCTTCTTTTATCATACCACAATCAAATTCACACAATTCCCGAAGTAACAGAGGACATGCATTAGTTGCAAAAAATAAAAATATAAATTAATTAATTATGGTTACGCAATAATGATTAGTTCTGTAATTAATTGCGTGAGTAGTCACGTGATTAATCCTATGATTAATCGCGAGATACATTGCTTCATAATCACGTGAGTAATCACGTAATTAATTAATGTCTACTGAAAAAATCCCGTGATTACCACGTGAAAATCACATGAGATTTTCATAAAACCATTTGGATATCTATAGAACATATTCTCAAACTTATTGCTATATTAATTTTTTTGGCTCTTGATTTCACAGATATTTGTTATAAATAATATTTGTTTTTTTGTTTGTAACAAATATAATATTTGAATATAACATAAATTTAATGATTAGGCTACGTATTTTTTTAAGTTTGCATATGGAAAATTTATTTAAAAATATTTAAAAAAGCATTATACTACTATGTATTAAACAATATTTTCTTTATTGGAACTATAAATTAAGTTGGAGGAAGCTACGTGCCAATGAATTGGCAGCGGTTTTTTTTATTTCTATTGCAATAAAAATAAGAAAAAAATAAAAGTATTAACTATATGCACTTCGATTGACTGATAACGTACTTATTTATAGAATAAATTACATACAAAAGCAATGATTTATGTCTTGTATGATAATAATAATTATATCTCTATTTTCCAATGTTCAAACCATTTTTACCATTATATCGAACTTTGATAATATTTTTACCATTATATCGAACTTTGTGAATACACAAGTTATAGCACTTGAAACATATATGGCTTTACAATTATAGGTACATGCTGTTGTTCTTAAAGTATCTTAAAGTATTATATTTTTAAATATAATTTTTATAAAAATTATAATTAGAGCTACATTATTCGTATTTGAAATCGCAGCAGACTAAAACTGTTACTAGTAGTAAGAAAACTAAAAGTATCAAGCTTCAACATAATAAGTTGTTTTAAAGTTTAATAATATTAATAAAATCATTATCTGAAAATTTAAGTGTCATTGTGTATTAATACCATGTTAATTCATATAAATCATATAAATAAAATATAAATATAACTAAAAATAATATAAATAAGATGTAATAGAAGTATACATCTTATTCACAGCTACAGTTTCTTTTCTATAAAAAGATGAATTTACATTTCTATTTCTCTGTTAATAATACGAATTTAAAAATAAACTTGTAAGCAATATAAACGAAGATTTTATATAATTATTTTTTACTACTATTTTAGAGGACAATTAATTCTGAAAGTGGCGATATACAGTGCTTCGGTAAATAATTGTTAAAAATAGAAGTCTCATTATAATCGTTATTTGCAGATAATATATACTATTATTGATTTGTTTTAAATATACTAATACTGAGCCATTAACAAAGTTAGAAATGTTTATGTAACGTTTTAAAAGCTGAATATTAAAAAAAAAGTTTTAAATTGCTAAATATTACAAGAAATGTCGATCCATTTAACATATTCATATTTTTGTAATTTGATATGGGATAATAAAAATCCCTCAGAGTCTTCTGCTGAATTTATTTTGAAAGATCTCAAGTTAAAATATAAAATTTCAGAAAATGAGGAAAAAAAATTGCTTGAATTCTTAAAGACAAACTTTATGATTCAATATAAACGTAAATGGGCAATCGTTACCCGTAAAAAAGATATCTTTCTGTCAAAATATAAAGAATTTCTTGAGAAAACTTTTATTTTAGATTGCGAAGATGCCGATTCTTTAAATTTTGATACATTAGTTAGTAATATTAATCTATCTCAATCGAAAATAAATTTAAATTCCAAAAAAGTAGGAAGACCACTTTTGTCTTATGAAGAAGGATCTTCAAAAACAAAACGTAGACGAGCAATTGACTTGGCTGAAGAACATACAAAAGAAGAGCTAGTTACAGCACTTAAAATTAAACACGAAGCTCCCTTTGATAGTCAATATATTAATAAATCCTTAGCTATGTACCTAGATTTAGATTTATCAATACGCAAGTATACAAAATTACAAGATTATACCAGTGATATGCATGGAGGCACGTTATACCCAACTTATTCGTCGATTAACGATGCCAAGAAGGCTTGTTACCCCGAACACATAGATTTTTCTGATTCTGGAGCCAAAGTTCATATAATATCTTTGCTTGATCATACCTTAAAGAGAATTTTGATGACATTAAACATAGATGCATTACAAGCTTCAAATCAAAATGTTATTTTTTCAGGAAAGTGGGGTATGGATGGGAGCTCAGGACAGCAAACAACAAGGCAGTCTTTTACAAATAATACTATGATTTTGAATTCAAGTGACAGTGATACAGAAATTAATGATCCACAAGATTTTACAGATGCATCTGTGTTCATTACAACTTTTGTACCTCTTGAACTCAAAACTATTGATGAAGAAATTTTGTGGATTAATGAAAAACCTTCGTCTACGTTTTATTGTCGTCCAATAAATTTCATATTTACTAAAGAAAACGATAATATTATAAACAAAAACTACACAAATATCACCAAAATACTGAACAAAGTCCAAAATTATATCATAGATTTTATGGATATGACGTTCAATGTGAAATTTGATTTGAAGTGTACCATGATTGATGGTAAAGCGGGCAATGTTTTAACAAATCAAAAAGCTTCTAGTCGCTGTAACATTTGTGGAGTTGGACCTAAGAAGATGAATGATATAGATCATGTCTTAGGTCTTCATTGTCATACAGAATTTTACAAATTTAGCTTTCCCATATTACATAGTTGGATTCGATTTATGGAGTATGCACTGCATATTTCTTATAATCTAGATTTTCAGAAGGGAGAAGCAAGAGGATCTGTCAATAAAGAGTTAAAAAAAGTGAGAAAATCAGAAATTCAGAAGTCGTTAAGAAGTAGACTGAGAATAACAGTTGACGTAGTTAAACAAGGTGCAGGTACCACGAATACGGGAAATGTTGCGCGTACTTTCTTTGCTCAATCAAAAGAGGTATCTAAAATTATAGGCGTTAATGAGGAATTTTTATCTAGATTGTACGTAATTCTGCAAATAATATCATGTAAAAAAATAGTTAATTTAGTATTATTCAAAGATTACTGCTTAGAGACGGCTAAAAGATGTGTAGAAATGTACCCCTGGTACAAAATGCCACCATCTGTACATAAAATCCTTATACACGGATGTGATATTATGATTGAATTTCCAAAACCTATAGGATATTATTCTGAAGAAGCGCAGGAAGCTTCCAACAAAATATTTCGGAAAGCTCGTGCTGAACATAGCAGGATGTTCCAAAGGTCTCAAACGAATGAAGATATAATACATTATTTTATGGTTTCATCAGACCCAGTCATAAGCAGTTGTCGAAAACGTTCAAAAAAAACTGAACAACAATTAACCTCTGAAGCTACAAAATTTATAATCACATCTGAGGAAATGGAATAACTAAATATTATAGCGATAAACTATAAAAGAAATAACAAATTAAACGTATATAAATATACGAATCACAGTAAAAATGATGATAATAATACAAATAATAATACAAAAAAGAATGAAATGCAATAAAAAATTAAAAAATATAAAAATACAAAACCAAAAAAAAGAAAAATCCCCTTTTTAGGACTTCTACCTTGTCGTGGTAAAGGGGCTTAAATCGTACTATGAAAGAAACGATAACTAAATGGAGTCAATTCTATATTACAGCTTATAACTATCAAAACATCATGATAAAATTCAGCCGTGTGATTGGATATGCCAAATTGATAAACTTATAAATCTTTTACTCTAACCAAAATACGTTTAAACTAAATCTAGGTCCATCAGATAATTATAAATCTATGATAATCGAGTAAAGTAGATATTTAGGTTAGGCAGAAAAAATGTAATACCTAAGAAAAGGAAAAAAAAGATAAAAAATAATGAACTAAAGATACAAACCAGATTCAGATTAGAAATCGAGAAAACGAATACTCGAAAAATAATAAAAGAAAGAAAATGCAGATTGCGTGGAAAAATAAAGAAACCATGGGCTGAAAATAGATATAGAGATATAACTAAAACTGGATTAAAGGGCTGAATGTAGAACGAGGTAGAAATAGACATAAGAAATATAGAAAATAGGAATATCGATAGAGGTGAAGTTGGAGATGTGTAATTATAGTTAATCATCATAATATATTATGTTTGTTTGATGTATAACTTCTAGTAGAAGGTCAGACCCACTCTAAAACTTAATAGATATTTTTTTACTTTAAAAAGGCATCTCCATGAATTTTTTGGTCTAGATCCACGGGATCGAACCAGCAGAATTTCGTATTTAAAGGTTTAAATGGCAAATAAGGTAGCCTAAACATATATATATATGACTTTAAGGATATTTTTATTGAAAAGGTGAGAAAATTTTACAAAAAAAAGTATTCTTATGTCTATAGTGAAAAATGCTTCCCTGAGCAGTTATCAATCATTCAAAATAGGCAAAAAACGCAGAAAATGCTTAGCACCTGCTTTTGACCCCCTATAACTCGAAGAGTATCGATGAAAAAAGTCTGAAAAAATTCATAAGACTATTTGGATATCTATAGAACATATTCTCAAACTTATGGCTATATTAATTTTTTAGTTCTCGATTTCACAGAGAACCATCCATTTATTCGTATAAATAATATATATATATATATATATGTATATATATATACACAATGGTATATATATATAGTATAATGGTATATATATGGGTATATATGAAGTTATATATACATATATACAACTTTACACGATTATGACAAATTCGAGAAAATGGTGAAATAAGGTGTCATTGGTCTATCGTTGCCTACAAATGCGGGAATGAAAATATCAAAATTATCGCAGTGACACCTGTTTTTAGGAGTATCAGGGAACCCTTTTCAAGTGGTTTTAGGGGGATACCTTGCGAAACCAGCAGTTGAGCGAATTTTGTCCAATTTCCGACACTGTGCGTCGGACGCGACCGAACAGCATTGACACTCACCAAATATTTCCGTTTTTCGTAATGTTTACAGCTCGTTCATGTAAATATAATATCCAAATGTCTGCAAATCCAGTGATAATAAAGAAAAATAATTCAAAATTTAACATTTTCTTGAACACTTCATTGCATGTCTGAAACAAGACGATCTATTAAAATGATCAGTATAGATCCAATCCTAGAATTTTGCTATGGAATTAAAATCAATCAATCAATAAGAAGCAATCCAAATATATTTCTTGCTTGCTTTAAATACGTTTTATTAGACGATGTCTCATTTTAAATTAAGATAAACTTTTTAATTTTCAAGATAGTACCTATTAAAACACGAGATTTGGCCAGTTTAATTAAAACTAAACAGAGAATCTTATATCTTTAAACGAGCAATTCTTGTATATATATATATAATCGGAATCTCGGAAACGGCTCCAACGATTTTCATGAAATTTAGTATGCAGGGGGTTTCGGGGGCGATAAATCGATCTAGCTAGGATTTCTTTTTAGAAAATGTCGTTTTATCCCTTTTTTACGCAATTAAAAAATATCATTACAATACGAAGGTAAATTTCGCTGTCATTGACAAGCTTCTAATAGCTCGGATGGGAACCGGACGGATTCGAAATCAGAAAATCTGGGTTCGAATCCAGGTGATTGCACACCGTTTTTTTATCCTTTTTTTTCTTTTGAATTAAGAGCTTTTTTTACTTTTTATTTTTTATTTAAATAACCAATTCCTATTATTTTACTATTATGTCGGTAAAATCGAAAATATTATTTATATTTCATCAGTATGTAATGTATCTAAATATAATTTAACCGAGCAAAGCTCGGTCATCCAGGTACTAATCATTATGTAAATAAAATATATATATGTTTTTTACAAAACAGATCATTCAACAAGTCTTATGTAGTTACTAAGCACTTTTCGATATTTATAATAGGAACTCTTGATCCTCGTGTTAGCTCTTTAGTTCTCTTAGTGAACATAGAATTCAACTGAATGTACAAAGTTTTTATCTTAAAAAATTACTTAGATAAGGACGACATAACGACAAAGTTATAGACGACCGTTCTGGTATATCGGTGCAAGTAGTCGTCTCAACGCCGCGCGCCGACGGTCGCAAGTTCGATTTCCGCTCGAGACAGATATTTGTATTTGTACAAATATTTGTTTCCGGTCTGGGTGTATGTCCTTGTAGGGCTTCCCACCGTGCCTCGGAGAGCACGTAAAGCCGTTGATCCCGGTTGTTATCATAGACACCTGATAACGTGGTGGATTAAGCTCGAACTCTTCTATATGGAGAAGGGGCCTTCGCTCAGCAGTGGGTGTTTTACAGATTGATACAGTAATATCACTAACTGGTCGTGTTGCGGGTGCAGCCGGTGCATGCAGACGCCGGAGGGCGGGCGCGGCGCGCGCGAGGGACACGCGCGCTGCAGCACGCACGGCGCCGCGCCCAGCGCCAGCAGCGTCGTCACCGCCAGCTGCAGCAGCATGCCGCACTGCTGCCACCACACGCGATATACGAGGACAATTAATCGTAGTAAGCTCTTCTTCTATATGGCGAAGAGGCCTTTGCTCAGCAGTGGGTTATTTACAGGCTGATAGGTACAGTACAGTACCGTAGTCTGTAGGTGCGTAGCCAAAAAAGATAGGATAAGACGTTAACGTTACGTATATTTTTAGGAACTTAAAGCCTTTTTTCCATCTATATCTTCTCCCGGCCCCAGATCTACAATTTTTTCGAATCGGGGCAAAACTTGATAGTGGCGCTCCCTCCCTTCAGTGTTCGAGAAAAACTGTTAAAACTGACAAATGAGTAGCATTTTTTGTGAACATTTGCGAAAATAATAATCCTTTATTAAATTAATTATGAAATTGTAGGAATAGAGGCTTTACTTGTTCGATATTTAGAATTCTTATCTCAATAATTTGGCGCTCCATGAAACTGCCGCCCAGGGCAAGTGCCCCAGTTTGTCCCCCACTTAGATCCGGTGCTGTCTTCTCCCTACATTTTTCTATTTTAAAGGCATAAGGCAAAAAAGACAAAAAAAGTAGAATTTTTTTTTAAATTTATTAGTCTTCTCATTTTTTTAATTGTACATGTATTTCTTATAAATTATAACACACATACCTACATCAATACCTGAGCATAAAGTAGATATGTAATAGTCAACTTAACAGTCTGTTTTCTGGCAACTATAGATTTTTTTAGAAATTCTCAAAGACTTGTATCAAGGTCTGTTGGAGTAGATCTTCACATATTGTCACGAATATCTGATAATGGCCGTTATCTAATTCAAGTGATAAATGTTTATTTTTAAGAGAGGTTAAACAAAGTTGTTTGATAATTTCTTCTCTTCAAAGCAGATCAAAATAATAAATAGAACAAAGTTGGTAATAAAAAATATAGTTGAAAAAAATATCTCTCTTAAAGTACCTATTGATAAGTATATCCCAATACGCTGCATTAAGCTTAAAAAGTATTTGCTTATGAATATTCTAATATATTTATTTACCTGATATAAAAAGTTACTTTTCAATTCTACTGTTCTGGAACAACAAAAATTCGTTATAACTGTTGATACTAAATGGATTTTCGAACCACAACATTGTAAACAAAATCAATACGAAAATTTATAAAGTTTAATTCACATAAAAGTGACACATGTCGTATTGTCAAGCTGTTTTTTTTAAAATATAATATCTGTAAAACATGTAAACCAAGGAGACTATGTTTCATCCTGTCATTAATAAAAAAAATGTGTGTGTACCTATTTATGTATGAACTTAAGAAGTTATACTTATAATAAAACGATGTGCCGAGTTAATGGGTAGTACGCTCTATCTGTAATCAGACCCTGGTAACCATTTAAAAACAAAGTACTTGTCAAGACGAATCAAACGAGCTGAAACTCGATGGGGTTGCGTCGTTTTATTATAGAGTTCCTATGATCACCTTCCAGCTCCATCACCAGACCTTGGTTACCACTGAAAGATAAACTACTCGTCAAAACGATTCAAACGAGCTTGAACTCGATGAGATTGTGTCGTTTCATTGCGAAGTTCCTACGGCCACCTTCTAGCTCTATCATAAGATCAGCACCATATCATCATAATATTGCATTGTTACGCGATTTACACATGTATGAAAAATTTAAGCTCAATCGGTTACCGGGAAGTGGATCATAATTTAATTTACAAGATTTGATGACAAACATCGGGACAGACAGACATTCATGGTGTCGTCATAGTGTGCGCGCGCATCGTAAAAATTTACTCTCATCATTATTCCCCAACGCGTCAAAAGAAGCATAACAACAATAAATGAATTTTAGGTTTACAGTTTTCTTAAGTACCTAGCTATATATTATTATAGAAAAAAGTTGTGCATAATTCAAGAAAAATGTCAACCTAGATTTTAACAATTTTGATTAGTATTGTTTTCTTATATTTACGCGAATTTTACTCATTTAATTAAAAGTCTAAATCGGATTTTATCGCGTTTATTTGTTTTAAAACTTTACAGTTTAACGATTTTTAATTAAATTAAATTATTTCCCGACGATTATTCGGACACCCACCACCTCAGTCCCCCGAGATCATGGACGCTGTAAAGGGTCCGAAACGTCGGGAAATAATTTAATTTAATTAAAAATCGTTAAACTGTAAAGTTTTAAAACAAATAAACGCGATAAAATCCGATTTAGACTTTTAATTAAATTTTGATTAGTCTCAAAAGCGGTCATTTGACCGCTCTGATAGGTTTAGTGTTAATCACTATAATAGAACTTATTTAATTAAATAGTTATTTAAAGTTTATCACTTTTCAGGATTGGAAGCCACAATTGGTCTTTAATAAGTTCGTTATGTTCATACAGATATACTTACAAATGTAAGGTTTTACAATATCGGACTAGTGGGTTGTAAGAAACTAAGATTATAAATTATCTTTACATGAAAGCGATAGAAAATCAATTTTACACTTGGGTTACCGAAACAAAAGTTTAATGTATTGTAAAAACGTAAAATCATAAAAAAATCTCTAAATGAAAGTGTAAAATCGTATCAAAATCCGTCACGCCATTTAGAAGAAGGCGAAGAACACGATCGCCAATTAATATACTACTTTCGGTTCTGTTTTAAATAACGATAACGACATCTAAGTATCTAGCCTTTGCCCAGCAGTGGGGGACGTTTATAGGCTGATTCTGTTCACACGGACTTACGTAAATCCGGACTTAATTTTTTTTTATACGGTATTTCTTGTTATCAGGTTTATTTACCCATATAAATTATTTTTTATAATATAGTAAAGATATTCGTCAAGGATGAAACTGCACGGTACAGCAAGCGGTACATATCAATTATGTACCTTGTCTTACGCGAAGACGGCTTATGCATTTACAATGCGGCACCACCTATCGCGTAAATTCGGAATGATTCAGTAGATACTATTTTACTAATTAAATAACAAGGATAATAAAATCAACACAAATATTTCATACATTTTTATTACATTTTCACGAGATTCAAAACAACCGAACTCGTTATGTACATCATTCTACATCATATGTAATAACAGCTACACAAATGTATTCGATTACCATCCCCCGTTTAACATTATTGTGTATTTTACATTCTCCGATACGACATGTCGTAAGGTCATATACGATATTAATAAAATAAATGTTATACAAATGAAATTATTCACACTAAATGTCGACTAATTAAAGTATAAGTGATAGACTATCATTGAAAAATAGAGTAAGTATAGAATAAATTATTGTTATTTTTAAGCCGCGAATAACTTTAAGCATGTGCTTAACTATTGTATATAACTATAATTTATATATCCAGTTATGCATGTAAACGTCCCAATGGACAGAATTATTTTTCCATAAAAAAAAATATTGGGTCTAATTCCATCAAATTGCTTCGCATGTCTTACATTTTCTTCATAATTTCCGAGAAAATTTAATAAATTTCAGAGGAATAGAACTTGAAAACTCAGTTCAGATATAAAGTCACAACCGTCTGTTATACAATTGACATTTTTTTTTACAAAATTATTTTCATATATTTGATATATTTAGTAATGACAAAGAATGAACAAGGTTTTTACTATATGGAGAATTGAAGATAATATTGTTAGGAGATATCGGATCGTACCGTTTATCGAACAACATCGTGTCGAAGGATATAAAAAAATATCGTTCATTTCACACTGTTATTATGTAAATTGGAATAAAATAATTTCTTAAAAAATAGTAACATTAAAATAACATTGTTTACATAAAATAAATATGTATAAGAAATATATTTTCACGTTGACAATAAATTAGTTCACTACATTAAAATAATTTTATGCCCTCAGACAGAATGTAAATTATTTTACATTCAAAAAACACATTAACTTCATCTCGTCGTGTATAAAATTTCAATAATTTTATATTTGACAAACATTTGACAAAACAACAATTACTACTTGTATAAGTAAAAATATAAAATAATTTTAATTACACGTCACAATTATTATTAACAAATAATAAAGTGATCTCGCACGTTCTAATACACTTAAAACAACAAGTCTAGACGAGTCCTCAAGTTGCAGGCCTATTTTATAAATCTAATGGACACTATTTTGAATCACAATTATTAATAATAAAGCTATTTAACGGCCGCCGGTTTTCTCTTCCTGCAGTAGATTCTGAGAAATACCGCTGTAAACACTAATACAACTCCGACACCGCCGATCGCTGATATCGAGTGTCCGTACACCGCGCATGACACTAGTATCGACACCGCCTGTAAGGTGAGAAATCCGGCTTAAAGGACCA
This sequence comes from Euphydryas editha, assembly GCA_036937285.1. Lineage (NCBI taxonomy): Eukaryota > Metazoa > Arthropoda > Insecta > Lepidoptera > Nymphalidae > Euphydryas > Euphydryas editha. The sequence goes on along the minus strand of JAUPFZ010000022.1, from coordinate 340,082 downwards.
ATTATTTATTAATGATCAGAAAATCCGTAAAATTTGAAACTGTTATACCAATTTGTAATAGTAAGTATTGTGGGAGTGTCGCTGTAATAAATTAAAAATTAAACAGAAGTAAAAAAAAATGAAACATCTAACGAGCAATATGTGCCAATATTAATGAAAAAAGTATTAACTCTTTTTTACTTCTCTTTTTTTACAGACACACGATCTTCTGTTCCTAAGTTAGGGAACTTAATGCCTGTGTATTAAGTAACAGTCGACTGATATACATATCTATATTGCTTTTAGTAAATTTATATCACATATAATTATGCATAATACTCCTAGACTCGGTGCGACAATCGAACCCAGAATTATGGAGCAGAAAGAAAAGTCACTGCCACCTGCGTAACGCGCTAGTCCGATTTACAATTTCGAGCGTATATGTATATTTATGCACGTGCGTGATGCGTGTGTGTGTGAGTGCGTGTGTGTGTGTGAGTGCGTGTGTGTGTGTGTGTGTTCACCTGTCGCAGCGTCATGATGATGGTGAAGAGCACGGGACCGAAACGCGCGATGGTGCGGTAGATGAGTAACTGCCCCACCGCAGAACTGGCCGACAGCAGCGCACAGTCCGCCACGAACATCGGGTGCTGCCGACGAATACATTATATTTTTATGTTTATTGTACACGGGTCCTTACAACAAGTACAAGAGTCCTTTGTGGACATGGACTACCCATCGCCATTTACAACTCCAGAAGTTGCTGTAACATTCCTTATTTTATAGACAACACAAACTCCCAGAGCCAACGTTTCGCTTAAGACCGTTTTTGACCGTTTACCGTACCCATATAGACTTATAGACATTATATGTCTATATGGGTAGGGGCCTACAGGCTGTGCCTTTCTTCTGCCCGAGCTTGTCCTCACTGGGAGTCCTCCTGGGATCACTTGTTTTTAGCTTATATTTAGCCAGGGGCATATTTTATTTATGCCTCGTATGGCTGTTGATAGTAGATTTCGGTTAATCCATTACCGATGATGTTGAGTCCTCGGCGTCGTCCTGATTTTCGCGTCTGTGACAGCAGGAGCTCATGAGGTAGTGGACGCCCTTCTGGCAGTGAGCAGCGGTAAGCGCGTACGGCCACACGCAGGGACACACTCACCCGCAGCAGGGTCGCGGTGGCGCGGTGCGGCGCGGCGCGGTGCAGCAGCGCGGCGGCGGTGAGCGCGCACGCAGGGACACACTCACCCGCAGCAGGGTCGCGGTGGCGCGGTGCAGCAGCGCGGCGGCGGTGAGCGCGCACGCAGGGACACACTCACCCGCAGCAGGGTCGCGGTGGCGCGGTGCAGCAGCGCGGCGGCGGTGAGCGCGCACGCAGGGACACACTCACCCGCAGCAGGGTCGCGGTGGCGCGGTGCGGCGCGGCGCGGTGCAGCAGCGCGGCGGCGGTGAGCGCGCACGCAGGGACACACTCACCCGCAGCAGGGTCGCGGTGGCGCGGTGCAGCAGCGCGGCGGCGGTGAGCGCGCACGCAGGGACACACTCACCCGCAGCAGGGTCGCGGTGGCGCGGTGCAGCAGCGCGGCGGCGGTGAGCGCGCACGCAGGGACACACTCACCCGCAGCAGGGTCGCGGTGGCGCGGTGCAGCAGCGCGGCGGCGGTGAGCGCGCACGCAGGGACACACTCACCCGCAGCAGGGTCGCGGTGGCGCGGTGCGGCGCGGCGCGGTGCAGCAGCGCGGCGGCGGTGAGCGCGCACGCAGGGACACACTCACCCGCAGCAGGGTCGCGGTGGCGCGGTGCGGCGCGGCGCGGTGCAGCAGCGCGGCGGCGGTGAGCGCGCACGCAGGGACACACTCACCCGCAGCAGGGTCGCGGTGGCGCGGTGCAGCAGCGCGGCGGCGGTGAGCGCGCACGCAGGGACACACTCACCCGCAGCAGGGTCGCGGTGGCGCGGTGCAGCAGCGCGGCGGCGGTGAGCGCGCACGCAGGGACACACTCACCCGCAGCAGGGTCGCGGTGGCGCGGTGCAGCAGCGCGGCGGCGGTGAGCGCGCACGCAGGGACACACTCACCCGCAGCAGGGTCGCGGTGGCGCGGTGCGGCGCGGCGCGGTGCAGCAGCGCGGCGGCGGTGAGCGCGCACGCAGGGACACACTCACCCGCAGCAGGGTCGCGGTGGCGCGGTGCGGCGCGGCGCGGTGCAGCAGCGCGGCGGCGGTGAGCGCGCACGCAGGGACACACTCACCCGCAGCAGGGTCGCGGTGGCGCGGTGCAGCAGCGCGGCGGCGGTGAGCGCGCACGCAGGGACACACTCACCCGCAGCAGGGTCGCGGTGGCGCGGTGCAGCAGCGCGGCGGCGGTGAGCGCGCACGCAGGGACACACTCACCCGCAGCAGGGTCGCGGTGGCGCGGTGCAGCAGCGCGGCGGCGGTGAGCGCGCACGCAGGGACACACTCACCCGCAGCAGGGTCGCGGTGGCGCGGTGCAGCAGCGCGGCGGCGGTGAGCGCGCACGCAGGGACACACTCACCCGCAGCAGGGTCGCGGTGGCGCGGTGCGGCGCGGCGCGGTGCAGCAGCGCGGCGGCGGTGAGCGCGCACGCAGGGACACACTCACCCGCAGCAGGGTCGCGGTGGCGCGGTGCGGCGCGGCGCGGTGCAGCAGCGCGGCGGCGGTGAGCGCGCACGCAGGGACACACTCACCCGCAGCAGGGTCGCGGTGGCGCGGTGCAGCAGCGCGGCGGCGGTGAGCGCGCACGCAGGGACACACTCACCCGCAGCAGGGTCGCGGTGGCGCGGTGCAGCAGCGCGGCGGCGGTGAGCGCGCACGCAGGGACACACTCACCCGCAGCAGGGTCGCGGTGGCGCGGTGCAGCAGCGCGGCGGCGGTGAGCGCGCACGCAGGGACACACTCACCCGCAGCAGGGTCGCGGTGGCGCGGTGCGGCGCGGCGCGGTGCAGCAGCGCGGCGGCGGTGAGCGCGCACGCAGGGACACACTCACCCGCAGCAGGGTCGCGGTGGCGCGGTGCGGCGCGGCGCGGTGCAGCAGCGCGGCGGCGGTGAGCGCGCACGCAGGGACACACTCACCCGCAGCAGGGTCGCGGTGGCGCGGTGCGGCGCGGCGCGGTGCAGCAGCGCGGCGGCGGTGAGCGCGCACGCAGGGACACACTCACCCGCAGCAGGGTCGCGGTGGCGCGGTGCGGCACGGCGCGGTGCAGCAGCGCGGCGGCGGTGAGCGCGCACGCAGGGACACACTCACCCGCAGCAGGGTCGCGGTGGCGCGGTGCGGCGCGGCGCGGTGCAGCAGCGCGGCGGCGGTGAGCGCGCACGCAGGGACACACTCACCCGCAGCAGGGTCGCGGTGGCGCGGTGCGGCGCGGCGCGGTGCAGCAGCGCGGCGGCGGTGAGCGCGCACGAGCACAGGTTGACGGCGCAGAGCATCTGCAGCGGGCGCAGCGAGTGGCGACGGAACAGCGCGCCCTGCCACGAGGACGTGAAGCTGTCGCACCACATGTACAGCGCCAGCAGACACACGCCCGACGCGCTCGTCGCGCCCCAAGCTGAAGTACCGAACGGAAACATAAGGGACTTTCTTCAAGACTACTCGTTACGGTACCTATAAGAAAACCCTCTTGTCCGGAAACGCACAAAGCACGAACATACAGACAACAAAAATCGTACATAGTATGAACTAAATATCTAAAATTGGTTAATTGAGATTTTTTTTTAACTTGATTTTTGTGAAACATCTATATTTTTTTTTATGTAAGAGTGGGCAAACGGACAGTCGGTACACCTGGTGGTAAGTGTACGCGACATCCATAGACACCCGACAAATCGGAGGATTAGCAGGTGCGTTGCCGGCCTTTCAAATGGGCGTATGCTCTTTTCTTGAAGGTCCCTAAATCGTATCGGTTCGGAAATACCGTAGATGGCAGCTAGTCCTATATTCTGGTCGTGCGAGGCAGGAAATGCCGTAGAAATCGGGTTTGTACATTTCCGGACATCGAGGTGATGTTGTTGAAATTTGGAATTTTGACGCGATGTCGGGTGGTGGAATTCTGCTGCAGGTATTAATCCAAACGAGTGCTTTTGTCGCTTTTTTGAGACACATTGTGATGAAAATAGCATAGCAAATGTATTTTTAATTAAAAGACTAAAACGGTATGGTAAGATATTATCGCGTTTATTGAAAATTTTACAGTTTTACGAAAAAAAAATCCGACGTTTCGGACCCTTTCAGCTTCCATGTTCTCAGGGGACTGAGGTGGTGGGTGTCCAAATAATTATTAAAGTTAATATAAGTTTTCAATAAACGCAATAAAATCCGTTTTAGTCTTAGTCCGTTTCAGTCTCTTTTAATTAAATCCGTTTTAGTCTCTTTTAATTAAAAATGAATAAAATTTGCGTAAATATAAGAAAACAGTATAGCAAATGTACATCGGCAACTTTATTTAGCACTCTTTTAGTTTAGAATCCGAAAAAAGAAATGCTAAATAGCAATATTTTAATTGTATTTTTGAAGGTGTGAAGGACGTTTTGTGCTGTTGTGTTTATTTATGTGAATAGGCGGAACCTTCATTTGTGGTCAGATGAAAATCCACACGCCTACCAGGTAATAGGGCATCAAACCAGATGGTCTGTGAACGTGTGGGTTGGAATATTTAATAACCAGGTACTGGGACCAGTATTCTTGCCGGAGCAATTAAATGGACCACGTTACCTCGAGTTTATAAATGACCACATTGAAACAATTTTAGACAATATTCCACTGTCAGAGTATCGGATCGTGCTCGATCGGGAGTGTGATACCGTCATCCAAATGCGTGATCGGATTTGCAGTTTTTGCTAAGTTGCGAGAAGATTCTGTAGTGGATCCCTCTTTAATGCCCCGACTTCACGAAGAGACCCATAGATGAGCCCAGATTTGCATCCATAGAAAAGGAGCACAATTAGAACCTGACCTCATTCGAACCCGAAGGATGTAAAAAGGTAAGTGATTCTGTACTTTTCGCTCCGCCGCCGCCCGCTAGTCGCGCGTTTCGCGATCAACGAGAGCGCACAGCGTGTATGCATACATTGCGGGTTTGCAAAACACATAAGTCCTAAAATTTTCTTAAAAAAAAAAACCTTTCTGAGATAGATGGTTATATGCATTGTACGGTCCGTACTGCCTTTTAGTGATAGTTGATAGTTGTGTGAAATGAAAGTCTCTGATATTAAGTATTGATTGATATATTGATTAATAGAAATAACTATGTACTAAATGATATAATGATATGAGGACGCGCGCGGTGTGTTTGCTAGCCGTACACGAACTGATGAAATAATGTAAAAATACTTATAATAAAATTTGCTTATGCGACGATACATAAAACTGTACGCGCTGGCTCGTACATGCTCCCGGGCCAGAAAATGAAAGATAAGAGATGAATGATAGGTGAGTGAAGTGAGTTACAAGGTGATAGAACAATATTTCTTAATTTAAAAAACAATAAAAACTACTACATAGAGCTTAAACGTATTATAGAGAGCTAAACACTCTTTGACAAATAGGCGACGTAGCCTTGTCTACACGCGCACGTGGTTGACTCGTTTTTGCACACGAGATCTCATCTGAGTGATTAAGATCACACTGACTAACACTGACACTGATTGCACTACATGGGTTCACAACACTTTCACTGATACACTGAACTCTAGGCTGTGAGGCGGCGTGGTCGCCAGCCTGTGGCTCCGGCGGCTGAGGCCCTGGCCTCGCTCGCAGGCGACGCGCGGTCACCACGACCAACGCGATGAGTCCGCAGGCCACCACCAAGTATATGACTACATAGTGGTGTACATCGTGATATGATACTCGATCAACCAGAACTCCCTCGGTAGCGCTGGCTTTCATACTTTGTATTTGCTTACTGATTTCTTCTATTTCTTTCCGAGGACCCGACATTAATTGAGTCTTGGAGGGGAAGACAGGTATTGATAGATTGAATATATTATTGATAGGTGGGATATGGATATTGAGGACGTCGGCTTTTTGATCTATAATATTAGATAGGCCTTTGTGTGGATAAATCGTAAACGTAGCCCCTTTGATAATGCATTCACCGCTTAGCGATATGATTCCAGCCGTGATTAATTGTTCAGCTGTAACATGATCTTCACATATGACTCGTACGGAGCATTGACCGCAACAGAAAAATAAATACGTATTCGTGTTACGTAATTCTGTCCATGTGTTCTTACAGCTTGATGTTACAGTTTCACATTGATTAGATTCATGATTTAAGACACATAAGTTATCATCTGATTGCAAGAGATATATGGGTTGTTTTAAAGGACATATATATGTATCAGTGTCATATCTGACGCAGACCTGCATATCTCTGTCGGACATAGGAACGTAGCAGGCCTTTTGTATATTTACTGCAACGTAATCGGATACTGGAATGATATTTATCATGTTGTTGTCGATTTTCTGTGGGATTGGTATTAGTCTATAGATAACGAAATGATCTCTGCTCACTAAAGGTATATTTACTTCAAAAATGATGAAAGTCTTCAATGCTTTCGCCTTCACGGTAAGTAAGTTATAAATACTTGAAAGGTCGGACTGTATATTATCTAATGGGATTGTCAAGTCCTTAGATATTAATCCTGTAATGATATTTAATTCGTTTCTCAACTGGTCAGGAGTCAGTAAATGAAAGTTGAATTTACCGAGGTATATGTTTGTTATTGAGTCTACTAACGTGTTTTGAATATTCCGTAGGTTAGCTAGAACATTATTTGCGATAACTGATGATAATGTAAAATCATTCATTTTGATAGCATTTTGGAGTTCACTTTGTTGTATGTTTATTTCCTCCTGTAGGTTATTTAAATGTTGATTAAAACTTTTGTGCTGTTTATTGATGGAACTCTCTACTCTTTTGATGAGATTAAGTTCCGCTTCTACAACAGAAGTTTGATTTTTCCATAAAGAAGCTAAATGTTTCTGGTTATCTCTCAAAGCTTGTATGTCTCTAGCGTACTGTTCGGCGAAATTTTGATCGAGTACGCCGAATAGCGTATTTGCAATAAATCCGACACCGTTGATAAGGCCGCGGCGCGTGCGCGCACCGCGCCGTGTGAGTTGCTGACCGAGCAGAATTCCATTGTAGTGCTCGAGTTCCGTGAACCCGTGATGTAATTGAAGAAGGATGACGTCACATTGAGGGATCTTTTTATTTGTGATGTTTAAACAGGAACCGTCGAGATGATTTATGTATTTACCGAGCAATTCGGTACCTTGCCAATACGGAGCCATATCATAATATATTACTAACTTCCATTGATCTTGTTCAAGACGAATGTTTGCGATTTTGTCAAAATATAAACCATTAGTGTTGTTTAAACTTGTTAATTTGTAATAACAGGAAGCAGGGGATATGATCATCGCCAGCCACAAAAATATGAAATAAAGTACATTTCTCGACTTGACTCGATGCGCCGTCTTTGATCGATTGTTTTCTGATGTGATAGTTGCCGTGATAACTTCATGTTTTTGCTGATGTTCTTGCTTTTCTTCGCGTTGATTTACAGGTAAGAGTGATATTTTTGATACAGGTCTCTTCATTAGCCCGTTCTTGGTCTTAAGTGTGACTACACGTACATACCCGTCTTTTCCGGGGTGTACTGATATTATTCTCCCTAATGCCCATTTGCCCGCAGGTAAGTTAACGTCATGAATGATTACAATGTCGTCGACCTTTAAATTTTCTTTAGTTTGGCGCCACTTACTTCGAGCGGAAAGTTGACTCAAATACTCGCTCTGCCATCTTCGCCATACATCGTCGAATATTTTTTGTGTTAATTGCCATCTTGTTCTCTGATCTCTTTCCGTTTCAATTATGGTTAGCGTAGGCCCGCTCGCTAAGAAATGTGATGGTGTTAAAAAGTTCAAATCTTCACAATCTTCGGTCAAAGTACACAGAGGTCTGGCGTTAAGGCAAGCCTCTAACTGGGCCAAGAGGGTGGAGTACTCCTCATAGGTTAATTTTTGATTACCGATGACTCTTTTTAGATGATATTTGAGGCTTTTCACGGCAGCCTCCCAGAGGCCTCCTGCGCTAGGCCAGGATGGCGCATTAAAGTGCCATTGAATTTCCATATCTGTGATATCCGTGAAAAATTGATCATCTAGCGTAGTTTGCAAATCTATAAACTCTTGATTGAGTGTTCGGCTCGCGCCCACGAAATTCGTTCCATTGTCGCTATAGATGTGACGTGGCGCTCCTCTTCTCGCTGCCATTCTGCGTAAAGCAGCCAAGAATGTTGATGATGTGAGGTCTGATACTAGTTCGAGGTGTACAGCTTTTGTTACCATACAAACAAATACTGCGATATAGCCCTTTGTTGTTTTGATACCTCGACCCTTGTTTGATTTAATGTCCACGAACCCTGTCAGGTCAACGCCGGTATGACAGAAGGGTCTTGTTGGAGTAATGCGCGCTGCCGGTAAGTCACCCATGATTTGGTCGTGTTTAACGGGGTCATGACGACGGCACTTGACGCATTTGCGCAATTGTTTTTTAATAGCTCTGTTCCCACCTGTAATCCAGTATTTTTGTCGTACGAATGCTGAGGTGAGTCTGGCTCCGCCGTGGAAAACAAGCTTATGTGATTGATTAATAATGAGTTCTGCAAGACGACAGTTATTTGGGATGATAATAGGATGTTTCCTCTCAGGATCAATTTGGGCGTTCCTGAGCCTTCCGCCAACTCGAAGAAGTCCATCTTTGTCCAAAAACGGGTTCAGTTCGCATAATTTGCTTTTGATCGGTACCCTGTTGTTGTCTTTCAGTAGTACTATTTCCTTATTAAATTCTGTATTCTGTACGTATTTGATTATGATATTTTTTGATTTGTTTAATTCTGATAGTGATAGATAATTCTGTTTTTTAGTATTATCTCTGGAAGTAAATCGTAAAATCCATGCTAATATTCGTACGATTTTGATAAATGAACTGTGTTTTGTTAATAGTTCATAAATGATATCATTGTTTACATTGTGCTCCATGACTGAGTTCACCTGTTTACTTTGTTTCAGTTCTAGGTCTGTCGAATAAGTTGGTTGAACCTCTTGGTCATTGAAGTTAGAGAGCCAATGCGGTCCACTCCACCACAAAGGATGCTCTATTAGTTGCGTAGTAGTTAAGCCTCGGCTCGCACAGTCAGCTGGATTGTCCTCGGATTTTACGTAACGCCAGCATTCTGAAGGCATGACGTCAATGATTTGTTTTACTCGGTTAGTGACAAAAGTCTTCCACCTGGCTGGGTCTCCATTCAGCCAATCAAGACTTATCATAGAATCACTCCAGCCATATATTTTTATTTGATAATTGTTTAAACATTGCTTGACCTTAGCCATTAATTTTGATAGAAGAAGAGCTCCACTTAACTCTAGTTTGGGGAGTGACGTCTTTGAAGTACTAGGTACTAACCTAGTCTTTGCAATGAATAAAGAAATGTCTGATTTGTCGCCTCTGTTTATTTTACAGTATATGACGGCTGCATACGCTTTTGTCGACGCATCACAAAATCCATGTAATTCAATACAGTCGCCGTCCATTGTTTTTATCCACCTGTTCATTTTTATTTTATTAATATTTTTCATATCATCTTTGATTATTGTCCATTCTGATTGAATTTTTTCGGGTATTTTGTCATCCCAGCTGATATTTGATGACCACACATTCTGAAAAATTATCTTTAACTTTGTAGATAACGGCGCTAATAAGCCCAAGGGGTCGAATAACTTAGAAATATCTGATAGTAATGATCGTTTCGTATCTCGTTTTGATGTTTTATCGACTTTAGTGTCGAATGACAAGGTGTCTTGTTGCGGATCCCAGCTGAGTCCGAGTGTCTTTGTTTGAGGCGCCGGCTTGAAATTAAAATTATCTTGACTTAAACGCATGTCATTTAATTCGGGAATATTTGATCTCCATTTTCTCAGATGGAAGCCACCGGCTTTTAATAAATTGATAAGGTCGCAATATAATTGTTTTGCTGATTCAATATCGTGTTGACCATACACAAGGTCGTCCATATAAAACGATTGTTCCAGGACATCTGGAGCCAAGCTGCTACTGAAATTCGATCTCTCGTCTGTTGCTAATTGTTTCAGGGTCATCATCGCCAAAAATGGGGCTGCTTTGGTACCGTATGTTACCGTAGCAAGTTGATATTCTTTGATAGGTTCGTGAGTAGTACTACGCCATATGATTTTTTGATAAATTTGATCATCCGCGTTCATCCAAATCTGACGAAACATTTTCTCAATATCCGCGGTAAACGCAAATTGAAATTGTCTCCATTTTATGATTAGAGACTGCAAGTCTCGCTGTAAGTTAGGTCCACATGCCATTACGTCGTTTAAACTGAGCCCAGAGGATGTTTTTGAAGACGCGTTGAATACGACTCTAAACTTAGTGCTCGAAGATTCGGCGCGCTCTACGCCATGATGAGTGAGATAACAATCGGGTGACGTAGTGTTAGCGGCGGGTACCATGTGGCCCAATGACTGATATTCTTTCATGAATGATGTGTAGTCGTTTTGCATAGATTCATTTTTGCTGAATTTTCGTTCTAATGATCGAAACTGAGCGATAGCTTTGGCTTTTGAATTGCCCAAATTTTCTTTAAAGTTTGATTTTAAAGGCAGTCGGACTTCATACCGACCGTCTTCTCGCCGAGTGGTCGTGTCCTGATAGTACTGCACGCATTGCTTATCTTCTGTTGATAGGTTTGATTCTTCTGTGATATCTTCAATCTCCCAAAATTTATGTATTTCCTCTAGATTTGATAGTACTACATTGCAGTAAAGTGTTCTGACATTTCCGCTTAATATCCAGCCCAGACGTGTATTTTGTGCTACGGGCGAATTTTGATCTGATCTACAAATCCCTTCTAAAAGGATTAACGAATAAATATCGGCACCTAATAGTAAATCCACCGGTTTGCTATGATTAAATTCAGGATCTGCTAGTGTTATGTTGTCCAAATAGGACCAAGTAGGCTTGATAAACGAATAACTGGGTAAATTCTTGATTAGGTTTTTCATGATTAAGGCATCCGTTTCAAATTTAAAATCGTTGTTGATCGCAGAGCATTTATGTGAATAGTGCCCTTGCAGTTACTTTCTTTGACACCTACTCCCATGATAATTCCATGACATCTTTGTCGAGGTAATCCTAAGAGTTGTGCTGCATTTTCAGTGATAAGTGACGCCTGAGAGCCCTGATCTAATAAAGCCCGAAGGTTGATATAGGTTCCATCTGCTTTTTGAACCTTGAGTTGTGCTGTCGCTAATAGTATTTCAGGTATGTCACGTTGTAATGACACGTGCGAGTTACTACGCACGGCCTGCGGATGTTCGTATTTCGAAACGCCGCGCGTGTTATTTGAGTTCGCCGCGCCGGCTGAAGGCTCAAGTTTCTCGAATGCTCCATGTAGTAAGGTATTATGTGCTTGATTACATTCTCGACATCTTTTTTCTGAAATACATGCCTTTCCATGATGGTAATAAAGACAATTTTGGCATAATTTATATTTTGCTACAGTGTCGCGTTTTAACGGTTGCGACATGTCGATAAATTGTTTGCAATGGAAAACTCCGTGGGCATCCGTTTGACAAATAGGACACTTGAAGAATTTTGTGACATAAACGTTTTTGCTTGGTAGAGATTGCGAAATTGCTCGTCCGGTGTGTTGAAATAGTTGTTTACTGTTATAATTATTTGATTTATGATATTTCGATCCAAAAAATGATTGATGATTTTGACCACCGTTGCGCATAATCGGCTTGTTAAAAGGCTGTTCTTGCTTACGACGTGTCGATTCTATGGTAGTAAACTTATTCTCCAAAAATGATAGAAATTCTTGTAGCTTAGGTACGTCTCTTGGATTCTTCACGGATGCTACATATTCTTTATGAGTCTCAGAATCCAATTTTTGACACATGAGATAAATGAGAAGTGGGTCCCACGAATCTACCTCAATGCCAAGGTTTTTGATTGCGTTCAGGCTTTCCAAAATGTTGTCATGAATCCTTTTGATATGATTGTATGATGGTTGTTGCGCTACAGGAATGTTGATCATGATATCGATATGAGAATTTAAAATTAGTTTTTTGTTGTCAAACCTGTTGTTTAAGATTTCCCAACAGATCGAATAATTATCAGATGATATAGGTAAATGTTGTATAAGTCTCTCCGCTTCACCCTTAACTTTAGATTTCAGGAATTGCATCTTCTGGGCGCTAGAAAGTGAAGGGTTACTATGAATTGTTTCAGTAAATAAGTCCTTGAACGAATTCCATTGATGATAACTGCCGGAGAAAGTCGGTATTTCTATTTGCGGAGTTGACTGATCACGATGCGAAACTGACCACATCTTTTTATTGATAGATTTAATAGCGTCATTATAAGCTTTTTCGTACTTGAAGAACGCAGCTTCGTAACCTGGGTCCCTACCCCCTAGTTCGCTGTCTAGTTCCCAATGAAGAGAGTCGATTACAGACCAACGAGTATTTAAGGTACGTAACAGGTGATCGAACTCCCATTTTTCTGACACTGAGTCCAGCATGATATTTGTAATTGTATGTTGGAATGCTTTAAAGTTGCTACTTTGTTTCCTAAGTAACTCATCTGTTTTGCTAGATGAGCCTTGATGAGCTTGGCTGGTAGATTGCTGGCCTTTGGGCACTCCTAAAGGCGTTGCCGGTCTTATCAGAGGAGGTAATGTCTCCTTCTTTAGAGGTTCGTAATTTTGTATAGTAGATCTGATATTAGCGAACCTGTCCTTCATTATTTCGTATTGATTTGATGTAAAGTATGAATGCGACTTATCCCCCAATCCACACAATTGAATATGATTTGATTGATATTCTTGCCAGTAACCATCTAAAGTTGTTAACCGACGTTTGATATAATCAGCATTTTTGCGCTCCGCGCTGTCCTTTTTAAAGTTGCTGTATAATTGCTCTATAGCTCCGACGGTTTGCTCTTGGGTTTGCAATAAATCTTCCAGGCTTGTCATCGTGATATAAAGGTAGAAGGAGGAGAAAAAATAGAAAAATTGGAAGGATCTTACTTGTATGCTCTCGGTCGTTGAAACGGCTGGGAGGTAGCTGATGGTATGTCTGGAACGTAGCTGTTATTGATGTACGATTTTCTTGATATTACGGAAGAGCTTGACTGGATTTCTTGTTAGGATAACGATAGTTCACCTCACTTGTAAAACAGAGTCACGTTTTGTCCACGTAGTCACTGAGTCACGCGCGAGGCCGATCCGGCTCGAAGGACCAAAAAAGGGGTTATGTACGGTCCGTACTGCCTTTTAGTGATAGTTGATAGTTGTGTGAAATGAAAGTCTCTGATATTAAGTATTGATTGATATATTGATTAATAGAAATAACTATGTACTAAATGATATAATGATATGAGGACGCGCGCGGTGTGTTTGCTAGCCGTACACGAACTGATGAAATAATGTAAAAATACTTATAATAAAATTTGCTTATGCGACGATACATAAAACTGTACGCGCTGGCTCGTACATGCATTATATAGTATATAAATTGTATATTATTAGGTTTAAATTTTTTCAAGCGTTCCAAATACACCCGGTATATATAATGATATCGATGCAAAATTAATACAAAAAAAAAATAGAAACTTTATAGGATGATTTGTAAGATCATCATAGTATTTCAAGTTAGTGTGTTTTTTTTGCAAAATTTTTTTTACCTAGGTCGATTACGGCTTTTTCGAGGGTGGTACCTGTAGCTTGTGAAATGTAACCACCCAGTTTAATATAAATAAAATTAGTTATCGAACTACAGATTCACTAAAAGTCAAGAAACAAAACAAAATTTTAACAAAAAAAAAACCGACTTCAAAACAAAAAATTGTATAACAAAAGTGCACTAAGAAGTAAAAAAAAAAAAAAAATTACGTATTGTTTTGTCTATAATGAAATTATTAAAATAATATAATGTTTCTGAGATAAAACGTCCCTCTGTTTCACGCTCCTGTGCAACTGGATGGGTCTTGTGTAGGCATTCTGTATTTGGACGGACATAGATAGCGGCATTGTAAAGTCACTTCAGCACGTTGATTAACAGCAGTCGACTTAGCAGCGCTGCGGGGATTCCAGAACAGCCCAAGTTTCAATAGTCAAGGGCTTTCTCATAGTCTACAAAAGTCAGGCACAGGGGCTTATAAAGGATATTAAGGATTATACTCTTCCGACTTCTGTATAATAATTTGCCTCACTATGGGAATGTGGTTCATGGTGCCATAGTCTCTACGAAACCCACCCTGCTCCGGTAGCTAGAACTCGTCATGTCCTCGTGCGAGGCGATTTGTAATGACCGTCAAACGTGAAGGTTATGCTCACTGTATGCTTGCATTATGAATTCTTACCACGAGGTCAAACGGTCACTAAGGAGTACTACCTACAAATTCAACACCGTTTTTCTGAAGCAATCCGAAAAAAACATTCGGATTTGTGGAAAAACAATTCATGGCTTTTGCACCACGATAATGCACCTGCTCACATTGGTGAATTTTTTTAGCAAAATATTACTGTAATGATTCCCCAGACTCCATTTTCACCAGGTAAGGCTCCGTGTGACTTTTTGTATTTCCATATATAAAGAAAACCTTAAAGGACCGTCGTTTTACTAGCATAGACGACATTAAAACCACATCGCTGAAAGAGCTTAAGGCTATCCCAAAGAAATAATTTTAGAAGTATTTCGAGAATTGGAAGAAGCACTGACACAAGTGCATAATATCTAGTTGAGACTATTTTGAAGACAATTGAATAGGTCAAAAAAAAAATCAAAATTAACTTTATTCAAATAGGCCCTAAGAGCACCTTTGAATCGTCATTTTACAAATTAAAAATTTAAATTTGATTATTATTTTGTAATGGTAAAGCTACCACCGATTCGGAATGTAGATTCTGCAGAGAAGAATCGGCAAGAAACTCCGCAGTTACTCTTTTGAAAATGATATATAAACTGTATTTTAGTATAAGATTAGTAATATCTTGCATGAAATACAGCGCCACTATGTCCACACATCTTTGTCGACTAAGTAATCCTGCACCGAATAATAAGCTTTATCTATTAATTTTTTTTTAATAAAATCTTTAAATTTATTATGAGACAGTTCCAAAATTGTTTGTGGGATTTTATTATACATGCGAATACCATAACCCAGAAATGAGGCGTTTACTTTGCGCAGTCGGAAGCCTGGAGTTACAATTTTATTATTCCTTCTAGTGTTTACAGTGCGATTAATACTATTTATTTCAAAACAATGAATATTCCGGTGAATATACACAATATTGCTATAAATATACTGCGACGCAATTGTTAATATGTCTATCTTTGGAAAAACATCCCGTAGGGAGACTCTAGTTCCAAGATCGTAGATGCCACGAATAGCCCTTTTTTGCAAAATAAATACAGTTTCAATATCTGTAGCATTACCCTACAGTAACAGACCGTAAGACATAATACTATGGAAATAGCTAAAATATATTAAACGCGCAGTAGTAACGTCGGTCAGTTGTCGCACTTTTCTAACTGCGAATGCTGCGGAGCTGAGTCTACCATTCAAGGATGACAAATGGGAGTTCCACTGAAGTTTTGAGTCCAAATTTATCCCTAAGAATACTGTGGTATCACCAACAATAAGCCTCTCGTTATTTATTTCTAAATTATAATGTGGATGTTTAACATTAGGCAACGAAAATACAACGCACTTGGTTTTTTTGGCGTTCAAAACGAGGTTATTTGTTTTAAACCAATCTTGAATTCGAGACAAAGAACTGTTTACGTCATCATAATTTACTTTTTTCCTATCAACTTTAAATATAAGCGATGTGTCATCTGCAAATAGCACTATATCACAAATATCCTTAACATAAAATGGCAGATCATTTATGTATATTAAAAGAAGAAAAGGACCTAGAATCGATCCTTGTGGAACGCCCATTTTTAGCACAGATCCAGAAGAATTTGTTCCGTTTATTGATACGTGTTGTATTCTATTAGATAGATATGAAGCAATGAGATCAAGAGCTTTACCATTAACACCGTAATATTCTAGTTTACTTAATAAAATTCCGTGGTCCACGCAATCAAATGCCTTTGATAAGTCACAAAATACACCAATAGCATTTTGTGACCTCTCCCAAGCATCATATATACATATGTTTGAGAAGTGCCACACCGGCATCTGTCGTAGAGCGACCTCTAGTGAAACCATATTGTTCACTGTGAAAAATTCCATTAACATTAAAATGGAAAAGAAGTTGATTTAATATAATTTTTTCAAAAATTTTACTAAAGGACGGTAAGATTGATATGGGTCTATAATTACTGGGATCACTACGTTGTCCCTTTTTAAAAATTGGTAAAACTTTGCTACATTTTAGCAAATCTGGAAAAGAACCCACATTAATAGCATTATTAAAAGTTAATGCTAAGTACGGAGCCAGGACATCAATGATAGTACCAATTAATTTAACTGAAATGTCCCACAGATCATTGGTTTTTTTAATATTTATACTCTTAAATGCTTTTAGAATATCTAAAGAATCAACCTGCGAGAATGAAAAATCAACATTACATTTGCTAACGTTATTTTTTAGAAGTTGGGTAGAATTGGTTGAAGATGAATTCAGTCGGGAAGTTAGATCAATGGGTATTTTATCGAAAAAGGTTTCAAAGACATTTGTCAATTTTTCATCTGAGCTTACAACAGTACCATTTATATTTAATTCAATTGGTATAGTTTGTTTATTACGTTTCCCACAGATACTATTAATTATATTCCATGTGCACTTAACTTTATTATCAGAATTAATAATTTTATCTTTAATATAGTTTAATTTAGCAGCCATACAAACAGCTTTAAAAGTTTTAGAATATCGTTTTACATAATCCAGAAATCTAGTCTCCTGATTTCATTGCCGCATACTGTACAGTTCGTACAACCTATTTCTACTCTTATAAATACCTTCAGTAGCCCATTCACTAAATTTTAATTTTACATTTATATCTAAAGTTTTAAGTTTAAAAATGTTATAGAATTCTTCTAAGATTAATTTGAAAACAGAATTATAGATTGCATCTGGATCCTGTGCCATCACATCTACTTTACATATTTTTTGCGCTACAATATCCCTAAAACAATTTGTTTTCTTTACCGTTATTGGCCTACATGTAATTCTTCGAGAATTTATATTAATTTTCTCATTAAGAGAGAATTTTTGACCACAGTGATCGGAAGTTAATACAGTTATAACAGATTTATCATAAATTTCAATATTACTAAATACGTTATCTATACAAGTAGAAGATGTTTTAGTGACTCGAGTTGGTTCACAATATCTGTGTATTAAATTAAATGAGTTAAACAAATTAATTAATCTACTTCTAATCATTGTGTCCTTTAACATATCTATGTTAAAATCACCACACACTAAAACATATTTAGAACTAATAAACAACTTTTTAAGTGTGTCTTCCATGACTGTCTCAAATACTGTTAAGTCACCTACAGGGGGCCGGTAAACGCAAAGTATAATGTAAAGCTGTAATTCTACACAAGACAACTCTACAGCTCGCTCGACAGAGAGTGCTACAATATCTTTACGTGATTTATGAGCTATATCATTACGCACCAAAATTAGTGAACCTCCACGAATAGCATTCTCTCTTATGAACGAACTTGACAAACTAAAATTTGGAATATTAACTATCTCATAACTTTTCAGCCAATGTTCAGAAATACAAAATATATGAATTTTATAAATGTCAGATAGTAATTCCAATTCATGCTCCTTGCCACCTATGCCCTGTATATTTTGATGAATTAAATTTATGTAACAGGGCTTAGGTTTTGTCTGTTCAGTTAGTTTAAATTATCATTTTTTATATCAACAGAGATATTATTTAAATTAGAATTTCTTTTACAATTATTATAATTAAATAAATTATTTATATTATATGTTAATAAGTCTGCTAGTCTGCTGCTAGGTAGGTGCCTTTATTTTCTGACCACACCGCATGTATGTATGTATGTTGGTGTGTATATTTTACACGTATTCAATATGTATGTATATATGGCTTGTGTATTTATTATAATATTTTTTTAGTAAAGAAGAATAGAATATATCTTCTTTTTTGCCTTTTAAATGTAATTTTGCTTAATTTCACCATTTAGTCACCTACAAACTTCCTTTTGGATTTCCTTCTCGATAGAAAATACTGTTGACATTAAGCTCGCCTTGTGGGCGGTGAAATGATGTATTATGCAATAAAGTATTAAAATAAATATTGAATGTCAGGAACTTTTTCAAGATTCTATTTAGTACTCCCTCGCAACGATTCCGTATTATGAATAATTTATTTTATATAGAAAGCAATTAGGTAAAAAATTCCATCATACCAAGCCTATACTTGTTTATAGCATCGCAATTACAAAACAAATCATTCGAAAATAAAAAAGAAAATATTAGTTAGCCTAGTAAAAAAAAAAAAATTAAATTGCGTGTACTAGCGTAAACTCGTAAGAAGTGAAACTTATAATAAAAACAGTTTACTTTTTATATGATCGTAATTATATGAGTCCTGTGTTTGCGTTCGGACATATCGCACCTTTAGAATTATAGTGACCTAATCCAAAATTTAGGTATTTTGACTTTAAGTCATAAAACGACTAAGAACAATATTCCGCTTTTACCTATATCAAAATATTGACCTATTAGTGAGTAGAAAAGAATAAACGCCTACTTAGGTCCTTTTCACATTACCTCTTACACCCGCGTCCCTTCAGTTCGGGAGGGACGCAAGCAGTAAAGTGCCGGAAGTCTCACGCGCAATTCGTGGCGTGTTTGTGATTGTGAAGACCTAAATGAGATTAGGGCTTTACATAATTTTAAAGTAAGGTATGTACATGCCACATTTTTAATAAAGTACAGACCCATTTGGTGGTAGGTCCATGTTATAGCAAACACTTTTATATTTTGTACAACGTATTAATCTTTAAGTCCATCTTTGACAAAAAAAATATGTGTTTAAAAAGACCTAATAATCTTTTTGTCCTTATAATACTAAAAAAAATGTGCATTATTAGATCGTATTAATGATTGCGCCTTTCTTGCAATAATAATTTATTAATACAGGCTGCCTTATTTAGTCAAACGCCTAGCTATTACTAAAATCTTTTTTAATGTATTGTTACTTTGTTCAATATTGACGTGTTTTTTTTTTAAATATATTTAAGCCAAATTATTCCTATTATAAAGATGAAATAAAATACGTTTTGTTATATATTTTGTTGACTTTTTCTCTGGATATTATTTTATAAAATAAATTTTAAAACTAGTATTTTCAGAATGAAACAGAAAAAGATAATATTTTGCCATCTGATAACGACACAAAAATGCTTTCTAAAGTTAATACTGAAAAAGTGATATCTGATATTTTATCTATAAGAAATTATTATTTCACAGTTACGGCAATCTCCGAAACTCAGTTTAGTATTGGATCCAGACCAGATAGTTTCTGGTCTGTCTAAAAAATCACGTCGTGATTCTTCATCCGACAGTTCTTCTTCTTCTTCAAGTAGTTCGTCTTCTTTCTCATCATCTTCTTCGTATTCTTCTTTTTCTAAGTCCAATTTACCTTTGCCCAACGGACCCTCCACATCTTACGTAACGGGTCAACTTTCAAACAGAAGAAATTACTATCAACCGCCTATTCATTCGGCTGAAAGCGATGTGGACTTAAGTGATACAGATCCAACTTACATCAACGACAGGCCCCGGTCAAGATCAAGATCTAGTAGCAGTTCTATGAACCCTACAGTTTCAAAGAACACACCTATGGAATCTAAAAAACGTCCCCAAAATACTTTTCAATGGAAACAAAACGTATCAAAAATGTTGAGAAACACGGGTAAAGCTTATGTTTCATGTAACACTAAAAAACAAGTACCAACTCGTGTCATTAAAGATGCTTGCAAATGTAGACTCAAATGTGCTGAAAATGTTGACGACATAGACAGGAAGGCATTGTTTGAAAAATATTGGTTAATAGGAAATTTAGAAATACAAAGATCTTATATACGGTCTTGCATGCAACAAATTAAACCAAGATAAAAATACACTAATGCTGCTAAGCCTAGACTACCGAATAATGCATTTTATTTTACAGTTAACAATAACCGAATCCGTGTTTGTAAAACTTTCTTTATTAATACGCTAGGAATATGCGATCATCAGATCAGAAATGTTAAAAAGAAGACTGACCCGCAAGGATTTTTAAGTTCTGATATAAGAGGTAAGCACGTGTCGAGAAAACGTATAGATCCAGAAATCCTCTAAAGCATTGAACAACACATTAACTCAATTCCAAGGATAGATTCCCACTATTTGAGAGCGTCTACATCCAGAGATTAATAAGTGGAGAGAAGACAATAATGGACATCTGGAAAGACTTCGATCAATTTCAAAAACTAGATGGTAAGACTACTTGTGACTATTGACTTTACTATCAAGTATTTAAAAAACAGTTTATTATTGCCTTTTTTCAACCGAAAAAGGACCGCTGTGACTTGTGCCTACATTATGAACTATGAACGGCTAATCGAAAAATAGAAATAAAAACTAAATACGAAGAAAATCTGAAAGAAAAAGATTTATGTCGCCAAGAAAAACGCCTGGATCGACAAAATATTAATGAAACCAACTTTTCTGCAGTCTACGAGTTACATGCTATTATGCAATGTCCAACTGGAGAAATTTCTTCATTTTTTTATAAGTTAAAGCTAAATTGTCTTAACTTCACTATTGTTGAAATGTTAGAAAAACCTGAAACAGTTTACAAAAAAAAAAAGAGTGTATCTGGGGCATACGGTAATGTGTATAGCTATTTTTGGGATGAAGTGCAGGGACACAGAGGAGCTAACGAAATTGGGCCCTGTATTCTATTATCTACATCTATTGAATGAGTAAAACCTTAATAAATATCTACATGTCACCTTTTATTCTCACAATTGTTGTATTCAGAATAAAAACAAATTTATCATGGTTCTCTATTCTTATGCAGTTAGGTACTCACTTTAAAAAAATATATTTCATAACTCATAAATACTTAATCAAGGGACATACACAAAATGAAGGCGATAACGTCCACAGCCTTATTGAAAAAGAAATTAAAAGAAAAAAAATCTGGACCCATTTCTGCTCCGTATCAATATGTTACCCTAATTAAAAACGCACGTAAGAATGGAAAACCTTTTATTGTTAAAAAGTTGACATACGATTTTTTCGTTGATTTAAAATTACTACAGGAGAAATGGGGCTATAATTTTAGTGAAGACGAAGATAAAAATGGTGTTATTTTGAATAACATAAAAGTTTTGAAATTTATGAAGACTGATTCATTCAGCTTCTATTATAAAATCTCTTACAGTCAAAGTGAGTTCAAACGGGTTAATATAAGAAATAAACGTAAAAAAATGATGAGTCCAGAAGAAATAGTTTTGACCAAAGCATTTTCCCAAAGACTAGAGTTAAGTGAACATAAGAATAAAGACTTACGCAATCTCATTAATAAAAACTTAATTCCAAGTTACTATAGAGATTTTTATGCCTCTATTCTATAAAACTTTACACTATAGTTTTGTACTGTAACGTTATATTTTTATATTTAGTTTATTTCTTAAGTTTATGAGTAGGTGCGTTTGACCTTTGCTTTTGATTTTTATAATATTGTACGTAATGAGCATAATCATGACTTTATAAAAGCTGTTATTAGTTCTTAATTACTGTTAAAGAAGATTGAAAATTATTGAGAAACAATAGATAGGTAGGGTACCTATCTATTGTTTCTCAATTTTTTTTTTTTTTTGTTGTAATAAACGCTTCTAAAATAAGTTTCGTTATATTCTTCTAAGTTGTTATTATAGTCGATTTATAAGAACTTTCCATTGGTAATTTGTAGTAAGTTCAAACTTCTAATAACTTTAAGTATAGTTCCTAAAACTTTGATTGTGATTACTGATAGAGCCTTAAAAAAGATCTCTGTTGTCAATTTTTTTTAAGCTTAATCTTGTACCTAATAAATAAATTTTGGTATTTAGTTTTTGACCTAATATTAAATAACTCCAATAGCGATTTCAAATTTATTATTATAGTGTCTTATTTGGCAATGAAACACATATTTTAACAAATCATCAGAAAAAGAGTGACCCAATATTTAATAGGTATTTTTAAAAAATCCAATTTCAGTTATACACTGACCTAAATTGGAACCATTATTTTTAAAAAATAAAATTAAATAGTAACTATAATTAAAATTTATTGTTTTATTAATTAAAGCATAAGAATACTAATGGATTTTAATATAAAATGAAAATTCTTTACATTTTCCTAAAACACAAGTCAATATCTATTACTTTCTTTAAACTATACAGATATTTAATTCTTTATTTAGCGATTCCCAAAAAGTTGAATTTTCGCATAAAGTCACTATAATTCTAAAGGTGCGATATTTATATTCGAATTACCGACTCACTATAGAATACATCATACAATAACTGCAAACTTCAATATAGTGATACTTAATTTCACTAAAGAAATTAAGAGATTGCTAGCGCAGTGGCTGCCAACGCGAATTGAATTTCGTATATCGCTCGAGAGCTGCAAGTTCAAAACCCTGCGAGAGCCACATTTTCTAGCATTCAAAATTTGATATTTGATTTATTTAGTTTAAGTATTTATTTATATATATAGGATTTCATCTACTACCACTCGGAATCTTCCTTGCGCATGTGTTTATTGAAAAACGACTGAAATACGCAATAATCAAGAACAAGATGGCGCGTAACGCAAGATGGCGCGTAACGAAAAAATCTTTCCAACCCCGATAAAGAAGTTTCACTTCAAAAACTTTAATTAATTAATTTGATGATGTGTATAATTGAAATAGATAAAAGCTAAAATGTTTATTTTAATATTATTACAACAAACTTTAAAAAAAAAAGGTTTATAAATTAAGGTTTTTTTGTGCGCGGCATCAGTTAATCATTCCTCAAATATTTGATGTAGTTTTAACAGACTGACGAAAATGCTTTTTTCGTTGTGTAATAATATAACTATACTTAAGCCAAATTCGATATGGAATTTTTACTAAAAAACCGTTGCTTAGTAACCAACCATAGGCAGATGTTAACAACCTATTGGAAAATAATTATAAATACTCTTTATTGTACACCATATACAACAAAACAAAATTGATATGTACAAAGAAAGATGTACAAAGGCGGTCTTATCGCTAAGAGCGATCTCTTCCAGACAACCTTTGGGCATAGGACAGGGCACAGAGAATAAGAAACGGTAGGGAAGTGTACAAGAGTTGATAAAAGTTAGCATTAAATTTACAATATATATGATAAATATATAAATGAATACACTACATACTGCAAGTACATATATAAATAATGCATACATATACATACATATACTACAAATACATGCAAACACACATACATATATACACTATAAATACATATACAACCTATAGCCACACATATAAAAAAAATATAAAAAATATCAAATAATATATTGTCAGGAGATGGTAGGATATTTATGACGTATTTAGTGACAAAAAATGTGCTTTCAGATATTTTTTGAAACAAGAAAGAGATTGAGCTCGTCTTATAGAAAGAGGAAGCGAGTTAGTTATTATTATTAATTATAATACATAATTATATTTTTCAATATTTATACACAGTAGTACAAGCTACATAAAACTTGAAATAAATAGGTCAGGGAGTTAGATATATTTATATATTATCTATAATTATCTGTTATAGAGGTAAAATTTACTTGTTAACGTGGTTATAACTAATTTCAAACTGAATGATTTCTAAATATTTTCATAAATATGTATATGCCTATATTAAAAATAGCCACACTATCCCTGAATAGCATTCAAAATAAAACAACATTTGTTTTAAAATGGATTTATTATGATTAAAAATCTTATGTTCAGACACTCATTCTCTTTTATTGTTTATTTTACTTTATTTACGTTGAAAAAACATAATAATTATAATATTTAAAATTGTGTATAAAAATCGATTACATTTCTTCGTGTTCAACAATATAACGACTGATCAAAAAAAAAAAAATTTGCTTATCTGCGAAATTTTCCCGTCGGTACTAAAATTTAGGGTTGTTAGATGTACATTAGTAATTAAAAATTTGTTAATTTTTGTTATAAGCCAATTTTCTTGCGTTTTTGCTTTTATAACATATTTGACAGTTAAGTTATAGGTAACAATGTTAAGTTAATTTTTTTTTAATTTATAACTAGGAAATAGGTAATAAATTACAAATTTTAATTAATAAAATTGTGACAACCCTATACACGATGACTTGGTTTGTTTACAAAAAATCCACATCGAATTTGGCTTAAGTATAGCTTTGTTCGATATAAATAATTTATAGAATGTTATATTTTTGGAAGAGCCAGCAATCTACTATCTAATAGTAAAACTGATAACAACCATTTGTTGTATTGATTTAAATGACTTGTAAAAATTTGTTCAAAAAGTGAGTCTGCCTGGCTAGGTACAAAATGACTTCGTTACAGTTTCGACGCAATTGTTTAAAGAGTAACTCACTTATAGAAAGTGTATCAAGATAAAATATAAAACAGATTTTAAGTTAGACCTCCAGAAGCACAGCTGTGAAAGCCGCATTCAATTTCGTGCAGCAGATTTTACGTGATGCGGAAACAAACATACAGACAGACAAAAAAAACTAAAAATATTCGTTTAGGTTTCTGCTGCTCTCATAAAAGACCTCTTAAATTAATAACTAATAATTCTTATCATGTACAGACATCCGCCGGTTACAATTTTATTATATTTAATATAAAAATTAAATAAACGCATTAGCATGTGGTCCAAATGATATTTTAATGCTTCTGTGTAAAACTTTCTTGATTAATTTAGGTTCTAATTTCGTGTCAGACTATTATAATGTTACGATGAAACATATTTTGTATACTTATATACATATACAATATATGATATTTCATTAGTTTAAAATTCTGGGGCAAAAAGTGTTCAATGTCCTTGCTCGTGGTGTGAACTCAAATTGTGCAATTTTATTTAAATTCATTTAGTAGTTTTTACGTGACTCGCGGTCACGGATAAAAATGAAAAAAATATATACATTATTGGCTTCAATTTCGATTAAATAGAAGTCCTCCAAAAAAAAAACTCCTCAAAATATCTTTAATGTACAGAATTGGAGTATTATCAGTAATTGGTCCTTCGAGCAGGATTACCATCAAAAGTTTAAATGAAGCCAATTAAAAAACATATTTTTCTACTGTATAAGACTTACCATAACTTATAATTTTTAGTCTGTAGATCTTAAGATAAATTAATTTTTCATTATATTTTTTAGTTTCAAGTCGGAAGATATCACAGTTAGTTCTTGATTATATAAATGTTTAATTTAAACTTTATATCTGTTGTATATTTTAGTTAAAATAAATAAACAAAACTCACTTGACGTGTCATCGTGACTGCCGAACATGAACAACACCATGCCAATGGAAATGAGCACGGCGGTCACATACTCGTAGGTCTCGTACTTGTTCCTTGAGATCAATTTACCCATCAGC
The DNA here is from genome assembly GCA_036937285.1 of Euphydryas editha. NCBI lineage: Eukaryota > Metazoa > Arthropoda > Insecta > Lepidoptera > Nymphalidae > Euphydryas > Euphydryas editha. The sequence continues at coordinate 314,329 of JAUPFZ010000022.1, read as the reverse complement.
ATCACCGGGATCACTTTACATGATTTTGATAGCACCTGAAAAAATCATATTAAAAGTAAAATACTTAAGAAACACTTAATTTTAAGTCGCCATTTATGGTTAGTTTGCACCAGGCTAGTTATGTTTATAAAAATCGATAGACTGAATAGTAAAAAACCTTAAACCCAAAAATCGTTGTCAAAAAATTAAAAGCAGTTAATAGTTAGTGCATAAAAATAGTATGTTTGAGTTTTATTTAGCTGGTAAACTAGTGGTTAGTGGTTGAGGCTGGCCCCATAATCATGGAAAAATGGATCGATGTTTAAAATGTTTAATAATAAATATTATTATAATATTATCAAGACGAAATTCGTTCACTCCTTGTTACAATATTTCTCACAGCTCTAATAAATAAGAGGGGATAAGGAGATGGGAAAGGGATCCCATAAGGACCTGTAGTTGGACATTGATTATTTCTAATATATTATATTTAATAAAAAAAATATAAAAAAAATATAATTCATGAGTATTAAGCATAATTTACCTTGTATGACTTTAAAAAAGGATTAAAGGTTTGACTGTTTGTGATTCATTAATTTACTGAACTGAACCAGCCTGTAAGAGTCCCACTGCGGGTACCACGGTGGGTAGACCCACAAGGACGTACATCCAAACCACAAACATATTTATACAAATACAAATTTATGCCCCGAGCGGGAATCGACCCGTGACCGCCTGCGTTGATGCGACTAATGGCACAACTACACCACAAAGGTCGTCTTCTATTATTCATTTAATTTAACGGAACATAATTATATTAATTTAACGGACTCAAAAATATTGTTTCATTAAGATTAAGCACATTCCCACTTTCATATGTTTATACACAAAAATAGAGATAATTACAGAACTTAAATGTATAATAATTTATACTTAAAAATATAACAACAATTTAATCCACTTATCACTCACCTGTGTAGGAAAGCTGACATATTTGAGAGCTTCATACTGACACCAAGCACTGATTATATTCGTTAGCGAGCAGTATGAGAACTTGTACAGCGGAGCTGCGATCACTTGCTGACCGGTGCTCAGTAGCCTAGTTAGTGCTATTAGGAAACCTAGCAGTCTATTTATGAATACTAGGAACTGAGAATCGTTGAATCTTAGTAGTGTACCATCTGGCATCACATAGTTCTGTTGATTAAAATGCCATTATTGTGGTTAAATACGAAATTATTATATTACAGCATTACTTTATTTATGAAATTATTAAATTTGTTTTAAGTGGAAAAATTTAGACATTCTTGTTTAAATTTTTCTTTAATAAAATAGAGATTAATTTATACTAACTTGAGTCATAATCTTTTCCTGCAACAGACCCCATACTAGATAGGCTCCCATAAGTCCCGTAAAACAAAAGGCCAGTTCTAATCCTTCATTTTTAGTATTCTCTTCAACTTTCACGGTCCTCGTTGACTCCGGGATGCGATCATGTTCGGAGAAGCAGGCATACAGCATTCGTGATACCCATGAATTATTTGCTGTAAGAAAAGTTTTAATCATTGATAATTATGATTTCCATAAAACCCAAAGATTCTACATATATGTTAGCAAAATACCAATAACTAATGGACACTTGACAATACCTCTAAAATATCCAATTTACTTCAAATTTAGCTTAGTAATTAAAATAATCCTTTTTTTTAATATTATAAATGCGAAAGTTTGTTTGGATGTTTGTTACTCTTTCACGCAAAAACTACTAAACGGATTTATATAAAACTTTACAGTAATATAACTTATACATCAGAAAAAGACATAGGCTAAAATTTATAAACATTTTGTATAATGTGGCCATAATATAACATCTATATATATAAAAATCAATTGCTGTTCGTTAGTCTCGCTAAAACTCGAGAATGGCTGAACAGATCAGAAGAGAACAGAGAACAGATATCTTATCCTGGTCTTGAAATATTCGTGCAGGTCTAGGGAACGTTTAAAAGGTGAGAAAAATTCGAATAATTGCCGGGAAAACCCTAAAACAGCCTTTTTCTTTTTTCCATATAAACGTTTTCTAAATAAAATGTAGTCTTGAAATTTGGTAGAAATATTCCTTTCGCCGCGTAGAGAAGAGCTAAGAACGGTTTTATTAAATTCTACTCCCTAAGGGGGTGAAAAGGGGGGCAAAGTTTGTATGGGACAATGTGATTCCTTGGTCCAATCTACTTCAAGTTTTGCATAAATATTCTTTAACAGAATCAATTGAAGACGTGTTTTCTATTTTATAGAAATTCATCTCCTAACGGGGTTAAAAGGGGGGTAAAATCTTATTTGCTTTGTAGTTGATATCAATACTCCTTAGTGCTTTTGATTTAAATTACATTTTATTTTGACACATGTTTGACAACTCAATCCGTCTATTATAAAATATTTTCCAGTATCGACGCAGGTGTAGATGATAAAAAATATAAATTTAAATTTTTTTAAATTTTAGTTAAATACCCGTGTGAAGCCGGGGCGGGCCGCTAGTACTTTATAAAATATCACGTGAAAACGCGTTTTGACGCCTATTCCGTGGCGCTTATCACCTTCTTTTCGCGAGAATTCACTGAAGTGTCCACTGAACAAAATCACTGTGTATTCTGTGAGCATGGAGGAATGTTTTTTTGAGTAATGTATATATATTATTATATTATTTATTTTTTATATATATTTATTTGTGTTTTTTAATGTTTTTTTTTTTTTTTTGAGTCTTTGTCACCGAGCTGTTGCAAGAATTGGATATGGATAATCTGAAGCCTGGGGAAGGACATAGGCTGCTTTTTGTCAATACAACCACGCGGGCGAAGCCGCGGGTCGAAGCTAATTAATAATAAGTTTTTTGCAATGTAGACAGAGTTTACAAAAAAAGTGTACAAAAAATTTTTTTTCAATGATAAAAACGCGGATGAAAGCGTAAAAAAGATTGTCTTGATATTTTAGTGTACCTACTTTGATTCGTTATTCAAAACATTTTATTATGTAGAGAATTTTAATATAGGATTTTTGGTAAAAATTGGGAGTAGATTTTACAATTTTTTTTATAAATAAAGACATTATGTTAACCAAATATATATAAGAAACCAGCTGTTCTTTATACTTTTATATCTACTGATCTTATGGGAATACTGAGATAGAAAAGTATCTTATATGTTAATACCCAGATTAACATATAAGATACTTTTCTATCTTCATACATTTTCTACATTCATTTCATCTATATACATACCAATTTCTATCAAACAGTAGTCAGTACCATCGACAAACTTACATATTTACTAGAATTTATATATGTATATCTGTCATGCACTGCAAATGTAATAGCTAGTCTATATTTCCAAACTTTATTAACTTGACTATCTTTAGGACTAAAACAGAGCATTAACCAATCTATATCTTCAATAAGCTTGTCAAATGCAAGCATGACCTTGTTTTGTTTGTTTAATGATTATAATATTTATGATCTACTCTGTATCTATAGATAATGAGATATTAAGTGATAAAATATTGTTTTATTTAACACTTTATTATACATACAGTATTATAGAAAGATACATGTCATTGAAACACAAGTATAAAGGCTGTTCTTATCCCTAGAAGAGATTACTTCCAATACACCCAAAAAGGAAGTATTACAGACAGAAATTAGAAGATAGATGTACAATTATACGGTATAAGAATTTAGAGTAAAAATTATAAAAGTATGAAGGAATTTTTCTATATAAAGAAGAGGCCTACGCTCAGCAGTGGGTTGTTTACAGGCTGACACGGTAATGAAGGATTTTGCAATAGGAGTTGGCGATGGACCGATATGAGAAACCAGGCGGATGCAAAATTTTAAAATGCTCATGGAGATAAATAGACGCTACTTGAATCCAGCTCGAAACTTAGAAACATGCTCAAAAAAATTTAACACATAGAGTATTTTTTTTTTATTTTTATTGTCAAGTGATTTTATATTTTCTTCATATATTTATATATTTATATCTTCATATATTTATATATTCCAAGAAAAATAATGAAATGGGAATTTATGTATTTTATTGACATGAATTTTGATGGAAATTGATATATATTTTAAAATATTATGTATTTTAAATACATTTTAATTTAGAATGATGTACTAATATCATTAAGCCAAAAATCTGTTTATTTGAAGTTTACTCTTACTAAATTAAAAATTATTTATTTTATTTGTTATTGCGTCCATACTATTATATATGCTGTTGGTTAGCAGGGTGGTCACCTGATGTCCTCTTCCCTGCTAACCAACAGCATTTTAAAAATTATTTTTCATAAGGTTACTATTATATTATAAGATACTCATACATTTTCCATTTTTATATACATATGTAATTATGCTTCACAGTAGTACATTAGGTCTTAATGTCAATATTCTTATATTCTTCATATTTCTTATTATATATTGTTTCTCATTATATTTATATACTCACCAATTTTTTCAAAGTAGTTAGATTTTTCAAGATATTTATACAAAACATAACATGGCAAGAGCACCGTTGAATACCCGACTAGGTTTAACAATAATCTGAAAACCCTGAAATACAAACATTTAACAACATAAGCTCAGGTAAGTAATTTAAATACATTTTTTTCCATATCATAGAATGAACAAGAAATTCTAATTAATCAAACTGATTAAGTAAAAATAATCAAGATAACATTAATATGTACTTACAATATAGTTTAACTAATGAGTATTAAATGCACTACAGTTAATTCATAGTAATCTATAAAATATTATAAATTATTAAAAAGAACTCACCATGAATATTCCGAGTCTGTTAGAGTGCCCGTTTGTTCATATATAAACAGCAGCTCTCTGTAGAGGTGGCCAAAAAGCCATGTCGCTAGCACACACAACACTAAAACTATCCTAGAAAAGTATGAACGTGGAATCATTTCAAATACTTTAATACATTCTAAATAGCGGTACATTGAATAACTATTTATGAATATACATTCATGGCACATTTTATCTAAAATCATTATTAAAAAACAAAAATATAAATGAAACATAAATAGTACATTGTATAGTGATAAATATACTTGATAATGTAACAAAGAGTACCTAAATACCTGCTATGTTTGCAATTAATGCTATATATGTAATTATTCACTAAATGCAACATACCCGATTATGATCTTCGAACGCGTCATTATTGGTCTATATGTTTAAACTAAATTATAAATCTGGATATTAATACTGATTGATATGTTTTAAAAATACACAAATATCCTAAATCTTATTTAAAAAAATCATGTTTATTGCCGAAACCTGTTTAGTTCAGCATCACATGTTCAAATGTCAAATTGTCAACCATAGCCTGTTTGACATTGACATTTGACAACTCGATTACTATTACCAACTATGCCAAATCATTTAGCTTTATTTTTTTTTTTATGAAATAATTTGAGCGCGTTTGACTTCTATCTTGTATGATGGTAAACAAAGATGAAGTCTAAGGTGGAGCACGCAAACTCAAATAGTGCCTGTTCACTCTTGCCTTAAAAATCCCTAAATTGTACGTATCGGAAAACAGCGACGCAGGAAGAGAATTCCATTCCTTTGCAGTTCTAATAACGAAAGAAGATGCGAACCGCGAGGTGCGAACCGGAGGAATGTCGACCACGTATGGATGAAATCCCCGTCCACGTCGCGTCGTCCGATAGTGGAATGGTGCTGGGGGAATCAATTCGTGCAATTCCTGTGCACACTCACCGAAATGCAACCTGTAGAAGACACACAGACTAGCAACCAGACGGCGATGTTCGAGGCTCTGGAGCCGTCTTGAAGCAAACATGCCAATGAGTTTCCTGGCACGCCTGTCGATAGATTCCAGGGCTTCGAGCTGATACCGGGCGGAACCGTCCCACAGATGGCAACAGTACTCCATGCAGGAGCGGACTTGAGCTGTATAAAGTCTTAGCAGCTGGTCCGGTGTGAAATAGTGACGGACCTTGGAGAGGATGCCCAGTTTTTTTGAAGCAGTCTTAGCCCTGGACTCGATATAGTTTCCAAAATTGAGTTTGGACGATAAGTCTATACCGAGAAGTTCAAGATGGTTAGTGACTGGAACAGGTACATTTCGGAAAGTGGGAGCCAAGTTAAACGGGCTCTTTTTAGCGGTGAAGAGACACGCCTGGGTTTTAGAAGCATTGAATCTCACTAGATTGGCATCACCCCAATCGGAGGCAGCCTGAAGAGTAAGATTGGCACGGTTAACCATTGCTTCTCTAAGATCGTTCACTTCTGTTTGACTCGTTCTTGCACTGGAGAAGTATCTCTCCGCGACAGTGCTGTCATCTGCGTACCCAAAGATACCGGGTTTAAGCAGATCGTTTATGTGGAGCAGGAATAGTGTTGCGGAGAGAACAGATCCTTGGTGTACCCCGGCATTGATAGTCAATAGGTCAGACGAGCAGCCATCAACAACTACACGAATTGACCGTTCCCTCAAGAAATCAGAGATCCAAGTACATAGACTAGTGGGAATACCAAAAGCAGGAAGTTTCGCTATAAGACCATCGTGCCAGACCCTGTCGAATGCTTTCGAAATGTCAAGTGAGACAGCAAGGGCCTCACCATATTTGTCGAGGGCTTCCCCCCAGAGATGTGTAGCGTACACGAGAAGATCCCCAGTAGAGCGGCGTTTGCGAAATCCGTATTGCCGATCGCTGAGGAGATCATTATCTTCCAGGTATGCTAGAAGGCGATTGTTGACGGTACGCTCCATTACCTTGCATAGGATGGAGGTGATCGCGATTGGGCGGTAATTCGCAGGGTCAGTGCGACTTCCCTTCTTGGGTACGGGTTGTACGTTCGCGAGCTTCCATGCCTTCGGAACAATCCCAGATCGTAAAGAAAGACGATACAGACGTGTCAGGACTGGAGACAATTCGGCTGCGCAATTTCTCAATACAATAGCAGGAATACAATCAGGACCACTGGCTTTGTTCACGTCCAGATTGCGTAGTGTTTTGAGAACCTCCTTTTGGTAAATGTGAATTACAGGCATTTTGCATCCACAAGGAGGTAACTGAGGTGGAATTTTATTACCAGCATCTAGACGAGAATTTTCGGCAAATAGAGAGGCAAATAAATTTGCCTTATCCACAGCCGTGTGTGCCAGTGTTCCGTCAGGTTTCTGCAGAGGAGGAAGTGAGGAGCGACAAAAGTTTGCTTCAACACACTTCGCCAGGGACCAGAAGGCCTTACTGCCCGATGGGTACGAAGCGAGTTTAGTTCCCACTCGGCCTATGTGGTTGAAGCGCGCTTTTTTGAGCACTTTTTTGCAGGACTTAGCCGCTGTGTTATAGGCTTTCTTCTTTTTTCGCGTATCCGGAGCTTTGCGATTTCTGGCTTCTAACCAAGCGTGGTATGCTGAATGTTTTTCAGCCTCAGCTTTTGAGCAGACAGCATTGAACCAAGGTTGAGCTCTAATGCCAGAGGGCCGGTCGGAGAATGGGATATAATATTCCATCGCCTGTTTAATAACATCAGCAACAGCGTTAGCGCAGCTCGACGGATCGCCTGAAGAAAAGCAGACTAGCAGCCAAGGGTAAGATGCTAGGAAATGTCGCATCTCATCCCAATCCGCTGACTTGTATCGCCACACCCGCCTGGTTCCTCTAGGGTTGGAGTCGGGTGGAGGACACGTAAGGACGGACTTCACCAGACAGTGGTCAGAACTCCCAAGAGGGGCTGAAACAGACACTTGGTATCGGTCCGGTTCAGTCGTCAGCAGAAGGTCCAGACAATTTGCAGTGTGGTTCTCAACATCCGGTACTCGAGTCGCCTGGTCAACCAGCTGGGAGAGGTTCATGGACAAGGCAAACTTGTACGCCTCTCTACCAGCATGGTCAGTTTTCTGGTACGGGAACAGCCATTGTTCATGGTGGGCATTAAAGTCCCCCAGAAAGACGATTTGCGCAGTGGGGTACCTTTGTTGAGCCACGTCGGCGGCCTCGCTCAGATGTTGGAAGAGCCTTGTTGTCTCCTCGTCACCGCTATGCGAACGGTAGACACCAACATAGACAATTTGTTCTATGCCAGTATCCACAAGCACCCAGACAGATGAGCAAGAGGGATCCTCTAAGTTACGGAGACGTTTGCAGCAGATGTCATCGCGCACAAAGAAACAAACCCCAGCCCTGGGCCGAAAATTGTGCTCCAGGATGTAACCTGGGTAGTGGAGGTATGACGTATCGGCAGGGGTTGTGATTTGCGTTTCCGTAAGCAAGAGCAGATGCGGCTTGGCAGTCTCGAGATGGTGGTGAACTGGAATGAGATTAGAGTGCAGACCTCGGATATTTGTGAGGTGCACTTTAAGCGAGAGGCCGTGCATCCGCTGCAGATTCCTCAACTTTCTGTTTCTTTTGTTCATTTAGTTTTTATTTGAAGTGCAAGAGGGAAGGTAAGGCGAAAAGTGGCAGTTACGTGAGGCGCCAGCCAGACTCCACCAGAAGTCACAATGCTGCCGCCCGGTGGGGAAAAAACCTAGTTTGGAGACCGCGGGGACGCCCGGACCCCCCCAGTGTCGGCTGTCGAGGCCTCTCATCCAGTTGCCAACCGGCCCGACAGAAGCAACCCTGGGATTATGCGCGCGATGGCGGAGCAGCCTTTCGCAGGTGGCTAGTCTGGAATTGGGCTCCCTACTATCGGCGGGCGGCCAGCGGAAAACCGTTTCTCCGGATCCCGCTGCTCTCCAGAACTAGGCACCGCGGGCGGCAACACTGTGAGCCTGGGTGCGGCACGCCGGTAGGCGCAACTACGTAGACCCACCTTTCAAAGGGCTATTCACGGTTAGCAGGGTGGAACGCGCGAACGCTTGGCACCTTGATTTATACCAAGAGGGTGGTGACCAGCCACGGCCGAAGCCTACCACCGGAAAGAATGTCGCTCTTTAGCACCACCCAGGGGTCGCGTGTAGGGTCTCGAGGGTAAAGCCTACGGACGCGAGCGACAATTGACCCCCAAGCTTCTTTATCTGACGAAGGCACGGTTTCCCACATCGTCTTCTCCTGCTCCAAACTCCTCCGCCCTGTATATGAAATCCTTCCCTGTGATATCCCACGTCCTATAAATGTTGAGTGTCTGTTAATGTTGTTGTTTAGTCCCTACTGTACATTTTTGTGTAAATAATATTTCGAATTAAATAAAATTAAGTTGTAAATACATCATGTGTCTGTCCTAGTGTAATTAGTTTGTAATATTTTAGTTACTAATAGCTGTAGTTATAGTTTAACATTAAATGTTTGTGTTGTTTTAGGTTACGGTGAAATAATGAAAGTCTGACTATTTTGCCTGTTTTCAAATTAAATTAAGACTGTTATCTCAACCGCACCGATCAATCTCCTTCGTGTATTCTCCACTTTACGTGACATTGGCGGAATCAACCGTACCCAACTGGCACAACTGAAAGCCACTATCCCAATCAATCAATCAATTAATAAATAGCTTCTTTATGTTAAAAAAAGCTGTGTATGTAAATCTGTTTCTTATTATGATATGATATATAAATACACAGAAAATTAAAAACTGTTCTTGTCAAAATCAAAAGTTTCTATATGTAGGAAATCAAACAAGTCATTTTTAAATGTAATTAAATGTCTTTGTTACTTAGATTTGTCAAATTGATTTTATACTCTGATTTTACTTTATGTATAAGCACCTCGTAATATATAAAATTATAAAATATATTGAAAAATAATATATTTAGTAGTGTTTTTGTTTTACAGTAAACAATATACATGGAATCAAAAAAGTACGTTAACAATGATGTGGAATGATACAGTGATGTTGTTGCTTGAATTCCTTGCTGCGCTTTGTGCTGTAGCTGTATGCGGCCCTACTTTAGTCGCTTGCGCACGCAGACTAATTCTAGGAGATGAACTGCTACAGAAAGGTCGGCATGGAGTACTTGAAGCGGAAGTTTTGGGCTGCGACGAGCCAAATTGTCCATATTACAAGAAAAACGTCAAATACCTCGTGATGCCAATGACGAGACGACGACAGTTTAATTCACCTGTTCGCCAGTAATTAATTTTTTATAACTTTTTATTTAGTATAACGTTTTATTTAAAGGTATTATTTTTAATAAAACTCATAATATATTAAAGATTATCATTATTACAACCCTTAATTAATAATACTATTAATCTATAAATAGTTCTCGAGAACATTATTATCAATTGGTGTTTGTTATACTTAAATATAAATTTATATTTATCCTAGTTCAGGATACAAGAATAATGTAATTTGTGTTTTCATTAAGGCCTACAGAATATGTCGCATTATTAAGAAGAAAAAAAAACGTGTATGGAACCCCCAACAAGAAATATAACTAAATACATCTCAAAGGCAAAAGTATATATTTTTATTGCAGTCAATTTTACTTTTTTTTTTTTAATTTAACAATATTTTAATTACATTAAGATACAAAGTAATCATATTAAATAAAACTAAACTAATGGATGGTTCCCAATTAGCTCATTGTCGACGTCAATTTCCGGATCCCTCTTGTACTTGGGAGGCATGTTAATGACTTTAGCTGTGCAGACATCGTCCATAGAGAGAGGAGCTTCTTTTACTAGGTTTCCTGGGTAGTATTTCAATTCTGGATTTATTCTTTTCTGCAAAGACATATGAGTGTACACTTTAAGGTTACATAGGTATTAGCATTGTATTATAACCGTTTTAGATGGCATTATTATCTAACTCGAATTAAGTTTTCGTGTTAGCCAATTTACCCTAGATTCGTATGGAAAAAAGATGATATAGAAACATCTTCTCCAGAGGTATTACCTGGTGATTAGATATAAATTAAGAACTCCAGCAAACCCTATTGTCTAACAACATAAGAAATATTGTTTTGGAACTAAAAGGGAGGAAACCCGTCAAAGAAATTGAGAAAGAAGAAGTAAAGGTTTTTTCTTATTTTTCACTCTAAGTAGATGGTAAGATCTAGTTATTTACGTACTTAATTAAGTAGGTTCATTAGTATAGTGGTGCGAGTAGTCGCCTTAACAACGCCGGTTGGAGGTTCAATTCTCGCTCGGGGCAGATATTTCTGTTTTTATAAATATTTGCTTCTGATCTGAGCGTATGTCGATTGGTCTCTCCACCGCGCCTCGAAGAGCACTTAACCTTTAATTAGGCGCGCGGGGTCGCCGCGACCCAAGTTATCTTCAAGTTAAGTTATTTTTTTAGCTATTGAAGCTGGCAACCCGAATTTTTTGCTAGCTTCCTAACTGTTTAGTCTGCACCCGATTCAGTGTCGCCCGCGCCGCGGAGTTGATCGCACGCACTGCACGGAGGGGCTTGGGGTCGCGTCGACCCCGCGCGACTAATAGTGTAGTTCAAATTTAGGTAAGTAAATATTTATAAATTATGATTTTAAACATTTATTTCACCTTATCATGTCAATTTCAAAAATATTTAGCTGTTTATCACCATTCTGTACACAATTATATATTCATGTAAAATACAAAATTGTGCTTTTTTATATTTTTGTTTGGTAAACACACGCTATTACGTTTTGCTTTTTATTTAAGCGTATAAACTACGTTGACTTTTTTTAGTTTATCAAGTTTTTTTACAGTTATTTATCTTTCACAGAATTATTTCAACATGGCCCAAAATTGGCAAAGTCTTCGAATTGAACAAATAAGTGCGATTCTTGAAGATGAAGAAGAAGCTTAATTAGCTCCGCCGAGCTATTATCCGTATAAAATAGCGGAAAGTAATCCGTCAACCCGCAGTGGTGCATCGTGGATGAAACTACAATCCTTCTCCTAAATAGATAAGATGCCAGCACTGGGACATTTACAGACTAATTCAGTTCAGTCTGTTCATTAGTATTTTTATAAAAACACCTTTTAATTAATTATGTATAGCATAACGACGTATCTAAACATGTAATAATTAATATTTTCGATCTAATAAAAAAAAGATCGTAGGTACTGATTACGATATCAAACATTTTGATTTTAATCTAAAGACATTTTACGATAAAATCATTCGTGGGAAATGATAACTATTGTAATTTATCATAATATAATAATATAATATAATTATTAAGATAAATCATTGAAATCTTTATCAGAAGAACGTAATCTAAAGTTCTACGTCGTGATTTCTATATATTTTTTCCCAGATATAAGAATTTACTTTAATTTAGTTTTAATGAAAGTCTAGATAGCTTGACTAATAGACACATCAATTATAGTAGAATGTAGTACTGTACACGAGATTGTTATACAGAGTAAGTAGTAAGCAAGGAATTTATATATTATGAAATGAAATGAAAACGAAACGGAACGATTTTTTTACTTTAGTACCTATATATTGGAAACAAATGTCAACGGTATGTCAGTTATTTCAAGATGCATATTTGAATATACAATTGTATTAAGTGAGCGTTCCAGTTATGATATAAAAACAAGAAATATTTTTCAAGAAATATTTTTCTATCTATTTTACGGTAGTTAAATTGCAAATTAAAAATGTGAAATATGTCATCATTAATGAGATGAGGTAAAAATTTACAATTTTATACTACTACTACTTACATGTGTTATAGTAATGCCCTATAGAAAAATATAAACTATATAGTTAGCCTTTTTTGGAGGCTTTGTAGCTTTCTCATATTCTGTGGAAACGGCTGCTCTATTTGATAATATTATATGTAGCTTATAATAAAAATACTTACATAACAAACAGCAGCCAGAGTGCCAGAAGGCTTCATAAGGAACAGCAAGACCGTAAGAACAACAAAAGCGGCGTGTAGAAGCGACTTCATGGCGATTCTACCTTGTGTTGCCGCACCGTAATGGACGATAATACGGAGAAGAAGCAATACAGAGCAGGCGCTGTTAGGAATAATGTTATTTAAGGTTCATTTTGCTGATTTAAAAATGTATAATTAATAAGGAAAGCTTGTACATATTAAACATGGATGACAGATATGTTTACTCATAACACGTGTCAACTTTTTTTATTTAATGGCCGGTATTTTCTTATGAAAACTTAGCTTAACATGGGGAAATTAATGTAAAATATTGTAAATAATAGGGGCGTAACAAAAGCCTTATGAAATGTACAGCTAATTACGTTTACTGAAGCCGATGGATCGAAAAAAAAATCAAATTTACTTAAAAACTACTTTAATTAATAAATAAAAATTACAATTAGAGATGTGAAACCTATTCGAAGTTGGAATTAGGAATGACAATCTTTTATTTAAAATTAATAATGAAAACTAAATTAGGGTGATGAAATCGCTGTGTCGGCGACTCGTAGCTGGACGGACGTTGCGACATGGGCTGCATCGGCTTTCCTTCTTTTTGAAACAAACTTCCTAAATGCTTGCTTGGCAATTCTTGTAGGGTATCGTAAGATTGATGGTATGGTTCCGTTAACAAGCTCCAACCGATCATACTCCTTTAGAGGTGATGTTTTTGGTAAAACTCGTAGTTGGTATCAAGATGTATGTGACGAATGTCGATTTCGTAATTTATTATTATATATATATATATATATATACATAAACGAATGGTAACAAAAAGTAACATTAACTATTGACAAGGCCTACATTGTTTTATTAAGGAAACACAATTTTAGATAGCCAATAAGACTGGCTACATTATCGTCATCCCCATCCATATTAATATTATAAATGCGAAAGTAACTCTGTCTGTCCATCTGTTACGCTTTCACGCCTAAACCACTGAACGGACTTTAATGAAATTTGGTATAGAGATAGAATAGACCTTGGGAAAGGACAAAGGCTACTTTTTATCGCAAAAAAGGGTTGAAGGGGTTGAAATAGGGGATCAAAATTAGTATAGAAGTTCATCGCTGTCAAAGATAAAATCAGTAAACTTTGTATTTAGGTACTTCATAAGAAATTTAAAAAAAAAATGTTTGTTTAAGCGTTTTTGAAAATTAGACTTGTGAAGTAGGGGTGAAAGTTCCCAAGGGGGTTGCTGCTTCCCTACTGGGCGCGACCCCCGGGTGGCGGATAGGGGAAGCCACTCGAACGCCTTGCGAGTGGTCGGGGTCTTCGGACCCTCGTGGACCAAAACCAGCAGCGGGGCAGGAGTTGGAATTTAGATCGGATTTAAAATTTGAAATGAGCACAATACCGGAGTTTGTATGTGGTAAGAATCGAGATATGTTCCTGGAATACTGTAAAAAGATATGTAAAATAGTAAATAACCGCAATAAAGTTTAAGCAAAATATGTTAGATATTTATAGTGTATATAATTAGGCTAGCATATAAAAATATTGTATTAAGAAATAGGAACATAGTTATAAGTATAAAATTGTGCTGTATAAAATATTATTATTTTATACAGATAAAAATTGTAATTAAATATATATAGTTAGATAAGAATCGGTTATTGTAAAGTTCTGCCTCTTGTACAGTTTAGATTTAAGCCTCTGTAAAACGATAAAGAATAGATATGTAAGTCGTAGACAATAAGAAAAATTTGATTAAAAGTCTATACCGGATTTTATCGCGTTTATTTAAAACTTTATATTTTTACAATATTTTAAATTATTTCCCGACGTTTCGGACCCTTTACAGCGTCCATGATCTCGGGGGACTGAGGTGGTGGGTGTCCGAAACGTCGGGAAATAATTTAAAATATTGTAAAAATATAAAGTTTTAAATAAACGCGATAAAATCCGGTATAGACTTTTAATCAAATGAGTAAAATTCGCGTAAATATAAGAGAACAATAAGAAAAATTGTTAAGCTAAGTTTAAGGAAAAAATTGTTCGTTTTAGAATAGCGCTTATTTTGTTGCTGTATGAATGAGTTTTGCAAATTAAAACACTTTTTGTAAACACAGTCTCCCGCGACTGTCGTAGGAGGTCAAGAATAAAAAAAAAAAAAAAAAAAAAAAAAAAAAAAAAAAAAAAAAAAAAAAACCAGCAGCGGTGGGCGCGAAAGCGCAGGATGGGGATAACTCGCTCTCCCCCTCCATTTGGTGGCGTGAAAGCGCAGTGGTTGAGCACGGAGTACAAATAAGTACAAATAAAGTCACGCTTTCACTCCTTGCTCCTGAACTGATACTGATGGGTACAGGGATATGTTAGATCTGTGATATATGCTACCTTATGTTGTAAAAAAGGGGCATGAAAGCGGTGATTGTTGAAATAGGGGATGAAGGTTTATATGGAAGTTCGTCATTATCGTAGACAAATCCATGAAACTTTTTATTTAGGCGCTTGATAAGAAGTAAATAAATATTTGTACTAGTGTTTTTGAAATTTCGACCTACATGGGGATGAAATAGAAGAAGAAAATTCGTATGAAAGTTCAAGCAAATCTGTCTAACCCTCTCTGTCTGTTGTATCTGTATATGATTACACCGAGGAATTTATATACAAACTGGAACGCACACGTGCACTCAAAAAACGTTCCTAAGAGAGGGATTGCATCTCTTTCTACCATGGTTTCAAGGCAACTCGTAACAAAGAGATAAAATACCAGTAGTCAACGAAATGCTCGGAACGATTTTTTTCACTTTACATGTTGGAAACAAATGTCAACCTTATGTCGGTTATTTCAGGGTGCATTCATATTTGAATATATTAAACGAGCCAAGGCATTCCCAAATATACGTTAGTGCCTAACCGTTCCCAACAGAAATTTTCCATGACTGATCCATTGTAACATTTATACATGTCACGTCTACTGTTGTCATATTGACACACACACACACACACACACATGAACGTCCCCTTTTACGCCTACGACTTTTCTTAGCCAAAATACTGTGACTACTAGATAGAATAGATAGTAAGAAACCAACTCAAATTTTGTGAGATTATTGTCAATGTATCGATAACCATCAAACATACAAAAATCAAATGTCTTAGCGAACGTCTTGCTCCTACACTTTAAATTCAATTTCAATAATGTGTATAATTTATATATTAGTTAATCTTTATCTGATTTTATGAAAAATTAAAATTAACGTATATATAATACTGATGAAAGTAGAGAGAAAAAGGGCTACTAACTACTAATGGAAAGCAGACAACGTCGCGGGTACCTGCTAGTACCTACTGCCTACTACAAATACACAATGACGCGTGATGCTTAGACGGTCGAGGGAGATCTCCCTTTACGGCACTCTAATCAAATTGACCTTATATAAGGGAAGTTGTCTTATTATAGTTATTTAGGGTCACACTCGACAGTCTATTTACGTTTAAAAATCACATTAAACGAATTCGCAACAGGCCCGCCTACGTGGCTACGTGTATTTTATGATTAACGGTAAAGTAGACTGTCTCTTAGAAATAAGACGACATTATACAAAACCTGCATAAGACCTATCCTGACATACGCAAGACCCGTATTTTATAATATAGTAATAATAATATATAATATGCAGTTATTTTAAATTCTCATACAAACTAGCTCATGATCGTGTAATGTGCATGCTGCATGCGCTGCCTCGTGCGAAGGCGCGCGCCGGTGAATCGCTGCCATTGTTCACTTGTAATATTAACTGCCAATCAGCATTCCGTGTGCGGATTCAAATTGAACATTCAACTAAGAATACAATCGACATTAAAAGTAGTATTTTTTAATTTTTATTAACCAAAACAGCCGTCTGTGTACATTTTTAGGATCGTAGGAGCAATCAATACCCGTTGAGCGGCCGCATGGCATATTGGGATCTGACGTGCACTCGCACTGCCGTCAGACAGAACGGCTAGGCTTGTCTTACTCGTTCACCGTCCTCTCGTAATCCCGCTACGTGGTATCGTGGTCATGTCTCGCAGCTACCGCGAATCCCAAGCGGCGACGCAGCGCGAGGGGATGCATTGCCGACGGGTGGATCAGTCACGAGTTACGCTAAGCTTACCCAGGTACAGGGGGCACTGTCTGGGCGGACCGTCTTTCCCCCATACTCGTGGGGAAAAAAATGGAACCTATTACTCTTAAATTTTATAGACAGAAGGATGCGGTAGAGAAGTCGACTACCGTCGACTCCGACGATAATAGCTCAGCGACGACAGCCAGTGAAGGTGGTAGGAGGGGCAAGTGGCCACACGGAAGTCCGCGGTGGTCCGGCGGGGGCGAGCTTGATCCTCGCCGGATGCAAAAGACGAATACTCAAGAAGGACGAGACCTGCACCGAGGCCGAGAGGGCCATCCTGGAGCAGGCGCGTACGGCCGAAGAGGGGCGCAGAGCGTTGGGCGTCGATATTGCAGACCCGCGCACGGCCGACGCTCTGGTGGATCAGGTAGCCACAGACGTGGACCTGATCTGCAAGGTGGCAACGAGGTCGTACAACCTGAAGGGAACGTTTGTGCAAACCCTGAAGGATGCGGCGGCCTCGATAAAGGCTGTGGTAGAGGCCCGCAGGGAGAGGACAGCCTCGGAGGAGGTGCGTCGGCTCCAGGCGGAAAACTCCCGCCTGAGACGCGACCTTGACGACCTCCGTAGACAGGTAGT
The DNA here is from genome assembly GCA_036937285.1 of Euphydryas editha. Lineage (NCBI taxonomy): Eukaryota > Metazoa > Arthropoda > Insecta > Lepidoptera > Nymphalidae > Euphydryas > Euphydryas editha. Next base: position 296,796 of record JAUPFZ010000022.1, on the reverse strand, counting down.
GGAGCTACGAGAACAGAGCTCACAGAATTCCGCTCCCACCTGTCTACCAAGATCAGACGAGGGCCTCGTAGAGGAAGTGCACGCGTCGGTGGTCGCGTCAGCTTCGCCGGCCTGGAAGAGTTGAGCTACGAGAACAGAGCTCACAGAATTCCGCTCCCACCTGTCTACCAAGATCAGACGAGGGCCTCGTAGAGGAAGTGCACGCGTCGGTGGTCGCGTCAGCTTCGCCGGCCTGGAAGAGCGCCTCCTGCCGGCGAAGAATCTTCGGCCTCCGCTCGCGGTGGACAGAAAAAAGAAGTCGACGCAGAAGGCGCCGTCTTCTGTTCGACAGAGGCGAGCGCACGCGAGCGAAGAGTCGGCACCCGCAGTCGAGGCTTGCGACGGTGAGTGGACCACCGTCGCTAAGCATAAAAAGAAGAAGGCGCCTAAGAGCTACGCTGCCACCGCTGCCGCCACTCCGGCTCCGAAGGGACCACTGCCGCAGCCGCCGGCGAAAAAGAAGAAGGCCAAAAAGCCTAAGCTGGCTGCCCCACGCTCTCCGGCAGTACTCGTCACGCTTGACGAGTACGCCGAGAGCAAGGGCGTCACGTACTGCCACTTGCTTAAGCGGGCGGCAGATACGATAGATCTGGCCAAACATCGTCGGCGGCCTCAAGCTGCGGCACGCCGCGACTTGGGCCAAATTACTGGAGCTGCCGAAAGGGCACACCCCGGAAGCGGCGGTAAATTTTCTTGATTTAAAATCAGAAAATAAAAAGCATATCCCTGCGTTTTTTATATACTTATTTGTTATATTTGCTCATAATAAATATCAGGCGCCAGCAGCTACATATTACCAAAATAAAAAAATACTCATTTCCTATGTTAAAGAATCTGAATTTTTAAGAGTTAAAATTACCAATTTGAAATTACCTACTTACGTCTAACTCTTTTTACTTATATTTTATTAACAGCTATATTTTTCATAAAACTCGTGGTTAAAACTCATAACATTTTTTTTTTATCCACCTGCTCTCGATTGCCCGTGCTTTTTTTATTGAGTTGTTAACTTGTTAACATGCAGGCTTTTTGCTCGATACAGTAAGTACTTAAAACTAAATTTGTATATCTAAAAGGGACATGAGGACTCACGTTCCACTGATTATCCCCAGCGAAAGCCCCCTTATTTATTTATATATATACATTTATTTTTATAGCTTATTTTAATTCTTATAAATTATTCTGCTACATTTCTAATGCTACTGTTATCCTTTTACATGTTAAACTAATCTATTTCTACATGTTAAATACTAATGTCTTTCTCCGCCCCTGCTCAGTAGCAAGAGTAAATTCTCAGTGACGGGAGTGTCTCTATTATGTATTGCCATCTTGAGGCTGTGCTCGAAGATTTCTTTGTGTGTAGCCTCCGCCACCCTCCTGAAGAAGCGACCGATCGGATCACCGCCGTCATCGGTGTAGTAGGCACAGGTGTTGGTGTGCCTAGTCACCGCGACCACAGCATGGGAGACACTGTCATGAATTCGCAGCCTCTTAGTCTTAGATGAGTGATAGGTAGCTCACATGATTTTCCTGTTCTCAGGTTTGGCTTACAGTACCGTATCTCGAATAGGTTTTCCCTGTCGATATGCGACGGCAGCTGGTTTATGTCTCCGACAAGGATCAACACCTTCGCCTCAGACAACCGGGCGGCCATTGCTACAGCCCCAAAATTGTTTTCAGAGCGTCGTCCACCGTTAGACGCTTTATTCTTTACGCCTTCACAAAAACCGTTCACAAAGATGGAGGCCATAATGCGCACCTTCGATTTGACTTTATCACCATAGCGGTGCACCAGGTTTTCCTTAAGGTCTTACGTCGTCTTTAGGTACTATTGTTGTTGTAGTCTGAGCCTGTGTTGAGCACGATGGTCTGTGTGCTAGAGCGATCGAACCGTTTCTCTTTGCGACTGTCGTGATGGCTTTGCAAGGAAAGATGTTATGTCGGCTTCTTGTTCCAAAATGGTACGAAGTGAAGACTGCTCTAGTTTCCTCTGGAGTTTTATTCCCTTTCGTTGCCGAATCTTGGGTACTCCAGCAAAATATGGAGTACCGTTTCCTTTCAATTGATCCGTGGCCGGTGAGAATCTGTGTGGCGATTGATGTTAGTGGCGATTTTCTTACCAGTTTGCAAGCGGTATTTGCATCTGATAAGAATATTTTAGTTACCGAGCTGGTTTCCAAAGAATTGTATCTGTCCTGCCATAACCTAATATTTTCTTCCTCTATCTATCTCTAGAGGAATTTTAATAAACAAAAAAAATAATACATTTATTGAGATTACTATTAAAACATACATATTTTTAGCATCAGAAGCGGGTATTATTAAAAAAAAAAATACAAAAACCAACAAGAAATCCGTTTATTAACAATTTCAATCAAAATTAAATAAAATAGAAGCTAAACAAATAAAATTACCACAAAAGAATAATGGAATCAAATACTGCAAGCTTTAAAAAAGGAAAGTCAAAATGGCTTACGTAAGTTAAATAACGACCAACACTGATTATCACAAACGTCTGTATACTACAAGCGCCGACGAACAGAATGTCCCATTACTTCCGCCGGGTAACTGATGACGATCTATGATAACACTTAACAATATATATACAAATAAAAACATGTAGATAGTAACTAAAATATGTAATATCAACATTTAAAACGCCATTGTCACGATATTTACGCTAATAAATAATAAATAAATAAACGTCTCACACTCAACGGCCCCCAGTAGGATAGTGAATTCTGTGTCGGGGGTCCAGAAATACACAGAATACACAAGCACAAACGCCCAGACCACGACAAACATCTGTATGGCCTATACAAATATTTGTCATGTGCAGAGGTCGTACCCGCGACCGCCAGCGCATCAGCCAGTTGCTGTGACCACTGCGCCAACGCGTCGTCAATATCGTTTAAGATCATTATAGTAAAATATTATATTTAAATTTTGTTACTTATTCTAGAAATCTAGAAATGAGAGAATGATCATAATTTTTCTACATTACCTACACAACTATTTCTCTCACAACGAAATCGCTATTGGTTTATAAAAATAGTTACTCTAACATTATTAAAATTTAATATGCCGTATCCAATGATATAACGCGCCCTGAATCCTAATTGTCTTACATTGTATTCCAGCAGTAGATTATAGATTCCTGCGCATGGAATACGAAATATTTTTGTGGTTTTTCATTGACACATCTTAATTATATAAACATTATCGGTAGTGTTTATCTATAAATAAAACTAAGTAATGAAAATTATCAATTGTAAATAAATATAATTATTTATTTATTTCATCATCTTACATCAAACATTAGATAGGATATTAGGATATTTATCCTAATGCGTTGGTGTCGTTATCGTGTTAGATACGTGTCATATAAAGATAAAAGTACAATAATTGACATCACATTCAATTCTATTGAGTCATTTTTAACAACAAAATTATCAATAAAAATTCACAATAAATAATAAAATTACATAATAAATATTAATAAAAACAATAATAATTCCATCAATTCAATAATTTCTATTAATATAATAATAAACTAAATTTATGTATGTATAATTATGATAATTATAATTATAATTTTGATATAATAATTATATTACATTTTCTTAAATATTTCTTAGATCTTAAAAATATATTTCGAGGTAAAATCTAAATAGGTCGTAATTGTCGAAGCTGGACAAAAAGGTTTGGGAAAAAATTGTATTTTTCTTAAGTTACTTAGACGTCCGGATCCACTGACGTGTCCGGTATTAGGACGTTTTTTCTAAAAGATTCTGCTCCAAGATTGCACTCGGGCGACTCGGACCCTCCAAACTAGAATAAATCCTAAATCTAGATGTATTTAGAATGACGCAGGGTGGTTAACAAAACAATATTCAGTAGTGATTATTTGTACGAAAATGTTTTCTAATTAAAGATTGTTTCATATCGGAGAGAAATTATTGAAAAAAAATAATGGTAAAACCAAAATTGTACTGATCGCAGAAGATCGAAGAAGGGTATTTTCGATTTTATTTAATTTATTAGCATTATTCGTAGGAGTGGTGTACTATTATTATAATTTTATGTTTGCATCATAATTATGTATGTTAAAAAGTACTAAGCCGATTTTGATGAATCTACGAATAGTTTATATATTTTTTTATTTAAACACTATGTTAGTCAAACAATATTAATAAAAAAATCAATTGGAAGAGAAGATATACATACACATAATTAAAAAAAATAACATCAAATAAAAAAAATGTAACACACATGTAGTAGAAAGTTCTATGAACCCAAGGTTTTAAGCAAATGTTCCTGAACATGATTTTTAAAGGAAACCTTAGTCCTTGCCCTTCTGATGTTGTCTGGGAACTTGTTCCATAGTCTGACAACTTCTACAGAGAAAGAATTTGAGGCGAAATTAGAATGATGAGAAGGGAACGACGGACAATCATGATTGCAACACTAACATTTTACGTTTTCTTTTAAGAAAGAAAAAGTTACTACTGACCTTTTTTATGCACTGTTTGATTTATAAAATAAATATTTTTAACATACACACACGGTCGTCTGTTCCTAAGGTAGGAAACTTTAATGCCTGTGTTTTAGGTAGCAGCCAACTAATATACTTTTTTTTTGTAACATAGATATGTAGACACCCAGACTAGGAGTGGTAATCGAACCCACAATCTTGGAGCAGAAAGCAGGGTCACTGACAAATGCGCCAACGGGTCAGTAAGTAAATTAGTTTTTATAAAAATAAAATATTCTATAACATGATTAATTAATTAGTGATTGTATAGGCACTTTATATAGGTATCATCATTAACCGAGGGTGGCAACACTAATTAATAACGTTATTATTAATTACATTTAAAAATAATTAAATTAATTTATCGAACCATACCCGTCTTAATGTTTATATCGGTAGTAACGACGATTCAAATAAAATTACAATAGGCAGTGATTTTCCAACAATTACACCTTTGTTTAATATTTCGCATCGAAACAAAACGCAATACAGAGTGTACTGACACTATAACCCGCCATGTATGGCTGCGGCATTATCGTAAAGGAAGCGCACGAATAAGGAGCTACACTATTGTTCGCTGTGTCGCTGAAAAGGCGCCAAAGCGAGCTGAAATGTTGTGCCAATCGTGTCACATTTACTAATATGGAATAGGTGGACCAATACTAATAGTAGGTAATAATAATATATATGATAATAATCTTATTTGCCAGAATGTTGGTACAAAAGGTATTATAGTACATAGTTGGTTCCTCAACATACAATTTTTATAACAAGCAAAATATTATTAACATGAATTTAACAATTATTATTTACTAGCGGCCCGCCCTGGCTTCGCACGGGTATTTAACTAAAATTTTAAAAATTATAAATTTATATTTTTTATCTCCTACATACGCTATCTATCGTATAATGGTAGAATATCGTTTTTATATTTAGTGACATTTAACATAATAGTACCTATATTAATTGAAAATGATGTTTATCTAAAATATTAAAACGATTTCTATTCCTATCCGACATATTTAGTAAACTTTTAAGTTTAACAAAATAATAACTCAAAAATAAGTTTTGTGTGTTTTTAAGATTCGTTTGACCAGATGGCGTCTATGTCGCGTAGGCGTATTTCTATTTCCTTAAATATTTATTTTTAAATTTAATTACAATGAAACAAAAACTAAATTATACTGTGAGTTATGTATAATTTTTATGTATTAAAGTTATTTACATTGGTTTTCTACTTTTTACTTGATACGTGCACGAACAAAAAATGATAAGAGATGGCGCTGATTGAAATTAAATCGCGCTATTAAAATTTAATCTTGATGATATATAGTGTATTAATAAAACGGAGGTTTTAACAAATTTATTATTTGTAATACGGCGAGTTGCACGAAACCGTCGCTAACTTTCCGTTAGTTAAGTTGCAATTAATCTTAAAATTAGTTGATCTCATGATTAATTTAAAGCTGTTGGATTTAATCATCCGTTAGATAGGTCTTTAATTAAACTAAATTTTTTTGTTAACTTAATCAGATGTAGGTTTCGTGCAACAGATAATCACGATTGTTGTGATTAAATTAGTTTAATAAACACTTAAATTTAAAATTTGTTTCGTGCAACTCGGCGTTAGACAAGTTATTTTAGATCATAAAAATATTTCTCATAGAAAGGTTCTTTCCATAGCGAATTTTTTTAAAGTTATGACAATATAATAAAATTAGACAATATTCTTTACATAAACCTGGGGGCATCGATCGCCAGTTCTATTGAAAAGAACAAGACACCAATACAATATTAAATACAGAGTATATAAAAATACACAGCCCTAAACTTTTAAAAGCAATTCATTGAGTTTCATTAAGTTATCACCGGGTGGTTAAAAATAATATTATATATATTGTATTTACTACTTCAGCCGTTATACCGTGAATGAAATGTTAGTATTTTACGAGACTTTCCTGGAATTCGGATATAAATTTTTATTGACACGTTTGAAAAATGAATAAATTAAAATTTATTATTTAACCAGTATCTCGAGGCGTCTTTCACACTTAACATATCAGGGCGTACATTACGGCATCAACATAAAATCAAATGTAGTTTTTTTTTTTACATAAGCAGTATAAAATACATATTATATTATTAATTGCACAGTAAAAAAAAATTACAATTTTGAGCTACAATGAGTTTTGGCAAGGGCGAACTTATCTCTGGAAGAGATCTCTACCAGTCAACCCATGATGGTAAGAGATGACGTTACCGCGGGGTTTATTGTGCAAGAGAAGAAAAGAAAAAAGAAAAAATAAATAATTATTTTTTTATTTTATTTATTAACATTGTTTATGTATTAATAATAATATGGTATACATGTTAATATGTTTTCTGTAGGTTTAGCAAACGTGCATTATCATGTAAACGTTGTGATATCCTCATTAATCACACTTGTGATGTTGATTGTTTGATGTGTTGGTGATTTAAATCAGGAAAAATAATAAAGTTCATTTCGTCTTTTAAACCATATCGTATACATACTAAATACGTGTAAAAATTAAAGAATTTCTTAATTAAATTAAAAAAAAATATATATATACTAAACTGAAATGAATCACTTACACGACCGTTCCGATGTAGTGGTGCGAGTAGTCACGTCAACACCGCGCGCCGGCGGTCACGGGTTCGAATCCCGCTCGGGACAGATATTTATATTTGTAAAAATATTTGCTTCCGGTATGGGTGTGTGTCCTTGTGGGTTTCCCCATCGTGCGTCTGAGAGCATGTAAAGCCGTCGATTCCAGTTGTTGTCATAGACACCTGATAACGATCCTTACTCATGGTAGGGAAATTATCCTCCATCCCGTAGTGGAGCAGCGTGGTGGATTAAGCTTCAATCCTTTTTCTATGTGAAGAAGAAGCCTTCTTTCAGCAGTGGGTGGATTACAGGCTGATACAGTACAATACAGTACAGAAATGAATCAGTTTGTAAGCAATCTACTGCTGAAAAAGGATTCCTCCATATAGGAGATAGGTTGGAGCTTAATGTGCCACGCTGCTCTAGTACGGTTTGGTGGACAATTTACGTACCTAACAAACTATCGCTATCAGGTGTTTATTGTAACAAACGAGGCCGACGGCTTTACGTGCACTCCGAGGCACGGTGGGGAGAGCAGAGCGTGTAGCCTTCGATTCCGTTTGTTATCACAGACGCTTGAAAGCGATTGTTACGCATGGTAAGAACGTTATCCATCAAACTCTTCGTCTCCTGGAAGGGAAGGCCTTTTTTACGATGGGAAATGCATTTACGCAGCCCGCCGCCAGAATACCCACTAAAATCTATTAGGGATCCAGCAACTCTCGTGGGATGTTGAGAGGAGGCCTAGAATTTAAAGTTCTGTTCTACAATTTTATAATGTTTTAGCATGAAACCCTAAAAATAAAGAGATCGTGTCACCACTCTAAACAAGAGCATACAAATACTAAATTGTTTATTAGAATAACAAGGTATGTGTATGTATCAATTAAAGAACGTTTTAAAATGCGAGTAATTAAGTAATTTAAAAGGTAAAAACCAGAAACGTGGCACACTCGTGTTTTATATTTGCGGTTATTTGGCTTGTGACATTTCGATGACTACAATTAAATCACATAATTTAGAACATAAAGACTTTAGTCGTCCGCATCGCTAACTATTGAATTTATGTATATACACTGCTCAACAAAGTCTAGGGAACAGGAGGTTTTTAGGGAATATTTTTATTTTTATATATTTTTGTTTTAAAGTTTATATACCAATCGATGCGCAATTTAATGCTTAATTAGTTGCGTATATAAATAAAGGATTCAGTTTTTGAATTACGAGGTAATTTTAATGAAAAACAAAGAAAGTGTATTACAGAACTAAACAAAGAAATTTAATTTAATAAAATTTCTTAAAAATTAAAACATTACAGTTAAGAACAAATATGCGGGGACTTTTTTAATAATTAGTTGGACCCCCTAAGGCATTAACAACATCTTGACATCGTCGTGGCATACTGATTATGAGACTATCGATTGTCTCTTGTGGAAGAAGACTCCATTCTCTGGAGAGATGTGAAAAAAGTTCATCTGCTGTGTTCAAATTTTGAGGGAGATTTCTAAAAGCCCTTCTCTTTAGTAAATCCCACGCGTGTTCAATGGGATTGAGGTCCGCGGACTGAGCAGGCCACTCCAGCACTTCGATGTTGTACTCGCGGAACACATCCATCACCTGACTCGCAGTATGTGGTCGTGCATTATCTTGCATAAAAATAAAATCTGCGCCCAGATTTTGTCGGTGCGGGATAACCACGGATTGGACTACCTGTTCGCAGTATCGCTCTGCATTTAAATTTCCCCTGATCAAAACGAGATCCGTCCGTCCACCCAGGCGGATTCCAGCCCACACCATGATTGTACCACCTTGGTAGGGATGCACCTCCTGTGGGTTTTGAAGCCGACTCTGCCGACTAGGAATCCGCCAAACACGCACTCTTCTTGAATCTGGATGAAATCCGAAGCGAGATTCATCGGAGAACAGTACATGTGCCCACTGATCTACGGTCCACTGCAAATGTTCACGTGCCCACAATAATCGACGTCCTCGATTTCCATGACGCAGCGCGGGCACTCTTAGTGGTCTGCGAGCACGAAGATTAGCTCCATGGAGTCTCCTCCGAGCAGTCTGGTCACTGATAGCAACCTGGTGCTGCGACTGGAGGTCTTCTACCAACTGACGAGCCGTAATGGTGGGTTGCCTCCTTGCGACATTTTGCAAAAAACGGTCTTGCCTTTCCGTAGTAACCCTATACCTGCCTCTGTGCCTTTCGGCTACATCGCCAGTAAGTCTGTAACGTACCCACAGTCTGCAGATAACGCTCGTGTGAGAATTCAGAGCAGCTGCAACTTCGCGTTGGGGTAGCCCAGCTTCCAACATTCCTACAGCTCGAATCATTTCTTCCCGCGTTAAATGACGTCGTGACATAATGGCCGTAGTCGCAAAAGTTACGAATAACAACAGTTAATTTTGTTTTTCAATAAAATCATAAAACAATAAAACAAATTTTTATCTTTAAAATTCTCATACAGTATCACTACACAGCAATCAAAGTGAAAGATTCCCGCCTTTTACGAAAATTCTTTTGTTTCTAATTTTTTTTTTTTAAATTCGAACAACGTTTGATAAACATTCAGCCTACCTGTTTACCTCAAAGAGATCAGTACTTTTTTAAAGAAGATTTTACAAATAAAGTCATATAGTTGGCTTGTTCCCTAGACTTTGTTGAGCAGTGTATGTATATTTGTTTATATGTACCGTTGTTATATGTATATTTATGTATGTGTGTATGTATGTATGTATATATATGTATGTATATATGTATTATGCTAAGTTATATATGTAATTGTATTTATTATTGTTACGTATTTATATATGTAGTGTACGTATACTATTTATGTAATAAGTTGTTTTATATTATAGTGATTTGCATTGATTAGTTGTTTATGTATAGTTTTTTTTACTGTGGTTTTTGTTTACTCTGTACACCTTCACCGCTTTTTATCACTTTAACTCCTTGACGTTGGTTGTCTGGAAGAGATCGCTGCTTAGCGATAAGACCGCCTTTTGTACATAAGTCTTTTATTTTATACTTAAACTGTTTGTTACTTGTATGTGTACAATAAAGAGTAAATAAATAAATAAAATAAATAAATAAAATTTATTACGACATCTTTGTATGACAAGAACGGTTCGTGAGCTTTAAGATTCGTTGCATTCGTTATATCGCGCTGATACGTTTACGTATTTAAAAATAAATTAAACGAGCACTTTCTGTTCTTTCCATGATTTATATTGTGTCGATACATGTATAATATATATATGTGTTGTGCTGTTTATAATATAATCCCTCTGGTATTTTTTTTGCAATTGTAGTTTTGTTTTAATATTTTTATGAACGCCAAAAACACCAAGTGCATTGTATTTTCGTTGTCTAATGTTAACCATGCAAATTATAATTTAGAAATAAATAGCGAGAGGCTTATTGTAAATGATACTAAAGTATTCTTAGGGATATATTTGGACTCAAAACTTCAGTGGAATTCTCATTTGTCATCCTTGAATGGTAGACTCAGCTCCGCAGCATTCGCATTTAGAAAAGTGCGACAACTGACCGACGTTGCTACTGCGCGTTTAATATATTTTAGCTACTCGTATTTCCACAGTATTATGTCTTACGGTCTGTTATTGTGGGCTAGTGCTACAGATATTGAGAATATATATTTTTCAAAAAAGGGCTATTGGCGGCATTTACGATCTTGAAGCTCGAGTCTCCCTACCGGATGTTTTTCCAAAGGTAGACATATTAACAATTGCGTCGCAATATATTTATAATAATACTAGCTGACCCGGCAAACGTTGTTTTGCCATATAAATAATTTTTAAGTAATAAAAAAATAGGGGTTGGTGATAAAAAAGTAAAAATTTAGGGTTGTATGTATTTTTAATGCCACATTATAAAAAAATAAAAACAAAAAAATTCGTCCAAAAATTAAAAAAAAAATTTTAAGGGTGAACAACCCTTATTACTTAGGGGTATGAAAAATAGATGTTGGCCGATTCTCAGACCTACTCAATATGCTCACAAAATTTCATGAGAATCGGTCGAGCCGATTCGGAGGAGTTCAAGTTCGAACCCCGTGACACGAGAATTTTATATATAAGATTATATATATTCACCAGAATATTCATTGTTTTGAAATAAATAGTATTAATCGCAGTGTAAACACTAGAAGGAATAACAAAATTGTAACTCCAAGTTTCGGACTGCGCAAAGTAAACGTCTCCTTTCTGAATTATGGTATTCGCATGTATAATAAAATCCCACAAACAATTTTGGAATTGCCTCAACATAAATTTAAAGATTTTATTTAAAAAAAAATAGATAAAGCGTATTATTCGGTGCAGGATTACTTAGTTGATAAAGATGTGTGAACTTAGTGGCGCTGTACTTCCTGCAAGATATTACTAATTTTATACTAAAACACAGTTTAGATATTATTTTTAAAAGAGTAACTGCGGAGTTTCTTGCCGATTCTTCTCTGCAGAATCTATATTCCGAATCGGTGATATCTGTACTTTTACAAAAATACACTCAAACTCACATTAAAGTTTTAATTTTTAAAATGACGATTCGAAAGTGCTTGTGGGGCCTATTTGAATAAAGTTATTTTTGATTTTGATTTTGGTTTTATACTATATCAATCTTTTCTGATTTCTTTCTATCGTCTTTAATTTTCAGGTGTATGGAAATATATTCTAGGGATATATACATGCTTTATACTTGTATTTTAATGATGAATGAATATGAATGGAGAAGTGTATCCCGCACATTAAATTTTCTATAAAATATTACTTGCGATTAAAAAACCGCACTGCGGATTAGCGGAAGATCATAATTCAAAATTCTAACTGATAAACTGATTAAATATAGCTGCTTTTCCAGATCAGAATCTCATATTGTAAGATAATAAAACCAGATAAATAATTTTATTTATATATGGATTTTTAAGGGATTTTAACGTTTTTATAAATTAACAATATTATGGTAAATAAATATCTAAGCTTAACGTTTTGTGTGACAGCAAAATAGTGAAAACAGCAATAAATCTCAAACGAGTTATTACAAATCCCCTGCACTTTATCTGTCGTCTCATTCCCTAAGAACATAACAGTTAACTTTGTAACGGTCATAAATGATCTCGATATCTGGAAGACATTATAGTAGATTGGAAGTTAACCGGTTGTTTTTCCCTCCAAACTCATCAAACCTAAAATTTAATTCAAATTTTCCTAACCTTGCAATTTATGTGGACACTAGTTTAGTGTAACTAGTGTAGTGTGTAAGATCTTGTGGGGTCTCCCCACTCTGTCTCAGAGAGCATGTAAAGCCGTCGGTCTCTTGTTATCAAAATAAAAATATTTTTGCCGTGCGGTGACCGGCAGAGAAGAATAGTTCTCTTTCTTGCCGAGGTGTCGTAAAAGGCGACTAAGGACATAGTGGTAACCAACTTTTAACTAACCGGGATAGTGCAGCAGCGTCACCATATTCTGCCACAACACACTGCGCTCGCCAACCCGCATGTCCAGCGTAGTGAGTATTGGATAACCCTTCCAAAGATGATGGGGGAGGCCTCGTTCAGCAGAGAACATCCAACGGCAGATGTGTTGGTGGTGACTGATCCACCCGATATAGTGACGTTGCTGCCCGTCACCATTCTGGTGGGTGTACAGTTGTTGGCACCGCTATGGCCTTAATCGGTCTACCGATCACCGCACAGAAAGTTTCAACAGCATCTGTTGCAATAAATGCTTTTTTCTCTTACAATAAGACAAACAGAGAGCAATCATTTGTATCTTCTTTTACTAGATTTCTAAAACAATGACGTTTGACCTATTCTAACTATAGTAATGTTCTTGAATTGTTTTTAAATTTTAAATTTATATTTTTACTAAAATCGTCCTTACGAAATCTGAATACGAAAGATATGTAAAGACAAAATCATAAACAAACATATCGCGAACGATATTCCAATCTGTCTCGAATATTGTATCGTCCCAAACAAACAATCAACATTGAGAAAAACTTTTAATAAACGTTATAGGTACTTAAACATACATATTTTATAGCATACGCTACTGACCATAAAAATATTTAGTTTAATAAACTGAACTGAAACCATCTCTTAATGTCCCATTTTGGGCAAGGGCCTTCTATCGTATACAGGAAGGTTGATTCACTGCGGATAAGCGGTTAATGTCTATATATACTAGGAGTAACGATCGTAATCAGGTGTTTTTAATACCAATCAGAACTAATAGGTTTACGTTCTCTCCGTGACTCGCTGAGGAGACCATAAGGACAAACACACAAAACACAAAAAATATTGTGAAATTTGAAACAATATTTACTTCAAGAAAGGACTGACTCTACGACTGTCGTCGTTAATAAAACAACCGCATTACAACACCAGAACGGTCGTAATACGTTTATATCATTTATATTATGCATATGCTTGTAACATCGTATTGGATTTAACTGTTAGGATGTTATAACTGTGTCTTTCTTAAATAAATTAAAATAAATTAAATTAATATTATTTTGTTTAAATGGATCTGTTAGGATTAACTGATCTAATTTCTAAAATATTTTAATATGTTTCAAAGTTTTATTTAGTACTATCTGTACCCATGGATTCGTCCTCATCGCTCTCATTAAGCTTATAAGATAAAAAGTTTACGCCAGCTTAAAATAAACCGAATTTTTAAAGGTTTCTATATATTTAATTAAAAGTCTAAATCGGATTTTATCGCGTTTATTTGTTTTAAAACTTTACAGTTTAACGATTTTTAATTAAATTAAATTATTTCCCGAGGTTTCGGACCCTTTACAGCGTCCATGATCTCGGGGGACTGAGGTGGTGGGTGTCCGAATAATTTATTCGGTTTTTTAAGTTTTAAAACAAATAAACGCGATAAAATCCGATTTAGACTTTTAATTAAATGAGGTTTCTATTCTAAGTGTCAAGTTATTTGGACCTAATACTTATAAAGAAATATTTACGGAACAATCTTTTAAATATCTCCTTTCTGAGAAACACACGAATGAACAAAATCGGAATACGAATGAATGGATTAAAACTAAGTAAACATTTTGACTTTCATCATCTCTCCAATAGAACCGTGATAACTCTAAACTTATAATCAAACTGAAACTGGTTCCAATCTGTACACTGATTACATTTTGAAAAAAAAAAAAGTATATAGAAAGGGAACAGCATTCAGTAAAAACGACAAGTATCAAGAGTAAATTTAACGATAAATATTCGAAGTTCTAAATGCTACAAGTTTTATTTGTCTCGCTACAAAGTTGCAGGAACTCTTAATTAATATTTACAATCTTACATTTGTTGAACATGCTTACTTTCTTATTAGTTTGCTACACAAACACAATGTCTCTATGTAATTATTAACACATACGCACTTCCTATTCAGCTGGTTTTGGTACATGAGGAGTCGCAGCGCGCTAATTTAACACACTCTCGCGCAGGATGTTTGGCGGCAAACTTTAGGATATGAGTGTTAAAATACCGCTGTGTTGGAACTGTTTCAAATGTAGTACGTAAAAAAAACACATATTTTAATCAGTATTAGAACTCTGTTCTTTTCGACATGTCCGCTTTTAGCACAATGAAAAAATGACAAGAATAAACAATTCTGTGCCTTATATAGGTACCATAAGACACCTAATGAATGACGCTGATTTCCTGTGAAATTGGACAATCCACTGGCTCGATCTCATGTCAAGCATATAGCTTCAAGAGTGCAGGCCACTGCTTAAAATCTGTAAAAACTAATTTGCAGTTTGCAGTCGAAACACTTGTGAAGTTGAATTCACGATATATCGTGAAGCAGCATAAAACAAATCCATAAAAAAAAGCAGAGCTTTCACACGTAACAGAAGGGCAAGTTCTTTTTTTTGCCAAATAGAATCTGTGAAATTATCCGTTCAAGGATTAATCCAATCCTATTCCTTTATAGAAAAAGATACCCTTGCCAAACAGTAGTCATTTAAGTTTTGGTTTAATTCAGTGTTAATTCAATTCATTTAATTCAGTTCCGTGCAACATATAACAACTTTGAAACTATAGCACAACGAAGCTAGATTTAAACGATCGCATCAAGCCATCATCAAACCTCAAATATTAATAAAAAAATACACTATAATGGTACTCGATTACCTCTCCAGCGAATAGGATGTACCATCGCTATCGTGACCGCTCTAATTGTGTGGTAGATAACACCACACCACGCGCCATACACTCGCTCCGAGATAAACGACCTACCATCGCACCATAGGTATCCTGATATCGAGGTCCTTAACACTTTAAGGATATGATATTTATTTTTATTGTTAAACAAATAACGAAATACGATGATTTATTTATATACTATCACGAAGATATAATTATTTAAAACAGACAGGAAGTCATATTATTATAAAACTACGTTACAAAATGTGTATGCTTTTTTCAATGACGGATCACTTCTAGCTTCAACAAGGCTAAAGAGGAAGAAAGAACAAGAACAAGAAAAATTTCTTGCGACGCCGTGTCATGATTTCATCGGTAGACGTCGCCGCGATGTTAGCGTTAGCGAGGTACGGGCAGGGGGGGGGTCACTCTAGAAGAGCTAGAAGAGCGGTCGGTCACTGATAAAAAAGATTTTTCCATCTTTTCTTATTCATCTTTATTACTAATGTGAGATACTCATATAATATGTTAAAATACAGTCTAGGGTTTTCTTTATCTGACCCCTCCCCCCTATAGAGAATCCTGGCTACGCCCTTGGCCACCGCTCCGGTGAAAAACTATAGGTCATACAGATGATCTTAGTGGCCTAGGTGTTTATGTTTATACAGTGTGTGGTTCCGAACCCCTGAAACAGAATTTCATTCTACTGGGTGCTGTGGACTGTAAGTCTATACATATAATAAAATGGTAGGAAAGTCAAAACTGGACATTGAATATTTTTTTTAAAATAATACTTCGGGTGTGATCTACAATCGATACCGAAACCAAAAATATAGTTTTTAGAATTTTTGTCTATTTGTCTGTTTGTCTGTTTCTCTGTATGTATGTCCGGGATGAACTCAAAAATTACTGCATGGATTTACTTCAAATTTGCCACGAATATTATTAAGAAGTCGGGTCAACATATAGGCTACATATTATCACGCTATCACCTACGGGGAACGAACAGTGAACCTTTATTTCTTCAACGTATTCTGTAACAACGTGTAATCTAACGACGCATAAGACAGTCTCCCTCTGTTACTGCACTTTCTGTAGATATGAAATATAAAGAAGAAACGGGTAAATGAATGTTATTTTAAAAGGTATAATATCGTAGGTGTTTTTGGTGCTGTATAGCGTTCATGCAGACGACGTCGCGGGAAGCAGCTAGTAAAAAATAAATTAAAACAAAATTAACGCCTACGCTATTCTAGTTCCCCAGACTTGTCGAGTACAAAATATAAGACATATTCTAGTCTCATTATGTACATGTAGAGTTGCGGATATTTATCTATATAAAGTACGTAAAGACTAAAAAGTATATAGAGCAGAAACTATATCGAAAACTAGACTTATAATATTTATTCAATTTTTATAATCTAAAAATTTCCTAAATAAACAGATATTCTATTACTAAGATTATATACGGCAACATTATAAAAGTATATACTGTCAAAATGACACCATAATTATAAAATTATATCCCTTGTTTTATTACGCTCCCGTAAAATACGCTATGACATGACCTTCTTCTTTTTTAGGATACCGTAGCCAAATGGCAAAAAACGGAACCCTTATGGATTCGTCATGTCTGTCTGTCCGTTCGTATGTAACAGCCTTTTTTTCGAAACTATAAGAACTATACTGTTGAAACTTGATAAGTAGATGTATTCTGTACACCGCATTAAGATTTTCGCACAAAAATAGAAAAAAAAAACAATAAATTTTGAGGCTTCCCCATACTTAGAACTGGAACTCAATTTTTTTTTTTTCATCAAACCCATACGTGTGGTGTATCTATCCATCTATCCATATCTATGGATAGGTCTTCAAAAATGATATTGAGGTTTCTAACATCATTTTTTTCTAAACTGAATAGTTTGCGAGAGAGACACTTCCAAAGTGGTAAAATGGGGGGGGGGGCGTAAATTCTAAAATAAGAGAATGATAAAACTAAAAAAAATATATATGATGTACATTATACCATGCAAACTTCCACCGAAAATTGGTTTGAACAAGATCTATTAAGGGGCCATTCATTTATTACGTAAGACGAATTTTGTTAGTTTTCGACCCCCTACCCCCCTATTATAAGAAAAAATAAGAATAGGCCGACCCCCTCCCTCCTGTTTAATATTTACTACCTAAGAATCAAAAGGAAAAAATGAATAAATGTTTGGTTTGTTTTAATGTTTACTTTTCAAACTAACAAATTTTAGAAGTGTTTATTTTTACTTACAAAGGTACTAATAATTTTTAGTTTTTGATAGTAATAAACTTTAACATCTTTACCTACGAGAAGTCAAGATGCCCTAAATCATCTTACATAATAAATGAATGGCCCCTAAATAGCTTTTTTTTTTTAAAATAAAAAATACACTATTATTAAAACATCGATCAAAGTTACAACGAACTACAAGAACTTTTATATGATGTTACTTGCTGCTACGGAACCCTTCATGGGCGAGACCGACTCGCACTTGTTTAATTTTTATAAACATTCATTTGTCTATGGTGGCAATAATTGTTAATTTAATTTAATAATTATTGTTCATCGGTCGTCCAGTGAGCGGCAATGAGGAATAGTCGTGACTTCTTTCTTGCCAAAGCGTCGTAAAAGACGACTAAGGCCATAGTGGTGCGATTGTACAGTCCACTACGATAGTGTGAGGCCTTCATTAAACAGTGGACATTCAATGGCTGATATGGTGATGAAAATTATTGTTCATTTCTACTATACATTCCTTTGTAAAAATTTTAACATATCGATAAAAGTATTGTACAATAAAATAAAACATCAGAAAAAAATAAATAAATACCAAAACTAAAATAGAAATTAGCCTAATTATAAGTAACAATATATTGTTAATTAATTTTCATCTTCGTTTTATTGTGTCGACGTAACCATAAAAGTAGAAATTACTCATATTAAGATAATATAATATTGTATTACCTTACGTACCGTTGATAACTTACATATGACGTAATGGGTTTATTTATTACGACATTGTTGATAAAAGTCAGGGATTCTCAAAGTGGTCGATATCGGCATAATCGAAAACTGATTTTGGGGATCGAAGAGGTCTAAACATCTACCCCTATTATCAGTGGCGTAGCAAAGGGGGGGCGGCGGGGGCGGCCCGCACCGGGTGTCACCTTTTTTGGGGTGACACCCACCCGGTCTCTCAACTTTAAGAACAATGTACAAACATAAAAAAATCGCTAGCACAAAAATTTCTTTTTCAGGGATTCCTCCACTAGCACTAGCTCAGCTCTGTGTATAATTCGGGGATACCCACAAAAGAGCCTGACGCTGTCGTGAGGGATTCCCCGTTCCGTAATCGCGATCTTTGACGTCTCAGTTGCAACATTTCTCATTTGTTTCGTGAAGTATGTTGTTTGGTTGGCGTGAATTGTTAAACGTTTATTTTTCTATAGTGATAGAAAAGAAAAAAATATATTTTAGAAGCTTAAATGCTGTTTTGTGAAGATTAAAAAGATTTATTGATTCATATTAAATATTTTACAGGTAAGATAATTTTATAATTAAATTAATTTCCTAGTACTTCTATGGACGAAACCTATAGGGTTATGTAGAAATGGCTAATATTATTTCTGTCATTTTTGCGTGAGTACGTATAGATTGGCACCATAAAGGAATTTACTAATCTTGTTATTCGAATAATTTTACTAATTAGTCTAATTAATTAATCTCTATTTTTTTTAATAAAGTTTTTAGTAAATTCGTTTCATATTGCTTAACTAGTTTATGAGAAAATACTCTCACATTACAGACCATAACAACTGGCTTTTTGTTTTAGTGTAAGAAACAAACATCAAGTGAAAAATGCCCTGGGGAGTGCATACATCCAAAAGAAAAAATGGATTTCAGCAAAGGAAAGCCAAACAGGCTAAATTGGATATAGCTCAGAGTATGTCTGGATCGATTTTTAAGTATGTTACAAAAACTGATGACAGCCCAAGCTCATCAAAAGAAACTGATTTTCACCTTGATGCAAATGCAAGAGATGATTTAGATAATATCAGCACATCTTCAGGAAGCAACATTGACAGTACAGAATTAATTGACACAAACGAAGAAGATACTGAAAATAATAGTAGCAGTACTATTATTGCTACCAATGGATCATTTCCTCAATTGAACGATATGTCAGAATGGAGTATTCCTGTTCCTTACAATGTTCGTTTATTAATAAATAATCCATGACCTTTATCATATAAAATTTATTGCTTTTTACTTTTGATGGGGTGACACCACGAACTTCCGCACCGGGTGCCACCCAAGGTAGCTACGCCACTGCCTATTATTTATTAACGCAAGTTCTTATTTGAAATTATCTAGATACTGTATAAGTTGTGTTACGTCTACCATCTCGTTATAAGAATAACTAGTAATTTGATTCTGTACTGTACTGTATCAACATGTAAACAATACACTGTTGAGCGAAAGCCACTGCTCCACTGCGGGTTGGCGGATAATTTCCCTAACATGAGTAACGATCGTTATCAGGTGTCAACAGTAATAGTAATATGGTAACAACCGGGACCGACGGCTTTACGTACTCTCTGAGGCACGGTGGTGAGACCCACAAGGACATACACCCAGACCAGAAAAAATTTATTGCACAAATACAAAAATCTGTCCCGAGCGGGAATCAAACCCGCGAACGCCGGCGCGCGGCGTTGAGGCGACTACTCGCACCACTACACCAGAACGGTCGTCAATAATATTTTAGTAGGAATAGTCTCATTGTTATACTTTTAAACAACTCAACAAGTCAATAAGCGTGCGCAAGTTCATACAAAATCGTAAACTCGCCAAGTCAATAAGCGTGGACAAGTTAGTGCAAGATAATGTGTTTGAGCGTACAAGTCTTTCAGGCACGTTTTCACCAATATTGAACTAGATTTAGCTAGAGTGGTGACATTCTGATCACCAGGTTCACCTATCACATAGATTTTTTTAACTTTTCTTTTGTCTTTAACTTTGCAATTTTACTGTTTTTTTAATGATAAATAATTTCCTACTTAAGTATTTTTAGGTAATTGTATTAATAATTATTGATTACACTTGATATCTACTGAATTGCATGTCCATTTATTTAGTTAAATTTTGATGAGTAATTGATGTCAAGCTTACTCATTTAACCAACCGCAAGGTTTTTAAATTGGTAATTTTTTTGTATTAACAGGAAAAAAATAGAGATAGGATTTTGAAAGTAATATGGCTTCGGGGGTCTCAGGTATCAGTATTATTTATTTTTATTTTGGAAAAGAGGTCTCAAAGAGAAATCCCATAATGGTTTGGGAATCCCTGGAAATGGTTTGAAAACATAAATAAATTTTATTGAATAAAATGGATAAATTGCGAATTATTGCGAGTGAAAAGCACCTGTTCACACTATAATTATTAATAATTCTGATACAATAATTAACAAAACATCATGCAATTTCGAAAAGTAGCTTTAATGTGACTTTAACCGAACCTATTCCATCGGTTATGGTACGGTTAAACTTACAGTTTTTAATTAACAAACCATGACTTAAGCAATACTATAATAATTTTGACGACGCGTTGGCGCAGTGGTCACAGCAACTGGCTTATGCGCTGGCAGTCGCGGGTTCGATTCCCGCACATGACAAACATTTTTATAGGCCATAGGGATATTTGTCGTGGTCTGGGCGTTTGTGCTTGTGTGTTGTGTGTGTTTAAGGACCGTGAGTGTGAGACGTTTGAGTGTGAGACGTTTAATACATTCTGTCATTTTCGATTGTCAAATTTAACTATATAATGTTCTTTATCTTGAACCTGAGTATAACCATGTGTCGAGCAACCCTCTGTTCGTTAAATATTTGAACCAAAAAGTTAAAAAAAACCCTCTAAGTTAAGTACCAATTTGGTCCAATCGTTCATTCGTTCATTCATTAAATTCGTTTAATGGCTTTTAATGGTGCCAAAAGAGCACAGATAATTTTGCTACTGTCATGTAGAGTGGAGAAAACTCGAAAGAGATTGCTATGGTCGAGGTTATAGCTTTATTTATTTATTTATTTATTTATTGACACACCAACAGCATAACATACAACATATTGCAAAATCTTATTTCTAATAATAAACATACACAGTATGAATGCAAATTAAAGGTGCGTACAGCACTCAAAAACATATTACTCGATACAATATTAAAAAAAATTTACGATACAGTTATTGTCTCATGGAATTAAGTGACAGTGAATTAGACAAGAATAATTTATAGACCAACTAATGAAAAATAATAAAAAAATAAAATTGTACACAACAACAATCCATTGAACAAGGCAAAAAAAAGAAGACAGAGAAAAAAATATACAAAGAAAACAAATCATTCATAAGCATTGCTTATTTCTTCCGTGAAACAGCTTTGCTGTGTTTCGGAAAGAAGGGCAAGACAGGCAGTGTAATTACTGGCACCGAGACTTAACATCGTATGTCTCAGGATAGGCAACACATAAATGAGTTGGCTGGGCTAGTTCCAGGTAAACTAGTTTATGTTCATGGGCGACGTCGACCACTTACCATCAGGTGGCACGTCTGCCAGTTTGCCTATTCAACTAACACATAAAAAAAAAAAAAAAAAAAAAAAAAAAAGCAGATATGTGCGGTGAGCTTTTTTTTTCAGGCTTGGACCTGAATCATGAAAAATATCCATGTCATGTCATATCATATAGCTTTCAATAAATTATAAAAAAAATAGGATATAATATTAGTAATTTAGTTAAAAACTCTTACACTTAAAGTTCGAAATGGTCCAGTCGATTGTAATCAAGATAACGTTTGACTTATTCTGTATTATAACTACACGTAAATATCTGATGGCTAGATTCGTCATAGTGCTCTATTGCTGATTGGTAGTACCTACATGTATATTTAGATTCCAAAAATACACAAGTCCTATCCTATGCCTATCCTTGTCCTAGAGCCAACTTATGTTCGCTGCGCAGTAGTTCTAAGACTACTTTCTAAAACGCTTTATTTAAATATCAAAATTATGCATTACTGCAAATACATATGCATTTGCAATATTTAGAAATATGCATATCTGTTGGACCTTGTTAAAAGTTCACGGGTGAGTGACCGTTTACCGTCGCGTCAATTATTGCACTTACTACCGGACACTTGGACAAACCAAACACTTAATTTTTTTAGTGGTATAAATTATATAGGTACGGATCTAGTGTTATTCTATAGTCTTTGATGACACACTCCACTCTACCTTTGGATAGATTGTCAGTTACTATTCAACTCTCAGAGTATATCAACTACCCGCATCCGTATTGTCGTAAAGTGGTAGAGCGAAACGACTATACATGATAACGATATACATATACATGATATGTATTTGTCGTTCTTAAATATACTTATTTATTATAATATAAACTCTTTTGCAAAAAAAACGGGCACTTAAGCAAAGAACTATTTTATAGTTACTATTAGTTTGTTTGACAATTTTAGGTATTGTTATCCTCAGAATTTTATAAATTAATTAGGAAGGAATAGTTTTCATCAGTTTTATCATAACATTTTAATTAAATTATTAAGAAATAATGTTTAAGCTCAAAACACTATGATTGTACCTGCTCGTTAAATAAAAATGAAACGCGTTAATTTCTTTGTTTTTCTTGAATACATTAAAAGCAGATAAAAGTTTAGTATTGAGTGTGACCCCCTCTTGCTGAAATCACAGCTTGCATTCGTCTGGGCATGCTAGTGAGTATATCTTTTATGGTTTCTTGGGGAATACGTTCCCACTCCGTGGTAATCACATTCTTTAGCTCTCTGATGGTCTACGGAGTCGGCTGCACTGATCTCACTCGTCGCTTCAGAACGTCCCAGACATGCTCTATGGGATTGAGGTCCGGACTTCTAGCTGGCCAGTCCAAACGACGAATTCCGACTTCTAGCATATACGCATCCACACCGCCAGACCGGTGGGCGCGAGCGTTGTCGTCCATAAAAATTGAGTTTTCGCCAAGAGCGGTTAAAGTGGGTTGTGCATAAGGAATTAGAACTTCCGTTATGTATCGGTGTCCAGTCAGTGTACCGTTTTCGATGAAGACTAACTCCGTACGATCCATAGAATTTATTCCTGCCCAAAACATAACAGAGCCCCCTCCATAAGGTGTGATTTCTTCAAAACATGCCTCTGCAAAGCGTTCTCCTCGTCTACGTAGCACTCGCCGACGTCGGTCTTCACCATGCAGAGATATCCTGGCTTCATCGGAGAACAATACCCTATCCTAGTCTTCATGAGTCCATGACACACAATTTCGAGCGAAGCTAAGCCTGGCAACTCGATGTCCACGGAGTAATTTAGGGCCGCGTGCCGGGCGATGACTGTGTATATTAGCAGCGAGAAGCCTCCTCCTGACCGTCCATAGACTAATTTGCACATTTCTTACTTCTTCGAGGGTGTTCTTGAGGTCCACATAAGAAGATTTGCGATTTCTCAACGCTTGACTAACTAGAAAACGATCATCCCGTGGTTCGGTACATGTCTTTCTGCCAGAACCAGGCCTTCTCTTGACGGAACCGGTCTCTTGATAGCGCTGCCAGGTCCTTTGAACTGTCGACCGACTCACATTTAGCCTCTGAGCCACGAAGCATTGACTGCAACGTTCTTCAAGCAGCGCAATAATTTTGTTCGCTTTTATCACTTTATCTACCATTTTCGAGATTGCTAAACAGCAATAACAATACTTTTAAATGTCAAGGACACCAGATAATTTAATAAAAATTGACAAAAAGTTAATTAGAGTCGATATTAACTATAGGGAATTCGCGCCACAAAATGTAGTTAAAAGTTATTTTCTTTGAAAACCAGGCTCAGTCAAAAATTTGAATTTGGAATGTACTCTTATAAACATTATGGCACTTTTATAACTGGCCAGTAACATGTTCAAATGATTAAAACCTTTTTGGTATTTTATTTTTTTCAGCCAGGAAGAAAATCTAAACCGCCCGTTTTTTTTGCAAATGAGTATATGTCTTTAGCACTAAAATATAACTCGTCACTAATCCACAAAATTGACTTAAACATTCCTAGCAATTAATGTCGCTAATGATATTCTAAAGTAACCCGGTCCTGCTAGACACGACGTCGTCGGGACTGTTCAGAGGTGAGCCTGACAGTCCCCATGAAGGAGAAGTCTGGCCTTTTCGCCGAGGTCAGCCTGTCGCTGGAGGGATGCTGTTGCCTGCAGATCCGGGACCCTCCAATTAAACCGGCTGAAGGTTCCCGCAGAGGTTTAGTACGGTATTGCACTCACAAAGTGCCGAGTCCGACGTAGGTCTAGGACTGTCATCCGGGCGTCCTGGATATCATCCGTAAATAGATTCCCCGGCGACAAAAAAAAGAGTTCGCTGGCAATGCAAAAAGTGTCTTAAAACATTAGGTGTAGAAAAAAAATTTGGAATATTTTCACATATAATACGCCGCTGTACCCAATCGAGTACACCCCCCTGAGAGGAAGAAGAATCTTTTTTTTCTACTATTTTTAAACTTTAATGTTTATTTGATTTGTAAACAATATGAAAATAAACGTTTCGTAAAAACATCATTGCTATTTTTATTTTTGCGGTTAATTGGCTAAAACAATGCTGCAATAATATAAATTCAGTGGTTTGCTGGTTTAACTGCTTGTAAACATGGCGTTATCAAGTACCTATATATGAGGGGCGCGTGCCCAAGTGTCCCAACTACCAGAGCAGCGGTATGCAGTAGCGTTGCTCGGAAGTCAAGCCTAAAACAGTCGCACCGGAGTTCGTACGAGGCGCGCGCGTGCCGACGTATCGTAAGCCGTTACGATATATATATCGAAACGTTCAATTTTTTTTAAATATAATCATTATATATGGTTGCTTTTGTGTTATAACGTAAGTGACTCTAGTGTTGTGAACGATTTTGTGATTCGCTTAATATACGCGGTGTATATTTTTGGTAAATACACATATTTTTTTATATAAAATTATTTATTTAAAGGTCGCTAACATAGTTTAAAGGCAAATAATTTTACAATATTTGACAATAATAAGTTTTAATACTAAGTGATGCTTTAATTATAAGAAATACTGTTATGAAAATGTAAAATTAAAATAAATATATTTGTAATAAAACGTTTAATAGTTTCGCAAAATTAAGTTTATTTATAATGTTCTCGTATTTCATCTACACTCTTCTACTTTGTTTTTATAAATTTCTAAATCCGTTTACTGCATTTATTTTCAAAGTTAAATAGATATTCAATCGTAAATACTAGTCTAGTTGACACTATTTTCTGTATATCTTTAATGTGAGCCGGTTTAACGCTGAACGAGTTGTTGGTTTTCCCGCGTCTTCTAAACAGGGAATATATTTTTGAACCTAGATTAAAATTATAACACTAATAATTAAAATATTGTTGATAATTTAATATAAAATAATAATCTAATTGCATAATTCGTATGTCTTCATTCTACTTACATTGTAGAAGCCCGCTGTTTTACCCGCGTAACTTTCGATCCCGTGGGAATGTCGGGATAAAATTAGGCCTAAATGTAATTTAGAATTTTCATATATCTACGTATCGCTCATAGCAATCGGTTCAGTAGTTTTTACGTGAAAGAGTAATATATACATATATTGTAGGATTGTTTTATTATTGGCCTTTTTGTTATAATTGAAACACTAAAATTTTAAAAAACTTTAATTGTGTTCTTGTTTATTGTACTACTACACACTATACTTTCTTGCACATACCAAGGTTGGCTGGTAGAGAATGCATTAGCGTTAAGCCCGCCTTTTGTACACACTTGTATTAGTGTTTCAATAGTACAATAAAGAATTTAAATTAAATTAAAACTGATTTTAAAATAATACTTTCTAATTACATCATCATCGAGTAGGTACATACAATTAAGCACTATTAATAATTGCACTTTAATAATTTATCGACCAGGAATCAAAGTCACGACCTTTATTTCGTTACTTAATACTTTTTATGCTCACAAGGTCTTCTCACAAGGTACCAAAAGGCTTCCAACAGAGAACTATCAACTAAAAAAATTACATTTTAAAATTGAAGTGAATAAACTTTACATCACAATGTTTTCGGGAGAATGTTAAAGAGGTTACATATTTGGAAACTATTTCTCGAAGAACCACATACCAACATTCACAATTTTAGAAACTAATATCATATACAAGCTGCACTCCCTACTTTGCTCGCGATAACATATCTTGACTTCCATCTCTTCTCCCAAGGGAACTGTAGTAAATTTGCGTATAAATTGCCAATGGTACCATTAAAATTTATTTAGTAATTTTGGAGTCGCGGCAATGATACAGGCGGACAGATAGACAGAAACGAAAAAAAATATTTATCTTAAAAAAACAGAACTGAATCGGTTACAGTTTTATTACAAGTATAGAATATAATAAAGAGTAAAGATTTGTTAACGACCGTTCTGGTGTAGTGGTACGAGTAGACGCTTCAACGCTGGCGGTTGCGGGTTCGATTCCTCGGGGCAGACATTTGTATTTGTACAAATATTTGTTTCCGGTCTGGGTGTATGTCCTTGTGGGTCCCCACCGTGCCTCGAAGAGCACGTAAAGCCGTCAGTCCCGATTGTTATCATAGACGCCCGATAACGATCGTTACTCATGGTAGGTAAATTATCCGCCAACCCGCAGTGGAGCAGCGTGGTGGATTAAGCTCTAATCCTTCTTCTATATAGAGAAGATGCCTTTGCTTAGCAGTGGGTGATTTACAGACTGATACAGTAACAGTACAGTAAATATTTGCTTCTGGTCTGAGTGTAAAGCCGTCGGTCCCGGTTGTTATCACAGACACCTGATGATGAGCGATCGTTACTCGTTGTTGGAAAACTATCCGCCAACCTGCAATGGAACAGAGCGGTGGATTAAGCACCAACTCTTCTGTATGGAGAAAAGCCTTCACCCAGCAGTGGGACGCCTACAGGCTGTTTCAGTTCATGCACTTAGTAAAATACTATTTTTTTTTTATCATCAGAAACTGACACTTTAATTAACAATTTTTTATATACTCTGTATGTAGAGTAGTTCTCAGTAGCCTCGGATTAATGTTATTAAGACTTTACAAACATTTGTCTTGTACGGGATCGAACCCGCGACTATTAGCGTAACGCTTGCTTTGACCACTACGCAAACCTCGTCGTTAAACAACATCATAAAATGTTTCTATCTTAGTTAAATTACACGCTTCGATCAGCTATCAGAGTTAGTGATCGATAAACTATGTCCTGAGGGGATTTGTAATAGACTCGCTCTTCTGTAGCGTCGTAATTGAACCTGTGACCCACAAGTGCATGAACGCGGGTACTCATCATCCTTATCAATTTGCGCCGCTCGCGTAACATCGCCTGCAGGCACAGTGCACCTTAGACGAACTACAGAAAATCTCTGTTAAAATTATAACTTGATTATTTGTAATCAATAAACTTTCAAATCAGTGAACTGAAATTAACTAATTAACTATATGAATGCTGAAAGGCCCCTTTCTTAGTCCCCTACTCTAGTCTTAGTCCCTCGTGAAATATTGAAAAGATTTGGAATCTTTTTTTTTTGGAGGCACTATGTAATTAATACTGAAATCAAAAATGTATGGATGCATGTCCTTGTGGGTATCCCCACCATACCTCAGAGAGCACAAACAGCCATCAGACCCAGTTGGTATAATAAGCACTTGATAACAATTGTTGCTCATGGTAGGCAAATTATTCGCCAAAACTCAGTTACACAGCGTGGAGGATAGAGCTCTACCATTCTTCTATATGAAGCTTTTTGTCCAGCAGTAAAACGTTTACAAACTTCAGACCGTTTCATAACTTACTATACTGTTTGTGTGTACACTATTAAAAAAGCTCGAAACGAAAGCTTATAAATAATGGAATCGTCAATAACTGACAGAATTTACGACGGTGCTCGAACAAAAATACTTTCAAATATTTCATATAATTAGATCGCGCAGTGTGTGCGTACGGCGTACATCTCGACAGACGGATTACAGATAAATCATAACAAATATCTCAGCGATATAGAAATGCACTCTGATAACATATAACTTGATTAACCCATGGCGCAGTTGGCAATGACCCTGCATTCTGCGACAGGGTTGTGGGGTCGTTTCCCGCTTCGAGTCAGGGGTAATATTTATATATGTATTATACATTTATTTTAAAAAAAAATGTATTTATATCAGTCGTCTGTAAAACAAAGGCATGGAGTTTTCTCCCTCAGGAACAGTAGGCCGATGTTAAAATATAAAATTAAAAATAAGACGTACATAAAAGTTCATACTTACAAAGACTAAAAACCTAAACGTACTCGTATCTTTAGAATATAGTAAAGAATATTGTATTAAATACAAATAACAAGGTATATTTAAAAAATACAGAGTGCGTAAATGGCGTTATCACTAAAAGTAATCTCTGAGTGACCAAATGTTAGGAATAAATTAAGTTTTGACAAATTAAAACGGTACATAATATCCGCAGTTTAACTTTAATTCTGTGACTATCTATAATTGCCATGCCAAACATTTTTCCTCTATTTAGGAGAACGATTCAATTATATCTATCAATTTCTCCAGAAGTATGCGGAAGTCGTCAAGGTTTTTTCCATCACCGTAGAGCACGATATGAATTAAAATACAAAATTACTTGAAAATGTTGAAAATCATACATAAAAAAGCACTTAAAAGTAACCATAATATAATCTGCGAAAAAAAAAAAAAAAACTGTCACGTCGTTCTTGCAAAGATATTTTTTATAGAGACAACTTGTAAAATATGCAAATTATAGTAATCTTGTTCTATTTCTAACAAAATTATTAAGTTGATCGTAAGTAGATAATAACCTATGACTTGTTGTGATTAATTCTGCAACATCATTACAATCTAGTAGATTATTTATTAATTCATGTTAATCCTATAAAACAACTCATGCAGGCAGTGACAGATACTACGAGTATGTATACGTAAAAATATTTGAAATTTCGTGTTTGTTTAAAGAAAATTCTCAAAATCATGGCCAATTCGTTCCTTACTTACGTACGTACTTACGTACCTTTATTTACCAGTTTGATCACCTAATTGATTTGTCTCTTTATTATCATTATTTCATACATTTTTAAGGGGTTATTAATAAAATCGTTGGGTTGGGGGATAATTTCCCTACCATAGGTAATGATCGTTATCAGTTGTCCATGAAAACAACCGGGACTGACGGCTTTACGTGCTCTCCGAGACACGGTGGAGTGACCCACAAGGACATACACCCAGACCGGAAATAAATATTTGTACAACTAAAAATATCTGTCTCGAGCGGGAATCGAAACCGCAATCGCCGGAACGCGGTTTGAGGCGACTACTAGCACCACATCACCAGAACGGTCTTTAAAACTTCACGAAGGTTGATTGAATCTCAGCCGCACCGATAAATTTCCTTCGTCTAAAATTCTCCCTATTTGGTGATATCGGTGTAATTATCTTGTGGGACCATTCAAAGTTAATTAAACCAATGAGTGAATTTAAACATTTTCGACATTTCAATTCTGCTTTTGCAATTATTTTTTCCTCTTTTAATGACCAGTCACCTCACACTCACACATTTAATATTGCTTAAACAAAAACAATTTGTTTGTTGTTACTAAGTTACACTTAATTACTAATAACAATAGACAAACAGTAGCGTCAAGACCAGAGTGAACATGTACTGGCAACTTAAGATTGTTTACTCTAAGAGCCTAGCACAAGGCGTATTTTAAACGCGTAGACGAAGCGCAAATGACGCCCGTTTACGCGCTTTAAACGAGATTCGAACGCAACATTGTAACCTACGCACACGGAGCGACCATGAAACGCGCCTCTACTGTGCGTATACGCGCAGTTACAGCCATACAGACGTGCTGTAGTCGCTCGTAGCTTCCGTGCGATTGGTGAGAGCGCGCCCATCTTCTGCCCCTTCTTCACCCCTTTGTACGCGCGTTTGAAGAAATGCAAACGCAACAATCAGCATCTATTGCGCCGAAAACGCGCGTACCTAAAACACGCGTCATCTGCGCGTTTCAAATACGCCGTGTGCTATGCCTCTAAGAAATGTGTAATTTAAATGTCGCCACAGCGAAAAGAGTGTAATTGGGTGTATTTATAAAAATATTTCTTCTTCACCATTCACTACATTATCCATAATTCGTTTTTAATATGACTACTTTACAAACATATATTTAAGTTAGGTGAGGTTTCCCGGTTAAAGCTAATTTAGCGTCTTATTGTTAGTGGAAAATAGCTATTTAACTATTGAAAGCGCTTACCGCTTAGCGATCGCTATCTTGCTTACAAGCGTTTCCTAGCACTTTTTTCTGCCAAACACAGGGATTGTTTTGTAGACTTTTTCTTTTATTTTTTGTATCGCAGGGGAAACCATTTACGGGTGATATCCAGGACACCCGGGTAAGCAGTCTTAGACTATATGTCGTACTCAGCACTTGGACAATACCGTACTGAACCTCTGCGGGAGCCTTCAACCACTTTAATTCGAGGGTCCCGGATTTGCAGGCAACAGGATCTCTCCAGCGATAGGCTGGCCTCGGCAAAAAGACCAGACGTCTCCTCCATGGGGACTGTCTGTACCTGTGAACAGTCCCAACGACACCGTGTCTAGCAGGACCGCGTTCCCAACCCGGCCCGACGCGGTCACAGGGGCGTTACTGGAGGCGCATTAAGTAGCGCCTCCTTCGTACCCCCATTCGTCGTCCGGGCTTTAGGTAACGTCGGTGGCCTACTCTCTCACCTGCTCATCGGCCTCCTTTTGGGACATTACTGTCTCGCAGAAGGAGACCATCGCCTTCCGGGCTCGTCGTCGCTGAGCATCGCGTTTATGACGCTCGGGAGTGACAAGTCCACTTCAAGGACCAACGTCAGACCTTGACGCAGCGCCGCCCATCTCGGGCACACCTCGAGGGTGTGCTGGGCAGAGTCCACCGCCGCGACCCAATTGTGACATTCTCCCCCCAATTGTTTTGAAGCCTCTTGTAATTGTGATTATGCAAAGAATTTGTATTCGTTCCCCGTGTTAAATATTATAACATCAACGTACGTTATTATATTATTATAATGAACAAATATATAGCATTAAAAATAACTTTATCAATTGTTATTTGTTCTGTTTCTCTCTCAGTTATATTTTTGTTTGTTAGTTATTAATTGTTAGTAAATGTTTGATTAACTCATATCTTTTTTATATTTTTATACAAACGTACTTTAAAAATCTTTTCTTATCGAAATAATATAATAAATTTAACACATACACTTTATTGTCTGTCCGTAAGGTAGGCAACTTAATGCCTGTGTTTTAGGTAACAGCCGACTAATATACTTTTTTTTTTGTAATATAAATATAAATAACTCATATACAAATACATATATATATAACACCCAGACTCGGGGCGGAAACCGAACCCACAACCGTGGAGTAGAAAGCCAACTGCGCCAACGAGCCAGTCAGGAATAAAAGTAATAAATAATAACCTTTTAGCAAAAGACATGTTCTTTACTTCCATTTATTGCATTTTTGTTGCAAACTTATTTTTTGAAATACGTATCAAAAGATTCACGATGTCATTTTTAAGACTAGATTACGGCTCCCATTCGCAAATTTTGGAGACTAACGCTGAGTTGCACGAAACAAATTTTAAATTTAAGTGTTTATTAAACTAATTTAATCACAAGAATCGTGATTATCTGTTGCACGAAACCTACATCTGATTAAGTTAACAAAAAAATTTAGTTTAATTAAAGACCTATCTAACGGATGAATAATTCCAACAGCTTTAAATTAATCATAAGATCAACTAATTTTAAGATTAATTGCAACTTAACTAACGGAAAGTTAGCGACGGTTTCGTGCAACTCGCCGTAAGCAACAAATAAGTTACGTCTATTTTACTTAAAACGTTTAAAATTATTTATTACCCGACTGCGACAGAAGGAGGGTTATGTTTTTCGAGTGTATGTATGTTTGTATATATGTCCATTTCTTTGGCACGCCCTACAGCCCAAACGGCTGGACGGTTTTTGACATATGAGATGTCGTTGGATTTGTCTAAATTGTAGTAGTGACATAGGCTATATAAATTTTCAAAATGGCGCCCGCAAATGGTGGAATGAGGGGGGGGGGGGAGTTGAATTTTTTTTCTTACTCTAGCATATGGGTATCAAATGAAAGCTAGTAAATTGTTTTATTCTTTTTAGTTTATAATAAGAGTATTTTACGCAGTCGGGTTTTTTGAAATTTTTATTTATTTTTGAATGATATACAAAAATATTTAAGGTAGCGAGTTATTTCGTTTAGTACAATGACACCATTTCGAAATAAATTCTTTACGTCGTTAGGCTTACATAAATATATCGACTGAACCATTGGCGCAGTTTTCAGTGACCCTGTTTTCTGCTCCAAGGTTTGTGGGTTCGATTCCCGCCCCGAGTCTGGGTGTAATATATGTTTATTTATATATGTATTATTTATATGTATATTAATTTATTAAAAAAAAAATATGTATATCAGTCGGCTGTTATCTAAAACACAGGCATTAAGGAGCAACAGACGACCGTGTGTGTGTGTTAAACATATTTATTTATTTATTTATATACTTAATATACATACTTATCTTGCAACTTAATACAATTACTTATTCGACTTGAGCACTGTACATATTTACATTTTATAACAATTGTTTTTAGGTGTGTCTGTTTATCCTTGACAGTCTTCCTACCTGTTTCTCGTGTAGCATGTGTAATTTTCCTAATACATAGGAAAATTTTTCAAGTTTGACTAGTTCCCCTGGGGTTGCGGAGGTCAGATAGTAATTTAGTATCTAACCATAAACTAGAATAATTAATTAAACCCTGGAAAAATAGATAGAAAACAATCAATGGAATCTGTAGGAGTCTATTACTTTAAAAAAAAAAATTGTGTATTTACTTAATTAAAAATAAATAAATAAATAAATAAACGTCTCACACTCAACAGCCCCCAGTAGGATGTGATTCCTGTGTCGGGGTGTCCGGAAACACACACAATACACAAGCACAAACGCCCAGACCATGACAAACAACTATATAGCCTATACAGATATTGTTATTTGTCGGGGATCGAACCTGCGACCGTTAGCGCATCAGCTAGTTGCTGCGGCCACTGAGCCAACGCGTCGTCTAAAAAAATATTACAATAAATTACGGTTATAATGTTTCGTCGATAACGTTATCGCAGCTGGTAAAAATAAAACAATTAATATTCCACAGTATTTGTCAAACAGATAAACTTCGGTTGTTACCGGGTTCATTAGAATCTGTTGATTAAGCAATTTTAATTGCATATTCAACAATTGTACGAACAATCGTACAATTATCTTGATTATAATAATTATTGTACTAACTGTGCCGAACTGAATCAGCCTGTAAATATCCCACTGCTGGGCAAAGGCCTCTTCTCCATATAGGAGAAGGGTTGGAACTTAATCCACCACGCTACTCTACTGCGGGTTGGCGGATAATTTTCCCTATCATGAGTAATGATCGCGATCAGGTGTTTATGATAACATCCGGAACACCTGCGTCCGTCGGCGTTGAAGTTACTACTCGCACGACTACACCAGAATGGTCGTGGCCTCAACGTCGCGCCAGCGGTCGCGGGTTCGATTCCCGTTCGAGACAGATTTTTGTATTTGTACAAATATTTGATTCCAGTTTGGGTGTATGTCCTTGTGGGTCTCCCCACCGTGCCTCGGAGAGGACGTAAAGCCGTCAGTTGGTACGGTCCGTAAATTTGGTACTATATGTGCACAGAACCCTAAAAATTGTTAAATTAAACTCATTTCACTACTGTCAAACTTTAAGGGACGAAATCAAAAATAAAGTTTTTAAGAATGAGGCGTTGTCCATATGTTTATTTATTTAAATCTCACTATTTTCTATGTATACACCGTATATTTATTATTTTATACAGCATTATTATAATAGGATTATTATATGTGCGTATCTACTGATGGCTTTCGATATTAGCGAAAAACAAAAAACAAAGCACACGCAAACAAGCCCATTATTTATAATAATAACTACTCATCATCTTAATATTTAAAATATCGTTAATCAATTGGTAAATAAAAAACAAAGAAGAACTTCATGTTTACATCGTTTCTAGACAATTTTAAGACACAGTATACAGTATAAGCCTGTAAACAACTCACTGCTGAGCGAAGGCCTCTTCTCTATATAGAAGATGGGTTGGAGCTTAATCACCACGTTGCTCTACTGCGGGTTGGCGGATAATTTCTTTACCACGAGTAACGATCGTTATCAGGTGTCTATGATAACAACCGGGACCGATGGCTTTACGTGCTCTCCGAGGCACGGTGGGGAGACCCACAAGGACATACACCCAGACCGGAAACAAATATTTTTACAAATATAAATATCTGTCCCGAGCGGGATTCGAACCCGCGACCGCCGGCGTGCGGTGTTGAGGTGACTACTCGCACCACTACACCGGAATGGTCGTCGATAAAGAATACTGGTGCTAAAACTAGGGTTTTGGGATTCTCGACTCTTTTTCATTTCCGGGACCTGGGAAAAATTATCGAAATTCCCGGGAATTCCCGAGAATCGGGAAATTTTTTTTTTCTTTCCACGTTGTTTTTGGACTTAATATATACAAAAACAAAGTCAGAAATATAAACACATCTCGCTCTGCTTTCTATATTAATGGGAACAATAGTAAGTAGAGCTTTATAGTATAAAAACTCGAGATTCGGTGTACGTTTTTTCATAAAGCTGAAAGTCTTTGTTTAATCTGCAGTGTTGTCGACAACTCTATCGTTGTCGTATAATATTTTTGTTTGATAAACCTTTCCAGCATTGTTTCGATACTGTTCCAGCGGGTTTTCGCGTCAATACACAGTGACATTTCAGTCTTAAATTCTGTTTTTACGTGTTCTTGTTATTTAAAATTATTTTTCAACTAACTTTTTGATTTGACTTATTGGTTTTATATATATATTTCTAAAAAAAAAACTTTTACCAAAAATAATCACGCTTATTAAGAGTTTAAAACTTTTTAGGCTTCAATCTCAGGATATAATCCTTAGTTATTAAAAATTCCGTTTCTTTATAAAAGCTTATTACGGGAGAGTGAATACAATGCAGGAGACTCGTACCGTAAAAAAAAAAATTAAATACATTTATGTATTAATAAATTCAATTTAAACTTAATCACACAGGGACAGGTAGCAGTCGACTAATATGCGAATGCGAAATGCAAAAAAAAAATTGTTTTTTATTGCGGCAAAAATTAATTAAAGTTAAAAAAAAACGAAAAAACACGCTTTTGTTAACTACTAACAAAAGAACAGGTTAACTATAAAAGAACAAGAACTAAAAATTAGAAAATAAATAATTTAGTTTTAGTTTAAAAAAAAAAAAAACACGCTGCGATAGAAAATCAAACTAAAAAGTAGAAAATAATTTTAAATAAATTAAAATTAAAATAGTGTGATTAACAAAAAGATTTATTTTATAAATTGTTTTCTACTTTTTAGTTTTTCTATTGAAGCGTGTTTTTATTGTTTTTTAAATTTTGCATGTTCAATTATTAAATTGTTATTATTTCTAGTACGTATTATTATTATTATTATTTATTGTTATTCTTATTTTAATTCTTTTTAATTCTGGAAGTTTATTGTTTATTGTATATTTTTATTGTTTCTTTTATTATATTATTTTTTTTTACAACAAAACACGAGTACACATAAATAGTGTACGTATTCATGTATATATATAGAGGTGTTTTATGTGTGTATATACAAAAAAAACGTCGCCCGAAGCGAGCTAATTACACATAAATCTGTTATATTTTCCGCCATTGTGTGAGAAAGAGAGAAAGGATTGATGACGTAAATGGATAAGCTATTTACCCATTTCCTTAATGGTTTATCAATTTAATAACACCAATAATTTTCCTCTGCTACGCAATTCTTATTCATTAATTAATTTGGATTGAAGGCTTTCAATAGTGCCGAAATTACAATAGCATAATATGATATGATATTATATGTCATGATATTATATTATATTAAGTACTAGCAAACCCGGCGAACTCCGTTTCGCCACCAACTTATTTTCGTGAGGGATACTCACACCACGTACTGCCGCCGTGCAAAACCATATTGGTTTCTAGTACATGCTATGTATCAGAGATGGCGCTGTATGTGAAAAATGATTTTCCATGTTTTCCTGCTTTTCTGTTGAAAATTTTCCTGAATTTAGTTTGCTATAAAGCTCACGGAGCCCGAGACCTTTCCAACGAATGCAAAACCGTGGAAATCGGTTCGTGCGTTCTGGAATTATAGCGTCAGGAAGGAAAACCCGACTTATTTTTATATTATAGATAATAGTAGCGAGTAAGCTGACCTGCGACAATTTCGCACAATATTGTAGTCAAATAATAAACGTTAATATAATGTGAAAATAAGTAAATGTATGAGTTCCTGATGATCTTTTAAAAAACATCTTTTATAAATTTTATATAGGATAAAAAGTTAACGCTTTATTGAATTAATCAATTAAAATTCATAAATTCATAAAATATCAGTAATCATATATGGCGCCTCATGTACTTATGGTGTAGATGTAGTCAACAGATGGCGCTCAACATTATAAATTAAAAAAAAATGAAATTTTTGCTTTTATTTTTTGTCAAAACAGGAAACATTTTACATTTTTTAATTTGCGTGATAGATCAAACATAACGATGATAATGTAAAATAAGACTCAGATGTTATTTTAAATTATGATAACGATTCTAATAAAGCAATTTATGTTTTTCTTTCTTTCTTATTTAAAGTTACGCAAGTAGAAGAAATAAATAATTAATTTAGAACTAATAAATAATTAATTTAAATATCTTAAACAAACTAAATCACTTGTAATACGAGTGGATAGGTATACTAGTATTTTAAGCGAAGTTTCGTTTTATCTCATTAAGTAGGTATTATGATTTTATCGCTCTCGCTTATAAGTATCAAAAATATATAAATCTAAATGCATTTGCAATATTGTACTGCATTTGTTATAATATTATTTAATTACAACAATACATAATTTTTTTTTAATTTTTTTTTTGAATTATAATCATTTTTTTTAATTCAATCTTTTGTTCCAGGCTGATATCAAATTTCATAATGATATTCGCGACGGTTACAATCCTCAGACCTCACTGAGCCGACTGCTAATTTATAGTGTGAAGAAAAAAGGCTTCAAAGTACACACAACATGGCGTCCGTAGCCCCCGAACTTACGACGGAGTTCCTTGACAGCACCTTGACCAATCATTTTCTGTTTAACGACACAGACTTCATAAGCCATGCATATTTGAGCAATATAACTAACTCCACTGCTAGTCCAATAAGACCTGGCGGCAAGATGTTTAAGATAGTCGTGAAGGTGGTGTATGCGATTGGAATCATTAGCAACGCGGCGGCCATCATCGCTTTAAGGAGGGGAGAGCGACGCGTGAGGAACCGGAAACATTTGCTTCTCCTCACATCTCTGGCAGCTAATGACTTAGTCGCTCTGGTGAGTAGCTTGTTTTACCCCGAAATAATTATAAAGTTAATTTTTTTTAGGTATTTAAAGCTATTACCTGTATTTACAATCTTTTATAAATAATTTTCTAACTCTCATGTAAGCATTCCATATCAACCAATGCCTCGCCTGTTACTCCCAACGCCCCAGTAGAATAAAATCCTAAACTGAGGAACCAAAAATTCACACAACAAACACAAATCCTGATGCCATAACATACAATGTATGCATTTTATTGAAATTTGTCATTTTTTGATCAAACCGTTAACGTAGCAGTTGCTGTAACTAGGCACTGCCAATCAAAATATTTAAAATAGTGTTCAATATCTTCCTCTGTTGGATTTTTGCATTCTCTTCAACACTCGCAGTATTGCGCCGCCAGAATCTAGCACTTTTCCTCGACTATTTTTTAGATCATTTATCTAGTTTGGGGTCTAACCATGCTGAGATTACTAGTGGGCTTTCCACTCCAGCACTATGAAAATATTTATTAGACTTCATAATGAGCTATAAATTTTCCCATTGTATTATGTGTCTAAATAGATGTTGCCCGCGATTTTGTTTACGCGAGTAGATCATACATATGAGTAGGTCACTACAACAACACAACGACAGAAGTAGCATTTGCAAGTGCGTAGCACCACGCATTTATTATAATAATAACTCATTATTTCAGACTAAAGTCCATATTGGGTTAGTAAAACAAATGAATGAAAAATAAATTAAAAATAAACCAAAAATTGTGTAAGTAGACAAAAAAAATAATAATAAAAGTAGGTAACTAAGGCTAAATATACACACGCTGTTTGCATAATATGTGTGTGCACCATTCCAGCTCTTCCAGAGAGGGCTGTCGAGTTTGCATGCCAATATCCTAACCAAAATAATAGTTTTCCAAATTCGCCTAAGTCAAATCTCATCCACCTAGGTAGAAGTACAAAACTGACTGACTAACAGATAGAATTTAATCAGCCACAACGTGAGAGCATTCTACACTTGTTTCATACTTTTAAGTTTTGTCATCCAGGTTTGTTTTTAATTAATTAATATTTTTGACGACCGTTC
The DNA here is from genome assembly GCA_036937285.1 of Euphydryas editha. Lineage (NCBI taxonomy): Eukaryota > Metazoa > Arthropoda > Insecta > Lepidoptera > Nymphalidae > Euphydryas > Euphydryas editha. The sequence continues at coordinate 257,579 of JAUPFZ010000022.1, read as the reverse complement.
TGGTGTAGTGGTGCGAGTAGTCGTATCAACCGCGCGCCGGGACAGATATTTGTACTTTTTCTGATACAATATGAGGTTTACATGTGTGTGACATAATTAAATTTTACAAAAAAAAATCGAGGCAATATTAATTATTGTAACAACCGTTACAACTTCCAATTATATAATACCATTAGAATTAAGACTTGTTTGGAAGCTAGACTTCATGTTACTGAAGCACTAGAAATAGACTCAATATTCGCTTAGCGTTCCCATTACTCGACTCTTATATAAATCTAAATAGATTGGTTATATCCGTTATGATTTACGGATCGCTACAAAATAAGGTTAAACGTACGAAGAGACGCAGTTGAGCGATTGGATGAACCGGCTTATTGATGTGAAAAAAAAAATATTGCTTTTAGATACTCGTAATAACTAGAGACTTAAATTAAAATTCGTACAGGGCTGGTTTGACCAAGGTTCAACACCAAGTCTTAGCAGACCCTGATAAGTATGTTTGGGTAAGGGCGCCTAGACTAATGTTCACCTGCCCCATACAATTGCTTCCTGGTAGCGGTCGATACTGGTCAACTAGTTTACAGCCCAAGTGGCCGTGGTCACGCTGACCTGAGGGTAATTCATTGTTTTCTTGCTTTGTAGTTTGTGTCTGAAAATAAAAGGAGACTAACAACATAATTTATAGATGAACTAATTAGATTACCAAAAAAAAAAAAGAAATGTCATTAAATTATCACGTGACCTATCAAATGTTAACGTCATTTTCACATAATTTTTAGTCGTCGTTGAACGAATTTTTAATGGTCAAATCATTTTGAGTCGACCTGCGTGACCTTCCGTCATAATAATCCAGGAATTTTTGGATATAATTTCGTCACTTATACAAAGTTATATATATCTTTTACTAGCTGTACTCACGAGTTCATTCACGATTGTTATCCATTTCGTTAGCCTTTGTAATAAAGTGTATACGCTAGCCTATGATGAGCCGTACGTTCAAATACAACTGTACATTCCAGGTTTTAAGTTATTTGGACCTAATACCGAGGGTTAGGGTACCTATAAATTAAGTTTAAAATTATAGTAGATTTTAAGATTTGCAAAAAAAAAATCGTATAAATAAATAAATAAATAAATATTAACCAACAATCACACCACGTTAACCTAGTCCCGTGGTAAGTTCGTAAGAACTTGTGTTACAGGTACTAGGAACGGAAATAAATTTAAGATATAAATACATATATACATAAATACACATCCATGACCCGGTGCAGACATCTATATTCGTCATACAGATTATCTGCACCTGGCGGGATTCGAACCCGCGACCGCTGCGTAAAGTGTCCAGTTGTCTGACCACTCGACCAGCCGGCCGTCATATATATGTATATCGAGGGTTATGATGTCTATAATTTCTGAATTGTTAAACCGAAGACCTTGTAATATTCACAGGATTATATATAAAATATTTCCTTTCTATCAGTATCTGTCTTACCTCCTCACTAACTTTTTTTTTAAATTCACATCTCGCGAATAGAAAGAAATATCTGACTGATAAAGTGGAGTTTCATGGTGAAAAAAGAAAAATATATCATAAACTTGTATACGTTGGATACCATTATACCTCAGATAACGTTATCAGCAACTGATGAAACAGGCCCTTACTATTTATTTCTTCCCCTAACGTTTGTTTCTTGCTATAATTGCCGAGATTTCCTATTAATACAAAGCCATACTTCCGATTCGTTTTATCAAATGGTTTTTACTAATTTCTAATTTTAATGATTTTTAAATGATACCTACTTTCTTTTCCTTTGGTGGTAATAAATGTGTTTCAGTGAATACATTTTGTAATTGTACCCGTCAGGTGGGCATGGTGTGCGCGATGGTGGTGTCGGAGCAGCTGCCGTGGGCGCGCGAGACGCGGCTGTACTGCGCGACGCGCGTCGTGCTGCGCGTGTTCGGCGTCGGCAGCGTGTGTATCGCAGTCACCATGGCGCTGGAGCGGTACCTCGCACTCACGCGTCCTTTCCTCTATCAGAAGGTAAGTTAATTTAAAAAATAATGATAAGGCTTTATCCAAATCTTCTACAGCTCAACAGCGACCTCTTTCCCAAAATAAACCTCACTTTACCTTTTTTTCGGGCAAGATTCTGATCTAGTTCAAATCTCTTATGGATAAAAATCATAAAATAATTAGTATTACCTACTTTACACACGTGTGTGTAAAAGTACACTACTATATAGTGTGTCTTGTAGATTGGAGGACATATATTATAATATATATGTCCTCCAATATACAAGATACTTCATATATATACTTCACTAGTAAATAAATAAATAAAAATGCTTCACATACACACACGGTCGTCTGTTCTTTTTTTTTTTTTTTTTTTTATGAAATAATTTGAGCGCGTTTAACTTCTATCTTGTCTGATGGTAAACAAAGATGAAGTCTAAGGTGGAGCACGCAAACTCAAATAGTGCCTGTTCACTCTTGCCTTAAAAATCCCTAAATTGTACGTATCGGGAAACAGCGACGCAGGAAGAGAATTCCATACCTTTGCAGTTCTAATAACGAAAGAAGATGCGAACCGCGAGGTGCGAACCGGAGGAATGTCGACCACGTATGGATGAAATCCCCGTCCACGTCGCGTCGTCCGATAGTGGAATGGTGCTGGGGGAATCAATTCGTGCAATTCCTGTGCACACTCACCGAAATGCAACCTGTAGAAGACACACAGACTAGCAACCAGACGGCGATGTTCGAGGCTCTGGAGCCGTCTTGAAGCAAACATGCCAATGAGTTTCCTGGCACGCCTGTCGATAGATTCCAGGGCTTCGAGCTGATACCGGGCGGAACCGTCCCACAGATGGCAACAGTACTCCATGCAGGAGCGGACTTGAGCTGTATAAAGTCTTAGCAGCTGGTCCGGTGTGAAATAGTGACGGACCTTGGAGAGGATGCCCAGTTTTTTTGAAGCAGTCTTAGCCCTGGACTCGATATAGTTTCCAAAATTGAGTTTGGACGATAAGTCTATACCGAGAAGTTCAAGATGGTTAGTGACTGGAACAGGTACATTTCGGAAAGTGGGAGCCAAGTTAAACGGGCTCTTTTTAGCGGTGAAGAGACACGCCTGGGTTTTAGAAGCATTGAATCTCACTAGATTGGCATCACCCCAATCGGAGGCAGCCTGAAGAGTAAGATTGGCACGGTTGACCATTGCTTCTCTAAGATCGTTCACTTCTGTTTGACTCGTTCTTGCACTGGAGAAGTATCTCTCCGCGACAGTGCTGTCATCTGCGTACCCAAAGATACCGGGTTTAAGCAGATCGTTTATGTGGAGCAGGAATAGTGTTGCGGAGAGAACAGATCCTTGGGGTACCCCGGCATTGATAGTCAATAGGTCAGACGAGCAGCCATCAACAACTACACGAATTGACCGTTCCCTCAAGAAATCAGAGATCCAAGTACATAGACTAGTGGGAATACCATAAGCAGGAAGCTTCGCTATAAGACCATCGTGCCAGACCCTGTCGAATGCTTTCGAAATGTCAAGTGAGACAGCAAGGGCCTCACCATATTTGTCGAGGGCTTCCCCCCAGAGATGTGTAGCGTACACGAGAAGATCCCCAGTAGAGCGGCGTTTGCGAAATCCGTATTGCCGATCGCTGAGGAGATCATTATCTTCCAGGTATGCTAGAAGGCGATTGTTGACGGTACGCTCCATTACCTTGCATAGGATGGAGGTGATCGCGATTGGGCGGTAATTCGCAGGGTCAGTGCGACTTCCCTTCTTGGGTACGGGTTGTACGTTCGCGAGCTTCCATGCCTTCGGAACAATCCCAGATCGTAAAGAAAGACGATACAGACGTGTCAGGACTGGAGACAATTCGGCTGCGCAATTTCTCAATACAATAGCAGGAATACCATCAGGACCACTGGCTTTGTTCACGTCCAGATTGCGTAGTGTTTTGAGAACCTCCTTTTGGTAAATGTGAATTACAGGCATTTTGCATCCACAAGGAGGTAACTGAGGTGGAATTTTATTACCAGCATCTAGACGAGAATTTTCGGCAAATAGAGAGGCAAATAAATTTGCCTTATCCACAGCCGTGTGTGCCAGTGTTCCGTCAGGTTTCCGCAGAGGAGGAAGTGAGGAGCGACAAAAGTTTGCTTCAACACACTTCGCCAGGGACCAGAAGGCCTTACTGCCCGATGGGTACGAAGCGAGTTTAGTTCCCACTCGGCCTATGTGGTTGAAGCGCGCTTTTTTGAGCACTTTTTTGCAGGACTTAGCCGCTGTGTTATAGGCTTTCTTCTTTTTTCGCGTATCCGGAGCTTTGCGATTTCTGGCTTCTAACCAAGCGTGGTATGCTGAATGTTTTTCAGCCTCAGCTTTTGAACAGACAGCATTGAACCAAGGTTGAGCTCTAATGCCAGAGGGCCGGTCGGAGAATGGGATATAATATTCCATCGCCTGTTTAATAACTTCAGCAACAGCGTTAGCGCAGCTCGACGGATCGCCTGAAGAAAAGCAGACTAGCAGCCAAGGGTAAGATGCTAGGAAATGTCGCATCTCATCCCAATCCGCTGACTTGTATCGCCACACCCGCCTGGTTCCTCTAGGGTTGGAGTCGGGTGGAGGACACGTAAGGACGGACTTCACCAGACAGTGGTCAGAACTCCCAAGAGGGGCTGAAACAGACACTTGGTATCGGTCCGGTTCAGTCGTCAGCAGAAGGTCCAGACAATTTGCAGTGTGGTTCTCAACATCCGGTACTCGAGTCGCCTGGTCAACCAGCTGGGAGAGGTTCATCGACAAGGCAAACTTGTACGCCTCTCTACCAGCATGGTCAGTTTTCTGGTACGGGAACAGCCATTGTTCATGGTGGGCATTAAAGTCCCCCAGAAAGACGATTTGCGCAGTGGGGTACCTTTGTTGAGCCACGTCGGCGGCCTCGCTCAGATGTTGGAAGAGCCTTGTTGTCTCCTCGTCACCGCTATGCGAACGGTAGACACCAACATAGACAATTTGTTCTATGCCAGTATCCACAAGCACCCAGACAGATGAGCAAGAGGGATCCTCTAAGTTACGGAGACGTTTGCAGCAGATGTCATCGCGCACAAAGAAACAAACCCCAGCCCTGGGCCGAAAATTGTGCTCCAGGATGTAACCTGGGTAGTGGAGGTATGACGTATCGGCAGGGGTTGTGATTTGCGTTTCCGTAAGCAAGAGCAGATGCGGCTTGGCAGTCTCGAGATGGTGGTGAACTGGAATGAGATTAGAGTGCAGACCTCGGATATTTGTGAGGTGCACTTTAAGCGAGAGGCCGTGCATCCGCTGCAGATTCCTCAACTTTCTGTTTCTTTTGTTCATTTAGTTTTTATTTGAAGTGCAAGAGGGAAGGTAAGGCGAAAAGTGGCAGTTACGTGAGGCGCCAGCCAGACTCCACCAGAAGTCACAATGCTGCCGCCCGGTGGGGAAAAAACCTAGTTTGGAGACCGCGGGGACGCCCGGACCCCCCCAGTGTCGGCTGTCGAGGCCTCTCATCCGGTTGCCAACCGGCCCGACAGAAGCAACCCTGGGATTATGCGCGCGATGGCGGAGCAGCCTTTCGCAGGTGGCTAGTCTGCAATTGGGCTCCCTACTATCGGCGGGCGGCCAGCGGAAAACCGTTTCTCCGGATCCCGCTGCTCTCCAGAACTAGGCACCGCGGGCGGCAACACTGTGAGCCTGGGTGCGGCACGCCGGTAGGCGCAACTACGTAGACCCACCTTTCAAAGGGCTACTCACGGTTAGCAGGGTGGAACGCGCGAACGCTTGGCACCTTGATTTATACCAAGAGGGTGGTGACCAGCCACGGCCGAAGCCTACCACCGGAAAGAATGTCGCTCTTTAGCACCACCCAGGGGTCGCGTGTAGGGTCTCGAGGGTAAAGCCTACGGACGCGAGCGACAATTGTTCCCAATGTCGCCTACACTTAATGCCTGTGTTTTAGGTAACAGCCGACTGACACACATATTTTTTTAATAAATATACATATAAGTAATAAATATATAATTAATATAAATTACACTCAGACTCGAGGCGAGAATCGAACCCACAACCCAGGAGCAGAAAGCAGGGTCACTGCAAACTGTGCCAACGGGCCAGTCAATAACAATAGAGTCAAGTTGTCATGCATCTGTGGTAATATGATTTTATAACTATCTTATTTTGTGACAGTTAGTTATGAAAAATTAGGACAGATTATTTCGCAAATGCCATGTAGAACGGAGAAGACACGATAGCGAAATCTTTATAATCTAGTAGAGATCTCTCTACTGTTCGATCAGCAAATATTATTTGCCAACGATATTTTCATTGTTGCTATGTTCATACTTGAATTAGGATGGTTTATTTAGGATCTCTAACTATTTATATAGGACCCTCGTAGTAGGTATTTACTGACTATTCGATAAAAATATAATAATTTCTATCGTTAACAGTCGGCGAACGTTTCTCATATCCACATTGCTAGCGGTATTTTTATACAGACCTAAATTTTTAAGTACTTTTAATTATTATTATAAATAAATAATTTCGAGGCAAAATTGATTATTGTAAAAGATTATTATTTATTATCTAGAATGAACTTAATTGAATCATTCTGTAAATTTCATAATGTAATGTAGAGCGGCGGCGACGGCCAGTATCTTAGAGAGGTACTGGCCGACGCCGCCTCTAGTTATGTTTGCCGCCCTCCAGTTATATTTAAGTTACGGCTGACAGTTGACACATCTGTCCACAGCAGTCTTGTCGTGGCCACGGTTAGAAATATCAACAAAAATCGTCTAAAAACTATATAACGTGGTATGTACCTACTCGTTTTTATCTAAAAATAATAATAATAATAAACAAAGAAATTTAGTATATATATATATAGCAGAAGATCCAAAAAAACAGCCAGGCGACTGTTTAACCAGTCATTCCCACGGGATCGGAAATTACACGAGTTCACACTATCTTATAGCGAGACGCGGCTAGTACTAAATATATTAAAATAATTTTTATGTTGTTGCTTTGTATATAGGTACTCGTGTAATAAAAGTAGAATAAATGTTTGCCAATAGAAGCTTACTATCTATCATAGATGAAATATAATTTTATTTACATAAGCATTAGTAATATTATTCGTCGTAAAGAGTCGTGATATTTAAGAACACGAATGAAATGTTATCTCCTTGAGCGAGAGCTTAAGATACGCACAACTGACAGCTCGTTAAAGCTGCTAGCAAAAGATCTTTTAATATCTGTATATATTTGTAACTTCCCGTAAATAATTAAAATGTGATTTCAACTGCTATTTCACTTTGTCAAATGATGCAGTCCAATGGACATAAACCTCCCCGAGTTCGCATCAAATATTTCCGTTTTCCGCAATCCTCATCCAGTCTCCGCCGGCGACCTTGAGTAAGACGTCGGTCCAGCGGGCCAGAGTACGACCCATACTGCGCTTGCCGATACGTGGTATACACTCCAAGACACGTCTGGACTATCACGCAGCCATCGGTCCTGCGACATACGTCATCAGCCCACTGCCACTTCAACTTACTGATTCGCATCAGCAGTCCACTGCTGGGCGTAGGCCTCCTCAAGCTCGCGCCAAATATCACGGTTTTCCCGCAATCCTCTTGCGTAAATCATCGGTCCAGCGGACCGGAGGACGCCCCACACTGCGTTTGCCGACACGTGGTCTCAAGACACGTCTGGTCCAGCGCAGCGGCCATCGGTCCTACGACTTTACTTTGGTTCTCTCGCGGATAATCTCATTTCTTATTTTATCCTTGAGAGAGACTCCAATCATAGCCTGTTCCATACCACGTTGAGTGACTTTCAATTAGTGTACCAATCCCGTTGTCAATCAACTTAACCATTCTTTTACCGAAGAGTTTAATTTTTCAAAAGTCAAGTTTACTGCGAGTGTACCTATCTTAACAAAAAAAATTATCCTATTAAGGCGAAGGGCTGTAAATAAATCCACCAGGTTTTTGTCTCTACAGATTAGTGGATACAGTTAAAAACATGTCTCAGAATTTCTCACCATGCTTCCCTTCGTCGCTGTCCAGATGTGATCGCCATGTTACATCAATTTTTAAATTAGTTTTATATTTCTAAGTTTAGCGGTTCAGTGGTCGATAACAGTATGACGAGCAACATTCTAATCGTATCATAATTTTCTTTTTCATTTCTGATTCTGCTTTTTTCACCCAAAATAACTTATGTTACCATACATATAATTTTCATGTCGTGCTGTCGTTGCTATCGTTACAGTCCAATTCAGTTCATTCTGCATGAATAGGAACGCTCAATAGTAATAATTTAAAATTGTATAAAAAGCGGGGTATGTAACAATTAAGGCATTATTCGGACACCCACCACCTCAGTCCCCCGAGATCATGGACCCTGTAAAGGGTCCGAAACGTCGGGAAATCATTTAAAATAAAATATTGTTAAACTGTAATTTTAAATAAACGCAATAAGTCTTTTAATTAAATAAGTAAAATTCGCGTAAATATAAGAGAACAGTATCTCATAAACTATTATAAAACAAATTGAAACTTTGTCATTCAGTGATATTAGATGTTAATAGAGATGTTACCATGCGGCAATAAAGCAGGCGACAATGGGGCAGGGGGTAGTAGTAAGCAATAAAACGGCGTGGACTCGCCAACCGTAGTTAACGTCCACATTAACAGGTCTAAGGTCAACCTTTATGGACTTTTCCGTTTATTGTGTTTTCTACTTAACTTACCGCAATAGACGATAAATTAAACTATTTTATACTTTTGTAATAATAATAAGTTGAAGTAAATATTTGTTTACGTATAATATTAATATATTTATTTATAATAATTTTAGTCGTACGACTACGATGTTAAATACAAAGATAAAAACGCTGAAAAAACACAAATCTTGTATACATTTAATATTCTTTTTAGAATTTGGCAACACAGCAAACATAGTATTTCATTTTATGTAAAAATTTCAATGTTTCAAAGAAGCAGCGACATTCGTTCTAATCTAGTCGTGGTCTGGGCGTATGTCCTCGTGGGTACATTGCGACAGTTATATCACAAGAATAATGGGTGCCCAAAAATCTTATATTATTACAAAATATGAAAAGACAAAAGGCCTAAAGATAAAAAATATTCCTTACATGGTAATCGCGAAATCGCATTCAGTGAAAGAAATTGTTCTTGAAGCACATTTCAGATTTTTATACAAAAAACATTTAGTCTTTTTATGAAGTTTTACTTTATAAAATGATATTATAATTATTTAAATATGTATATCAAATTGAATTCATCATCATCACCATCATCATCATTATATATATAATTTAAAAAAAATGTCGTGTGTACGGAGTACACATGTCAGAAGTGAAACATCTTTGGCAAACTCAATTTAAAATTTATTAATAGTTAAACATTCTATTACTTATTTACGCATTGTTTACGCATTGCTAGAATATGCAACATCATACTATCTCATTCTTTCCTACACATTATTGTATTTGTGTCTCTTACCTACCGCTTTTTCCGTCGCATCCCGTTTCAAATCACAAAGATTCCAAAGAAGTTCACTTCAAAAACCTCCTATTTAAGGTCGGTTAAAGTCTTGCGAAATAAGTCTACAATGTGTGCCCGCAGCACGTTAGCTACAGTTATAACGCGTTAGCAGATAATGGTGGCAGCTCCACATTGTTCTCGCTTCTGACCCTTTTAAGCGAGAATGACTTCAATTAAATTTTATTATTGACATTCACTCAGAATAGTTGAATAAGAAGAAAAAGTGGGTGTGAGTTGGTCACGAACAACGGATTCCGTATAAGTTTATTCATTTATTTTAAGATTATGCAAAAATTACAACAACTCGTTGTTGTATGGGGATACATTTAATTTTGAACATAATTTTATTACTTTTTATTCACTATAATACATACATATTCTGTGAAAATTTCTAGTACCTATCAATAGGCATGTGACGACGAACAGAGATGTCTCATTAGCAGCATTTCAATCTTTATCTCACTAATAAATTTTTGCCTTTTGGTGTTGTGTTTTTTATGTGTGTGTTAATCCTTAAAAAAACAGACCTACTTGACTTTTCACCGGTAGCTCTATCATCAAACAAATTTTTCAGCTTTATTCAATTACCATATAATTATAGATATAAGTATTTAAAGTACTTTCAAGCAATTTTTATTACAATTATTATAAATAAAACCAACTTTTTTAAAATTAATTCCACCACATTACCTACATAGCTTAGAAGAAAGTTTGTAATACCCATTTAAAAAAAAAAAATTAATTCAACATCAATGGTCACTACTTGATAATTTATTCCAAATATTCTTATCACTTATATTTACGAGAGTCGATATCGATGTCGATTAAAAACAATTTCGTTACCAATGATGTTCTTTTATTTGAATATCATTGGTCGTTACATTGTTTTTAATTTCAAGCCCGTATAACGAAGGATGCAAATTATTTACAGTGTGAAACATACAGCACAACTCGTAATCTTTAAAAAAAAATGTGAGCCGTCGCGGGACGGCTGGCAGATGTTAAAACATCGAAATTATATTTTTGTACAGGTAATATGAATAAAATGATAATTTATGACATGGGATAAATATGGCATAATCTATAATATAAAAATAAGTCGGGTTTTCTTTCCTGACGCTATAATTCCAGAACGCACGAACCGATTTCCACGGTTTTGCATTCGTTGGAAAGGTATCAGCCTCCGTGAGGTTTATAGGAAACAAAATTCAGGAAAAATTTCAACAGAAAAGCAGGAAAACAGGGAAAGTCATTTTTCACATACAGTGCCATCTCTGATACATAGCATGTACTACAAACCAATATGGTTTTGCATGGTGGTGGAGCAGATGGCGCCAGTACGTGGTGTGAGTATCCTTCACGAAAATAAGTTGGTGGCGAAACGGAGTTCGCCGAGTTTGCTAGTATTAAATAAAATATTAATAATTTATTGAAAAAAAAAGACGACTGTTTATTTAATAAACATTTATATTCATTAAATAAAAAAAAATCATTATTAAAAATAATTGATATAGAGTATACTCTATGGTATCGAGCATAGTTTATACAATATACACTTCCAATTATCCAGTATTCACAATTCACTATACGTGGCAAGACATTATGGAATTAAGCGAATCATGTTAGATTTTAGACTACTTGTAGTTATTCAACATAATTATTCTAATACAGTGTTCTATGGTAAAATATAATTTGAAGTCGCTGTGTGGACTTCTGTATTTATTAAAACATAATTTAACCCCTCCCCCCTCGGACCGTGACATCGTGGGCGGTGGCCCACGTCGCCTACGCCTAACGCCGCCTCTGGGTGTAAAGAAAAATCTTAAATGACAATGTTTATTTAAACAGATACATAATTTTATATTTTTATTTAATACTGTATATTTGAAATAAGTAATAGAAGTGATTTCCTTTCATATTATAATGTACATACTGAATAATAAATATTTGTATAAAGACTAACTGTAAGCACTGTTAATAAAATAGGTTTTAGAACGTTTTAGTAAATAACATTATAACTAAAGTTGATAGGAGAACACGTAGCTATAAAAATATAAATATACGTATAAATGTAAATATTTATTTATTTATATTTTAATTTCTTTATTAAAGTTGGCTCCAAAGGAACTTTTTAATTTTCATTTTACAAACTATATATTTTGTAATAAAACCCTTCTTATTGAATAATATTTATACTTTACATTTATTCATTTACATTCAATGTTATTCCATTACAATAACCTCAATCATACTAACATAAGCCCTGTATTTTTAACACTACAATATTAGTTCAATATTACTTCAAATGTCGTTCCGGTTGAACTATAGAGAGATAAACAATAAAATACAATTACATAATATATCCGTATTTATTCGTTCATTATTTAAGGGTTTGACTAATCTGCATTACCAACACTTTTTCATAAGATCCGATAGCGTCCAAACTCAATGATGGCCCAGCCTCGTCTGACTTCTTCAAATCCCGAAACAAAATACTCCGTTTTCTTTATGGAGAGGGCGTTTATTTTAAAATAATCATAATCAAAAGTTTTTGGTACCGAGTACCGACCTAAACTTAACAATTTCTAATTAAAGAGTTAATGTGAAGCTCTTACCGTTTCGGAAAGGCATACATAAAACAATCACGTATTGTTTCACGAGCACGGGCGGTATGAGTGAAAACCGAAAATGAAGCTATCGACTGGGCGCGCGCGGTCCGACGCGCGACGGTTAGATGCCCCTAAATTAGAAATTTCTTTTCTTGTTTCAATAGTTATTCTGTAATATTGCACGATAAATTAGTGTTTCAGAAAATACATATTAATATTTTTAAATATAACCAATGATAATAATATAACCAGAAATGCAAGAACGTGACCTGCAAGAAAAAATTTCGCCATCCCTGGTATAAGGTATACGAGCTTAGTGCGGCGAGAGAGATGACGGATCGCCGAATAGCGTAGTGACGCATGCGGCATGCCGCATGTCGCATGTGGTGATGCGTCGCTCCGTCAACAGTCAATGTAGCCCGCCGCTATAGATGTTTTACATTTAAAAAAAAAACTTTTATTTTATTCAGAATATTCTTTTTCAAGTTATGTTCTAATTAAAGTACCCAGGTCCTAATTTTTGAATCATTGTTTTAAAATACGGTTGATATTAATTTATTTTTAAAAGCACATTTACAACATATTAGAAAAACAATGAAAATAATAAAACTTGTCTTAAAACTAAATTACTATAATCTAGAAACGTATCGAGTTTTTTTTTTGAGTTTTAGTTTTGTCGTAACAAATATCAACGTGATACAAACATAACAATGTGCGTTGACGGCTTTATCATCATCATCATCATCATTATATCAGCCATTGGATGTCTACCGCTGAACGTAGGCCGCCCGCGTCGATCTCCAGAGCGACCGGTTCGAAGCAGCTTCATCTTACGGTTTCCGACGACTCTTCTCACTTTGCTTATCCTGTTCACGACTTATAATTTAATTTCAATTAATTGATTTGAAAGTTTATTAATTACAAATAATCAAGTTATAATTTTAACTGAGGTTTTATGTAATTCGTCAAAGGCGCACTGTGCCTGCAGGCGATGTTACTCGAGCGGCGCAAATTGATAAGGATGATGAGTACCCGCGTTCATGCACTTGTGGGTCACGGGTTCAATTACGACGCTACAGAAGAGCGAGTCTATTACAGGACATAGTTTATCGATCACTAACTCTGATAGCTGATCGAAGCGTGTAATTTAACTAAGATAGGAACATTTTATAATGTTGTTTAACTACGAGGTTGGCGCAGTGGTCACAGCAAATGCCTTTTGCGCTAGCGGTCGCAGGTTCGATCCCCGCTCATGCCAAATATTTGCACAAGTTTGTGTTTGTGTTGTGTGTGTTCCCGACACAGAACTCTTATTCTACTAGCAACCGTAGAGTGTGGAACGCTTGTTAATTAATTTGTGTAAAAAAACACATTTTAGATGACCGTCACTAGATGGTAAGCCCGTTCGCAGCATCACCGGCTTAATACAGCTGCTTTTGATCGATCATTCGGTATCGAATCAAAAATTCGGCCAAAATATCTTCAATGTACATAATTTGACCTGTTTTATTAGATATAAGTAAAGATGTAGACAATAGTTAAATATGAAAATGTGTCACATTCGTAATATCTAACGTTACAAGGCAAACGAAAGTCTGAAAAATAAGTTGCGCAAGTGATTGAGGAAAATGTAAATCTTCGAACTGTGGAGCTAGGACGATATTTACGATTCTAATTTCATCTCGCGACCGACTACGTGAATACTGCTTTGTTCTAACAAGCTGACATCGCAAAATCTTTCGTATAACATTTACAGTACTGAACTGCTAAAAATAGAAAATAGTAAAAATAACTTTTTAAAATTAATATCTTTTTATTACGAGAAGAGAGAAAATAAAATTAATATTAGAATTTAAAAATAAAAATTAGAATTATGGATGGATGTTTTTAAAAAAACTTCTTACTAGATCTTGTTCAAACCAATTTTCGGTGAAAGTTTGCATGGTAATGTACATCATATATTTTGTTAAGTTTTATCATTCTCTTATTTTAGAAGTTACAGGGGGGCACACATTTTACCACTTTGGAAGTGTCTCTCGCGCAAACTACTTAGTTAAAAAAATGATACTAGCAACCTCAATATCATTTTTGAAGACCTATCTATAGATACCCACACGTATGGGTTTAATGAAAAAAAAATTTTTTGAATAATAATATGTATTATAATGATATAATATAATACATACCTAATAATGTAATTTTGTAAATGGCCAAAATAGATGTTGTAAATGTGCTTTTAAAAAGATATAATTGAACTGGACTGAAAGATGTAAATATTCCACTGTTGGTCAATAATCTCTCTCCTATAAGTATAGGAGAAGGCTTGGAGCTTAATCCACCACGCTGCCTGCTACGTATTTGAAGTTAATTTATCTATCAAGAGTAATAATTATTATCAATTTATAATATTAACTGAACCTGGCTTTACGAGTTTTCCGAGGCACGGTGGGGAGAATAAACAGAAATATATTTATATTTGTACAAATACAAATAGCCGTTCCGAGCGGGCATCGAACCAATAACTTTTGGTGTTAATGGAACTTTCAGCACCACATCAGAATGATCTTCAAAAAATGACTAAAAATGATGTGAGTGATGATGACGTAGGAGTAATCATATGACTCATATGAGTGTGCTCTGTTCATGAAAATTAAATATCTATATAAATAAAACAATAGAGGTATGTCGTTGTGTGCGTGTTACGGAAATACTACTGAATAGATTACAATTAAGTATTCTAAGTTTTATTTCTTACTTCCCGAATCTGCCATCCGGGGCGGTTACTCCGGTTTGCCCTAACAATCCGGGGCTGACTAGTTCAGTCTTATTATAATAGCGTTTCAATAGTTGCACAATTATTTCAGATTGTGTGCAGGTGTATTTGGGGCGGTTGCCCCTGTCTTTTACTGAGATCTGGGGCGTTGTTAAAATAATAAGCAACGCAGAGAGTATTTATTTATTTATACTTTACTTTTTTTGCACACCAATGCAATATACAGACAATACATAGAAATCACATAAATCACATCGCATCAGTTGCATCAGGCGGCCTTATCGCTAACACAGCGATCTCTTCCAGGCAATCTTTGGGCAGAGGACTAGCGCAAAACTATATATATATATATATATATGAACAGATTAAAAAAAAATTAATAATAAAAAAACAAAATGTAGTGATATTAATACATAAATACATACATACAAACATACATACATATTGGTATCAGAGTATCAACTAGTGAACAAAATAAAAATAAACATTGTATATTAAATAAATAGACATGATATGGAATACAACAAGGTCACTCGGCTCGTGTGAACTATTTCTGCAACACTTTCACTGTATCAAAACATAGTCATAAAACCTCGCGGATATCTGTCAGCGGATAATCTATCGTCGAACATTTTATTATCTAAATAACCTATTATAATGAAGCTATGAGTAGGTACGTATGTATTGTTTAGTACCGTTTTCCTTTCTACATTTTTTTTATATTTTCCATAAATACTCCATCAAATATAAAACTAAAGTATAAATAGACGAAATGATTAAAATGAATAAAATTAAACTGAAAAAGGCTTTAAATGCCCCACTGCTGGGAAAAAGCTACGTCTCCGTATAGGAGAATGGTTGGGGCCTAATTCGCTACGTTGCTCTTGTTTGTGAATAAGCTTTAATTTTTAGCCTTTTTTTTAATTTTTATTAATTTTTATTGTAACCGTCATATTAATAATTTAATATATGTTATTTAATAAATTTTAAGTATCGACATATTCCGGTTCTCAAAATACGGCCCTGTGACAGACAGATGGAAGAATTAGAAACGAGATCCAAGTTTTTATAATAGAGTTTCATTGTCGCCGTTTTGGGTAGGCAATCCTAAAACAAAAATATGGACTCACTTGAATTTAAATACATCATCATTTTACAAGTTTTATATTAGATTATAATCAATTAATAGTTTTAATTAATAAAAATGTAGATTCTGCTGAGAAGAACCAGCAAAAAACTTAAGTTAATAATCATGATCATCATATTTGTATTATTTATTGTAACGAATTAAAATTATTATACAAAACATTGGTTAATTGTGGCAGAATAAAATAATAACCACATCCTTTTACCGTTTACTAAAAATAAAAAAAAATCACCTAACCTTCTGTTCTCGCGGTTTCACTTGTAGGGCTTTAAACCTGAATTACCGTCCTACATTGATATATCAATGTCGGTCCGCCCCTTCGAGTTATCGCTCTAGTGATGTTATATTACACATAAATTAATTATGAGTTACATTTTTTAACTTAACTAGTCAGACCTCGATTTTTCTAAATTAATTAGAGGCGCAGATATCAATTCTAACTATATTTTATTCAATTTACTATAGTGTATTTTCAGAATATAGACAATATGATATTTTTGTTGTTTACAATATAGGTAACCTCTGCTTATATTTATTACAGTTCCTAATTATAAAGTTTCAATAGGTACCCTACGATTATAACTTCTTAATCTTTCGTGGTCACTGACAATATAATTTAGACAAAAACCGCGATATTTACCATGTTTGTTATTCACAAAACACATTACATATTGTTTATCATTTTGACTCTACGATTTATCTTGATTGAGTGAGCATTATATTGACATTTCCTTTGAAATGTGAAACTAAAATATTTTAATGAATACAATACTTCCTTTATATATTACTTTAAATAAACTATGCATGCCAAAAAGTGTTAATGCTACTTCACTTGAAAACGTCAATGAATATGAAAATTTTATCAGTTGCCGGTCGCAGCGCTCGTTCACTATCCATTGAGATATTTGAAATTATACAGACATTAAATTAACCAAGAATTAGTATTACATATGTTAATACAAACTAAATTCAGAACTTTTAATATATGTGCCTATCAGCCAAGTTAAGAAGCAGCTTGGTTGATTAAGCTCACTCAAACCCCACCACATCTACAAGTAGGGGATTTAAATAGTAAGAACTAGTCGATATATTTACCCGATATATCGGAATGAATCTATATATTTATACGATATATAGGTAAATATTAATACAACAATACGATTTGTTATATCGAACAAAACATCGATATATATTTAAACGATAGGTATATCGCAAAGTATCGATACAACGAAACGATAATTATACTATAGGTATCGAAAAAATATCGATATTTTTTTACATGAACATCCCTAGTGAGAACTCTCTTGACAGATGAACTGACTCTTATTCTCGAAGAAAATATTAGCATAACAATCTTGTAAGGTGACCTCATAATATATAATTTCGAGAATTAAATGCTTGCGCGATTCAGCAACTGACCATTGTTCGTTACTCACACCGAAGTATAATATACTCGTACATTGGGTAGAATACAACGTTATCGCGATTCAGCAATGACTTGGGGTATGTTAATTTTGCGATGAGTTATTATTATTATGCTAAACACTTCCTTCATTAAGCACCTTCTTCATAAAAAAAGAAGAGGTCTCAAGTAATGTAGCGAAAAACAAACCAGTGCATAAAATTTCCTACCAGTGCCATTTTTGAAGTGAAACTTCTATGACGGGGTTTTTTTTGGATTAAAATGACAAAATTTTTACTTGAAGTTTTACGGGCAGCTTTTCAAATTGGACAAGTAGATACATTAACAATTGATTAACAATTAACAATTCCATTTGTCCGTTATCATTCGTTTTTACACTTGTCCATTGCGATTTGTTTTCCCACTTGTCCGTTAAAGTTTCACTTCTACTATGTGTCCCAGCACACATTTCGTTTTTGACGCGATAATGTCTTGTAAATCGATGAACGCCGGTAGCACGCACGAAACAGTATGACTCATTGTCACGTTCCACGAGCGAGAGAGCGGAACAAGCGATAGAGAGGCACGATCGGCCTAATCGTTTAGCTTCTGATGATCTCTTCCACTCCATCGGCAGATGCGTCCGAGTAGAAGAGAAAAAATATTTGAATTAACGAGTGCAACACGAGTGGTAACGAGTGGTACACGGTAAAGTTTAATAAACTTATCTTGTCCCATTAAATTATATGTAAATGTTCATTATAATTATGTTAATTAAAAATAAATGTTAATTTATTGAAAAAAATGTAATTTTCAAATAACTCCTTCTTTGTATCATACAAAATAATAATAATTCATTGATAATAATTCAATTCAATTCGTAAAAGTATGCAATTTTTCATTAATGTTTTCTTATGACGTTATCACGTAAAATTATCGTCCAGAAACCAACTTTACAGACAACCATTTTTTTTTTCTAACCATTTGTAAGTTCCCAAGTTAACTTATTTAACTCATTTTTAAAATTTAAATTCTATGGACTTACATATTATAATATGTAGGTACATAGTTTTTGTTAAATATATCATGAAAAACGTTAGACGTGTTCTATGAAACAGCTACAGGTGACAGGATGACAACCGTACTAATATATTCTTCTTCAATTATAGTCCATAGTGTTGAGTTACAGTAATCGAAATATAACCTATATACTTACTAA
Source organism: Euphydryas editha (assembly GCA_036937285.1). Classification (NCBI taxonomy): domain Eukaryota; kingdom Metazoa; phylum Arthropoda; class Insecta; order Lepidoptera; family Nymphalidae; genus Euphydryas; species Euphydryas editha. The sequence continues at coordinate 238,813 of JAUPFZ010000022.1, read as the reverse complement.
AGTTCAACTCAAACCATCATATTATTCAATTCCTGAGGCCGATATCTGGTGGTAAAACAGTTAATTAAAAGCCTGAAATCACAAGTTCGATTTCTCTTGTGTTTTTTTTTTTGTAATATTACAAAGAGAAAGAGTTTATTTATTTTAATCTCACTATCTATCGCTCTGATTCGGTATATTGTGCGTATGTTACAGCCTATGTATATAAGGGTAGTTTAATATTTTAAACATCACATTACGCGTCTTAGAAGCAAAGAAGTTACAATAATCGTAAAACGCAAGTGAATTCGGGGGAGATCATCAAATTTCTTATAAAAATGTTACCAGTGTAGTTGTAAAAATAGACTCGTCATCGTTAAATTACTTATTACTGACAAAAACAATACAATAATTGATAATGAGAACCAAATCGTAAATTATTTGCGGTTAGCACACGTACATTAGATTTAAGTTTAGTACTTTGTAACAATAGCTCCACGCATTCTGAAGTTCACGGCCAAAACAAAAATTACATATTTCCGCTTCGAACGTTTGCTCGTTGTTACATAAGATTCTCAGTTTACTTTGTTAATAAGTTAACTAATATGTTCATCGTGACAAAATTGTAAAATTTTATGTTATGACAAATATAACAAACACCTCGTTCAGCACGAACATCAGCATCGGCTTGAACAGCAGGATGGCCAGCACCAGCGATAACGCAACCAGCGAGACAGTTCACCCAGCGACTCCTTCCACACATATTCCAAAAAGTCGAAACGGTTAACTGGTTAAACATAAATATAATAACATTGAAAATATTTTTAACACTAAACCTACCAAAGCGGAAAAATTACCGCTTTTGAGACTTTAAATAAAATTGTTAAATTCTAGGTTTACACCTTGTTAAACGACTATTTCTTTAGTATATTATTTTTCTATAATATACTTAAATAGCTAATATTATAGAAAAAGTCGTGCAAGAAAAATGTGAACCTAGAATTTGACAATTTTATTAAAAATTTCAAAAGCGCTTATTTGACCGCTTCGGTAGTTTAGTGTTCATAATTATTGTTTTAATAAAATCGATAAATTATTTTTCTTATTATTTCTTAAATTATAGGTATGCAAATGTGTTGTGTACCACAAGTACTACTGAAAATAAATTTTTTTCGTTATTACTACAATTAATAATAATATACCTACTTTTAATTGTTAAAGAACGACGAATTTTAACGACAATAATAACAACAATAAAAAAGTTGCTCTTATTGTAACTTTTTATATAATTACTATTCACGGCCGACAACTCAAATATAGCGGTAAACAATGCTACAATATTATTACAGTAATTTGGTAGTTCAAATCTTATTACAAAACGACGGAATATTACAAGATGACTTCAAATATGGCGTGAAGAAAAGGTATTTGGTTTTACGATCGATTACAATCTTACCAAACTTCCATCAACCACCTGAATGAGGTCCGGTATATTTTGATTACTTATATCGGGCCCTAGGTATACAACTAATTTATATTTTTATTTTCGTAAATCTATATCTAATCTACGTCGTAAAAACGAACTTATCTTATCTGCTATTTTCTACAATAATAGCCGACCAGTGTGTAGGTTGATTTCGTTGATACCCGCTGTAAAACTAACACCGCCCTTCATGAAAGCGTATAAATTCAGAGTATAAACTCGATGGTCGAAAAAGGGATGGCTAGGGTAAATAAATGGGTAAGGGTGATTTTAAAAGAAAAAAATATAGAAAAGGTATTTGAAAAAAGTAAGAAAAGTGGGAAAGGAAAACTAAATGCAATTAGGTATAATAAATACTTACTTCAAATCGATTTTCTGTCAGAGTGTAGTATCCGGTATCCCGGACGAACCCCTTATTTAAACTATCGAATTTTCTAGAAAAAAATAAAACACATGTTATTTTAATCGCAATCACTTACAAAATTTTGCATTCAAAATAAAAAATCAAAACTTTCTTTATTTCAGTAGGCTTCAAAAGCACTTTTGAATCGTCATTTTACGTAGTTTTCATTTTATATTTTATAGTTTTTATTTCATTTCATTTTTTATTTCATTTTATAGATTTCATTTTAACGACTATATACTTTTAAAAAGTAAAATTACCATCGATTCGAAATGTAAATTCTGCTGAAAAGAATCAGTAAGAAACTCACCAGTTACTATTAAATAAAAAAAAGAAACGTCAATATAATATTCAATCATTAAAAAATCACAACGCCACTTAACTCATAAATCTTTGTTATTTAAATAATCTTGTACAGTAATATGTTTTCTCTATTGAATACTTAACTTTTAAACTTATTATTGCTTATAGAATTTATTAATTGGAAATTGTCAATTTTACGATATAAGAGTAGTTCGCTCATATATTTTCTTATCCTGTCTGTCTGTAGTTGGGATTTTATTCGCAAACTATTTTCACGGCGTTTAAAAAGGCAAGATGAAATAATGATTGACGAAACCGCGTAATCTAATGTTTATGAAAATATCAATAATTGTTAATGTTTCTCCCGTGAAACAGCTTTGCTGTGTTTCGGAGAGAAGGGCAAGACAGGCAGTGTAATTACTGGCACAGAGACTTTAACACCTTATGTCTCTGAATAGGCAACACATAAATGAGTTGCCTGGGCTAGTTCCAGGTAAAGTAGTTTATGTTCATGGGCGACGTTAACCACTTACCATCAGGTGGAACGTCTGCCAATTTGCCTATTCACTTAACATTAAAAATTTTTTTTTTTTTTTTTTTTTTGTTAGTTGAATAATAATAATGTTATTAAAATAAATGTAAAAGTCTTTTATAAATATGATTTTTCAGTATCTATAATAAACGAAGTCACCTTCTCACACTGTATGTAGGTCAGTGATCACATCAGCCTGATATTTCAACGAAGATAAAATACATGACGTAGACGTCAAGGTTAGAAAATCTTAGAAAATTTTCATTTTCTCTAACGATGGTTATTTTTCTTACCTTCAAGTATTAAATTTCAATAAACTCACTGGACTAAAATATGTCTTATTGTTATAAATACACACATAACTATCTGTGCCAAAGGTTACCAAATACATTATTCAACAAAACAAATGCGACGCCCGGAATATGAAGAGCCAGATAGTTTAGCAGAGTATGTAGTTTTCCAGTGATAGCTGTTCCATACAACGCAGCTGTTCAATATTTGGCACATATTGTTACAAAATATTAAGTAATTTTTGATTTCAAATAAAGTGTTATTCACTTTTTTGCATGCTTTTTTTTTCAACATTTTATAAATGAGTAGGTAATAATTTGGTAGTAATATATTATTTACTTAGTCACAAATATAGATGATCATGTCTTATTAATGAATAATAAAACATCGGATATAATTAGTACCCGTTTTAATAAAATCAGAGGAACTGATCGAATACTTAAACGCGTTTGACATTACATAACAGCGCATGTTACTTATTCACCACGGCCACAAATGCATTACTGGCTAGCTAGTAAGCTACTATGATTGAAAAAGGAAATCAAAGATGTAAAATAAAGAAGCAAACTCACGGTGCCAAACGGAATTAACGTTAGCTACTTAAAGCGAGAGTGAGTTCAAAAAAGATCTGGGTGGATCTGGATCAGGTCTGGGTGTTTATTCTTGTGTGGGAGACTCTTCCCATCGTTCTTTGGAGACCACGTAACGCACAGGTCCGTCGCTTCCGGTTATTAACATGAACATATGTTATTGATCGTTACTCTTGGTCTTAAATTAATTATCCGCCAACTCGCAGTAGAGCAGGGGAACGTGTCCAACCATTCTTTTACATGGAGAGAAGGCCTTTGCCCAGTAGTAGGACGTTTATAGATTATTTCAGTTTAGTTCAATTTAAGAAAATGTGTTAATAATACGATCGAGAGAGCCATACGAGCTGTAGTTAGCTGTAAGGTTTTCAAACAAATACTCGTTTCAGCAAGTGACGTACTACGTGATCCGCATGACGCTGCTGGTGTCGTGGTTCTGGGCGGCGGCGCTGACGTGCGCACCTGTGCTGGGCGTGGGCTTCTACTACGACGAGAAAAACCGCACCTGCACCCGCTACCGCAACGCAACCTCCGGACTCGACTTCGGATATGCAGTCTTCTATGTTATGTTTGGTATGTATTACTTTACTAATACGTCAAAAGCTTTTTATTATATATGAATGTTACGTGAGATTGAGATTCACTGCGAGCCAGTTCATTGATCTGACTCTCAAATAAATCTGAGTGACGTAGATATTACAATTATATGTATATAAGTGAGCAAGTTGTTAGTATATCGTCTTAGAATTTGTGTTTCTTAGTTACTTTTTTTCTATTTAAATTTGATACATTTTTTTTTATGTTTTTCGGTTATTGCATAAATAAAAGTTTATTTGTTTTATTTATTTAGATATCATTGAAAACCAGCTCCTCCTTTAAGTAGAAGTCATATATTTCATCACAAAAACAATAGGACTATATTGCTATCTCTTGCGCTTTGATTACCTACTTTATATGTAGCCTTAAAGTGATTATTTTTTCTTATTTGGGTAGTCTTACAAATCTATAAGGGAATATTTTTAATTCTTTTTAGTAAAGGAATTTCCACTCGTTTAAAATAAAATGGAAATGTTACACGGTATTTCAAGTTCGCATCATTATTATTTATTAATACTTTATTGCACAACACAATATAAAATTGTACAAAAGGCGGGCTTAATGCTAAAAGCATTCTCTACCAGGCAACCTTAGGACGTACCTACAAGAACGAAAGTTTTTACATGTGCAAAAATTGGAAATTGAGAAAATTTATTTTGTTTGAAAAGCAAAAAAATAATACAATTCGTAACAATTATTATATTAAATAAATGAGCAATGTAATATACATATATACAATTACATAAACAGTTACCTACATAAATATATACAAATATACAAACATAAGACTTAACATATACTTTATACTTTTCTTGATTGTCTTGTAGTTAAAAAAGTTTCTTAGATATGTTATTACTGTCCGCATTATTTCTTTAGCTACTTTTCAAAGTCTACATCAAATCTCAACAACTAACGCCGCACAGAGTTACTCACGCTGCAGATTTCCGGCGCGATTCACGAGTTTCTCTATTAGCTTTAAATGTACAGCAAAATAAATATTCAATACAACTACATCCGCCTGTTTGTTTACTTGTAGATTATTTACAATAATATAATATTTGCATTCTATGCGCTACGAATCGAATGTACAATGTAATGACATCATTATACAAATGTCTTTACTCGTGTATGTACCGTTCCTACATTGTAGCGTGCTCAAAACACATTCATATCAAGTGCTGTTTTAATTTTAACCAACGCAAATGAATGGAAAACATCCCGCTAAGTTTTATCATCGTTTCTTATCAAGTCGGAAGTCATTTTGTTAGAAACTAATTGATATCAAGTTCGACTTTGGATATTCATTAAGAAAGTTACATTTGTACATTTGTACATTTCTCGAAACACGGATAAGCTAACGATAGAGTAATATACAATTCCAACCAGCTGTTATTTTTACAGAAAAAAAAATCTAATTTATTTTTTACTATGTATATTTGATATTGTTAACTTTTAACACGTGTCTGTTCTGGAATTCGACTTTTGTGAAAAGTATAGACCTGGTCTCTTGACTCTGACTTTGCGTCGTTTTAATTATAAAGAAAATATTTTTGTGCGAAAACCCTTTTTGTTTTTATATGAACTGAATGGTTCATGAATGAAGTTTTTAGTCTACAAGTAAAACAACCAGGCGAACCACAGCAGATCGACGACAGAGTGTTAGTAATAGAATTCCGTTGGCCTTGGCACCTCGTTATACCCATATACAGAAACAAACTGAGTCAGACTGTACTTGTAAACATCCCACTGCTGAGCAAAGGCCTCTTTCTAAATATAGGAGAAAACTTGGAGATCATTCCATAATGCTGCTCCATTGTGGATTGGCGGATAATTACCTACCATGAGTAACGTTCGTTACCAGGTATCTATGATAACAAGCGGTACCAATGGCTTTACGTGCTCGCGCCGGCACGGTGGGTAAACCCACATGGACATACCTACACAACGACCAGAAACTATGAAAAATATATTTGTACAAAATCAGATATCTGCCCCAAGCGGGAATCGAACCGATATCGTCCACCGGCGTTGAGGAGATTACTCGCACCACTATACCAGAACGGTTGTCCGAACGGTGGCTAAGATTATATATATAATATAAAAATAAGTCGGGTTTTCTTTCCTGACGCTATAATTCCAGAACGCACGAACCGATTTCCACGGTTTTTCATTCGTTGGAAAGGTCTCGGGCTCCGTGAGCTTTATAGCAAACTAAATTCAGGAAAATTTTCAACAGAAAAGCAGGAAAACAGGGAAAATCATTTTTCACATACAGCGCCATCTCTGATACATAGCATGTACTACAAACCAATATGGTTTTGCATGGCGGCAGTACGTGGTGTGAGTATCCCTCACGAAAATAAGTTGGTGGCGAAACGGAGTTCGCCGGGTTTGCTAGTATATATATATATATATATATATATTTTATACAGAAGTATAAAAATTACCTACAGTAAATTATTTCTCACGAAGTGTAGATGCTGATATTTAACTTATTTCCCAGGTACTCTTCTCTGCGCGGTATTAGTGTACTGCAACCTTGCAGTGATAAGAGCGCTGTACGCGATCACGGCCCCCAGGGGTGGGGGTCCCCCGGTGGTACGGCGCGTCTCAAAGAGCAGCTGCCGGCAAAGAAACAATACGGCGCACCACAACGCGGCGACCGCCGAGGAAGTCGCTTTCAGCAGGCTCATGGCGACGCTCTCCGTGTTGTTCATGATCTGCTGGTTACCTCAAATGGTCAGTTATTCCTTTTTTTATCATTAGAATCAAAACTGCAAAGGGTCATGATCAAGCACCGTCTTTAGCAGACTGATAGTCACGCCAAAAACGAATATAGGTATTGAGTGAAACGATCAGATTCAGTGCCGGATTAACGACATAGCAAGAGTAGCAATTACTACGGGCCCCGCGCGAAAGGGTACCCCGCGTGAAAGGGGGCACCGCATATTTATGAGGCGACGACCTTTTTTTTAGAAATACGTATAGCCGTCAGGTGCTACTATCAGTGTGGTATCGCGACGATCTTTTTTTTTCCTGTGCACTTTCTACACTGAACAGGTACAGCAAAGTAATCGGTATTGTCATCCAGAATTTGCTACAGGAACCGCGCTTACCCAATACGGCACTGATCAGATTATAGACGTACTAAAATATCATTTTTTTAATAGATTTTTCATTTAGAAGTAGTAGTTAGTTATAAAATGAATATTCATAACAAAGTGACCTTGAGACTTCAATTTCTATTCGAATACGATATTTATCACCGCATCAGATATTTGAGCCAGAGCGCGATAAATAATTTTACAGCTTAGACGAATATTCGCGAGTGAAAGAGATTGACCCCGATGTCTGACATATAAAGTATTTGCGGATTACACACACACATACACACACACACATATATATATATATATATATATATATATATATATATATATATATATATATATATATATATATATTAGCTTTTGCCCGCGACTTCGTCCGTATAGAAAAGTCGAAAATGTTTCTAATAGGATTTTGAGTAGTTGTTTTACGTTATTAATTTTGTTATACGAGTAACATATAAATATATATTTTCAAATGTTTGAATACTTATAAAATATGACAATCTTTATTTAGCGTATGGATTTAAAGTTTAAATAAACATTAAAATAAAATAAAATTTTGTTATATTTTATGAACACAAAGCTCGGCCTTTGATCTGGTAAAAGTTACACGGGGATAATATATTTTAACAACGAAATCGAAATACTACACCTACCGCAGTATTTCTTTGTAAACAATATTTTTTGTTTTTCCTTCGGGTGCTAGAATCACCAGGCTACTCTGGAGCATACCACATACAACTGGCTGTGGGAGAAGCAGCTTTCTCTCAAGTATACTCCCGCTACCTTAAGAGTTTAAATTTCAGCTTTGTTTATGGTCATTGCGAAGCAGACTTTGATGGGAAATTGTACTCTCTTGAATTCGAAGGGGTAATTTGATGGTCTTAGCGAAGCCTAGGAATAAATACAGACTTTTCTCGAGAACAACTGGTTAGTATTATAATTGCCTTGATTACATTGCGATGCAATGTTTTTATTTGCAATCTGGTGCCATTGGATAATTTTGGTAGATTTATATTGCATAGCAAGCAAGCAACATAATTGGCACGCCAACTCTCAATTTTAATATGTGAGTTGGGAGACCGGGAGGCTTCAGTGTATTCAGGAACTCGACCGAATAATTAATGCCATCATCGGTTTTTATCATTGAGTCGACGGATTTATATTGATATTCGACCCCTTCGAATGATCTCAAAAGTATTTCATTTATGACTAAGCCTTGTTCGTTTTTTTGGTGCTAGGATGGCACGCTCGCATAATCATTCTGCTAGTTTATCGTGAATATTATTATTTTTTGGGTGAATTTTAGCCATAAACTCTTCTACAGTGAAAAAATTGTACGTAACTCTGTAGAGAGAATTATATTATTATCCAGTTCCGGGAAATCACCATTTCCTATTTTAAGCACCAAGTCTGAAAACTATCCGGTATTAACATCTCCCCTCAGATAGACTCTCATATTTCTAGTGAGACTCAGTTTTGTCACGGAAGGCCACAAATGAGACCGCTTCACGCACGCTTTAACTTCGTCCGCTCGCGTTCCTCTGGGGTAAAGTCTGATGAAAATCACCTCCACAGTACAGCAACTCCTCCATTTGACAATTATTATCCCTTATATCTTGTAAAGATCTATTTAGGGCTTCGAAACCTTTATGAGCCATAGTAATCTTATCCCAAACAATTAATTTCAATCCCAAAGAAATAAATTTTAGATTGTAAATTAAGTCATACGAACAGACGGGTAGCTAGTATATTCATTACATAGCTTGTGTATTTAAATACAATGTAAAGTGCTATAAAACAATTAGTTCTCACAATCAAAATAAAACAGGAACGGTCAGTACTTGAATAGTTTTTGCGTCCTTACTTGGTGCCCTGCGCACGCGCACAATAGATCACTATCGACTTTAATGGCCGAACCTATTGATATTCTTCGCTGCTTCCGATAGTGTTAGATGCAAAATAAGGCCCTCGTGTTCGACAACCTTGAGACTTAATCATTTAATACAATTCAATAAAGTAAGTTTTTTTTTAATCTTTTTAATCTAACGTACAAAAAAAAATATTTATTCTGTGTCACTTACAAGTGTTTTAAGGTCAATACACAACAGTTATTTACAAAGTTTTAAAGCTTCAATATTTAATAAGATTAGCCAGGACTGTCGACTGTATCGACAAGAAATAATAATACACCGAGTAGTTATTAAGAAAATATTTTCACTCAAATAATAAATAAAAACGAAAAATCATATAAGCCAATCAAAGTTTCAGCTAAGCGGCTTCGCACGGGTATTTAACTAAAATATTAAAAATTATAAATTTATATTTTTATCACCTACATACGCCATCTATCGTATAATGGTAGAATATCGTTTTTATATTTAGTGACATTTAACATAATAGTACCTATATTAATTGAAAATGATGTTTATCTAAAATATTAAAACGATTTCTATTCCTATCCGACATATTTAGTAAACTTTTAAGTTTGACAAAATAATAACTCAAAAATAAGTTTTGTGAGTTTTTAAGATTCCTTAGACCAGATGGCGTTGGCCTATATAGGTACCTATTTCTATTTTCTTAAATATTTATTTTTAAATTTAATTACAATGAAACAAAAACTAAATTATACTGTGAGTTATGTTTAATTTTTATGTATTAAAGTTATTTAAATTGGTTTTGTACTTTTTACGTGATACGTGAACACAGAAAAAAACGATAAGAGATGGCGCTGATACAAAAAAAACGCGCTATTAAAATTTATTCTTGATGATATAATTATAGTGTATTAATAAAACGGAGGTTTTAACAGATTTATTATTTGTATAGATAAATAGCGGAAAGTAAAAATAGAGACAAGAATAATTAAAACCAAAATTTTATAATATTTAATTAGAAAATTAAAAACAAATAATGTCAGATGATTAAAAAATTTTTTATGGAAAATTAGGTGAAAAATCATGTGTTTCGACATAATTATGCTTATTGCAGACAAAAAAATCATAGACGCTTGAATACAATGATACGCCTAACCAAATCTACCCCAAACATTTTTATTTCACAAATTCGTGCAGCAATTTTTGTGTTTATCGCGAATAGTCGCGGGGGAGGACCTTGTTTTATAATATGTAGTGATGAATAAATTCGTCCTAAAATAAAATGACTACATAGGAAGTTCGAGAATATTTTTGGTAACAATTAAACGTCGAGTGCGGAATGTAATCGGGTTTCTGTCAACAATTCGCATCAGTATGCGAGGCGGAGCTGATCGACCCAAAGGTTGTACCGAGCTATTTCTGATTTTCAATTAGCTTGAACACAAACATACAAATGGGTATTCGATGTGTTTGTAAAGAAATTAAATTGTCATCGAAAATACTTCTTACATATCTAATACTAAATTGATACCCGCTTTTGATAATTCACGAAGGTTATCGAAATTGAGGACATGGCGAGCTGAACAGTGTAAATGTAAATTTTGTTTTTTTTTTCAATTTTTATAAATCATATTTATTTTTAAGTTTTTAGAAGCAAAACAATTATCTCGATATAAGACTTAAGTTGAGTAGTCAAAACTAAACTAAACTAACTAACTAAGTCTAACTCTATTCTCAAATTAAATATTTTCGATTACCCCTTTTGTGCTCAAAATTCTCAAATAAGTTCTTACTCTGGTGTCGATTCTTCTGACAGTAGATGAACAAACGGCATCTTTAATCAATTTTTATAAATAAAAAAAAATACTTTTTAACATTACAACAAATTGCATGTTACGACACAGTTAAATAGATTTTCTTTTTTGTATTGTTGAAAAATTATATTAATAATTATGTATGAGTAAATCAAGGTCTTCAAATTTAAAATTATCATATAACGTATTGTCAACATCAATAAAGAAACTGTTGAGTTTCTAGCCGGTTTTCCTCAGCAGATTCTACATTTCGAAGTGATAGCTTCACATTATCTATAATATATTATTGTACAATGGGGGAATAATCACTGCCAAAAGTGTTTTTGGGGCAAACTTGATTCGGTTTTTTGTTTTTAGTTTTGTTGTCTATGAATTATTGAATTCTATTTATATAGTCTTCAGATTGTCAATACGCCCTTTACCTCTCTCTAGTATAGATTACACTATATAATAATATATAACTCATGTATTACAACAATAACACAACATATGGCCAGATAATATTTCTTTAAGATACATACATACATACATTCATACATATATACATACATACGTTGTAACTAGTTATTTATGTACCAAATTAGGGATCAAAATGTACATTTCCATTTTCACGCTAAGGACCAAACATGGCGATGCTTGTACAATGACTATTTAAAATGGCTTTATCTAGCGCGTTATCAACAACTACAGTAGAATTTAAATTACTTTTTAAATCAAGGAAGTTTATAAGTACAAAGATTTTCTGCCAATCGATTTAAGAATACGCTACACGAAATCATTTCGTACTTAATATCCAAATGAACGATGACAATTGTTCTCTGTGAGCTAATTTGTATGCGATATGTCACTAGGAACAGCGAAAATATATCATTGTTTCGATTAATGGCATTCGCTTTTATTGCATATCGTATTATTCGCGAATTGCGAGCCAGTGACTGGTGTTTTCATAGTGGCGTCCGACGATTACGGCGATTCAGCTATAAAACTGGCCTTAAACGGACCGGCGACGGAACAAACTAATAGCCCTTAATAGAATAAGGCGGTCACGTCAACATTATTATAATACACTAACGAATATGTTGTACCTACTTATTTATTTGTTATGCTAAAACATTCTTAGAAGCCGGCACAGCACCATCTTTATTGTCAAATTGTCAATCGAAACCATTTAAATAATTCACTTAAACTAATACGACCACACTATGATCCAAATAGATGGAATGAAATATCGTTGTCTTATTTTACCGGCAGCCGATAAAGCCTATCAGTAACTTATGTGCGAGATAAACTTTATCAGCAACAAATGCAAATGCCATGCAAGGCACTAAGCCTTCGGTCCCGGTTGTTATAGATATTGATCTTGATTTCCATTAGGTAAACTATCCGCCAATCAGCAGTGGAGCAGCGTGGTTCAGTTCACTATGTACCATGTCATTGTAATTTTTTTTTAAATATAAAATATCTACATTTGAAAATTATGAATGCTAAAAATAAATTCATTAATCCTCTCTTCTCCTCGTCTGTCTTTTCATATAAAAAAAAAAAAAATATAGAAACAATATTATGGCTATTTTAGGCTATATCCTGCTTGTAAATATGTATATTGTAACACTTATGACCTTATTATTGATGCTTTAAACGCTTAAGGTCTATTTCACGGGTTTCTGCTAAAGTTATATTACATCGAACGGTGTCCAAAAGATAAAAGCTTATGACATATTTTTCTTATTCACCGTCAAACTCTCCTTTACCTGTCAGATATTTATTATTCGGAACCTGTGACGCCAACAATTATAGTTTATAAGCCCAATTACGAATTTATATCATAACTGGAACGCTCACTTAATAAAACTGTATTTTTCAAATATGCACATTGAAATAACTGACATAAGGTTGTAAAGATGATGTAAAGTGAAAAAATCGTTCCGAGCATTTCTTTAAGTACTGGTATTTCGTTTCTTTCTTACGAGTTGCATTGAATCCATGGTAGAAAGAGATGCAATCCCTCTCTTAGGAACATTTTTTGAGTGCACGTGCGCATTCCATTCGGTTAATCCTCGATTAATCGGTTTTCGACTATTCGCTATAACAACTATTCGCGGCATCTCTAATACAAATACATATATTGTTGTAAATTATTTTATATTCAATATTTTTGTATACCTATATGTGATTCACATAAGTTATTTTAGTTTTATTTAGTTACTATTATAGTATTTATTCACGTTTAGAAACCATATCAATAACAATGTTTTTGAACCTGTTTCTCTGCCATTATGGAGGGCAGAGGTAAGGAGCACACACTCTGTGTTATAAAAACTGTCACCCAAACAAGCTTAAATAAAAATAGCGTTTCTGTACCAGAGGACTGTTTTTTAAAGATCTACGCTAGTCGTTTAACTTTCAATTTCAACACATTTACTGACTACTTTAGTCTATGAGAATACTTGAAAATATTTTACTACTTCCACTCAGCAAACTTCAAGTCATCTAAAACAGTTAAATTCAAATCAAACTCTCCACTACACCAGCGCCCTCTTTATTTACTGCTATTTTGTGGAATGGAGAACGCTATGCTTGGTATTTATTTGTGAGATCGAATAAGAAATGATGAGGTCCGCTGACGAACGAAAGTTGCCGACATGGCCCAACAGATTTGCAAGCTGAAGTGGCAGTGGACAGGGCACATATATAGCTCGTAGAACTGACGAACTGAGCAGAAAGGTTCTCGAGTGGAGACCACGTACCGGCAAGCGCAGCATTGGACGGCCGTCCACGAGATGAACAGACGACTTGAGGATGCCGGAAGCCGTTAGATGGAGGCTGCTTTGAACCGGTCGCTCTGGAGGTTTATGGGGGAGGCCTACGTTCAACAGTAGACATCCAATGGTTGATATGATGGTTATGATAATTTTGTGGACACTTTTTGTGTCAAACAGGCACGTGAGAGTGTGCTCCTTACCTCTACCCTCCAATATATCAAGCTCTGCTATCAAGAGCGTGCATGGCGAATACGAAGCCCGATTAGCTAATCACTCAACTGTGACAGATGATAGCCAAAATTATAAATTAAAAAGGTCCTCTAGTCTAGATGTTACACTTATAGTATGTCAATATCCAATTAGTACAAAATGTAATCCCTATATAATAGGCGAATCACATCAAGAAACTTCGACATTGCTAACATGTTAACAAGACAATGTATCTTCGAATCATTCTTAAAAACAATTTTATTTTTATTTTAAACAAAAACAAAAAAAACTGTTTTCCTAAAGTTAAGCTTTGAAATATGTAGAAATGAATATTATCCTAATGACTGGCCCGTTGGCGTGACCCTGCTTTCTGTTCCAAGGTTGTGGGTTCGATTCCTGCCCCGATTGTAGGTTTAATATATATTTATTTATATATGTACATTGTACATTTTTTAAACAAATATGTATGTCAGTCTCATCAGTATCAGTCGGTTGTTACCTAACACACAGGCGTTATGTTGCCTACCATAGGAACTATTCCCGGAATTAATATATTCCCCGCCCAAATTCTAAATTAAACGTTTAAAAAAAAGTTTTAGTTGTTTTTTATCATATTTGATAATTATCAGTGCAACCACAATATTGAATCACGTTTGATTTCTTAACAACCATTGAGGAGTTTGTCGTAATATCTCAGATGTTTCTCATTAGATCATGACCATATTATACTACCACGTCCTAAGTTCTAGGGACTACGTAGGTCCTAGGTACTGTAGACTTTCAAACAAAACAAAAGAACAGTCCCGTCGTGACCACGATCCATGCAACTGGGTCGAAATATTGACACAAAATCACTGTGTTATATCGTGGTATGTACCCGTTTTAAACATAATACCATATTCCGATCTGGTGAATATGGGAGCGTTTCTGGAGTATATCCTTTCAAACAAATATAGATTTTAAAAATCAGTTGAAAATTATAGAAGATATCTATGAAGATACAAAAAAATACAACCAGCCGAACATTGAACCTCCTTGTTTTTGAAATAGGGTAAAAAAATGTTTCCGCATACCTGAAAGATCAACCTTGAGCAGATCTCGATTTAGTTGATTTATCTTATGTAGCGATTGTAATTTCCGGGAGAAAGAGATAGGGGTCGAAAATTATTGAGCCTAAATAAAACTAACCGCACTCAAGATATTGTTCAAGGTAAAGAGTATCCAGTGTTCTAGCTCGTAGTAATAACTCAAGTCATGATTAGTTACATTCAAATTCATTCCGTAGTTTCGTCGTGATGCACGGCCAAGATACAGACAGACAGTAATGAAAAAAATTACATACATTACCTACAGTTTTACCTTTATTATCGATTATAGAACGGTCTCCGAAAATTTCTTTAAATAACTTTAGTGAAAAGAATTGGATCTGTCACAGTTTAAAAAAAAATCTGGGAGATATTTTTCTATGAGAACAAAAAATAAATAAAATTGTGATGTTTAATATGACAGTTCTGCTGTTATTTACAGGGTTTGAAGCAAGGAATTTATATCATAACTGGAACGCTCACTTAATAAAATTGTATATTCAAATATGCACCTTGAAATAACCAAAAATCAAAAAATCAAAAATCAAAATTAACTTTATTCAAATAGGCCCTAAGAGCACCTTTGAATTGTCATTTTACAAATTAAAAATTTAAATTTGATTATTATTTTGTAATGGTAACGCTACCACCGATTCGGAATGTAGATTCTGCAGAGAAGAATCGGCAAGAAACTCCGCAGTTACTCTTTTGAAAATGATATATAAACTGTATTTTAGTATAAAATTAGTAATATCTTGCATGAAATACAGCGCCACTATGTCCACACATCTTTATCAACTAAGTAATCCTGCACCGAATAATAAGCTTTATCTATTTATTTATTTTAAAATAAAATCTTTAAATTTATTATGAGACAGTTCCAAAATTGTTTGTTGGATTTTATTATACATGCGAATACCATAACCCAGAAAGGAGGCGTTTACTTTGCGCAGTCGGAAGCCTGGAGAAACCTAACTGACGTAAGGTTCCAACATGTAAAGTGAAAAAATTGTTCCGAGCATTTCGTTGACTACTGGTATTTTGTCTCTTTCTTACGATTTGCCTTGAATCCATGGTAAAAAGAGATGCGATTTCTTTCTTAGAAAAATTTTATGTGCACATGCGTATTAAAGTTTGTATATAAATACTTTGTTTAAGGCCAACTTTGACAGTGAAAAGTTTATGTTTGACATTGTCAAGTTAATCTTTGACAACTGGTACAATTTTTTTCGCTATGAAGCCTGTTTATATGGAAAGGTTTATCGACAAAGAAACATAGCTGTCAAAGTATAAATACTATAAATTATCTGTCGAATTTCTACTTCGTGAATTCCCTATTGCCTTTTATTTTGTTATACTAGAGTAGACTCTATGGAAAATTGAACTTAGTAGTACAATTTTAAAACAAAAATCTTAATAATTATTTAATTGTAACAAGAGCAATAAACATTAACAAGGATATAAAATATAATAATATAATGTGTATACTGTATATGATAAATGAAAATCTATTTGACCTATTTTTCTGTTGACTAGTTTCTCTGTTTTCCGTTCGCTGAACACGCGAAGCGGCGATTAGACCAATGATGATTGATTTGACAGGCGTTATTAAATACTTTCGCTGGCAACATCTTTGATCCCGACGAAAATGTCCATTGATTATACCTCCTCTATCATACCTTTTTGTTGGACACAGTATTTGATAAATTGAACATTTACTCTGAACTGAACTAAATTAGCCTGTAAATGTCCCACTGCGGGCCATGTAGGAGATGAGTTGGAGCTTAATCCACCACGATGCTCTACTGCGGATTGACGGATAATTTCCCTTCCATGAGTAACGATCGTTAGGTACCAGGTGTCTATGATAACAACCGAGATCGACGACTTGCTCTCCGAAGCACAATGGAGAGACCCACAAGGACATACACTCCGAACGGCAACAAATATTTGTACAAGTAGAAATATTTACTCCGAGCGGGAATCAAACCCGCGACCGCCGGCGCTGAAGCGACTACAGCAGAACGGTCGTCATTATTTAACTTTTACTCATGACCGTTTTTTACACAATACTGTTATATTGTCACTGATAATAATTTATTTATATCGCCATACTAATAACATAAATAACACATAAGACATAGTCAAAAATACACTTTTGTAGGAAATCGCTGTTAAAGTTTTGAACCTCTACCTTGTTGGAGGCATTCTATCGTCTCTGTGATCCATTAAATCGGTCATTTTACTTAAATAAATAAATTAATTTAATTAAAAAAAAAATTTTACTCTGTTTCGCGTGGCGGCTAGATTGTACCTATTTTTTGAGCTGAGTTAGTTCATTTTATTAGAAAAAGTAGAAATCAACAATTTTTTACTTATTTCGGCTTATTATTAAGCGCGCGATATATTGACTTCATTGCTACTTACAACAATATTTACAGCTGATAAGTATAAAATTAATTTATATTTATATTTATATTAAAACTATGTTATATAATATAAGTTCAATATGAAAAAAAAAAATTTGTCTATGAATCAAAAATATTTTTACTTCTAAAGAAAATCTTGTGACAATTTTTTATTATGTGAAAAATATAGTAATAACTTAAAAAAGTAAATAAGTATGCATTAACTGTCAATATGAGCACTTAGAGTAATTTATTAGTTGTATTGTAATATAATTGTGTACACTGCTGTGGGTTGATTCCAAGGAACTGGTCAATTAAGTACAGACATTGGTGGCGTGCAGCGCCCGGGGGTGTTAATTAATCGAACAATTTGATGAGACGATTAGAGATACTATCCAGACTATTACTGCCTTATCACCTAGGAGACTCATACTTAGACATTGTTTACTGTCTTGTCAGAAGTCCATACAAAGGAAATTAACATTATTAATTATATCGGTCCGATATCCGATATGTTTGTTTGTTACTGGACTTATAGACGTCACGCCTGCAACACGCAGCGTGTTTTTTAGAATATAATATGTCAGAGATACGATATCAGTGGTCTCTATGACAGAGGGTTTTTTAAAAGTGGAAAATACGTCAGGATGGTCAATTTCCAATAAAACGTTGATTACAATTCTCCGGCGGGTATTTCTCGTAACTGATTACAATATTGATTGATTACAATTTGATTGACGGCCGGCTGGTCGAGTGGTCAGACAACTGGACACTTTACGCAGCGGTCGCGGGTTCGAATCCCGCCAGGTGCAGATAATCTGTATGACGAATATAGATGTCTGCACCGGGTCATGGATGTGTATTTATTGTATATATGTATTTATATCTTAAATTTATTTTCGTTCCTAGTACCTGTAACACAAGTTCTTACGAACTTACCACGGGGCTAGGTTAACGTGGTGTGATTGTTGGTTAATATTTATATTTATTTATTTATCTTACAATACTTGCAATGCAATTGGATTACTATTCGAAGCATGTTGAATTCGATGCAAGCCTGGCGTCTAACTTATCTTCTCTTATTGTCCCCAAAAATATCATCAAATATATTCGCCTAAATTCCTAATTCTCATAAATTCCTATTGCCCAACGTAGGAGGGCCCGACTCGCCGTGTCGGCGTCTATACGGAGGCGTCGTGCGCGGCATGGCACTGTACGGGGCCTCGATATGGGTCGACGCTCTCAACGCTCGCAACAAGGCCCTGCTGAGGAGACCCCAGCGGGTCATACCGGTGAGGGCGATACGGGGCTACCGTACGGTGTCGTGGACGGCGGCGACACTTCTCGCGAGCGATCCGCCCTGGGAACTCCAGGCGGAAGTGCTCGCGGAAGTGTACCGTCACCGATCGAGCCTCCGAGCTCGAGAACAAGTCCCGAGTCCGGACCAAACGGAAGGGATCAGGACTCAGGCTCATCGAGCCCTAATCGATCGATGGAAGGAGGACGCAATACGTCCCCACCTGAAACGCTGGGTCGAAAGGTGGCACGGAGTGCTGACCTTCAGGCTGACGCAGGTGCTTACCGCGCATGGTTTCTTCGGGAAGTACCTGCACCAGATACCGAGGAGGGAAGCAACCACCTCCTGCCATGAGTGCGGCGCGCCAATCGACTCGGCGCAACACAGTCTGGAGGAGTGTGCCGCCTGGGTGCCCCAGCGCCACGCCCTGGTAGTCGTAATAGGCGGAGACCTCTCGTTGTCGAGCGTCGTCCGTCGCATGCTCAGCAGCGAGAGGTGCTGGTCGGCCGTGGCTTCCTTCTGTCAGGAAGTCATGGCTCTCAAGGAGGCCGCGGAACGAGAGCGCGTAGCTGACGCTCACGCTGACTCGCTCCGCACAAGACGACCGGGGGGAAGGAGACGGCGTTTCCTTCAACCCCCGCAATAGACTGGGAGGGGCACCAATGATCCTCCTACTCGCCACCAGGGCAATAGAGCGCTTACGGTGCCCGCGAGCGCTCTATAAGCGACGACGGCCCGCATTTAGCAGGCCAACCGTCGGGGCGTCACGGTTGCATGCGAAAGCAATCCCGTGGCGCCCCACTACGACGATGAGGGCACCGCTGAGTTTTAGTTCGGGTATTCTAGCACGCTCTGCAGTCAGCGAGTCCCACATATTGTTTTATACATATTCGCTTTTGCGGCGGATTGCGTAAATGCATTTCCGAGTGTCAAAAAAAATAAGGTGCTAATGGTACAAAAATACTAATACCTAAGTAGCCACAAAAATATAAGCCTAAGTCTATCCTGAGATTGATTGATTATTGGACTTGCATAATTTTAGATCATTTATTCTTTAACGACTGGGGCGCGATTGTGCTATTACAATAATAGCAATAGTCGATCACTGGCCGCTCAATAACTTTATAATGGTTGCTTTTTAATAGATTTGATACACTACTACTTCAACCTTTTTCATGATAGCGTCACAGCGTTGTCCTATAATGATTTTTCGATTACATATCAGTGAAACTAAAATGTATAACACAAAATTTCGAATAATAAACGTCACTGAACGACTATTGGAACACGATTTAAACTTACAATAACTTAAATAAAAAGATTAGGAGATTCGTCGAATTCGTCTAACAACGAATCAAATTTTATGAAAATGATATTAACATTCGATAAATCATGTGATAATTTTTTACAAATGAGTTCTTAAGTCGCTAAATCGCTTTCTTGTACTATTAGGGGCTTCGGTTTACTAATAGTGTAAATTAAGGCTTAATATTCCGACTACATTTACGATCAAATCAAGAAGTGAAATGATTTATTATTAACAGTAATCATTTACAGTTATTTAACACAAGATGATTTTTGGGAAATTGATCTAATTTTGTTGCTAAAATTGCCACAAGTAACTTAATTGGCTACTTTTTGCTTTCAGGTAACTTCAGCGTTATACTTGGGTCTCGGTCAGTCGGCCTGGCCACGTCTGGAGGTGCTCGGGAAACTGTCTGACATGTTGATGCTGCTCAACTACGTGCTGGACCCGATCCTCTACGTGTTGATGCGGCAGCGGCGGCACATCTCGCCATCAGCACTGTGCCACTCCATCACGCATTGCTTTAAGCGGGTAATTATATATTATATACACAAAAGAAGTATTCACTTACATGAGACTAACATAATAAATGTAACAATACAAAAATAGTCGTCTTATAAGTACTATCTTAATTAACGGAATAGAATATAATTAGTTGTCGCTTTATATATTTTAATCGCTAAGTGCAAAATTTGGTATTCTCTAAAATATATTTCGAGAGTTGAGACTTAAATCCATTAACTGAGTTTACATTTTTTATATAAGATGGTAATTTCGACTGTCCCTACGTACAGTATCGAAACTGAAAATTTGCGATTTTTTTTTATTGCATTAAGAAACTCATTTTTATATATGTTTTCATACAAAAAAAGAGAATAAGCTAAAAAATACATATTAAACCACATTTTTCATGACTATAATATCGATACAGTTTAACAAATAAATGATAATTTTGTTCACAAAATTAACTTAAAAGTGCTCTCCTGTAAAGTACCTTTTTTCAGTTTCGATAGTATACGTAGGGACAGTCGATTTGTTATAAAGTTGTGCTCCATCGAAAGTAAAACTTTTTTTTGCAAATTTGGTCTAATTTTTGGGAAAACTATTAAGCTTGATCTACGAGTGCTACGTTTACTGCTTTGTTTCAAGAACGTCAAATTAGAATGTATGGATTTACTAATAATTTTTCTTATAAAAATGCAAGAATTATATACATAAAGTTGTCGTAGGTTCATAATATTCGTTTCTTTATAAAGTTTAGGTGTTGATGTCAAATGTGGATATCGAAAAAGTATTTTAATTATTTTCTTTTCTTTTCTTTGAAGTTCTTGTAGTTTTGTTTTGCCAGTGTTACCCCATATTTCTATTTAATACAATAAATGCGATTTTACTAAAGAAAAAATATATATCTATTTGTGATTAAAAGTTGGAACTTGTTAAATGATATTTCGGCTGTTCCACTACGATTTTGTGATACACGATTACTAATATGTTTAGAAAAATCCAGGCTTTCTCCACTGCTTACCTTCGCAGCTGAGAAAAGTATTCTTTTTTTCTATAAACGTGTGAATTTTGTCAGTTCTTTCTACAACGTACCTACATGAGTAACAAAAAATTACTTAAACAATTATCTCTTAAAGAGGATTTAGTAGGAATAAATGTTTTCATTGTAATTCGAACTAATTTAAAAAAATTCTTAACTCATAACAAATTAAAAAATAAAGCTGTAAGACTACGTAGGTCTTGATAAGCAACCGAGCAAAACTTGGTTAGATCAATCTCTTACATTTAAACCCAAGTAACAGATGTAATTTTAGAATCCGTAACGTTGATTGAGTCAACAAGTAATAAGATATTCTTGACAAGTAGGATCTACCGGATGCTACTTATTAATATACCGAATAATATACTTTGGCTAGTAAAAAGTCTTAAATAACCAAAGCATATTATTCGGTGCAAGAATATATAAATAACAAGGATGTGTGAGCTGTGTAACGCTGGCTTCGCATCAACTATAGGAAGTTGTTTGATTACATAAAAAATAAATATTGTCTAATATGACAATTCAAGAGTACTTTTGAAGCGAACTTGAATTAAGAAAATTTCATTTAATAAATTTAAATATAATTTCAGAAAATGAATAAATTAAAAAGAAACTTCACAGAAAGCGATAAAATTACTTTAGGTATAATTTCCACTTGACATACATTTTGAAAATGAATAACTATAAGATAGACAAAAACGATTGATCCTATTAATCATAAGTTAGAACTAAATAGTGTGTTAAAATTATTCATGAGTATGCAAACTCGCGATTTAAAGAATGAATTAACAGTGTTCTATAAATATCGCAACAATGATGCATTGTAAGCTATTATTTGGTGAGGCGTCTACCGGTCACTAATCATTATATTACAATTTAAATTCAAAATCGTAAGTAACTACCCCGATAATACCGATAATTTCAAATGTCATGTAACTACAGGATCGGTATTAGTATGGTAGAAGAAATATGTTATACCTACAATAAATAATCAAAAAAAAAATAGTCAAGGGTAGCGCTTTTTCTGAATATAAAAGGACAGAATAATATGACGAAAAAGCCTGTGTTTATTATTATCTTTTAATTCATCTACGTAATTTAAATTAAAAGTATATTAAATTTTACGTTATTGTTTTTCTTGTATTTGTTAATTTATGTTTGTATGTATATTGTAGATCATAATATGATGATTAAAACGAAATTACAGATTATGGATTTCGTTATTTAAAAAAAGAGAGATTCTGTAAAAAGTTACTATTAAATAATGTCTCTTCGGATTTAACTAAATCAAAGTATGATCTATTTAGTAACATTCTAGTAAAACTTTAGATAATTGACTACAGCTCGTGTTAAATAGCTACATACTACAGAGTATACAGATGTGTTTCATACGATGAACGAAAGATTTGAAAGTCGACATCTCGCCTTCTTTCCTGATCTTACTTCTCTCCTGGTATCCTTTTATCTTCTGTTTTGCAAATGTCAACGTCGATGGTCATCACTTAACGCCAGATGACGCGCCTGCTAGTTTGTTGACTATCATCATAAAACGTATACTAATCTTCTCTTCTTTGCCCTCACCTCTTCCCGTTAGCCGGTTCGACTTTCTTAATTATTCGGCGCCATTCACTTCGCTGGCAAGCATCGTCATCTCTAAGGCCTAACTTTTGCATAGGTATCTTTCCGGACATTTGTCATCCAGGTAGTTTGCGGCCTACCTCTCCCTCTCCTTTTTTTTTTTTTTTTTTTTTTTTTTTTTTTTTTTTTTTTTTTTGTCGCAGGGGAATCCATTTACGGATGATATCCAGGATGCCCGGGTCGGCAGTCCTAGACCTATGTCGGACTCGGCACTTTGGGAGTGCAATACCGTACTAAACCCCTGCGGGAGCCTTCAGCCGCTTTAATTGGAGGGTCCCGGATCTGCAGGCAACAGGATCCCTCCAGCGACAGGCTGGCCTCAGCGAAAAGGCCAGACTTCTCCTCCATGGGGACTGTCCGGCTCACCTCTGAACAGTCCCGACGACGCCGTATCTAGCAGGACCGGGTTCCCATCCCGGCCCGATACGGGCACAGGGGCGTTACTGGAGGCGCATTAAGTAGCGCCTCCTACGCACCCCCATTCGTCGCCCGCGGATGGAGGCCACGTCGGCGGCCTCCTCTCTCACCCGCTCGTCGGCCTCCTTCTGGGACATTACTGTCTCGCAGAAGGAGACCATCGCCTTCCAGGACTCGTCGTCGCCGAGCATCGCGATGATAATGCTCGGGAGCGACAAGTCTCCTCCGAGGATCGACGTCAGACTCTGACGCAGCGCCGCCCATCTCGGGCACACCTCGAGGGTGTGCTGGGCGGAGTCCACCGCCGCGCCACAATCGTGACATTCAGTCGTCGGCTCCCTCTGGGCCGTCCGGCACAGGTAGTCACCAAAGCAACCGTGCCCGGTGAGAACCTGCGTCAGACGGAAGGTGAGGGGCTTGCGTTTACGACGCATCCATCGCTCAAGGACCGGGCGAATGGCAGCCGTTACGCGTGTGCCGTACGGCTGCCCCGCCAGGTCCTCCCCCCACCTCCGCATAAGCGCTTCCTGCCCCTACCTCTCCCTCTCCTTTGTGTAACTATGGATAGGCACTTTTTCACGATATGGTCATCGGGTCTACGCATAACATCTCCGTACCACCTTAGCCTCGACTCTGTAATTTTTTCAATAATAGGCGTTACTTTGAAACTCCCCCTAACGTGTTCGTTACGCACTTTGTCTTTAAGAGTGACTCCACCCGCCCAACGGAACATGCACATTTCAGTGGTATGAAGATTTTGCTCATGTACTTTCTTCGAAGATCACATTTCACGACTTTGCTGTTGATTCTTATAGGCATTTTTGGATCGCAGAGGACTCATGTTAGTGTAGTGTAAAACTTATACTAATATTGTCAAATAATAAACGATATGCGTTTTCTTCATCAGAGTCACAAAACGTCGACCGAGTCGATGAAGACGTCGTGCTGCCCACAGGAGACGCTGGTGATCAGCGACAGTTCGGGCGCGGAGCTACGGCCGCTGCGCGCGCCCGCCGGCGCCGCGCCCGCCTGCCTGCTCGACTGACGGCGGCGGCGGGCGCCCCGCGACACGGGCCGGACGGACGTGTCGCGACACACTCCTCGCGAACATGTCCCGACACATCTGAAAACGATTCACTTCTAACGGTTATATGTACCTCGATTCGGTTCGATATATAAAAATATTTTTCTGGAAAATTGTTTAATATTGACGAGCCTTGTAATTTGATGTTTTCAACGCTATAGATAATCACCGAAATTTTCTTGTTAATAAAGTGTAAAAAGTGGTGTTAGACTATAAGTGAGAATTTTTCGACGTAACGAACCTACCTATTCATAAAGATAACAGCATAATATTAGGTTAACTTTTGAAATCCTTTCGTTGTTAACATATCGCCTATTGTAGCGAATCTTAAACTATTGTTAAATAACGTCAGCTTTCAAGGATCTTGTAAAGTGATTAAAAAAACCGAAACAAAAACGATACCTTACATAAAACTCTACGTTGATTAAATGGTCACGTTATCCATGTATTATGAAGGGTAGAGGTAAAGAGCACACTATCATATGGCTGTTTGACACAAAGTGTCCAGAAAATAACATTAAATAAAGGGGGCGATGGTGTAGTGTAGGGTAAGAACTTAACTGTTTTGGATGGCTTGAAGTTTGCTCAGTGGAAGTAGTAAAATAATTTCAAGTATTCTCATAGACTAGAGTAAATGTGTTGTAATTGAAAATTAAATGGCTAGCGAGTTAAATAAATTATCTAACCTGAAAACGGTCCTCTGGTACAGCAACGCCATCTTTATTTAAGGTTATTTATGGGAGACTTTTTGTAACATTGAGATTATGCTCCTTACTTCTATCCGCTATACTTCTATCCTCCATACAATTTATGTAATGGTAGCATGTTTTGAAGTATTGAGAATATAAATTCAATATGAAAACTTCTTACATCTTGCGGTGGCTCCTCAAGGTACGCATGAGTTCGTGACAACAGTACATAGGTATCATATACCTAAAGAAGCTTCGTCTTCCCTGCGCAGACGTGTTCGCTGCGAGTGGGTGAAGAGAAGCAAAAATGGTCCGGGGAAAAAACCAGGACATATATTAAGTCAAGAAAACCTAATAAATGAGAGATAGATAAAAAAAATCTTAGTTAAAAATTATTATTAAAATTAAGCTGTAACAATATTTTTCGAGACTACCTTTGGAACATTTTATTTTAACTCAAACATTAGTAAATTTTGACAATGCAGGTAATTTCAGTCCTACTTTATAATTGCAAAATTTTACCAAACTCGCCTTCTTCTTCTTCTTGTCCTTCAATAACTCGAAAAAATTTAAGAAAATTTAAATACAACTGATACATAACAATTAAAAAGCTTTAAATTATTTAGGTTATTACAGTAATACATATAATTATATTTTTATAAAACATATTGTGAATTAGTTTTAAGAATACATAATATGTAGATATGTAATTAAGTATGAAAGTTACCCGTTACGACATTATATTAATGTACATGAGAAAACTTCTACAGTAAATTATAAATTATTAAAGAATATTTGCAGAACTATGTTATTAAAAAAAAAATTGGTTGACTATAAAGTCGGTTTACGGACGATAATTTTACGTGATAACATCAAAAGAAAACATTGATGAAAAATTTCGTACTTTTATGAATTGAATTGAATTATTATCACTGAATTATCATTATTTTGTATAATAAAGAAGGATTTAATTAAAAATAACATTTTTTTCGATAAATTAATATTTATTTGCACTCGTTAATTCAATGTTTTTTTCTTTTCTACTCGGACGTATCTGCCGATGGAGTGGAAGAGAGATAGATGCGTCTCAAGCCGAACGCTTAGGCTGATCGTGCCTCTCTATCGCTTGTTCCGAGCTCTCGTTCGCGAAACGTGACAATGAATCATGCTTTTTCGTGCGGGCAGCCGGCTTTTATCGATTTATAAGACGTTATCACGCTAAAAAACAGTATCCGTTACTGGCTAAGTATAATGTGTTATTTTTAACGTTTATGTTCAAGAAGAGAATGTATCCAACTTCATACCGTCAATTTAAATGTATTTTTTTTTTATGTTTGCATCTATTTTTGCTACTATATTTTAAAAATATTAAACGTTGATATTATTTGTACAGAACGCTAGTATAAGATTATAAGAATATATTTTAGGATAAATTTAAGACCTACCGAATAATTAAGTAAAGATCTAGTCTGAAAACATCCGTATAAAATACTAATAAAAAGATCTTGTACTTAAAAATATGTCTATTTTATGATTGAAAATAAACTTTCGAAATATCGTTATGCAGATAAGTACAGTAATGGTGCAAAGTACATTTTATATTCGATGATGTACCTTTATTTTATATTCTAGTTTATTGAATATAAAGTAACATATAAATTCTGTAATAACGCAGACTATGGATAAGGTTGATTTATACATATAGGTAAGTGATTTAAAAAACCTTTTAATTTATTAAGACAAATATTAAATTCTAAATCTGTATTCAGTGCAGAGAACTTTTAATGTGAAATTATAATTATAATAATAAATTATACACGATAGAACGTTTATAAAAACATTACACAGAATCTAGTTTTAGATATGGCTTTAAAATAAATTCAAATATATTTTACTAATAAAATCAGTTATGTTACGCACATACATAAGATTAATTAACGAACGAAGAGTCAGCCTTAACCAGACTGCTATAATATTAATTCATATATTTTAAAATTTTCAACTATTTATAATATATTATATGTACTAATGTACATTATATACACTAAGTCAAATAATATACAATATATTATGTTTGTTAATCTCACGATACAGAAAGAGGAATGTATATTTTAGAACACAATATATTATAATTATACACGTTTTAATAAAAATAAATGTCGGTGCCATAAAACGAGGTTTCTTTTTTAATCCTTAAATTTAAAACTTAATATGACAATCACTTTTATTATATATTTCGTTGATGTAATAATAAAATGGCTCCCTGGTCAATATTGCAACATTATTGTGAAGTAAACGTAAACATACAGGCATCTTCGTCGTTTCTTACTTTCACAATCCAAATTATAGGTACGCTACATCCTACGGTAGAGCCACATTTTTAAGGTCTCAATGTCATTGTCATTGTAAGACTAAATATGCAGTGGTTTATTGCAAAGCATTTTTTTCATTCTCATTGATTCAGGGGCAAATTCACCAGAATTTACACTTCAGGATATATATCCCATATTTAATTTACGCGTGTACCCGTAGCAGAGCTATATATAGAAGGAGGTATGTATACTTTGACGACCATTCTAATGTAGTGGAGCGAGTAGTCGCCTCAACGCCGCGTTACGGGGATTGCGGGTTCGATCCCGCTCGAGAGAGATATTTGTATTTGTACAAATATTTGTTCCCGGTCTGGGACATCTGGGTGTATGCCTTGTGGGTCTCCCTACTGTGCATCGGAGAGTCCATAAAGCCGTTGGTCCCGGTCGTTGTCATAGACACCTAATAACGATCGTTACTAATGGTAGGGAAATTATCCGCCAATCCGCAGTGGAGCAGCGTGATGGATTAAGCTCCAACCCTTCTTCTATATGGAGAAAAGGCCTTCGCTCAGCAGTGGGTTTTTTACAGGCTGATACCGTACAGTGCAGTACATGTGTACTTTGAAACTCTTTTGAGTGCTTTTAAGCTTAGTTTTTGAGAGATTCATGCTTATATGATTTCATGCCCAGTCGGAGACCAATAAACGTATATGTAGAAAGTTTTATGGAATAAAATGAAGCAGAATGAGAAAGTTGCGTAGAAAATTAGAAAATTGCAGAAAACTTGACAACTATTTTAACTTCACGTTATTTACATTTCGCGCGTCTCACTTTTAACAATTCGCCCTTTTATTTGTTGTGTGTCAAAAATAATTAAAATAAACGATATCTTTTATTATTATTTATTCCAACTAGAATTGAATATTCATAGCTAAGATAGGACAACGTCGGTCGGGTCCTCTAGTTTACTATAGATAAATGTTGTCAAAACAATGTAGAGACATGCAAACTAGTGTGTAGAAATCATGGACGTAATATACAATTATTATTTACGTATGGTAGAAATACTTTATAGATTATTAAAAATCTTTGACCGTGTTCAACACGAGGTAAATTTTTGTCGTTTGAAGGATGTTAAAACATAACGAACGTGTATAAAAAATTCGTAAAATGTTTTCTAAGAACTAAAATAAATTATATTAGGACTTTAAAAATATGTTAGGGACATGAAAGACTATCAGACTTGTCTATCAGGCAGGGTCGGATCTAGGGGAGGGCAACCGGGGCACATGCCTTGGGCATACATATAAGAGGGCCCCCTATAATAAAGACGAAGTCTTTATTATAGGGGGGGACAGAAATTTAAATTCAGAGATGGCCTTTTTTTAGGAATACATATAGCCCGACAGGGTAAATACCAGCGGTCCGGAGTTGCGACGACCTTTTTTTTTAGGAATAACTACATATAGACCGACAGAGTATTTTTTTTTAATATAGCCCGCAAAGGCAAATATATCGGTTTGAAATCGCGACGACCTTTTTTTTTTATTTTTCTATTTTTTTTCTCCTCGTATGCAAGCAAATATATTAGGAACCAAAATTTAAGATTAAGGGGTCTCCACTCCTCTGTTGCCCCGGGCCTCCACTCCTCTAAATCCGGCCCTGTATTAAGGGAGCTAATTTAGAAAAACTGAAATCGTCTTAACTTTTGAATTATTTAATAAATTAAAATACCGATATAATAAATTCACCGAACAGAAGACAGAACAGAATTAATTGTAAGTAATAACTTATAATCATCATGTAAATAGGTATTTCAATTGAATGCGAGTGGTTTTGTTCCGTTATTGAAAAATCTTTACCCTTCATTTGGGCCCCTTCACAGATTTTGATACAGGGCCCATCTAAGTCATGCTACGCCTCTGAGTAGTAGTTTTTTTTTTTTTAGTTTAGTTGAGAATCGAGTTTCGTTGTATTATTTTATCTCCAGAAACCGCACATCTCATAGCGCTCTACGAAGCTATGGCTGACCTATTCTCATTCTAGAGGTCTGTGTCTTAATATTTGCTGCTAGTTAGTACTATACCGTTTTTCAAATATTAAAACACTATAATTTTTTTTTATAGTTCTGATTACTTTTCACTATTAGTAGAAAAAGGCATGTCATAAGTGCATGTGTCATAATTATTATCTGTGCTTTTTCACTTCAATCATAAGTCAGGTCATAAAATCCCCCCTCAATCATAAGTCTGACAAACAACTGTCATTCAGTCGTAATAATTGTCTAAATACCAAGTGATAGATATTATCTTATCGGACAAAAAAAATGTTATTATAAATTTATATTTAGTTATAGGCTGTTCGCTATTATCAAACCCCGTATTCGATAAGGACCAAAATAGACTTTTTCCGACGAAATGTCTAAGTGGTATGTTGCGTTTTGATCATTGTTTGTTTCGTTGTATAAAATAAATGTTGTGGATTGTTCTAAAGTTATTAATTATTGTTAAATTTTTACCTTTGTTAAATTTTAATCTTACAAATGAGGGTGCAAGTGATACCATTCTTAAGGTTTTCTATTGGTATATTCTTAGGCAATCTGAGAGGAGTATTCACGAAATGCTTAAAGATACACCGCCTTTGCGCGAATCCAGTGATTCTATAACATCGGGAACGGAGGCCAAGTTCCCGACGTCTCGTTCCATGCCCTTTCCACCAGCTTACGGTAAGTAAAACCGTCCAATTATTGAAGATCATTGTTTTATTTTATTCTTTAATAGTAGACAGTATTTAGCAATATTTTATATTGTATTTTACAAATAAAAAGGCTTTACCCAAGTCAGTCTAATTTCTACAAATTTAATGTTTGATATACGCTTATTGTATTTTACACTTAGTGTGTTACAACTTGATCAGTTATAAGTAAATATATACATATTTTTAAGCAATTTTCTTTCATATTTTAAGAATAAATAAAAGTAAACTAATCTATTTAGTTAATAATATACACCACAATAATAAATAGATTACAACTCAAATATATTTTGATTTCATGACTTTTTAACATAATATGAGTCCTTCAGCTGTATTTTAATAAACAACAAGTGAAAACAAAATTTTATACAGTTTAATATAGTATATAATTATTTAATTATTCCAGCACCTCCAGACGTGTCACAGAATGGAGCAGCCGGGAACAGCACTCTACTGCGAGCCGGCACAACCAAGATAGAGTCCATCAAGAACTGGAGCGTCTCTACTTACAAGTGCACCAAGCAACTGTTGTATGAGAAACTGGGAAAGAGCTCAAGGACTGTGGATACTGGTAATCTATTGACTATTTGTAGTATTGTAGGTTATTTTAAATATATATTTCACGGTGACATTATATAATATATAGAGTACTATATATTAGAATTTTAAAGTGGGAGATGCTTGATTGCTATGCTAAGCTTGAGTTCTATTGGACTTTAAAATAATTTAAGGGTTAGAAAGCCAATGTAAGGTTTATATATTAAGAAATGAAGTTGTTACAAAAATACAGGTAAAACCATGGAGTTAGACAAGCTTAAAATATTTTGTTCTTTGTAAACACTAATTGTCATTAGAATGTAAAGAAACAAAAAATATGAAGGTATAATAATTCTGTTTTGTTGAGGAGATACTAATTCTCAGCTTTGGGAGTTGACAGGCTGTTATTGTATGATACATGAGTAGCTAGTATTTCTTAGGAAGCTTATTTTTTTAAAATGTCCTTTTAAAACACATATTTTTGTATTTAAAATCCTGTTCATTGTATTCTCAAAACTGACATTATACTAGCAAACAAGTCTTTTGTGCTGCTTCATAATATCAAAGTTAATTTATATGTTTCATTGAAAAAAAAAAAATATTCTTCATTGTGTTATTAATTAGGTTGATGTTAGCTATAAAATAGAACTACATAAATAGTTTTATGTACCAGTAGTTGTGGTTAGGACATTCCTACTGGTAACTTAGGAGGATAAAATTCTCAGTAGTTTCACACTGGGAGGGTAAAATTTAGGATGGATAAAAAATGTGTTTTTTTTTTCTTTCTATTATTATTCATACACACTGTACAGTAAACCATATTTATATTTATATAAAAACAGTATTAAAATTACATTAAAATACTATTTAAATTATTAAATTATCATTAAATGAAAGTATGATGCGTGATGTTTACTGCAGCCCCTGAATATGAGCACTCGCCGAGTCGGTATATACTGGTTTCTCTCCGTACGCGACGGAGCGCGAGTGCTAACGCACACACGCGTCTAGAGCTCGTAGTAGTGTACCTATCGTAGTGCGCTTGTATGAAGCTTTGTCTCTGTTCCATTTGTTTTAGCTAGGGAGCTGGTGGCAATTTCGATATATGATTTCATCGTCGTTGATACCAAGACTTAATGTAGTCTAGACCTACGTTAACTAGAAAAAATAAGTGGCTAGTTCAGGTAGGTCTGATTTTTTTAAAATAAATAATTTCGAAATTTTAAAAGAAAAACATCTGTCAAAATTATATTATTGTTTTTGTCATCAATTATATCTTATTAAATACATTTTAGAAATAGTGAAATTAAAGCTGGCAAAAGTCAAGATAGTAGGAGTTTTTATAAAAATAATTATTAAAAAAATATTTCGCCATTTATTTTTTCTAGTTAACGTAGGTCGAGACTACATTACGTCGTGGTATCAACGGCGACCTAAGCTAGCTATTACTCGTGTGCGCGCAGAGCTGGAGGCGCAGATCAGCGCGCTGCGCGAGACGCAGCGCAAGTACGCGGGCGTGCTGCGGCTGAGCGCGGCGCTCACGGCGCAGCTGGCGGCCGCGGCCGGCACGCAGCGCGCGCTCGGGGAGGCCTTCGCCGACCTCGCGCAGAAGTCGCCCGAGCTGCAGAACCAGTCAGTGCACACACACACACGTACACTTTTTGATAGCTGCCAATAGAGTGACCAGCTGGTGCATTTGACAGTGACCCTGCTTTCTGCTCCAGGGTTGTGGGTTCGATTCCCGCTCCAAGTCTAGGTGTAATATGTATTTATTCATGTATATTTATTTTTAAAAAAATGTATATCAGTCGGCTGTTACCTAAAACACAGGCATTAAATTGCCTACTCTAGAAACAGACGACCGTGTGTATCTGTTAAAAAAAATGTCTGTGTACTTATGTACGCACCTAAAAAGTTATACTTATAATAAAACAATGCGCCGAGTTAATGAATAGTGCGCGCCATCTGTAATCAGACCCGGGTAACCATATAAAAACAAACTACTCGTCAAGACGAATCAAACGAGCCGAAACTCGATGTGGTTGCGTTTTTTTATTACAGAGTTCCTATAACCACCTTCCAGGTCCATCATCAGACCCTGGTTACCGTTGAAAGACAAACTACTCGTCAAGACAATTCAAACGAGCCCAAACACGATGAGGTTGTGTCATTTCATTGCCAAGTTCCTATGACTACCTTCGAAATCCATCATCAGATCAACACCATGTTGTCATAATATAGCATTGTTCCGTAATTTACACATGTATGCAAAATTTCAGCAATCGGTAACCGGGAAGTCGATCAAATTTGCAAGCTTTGATGACAAACATCAGGACAGACAGACATTCATGTTGTCGATGTTTTTTTGTCAGTGTGCGCGCGCATCGTAAAAATTTATTCTCGTCATTTTTCCTAACGCACCAAAAGAAGTATAACTTCAAAAAAATCAGATCTATACCGACAGTCTTTTGCGAAGATTGTCAAATTTATGCTTGTCCTGTGCTCATGCTGTGGATTATGTCCAAAGTGTTTATAGAGTGTCACCGGCACGGTCCGCCCGCAGGTTCCTGTACAACGCGGACACGCAGCGCTCGCTTACGCGAAACGGCGAGACGCTTCTGGCGGCGCTGCACTTCTTCAACAACGCTCTCAACACGCTCACCAACAAGACCATGGAGGACACGCTGCTCACCATCCGCCAGTACGAGGCGGCGCGGTGAGGCTCGCCCCCACTGGCAGGGGGCCTCGCATGTGTACCTAAATGATACCTAAAACCCAAAGGCCTCTCTCGGGGACTTCTTTCATACTACCTCTATTAGTGCTAAGTTAGGCAAAGACAGTTTTTGGTCGGGTGGTGAATACTTACTATACCTTGAAGTTTTTAAAATTCTTGATGGCATATAAAAATATTGCGCACTTGAAATTATGCTTTTATGAACATGTATATTCATCAGTTAGAATGTTGATAGAAAGGTGTGTAGTATGTTGTAGAATAACAATTAACAGTGATATAAGTCACTAACACAATTTTAGGGGTGCTATTCTTCTAATCGGAATTGAGTCGATATCTTCGAATTTAGAGCTTCTGCAATAAAAAAGTAGCATCAAAATCGAGCAAAATCGAACTCAAAAGTACTTTTAAGAACTCAAATAAAATGACAGGAATCGAATTCCTGAAAGCTAGTCGTAGAAGGGCGAAGGGAATAAGACGAGTGTGGCGCCGGCCCGTAGCGTGGAGTACGACGCGTACCGCGGCGAGCTGGAGGCGAGCGGCGGCAACCCGCCCGAGCTGCTGCTCGCCGCCATCGAGCGCCACCGCCGCCACTACGAGCGCCTGCGCGACGACTCCGCCGTCAAGCTCAAGCTGCTGCACGAGAACCGGGTGCGTGCGACCTCACACACACACACCCACACCCCCTCCCAAACACACGCGCACACACGCACGCACTCACACGTGCACATACACACACTGCTCGACTCGTGATTACGATTTACGAGTAGTTACTTCGTTTTCGTTGTTAATTACCTGTACATGGTGGGTCTTCTAGTACACACAACTAATTGTTAAAAATTTCAGAATAAGTCGAGCCACCTGGGCTTGTCTTAACTCCGCACAGCCCCTCCTCCGCTCCGACGTCGTTCTAAACCGAGGTGCAATTTCACTAGGAGACACCCTTAGGACGAACATTCATTCTAAGCCCCACTAAAGGGCTCCCATGTTTTAACCGTTGGAAACACCTATAATTCAGATCACACTTAGCTTTTAATTCCCTTTGAGTATATTTTTAACTGTCCATTTATTCGTCTTTCTTGTTAATGTGAAATAAATAAATCACAACGATTATTAATAAAATCAATTCGTCCACAGGTAAAAGTAATGAACAAGCAACTTCTACTGTTCCACAATGCTGTATCGGCGTACTTCAGCGGTAATAACGTAGCCCTCGAAGCGGCCGTTCGTCACTTCAGCGTCCCGGTCCCCTCCCACCAGACGAACCACCCTCCCCTGACCGCCACACACACACCCCTCCCCTCCACGCAAACTACCCTCCTCTCCACACAAACTACCCTCCCTTCCACGCAAACTACCCTCCCCTCCACTAGCCCGCCTCGGACCGCGTAGGACTTCGCCCCCTCCACGTATTGAACATGCCACACCAGGGTTCCCTAAAAGTAGTAGGAACCTCCTAAATCATGACAACTCTATAGAATTATAGCCTGACATACGAAAATTGAGTCTGAAGAATGGATATTTTTAAATTTTGGTTTCAAATATGTAACTAAATAACTACTGTAGTGTTCTCTGAATCAGTTTGATACTTAATTTTTTTTGTTATAATTAAAGAAATAATTTATTTAAATAAATTGTATTCTTATTGAATAATAGCTAGATATAACTGAACCTG
Source organism: Euphydryas editha (assembly GCA_036937285.1). NCBI lineage: Eukaryota > Metazoa > Arthropoda > Insecta > Lepidoptera > Nymphalidae > Euphydryas > Euphydryas editha. The sequence goes on along the minus strand of JAUPFZ010000022.1, from coordinate 203,386 downwards.
AAAATGCTAAATTGTAACATCGATTTAAGTACTTTGAAAAATAATTTAAATTAAATATATATTTTAACAAACTAACACATTGTTCAGTGACCATAGGGAAATATTTTTATTGTTGAATGACATTTTGTTTGTCAGACTATAAAAACTTGTTTGTCAACAATATTATCATTGTATAACCTGTGCCTGTCATATATTGCTCGTGTTACCCTAAGTATATGACTAATGTATAGTTAATAGAGAATCATTGTAGACCCTATATTTTTTTAAATATTGACTTTGTGCTTTTATGTTACCGCAACGCAATGACATATATTGAATACCTTAGATAAATATATTACAAGTATATCACTCTATATTCAAATGCTTGTTAAAAATAATGTAAGTTTATTAACGAATTATTGCAAAACACCATTATACTAGTGTTCTTCTCGAATGTTCTAAAATTCCTACAAATATCTGTGAGACATCACGAGTTCTTTCTAGTCAATGACACTATTTCTAAAACTTAAAAATTCAAAAGACTATGTATTGCACGAATAATATATAAATACATTGTTTATTTAATTTGTGAATATAATATTAACATTAATATTTTATACCTTACCCGTAGTATTTGAATACTTAGATATTATTTACTTAAGTACACATGACCAAATAGTATTATGATTGTACCTAAAATTTGTTTAATGACATTACATAGTGAGTATTTTCATTCCAACAGCTCTTGTGGTTTAAACTTGCTATCAACTGATAGTTTGTGTGATAACATTAATTATTCAAAATTTAAATGTAAAATAATTTTGTCAAATTCATTAATTTTGGATGAGCTTCATCTAAAGTGTTCTGAAGTCTCACCCAAATGGTAATAAACATAATTTAATTGGCTGATTAAACTATTGAGTGGTAGAAAGTATAATCAGCAAGGGCTTTCAATTGCTTTATGTATGTTGTATGTAATTGTTTTGTAGCTTATGTGTTGATTGTTGTACGCTGTTTCATCTTAAATAGCTCAAATACATCCTTCCAGTGAAGTTATGTACAATATGTTCCATTACTTTTCGGATATATTTTTATAACACTCCAAAATATTAGTTAAAATTAATCAGAATTTTGTATCTATATGAGATCTCACTTGTGTATTGTAATTTGTATGATATTATAAATATAAGACCTGTACGCAATAGCTTTTTAACAAATAATAATGTAATAATTAAAATTTGCTTAAATGATTACTTTATTTGGGCAGGCTATTTATATATTTATACTACTAAATAATGTGCTTTTGAACTGATTATATTTCATCATATACTTGTTTGTGTGTGATAACTCTGAGACACTAAGATTTCGGCACAGTAATGGAATAATAAATAATTTTTAATCTGCATTTATTTTTGCCAAAACATATTAAAAAATATTAAGTTTATTTATTGTATGAATTGAATACACATTTCTAACAAAGCTTTTATGGATAGGTCTTTAACTAATTGTAATAAATGACAATACAATCATGTGTGTGGAAGATAGCTTAAATGTCATAGATATATATATCTATATAGGCTTAGGAGCAATTCCTAATAGCTAGTCAAAACTGCATAGTTTTAGTTATAACTTTATATTCCTATTTTAATCAAACTTATAATAATAGGTTATTATTTAAATAATGCACATTGAAACATAAATAAAATCTGTATTATCTCTAACACTTTATTGAGTAAGTCTTAATGAATGTGTGTTGTAAATTATATTTATAAAATGTAAAATAAAGTATCTATCAGATATGAGCGGCATTTATTTATAGTATCACATAGCATCACAGTACCCACAGCTCCTTGAGAGCGACATGGCTTCGACCATTTCATGCAGTTTCTTTCACATCTTTGAAAGACAATCTTCTTAAAGAATTTATACTTTCAAAGCTTCCTTTTCTTTTGAATCACTCTGTATTTCCACAGCTTCGGCCTTGAACTTTTCCTGAAAAATTATTAACATTTTAACTGAATCGGCCTGAAAGCTTCCAACTACTGGGTAAAGGCCTCTTCCATATTTGAAAAAGGTTGGAGCTTAATCTACTCCACAATGGTTTGGCTGATGTTTTCCCTACCATGAGTATCAATTGTTATCAGATGGCTTTGATAACAAACGGAACCGATAGCTTAACATTAAGATCACAAGAACCCAGACAGAAATAAGTACTTGTTCAAATGCAAATATTTGCTCCGAACACAAATCAAATCCATGACCGCTGGAGTTGAGGTGACATCTCAAACTACTACACCAAATTGTTGTTCAGTCCTGCTCTATCTCTATAATTTGTAGCATAATTTTTATGGCCTTTAACCTTCTGGCAACCTTCAAACAAAGGCTACCAGTTCCTACTGGCTTTTTAATCTGAGACAACACAAATACAAATGTCCAGACCACTGAAAACATTTGTTGTGAGCGGAGTCAGAACCCACAATCGCTAGAGTAAGCTGAGAGTCTACGACCATTGCGCCAACCATTGTCATATACAATATTAGAAAAATTTAAATTGTAGCTGTTAAGGACTTACCAAGTCATATATAACTTTGACAACCAGAGAACAACTAGGACATGTCGCGACCTCTTCACCAGCCATCAGTTCTTCCTGCAAGATGCAAAAATACTTACATTTCATACAAAAATAAATAATATAAAAGTATTTTTTACCAAAGTTCCTACTGAGACAAAATGGAAGATTACAAAAAAAAAAAACTATATTCTATATGGACATTAGAACGTATATAATATCAACATGAAATTATATTCCATCCACATGTATTAGTATTCACGACACTACTCATTATTGTAATACGAGTTATTGTCAGTTACGATGTCATGGATACTGGATACACAAAAGTAACACTATTTTTATCGATGATTAAATATCGTTCAATAGCAACATAATTAACACGATTACGATAATACAATTATAGAAATTTGAACACCAAATATGTTGTAATAAAATAATTTTAAAAGTAAACATATAGGTACTAACCTTACTTATTTGGAATCTATCCCCACATGGACAGGGATAGTAATACATATCGTCATCTTCGTCATATTCGAAGTCTTCGATTTCGATTTCATCGTGGAATATCGTCATTTCTATAAATTGGTTTAAGTATTTAACTGGCTAAGAAATCATTAGTGAGATTGAATTACAAAACCGAGGGTATCACCGATCGCGCGTTTATTTCCAGCCACAATAACACAAAATGACAAAATTGACATTTGACATTTGTGTTTTAATGTCGCCACATAAAAGTTGTGTACTTGTTTCCGGTTAATCTTTCTTGTTTCAATGGTGTAATCAAAGATTGATAAAGTTCTACTTTTCATTTAATTCAAATCGTATTTTACATAAACATTAAATAAGATTAATTTAATTATTACAAAGTTAAACATTTGTGCATTACTTTCAAATATATTCTGAAATTAAAACAAATTAAAGAACCACTTCTTTAGTACCTACCTTAAAGATAATAGATAAACACTTGATGCGCTTGCCTAGTTTTGTCTCTAAATTTTATAACTAACCTACTTAATAATCCAATTTTATTGTTGCAAAACTATAAATTATATGCAAAATTGTAAACCTCAGTGGTTTTTAATGCATATATAAATTAAGATTACTGTACCAACATTTGTAAAGTAAATAAATAAATAATAAATGAAATGCCAAATAAAATTAGAAATATGCGGCCGGCACAAGTATCTATGGGCACAAGTATTACTATTATATTATTATTGTTAGTGGCAATTTCAATACATTTTTTGGTGAGAGTCATACCCAGTATATAAGTGTATAATCTATGGTCATACTTTTACATCAGGCTGACAACATCAAAAGGATTATGTCAAACACGTCATTCGTTTCATTTTTACGAAAGAGGATGATCGCGGTGGTCTTGCAAAAAAATTTATAATAGGTATTTCTTATTTAAGTGGTGCAGTGAGTGAACTAGTGTAAATATTGTTGTTGGAACTATAAAGAGCTACAGCCGTAATCATGTTTAGCTGGCTAAAGAAAGAAGGCGAAAAAACTGAAAGTATTGAAAATGTCGTGGAGGGTCTCAAAAGAATTTACAAAACGAAACTTCTGCCGCTCGAGTTGCACTATCAATTCCACGACTTCCACTCCCCACAGCTCGAGGAGCCCGACTTCGATGCGAAACCAATGATATTGCTCGTAGGTCAATATTCGACCGGTAAAACTACGTTTATCAAATATCTCTTAGAGAGAGATTTTCCCGGGATCCGCATTGGGCCTGAGCCTACAACAGATAGATTCATCGCGGTAATGTTTGATGAAAAAGAAGGAATGATTCCCGGAAACGCACTTGTCGTAGATCCTAAAAAACAGTTTCGCCCATTGAGTAAATTCGGAAACGCCTTCCTGAATAGGTTCCAATGTTCGACAGTGAACTCGCCGGTCCTCCGCGGTATTTCCATCGTCGACACTCCCGGTATCCTGTCGGGAGAAAAGCAACGCGTCGACAGGGGATACGACTTTACCGGCGTTCTCGAATGGTTCGCGGAGCGTGTCGATCGTATCATATTGTTATTTGACGCCCACAAACTCGATATTTCAGATGAGTTTAGGCGCAGTATCGAAGCTCTGAGGGGCCATGATGATAAAATCCGTATCGTTCTGAACAAGGCTGACATGATCGATCATCAGCAGCTGATGCGCGTGTACGGTGCTCTGATGTGGTCCTTGGGTAAGGTGCTGCAAACACCCGAGGTGGCCCGCGTTTACATCGGCTCCTTCTGGGACCAGCCTCTGCGTTATGACGTGAATAGAAGGCTTTTCGAGGATGAGGAACAGGACCTCTTCAGAGATATGCAGTCACTACCGCGAAATGCTGCACTACGTAAATTAAACGATTTAATCAAGAGGGCACGCCTCGCTAAAGTTCACGCGTATATTGTTAGCGAGTTGAGGAAAGAGATGCCCTCGATGTTTGGTAAAGACGGTAAAAAGAAGGAATTAATTAAAAACTTAGGTCAAGTTTACGACAGAATACAGAGAGAACAACAGATTTCTCCTGGTGACTTTCCTGATATTAAGAAAATGCAGGAAACATTAGCTAATCATGATTTTACCAAATTCCATCCATTGAAACCGAAATTACTAGAAGTAGTGGACCATATGCTGGCAACAGACATCGCGCGTCTCATGGACATGATCCCACAGGAAGATGTCAACATCGTCACCGAGCCTCTCATCAAAGGTAAGCATCTGACCACTACTAATAATATTTATTTTGCATACATTCAATTTATTCATGGACTTAGTCTGGCAATATTAAATACATTCACAAATTTTTAAAACAGGAAACATAGATGATAAAAATTTACAATGATTCATGGGTGTGCAACTTAGCACCATTTTGTACAAGGCTACATTTATTATATCCTTATAACTAACTGTTTCTATGAAACGGCAAGAAGTAGACATCTGTTATCAACAGATATTGACCTAAATAATTGCTCTTATCACTTGATAACTGCATGAAATCATCGCTGTTACTATAAGAGTTGCTGCATACCTACAATTAGAATTATTTTCATAATTGAGTCTATGACTTAAATATTTGTCTCATTTAATAATGTTATTCTATCTCATTTAATTGTTAACAACTAAATAATTTTAAATATTTCCTTGCTTAAAACTGGAAGAGAAATCATCAGCCTTTACTATATTATAATAGTGTACAATTCTGACTTTGAACTATTTTCCTAGCAACTAATTATTTACATTTAAATTTATTGTAATGACATGAATAAAATAAATTCTTTTGAAGAATATTCTACACATATTTGTACACTTGTTGGCTTGTTTCAATCAAATGCGTGAGGATAAAATATACAGATAAGACTTCAATGTACATAAAGAATTTTGGTTTTTATGTCATCCTTAAAGATGTCCAATATAACCAAGGAATTTCTATCATAACTGGAACGCTCACTTAATAAAATTGTATATTCAAATATGCACCTTGAAACATTTGACATAAGGGTGACATTGGCTTATAACATGTAAAGTGAAAAATCGTTCCGAGCATTTCGTTGACAACCGGTATTTTGTCTCTTTCTTACGAGAATTGCCTTGAATCCATGGGAAAAAGAGATGCAATCCCGGGTTTAGGAACGGTTTTGGAGTTCATGTGAGCATTCCAGTTTGTATATAATTTCCTTGAATATAAACTATATCATCTACATAGAAATAGGTCTTATATAATATACATTATTTCATCATCTAAGATAATACTAAATTACTTTATTATCGTTGACAAATGTTAAGGCGAGTTAATCATTAATAAGTTTCAAATTAGAGTTTTATAACCAAAGAGTTCCAATGGAACCATTCTATTAAGATTCAGCTATTGGCCCCACTATCTGGCTGTCACAAGGCTTTATCGATAGAACCACAATAGATAGATACTGAAATTTTATAAAATTTGTTATAATATTATGGTCAATATAATGAGAAATCATAAAATGATGTTAAAATAAATTTGAAAATATTTTTTTAGAATAATAAAAGAAATGACAGATAGCATGATAGAATACTTACATTTTTTTTATTTTAATTTTTTTTAATTTTGTACTATTGCAATATTGTTCGAATTCGTGTTTGAATATTATAGTTTTACCCACCTGTGGCGAAGCATATGATACCGTTCCGGTATTTACTCAGTGATGAAAATATGTATAAGTCATATTTTAATGACACAAATGTTTTTAAATGAAAGAGATTCCTCATAAATATAAAATATTTATATCTATTATATTATGTTTTCGAACTTAGGTGCTTCCCTGCAAATTAACATTAATTGATTCATTGGTGTTATGGCTTTCAGTTGTGAACTATTTTTTTCCTACTTTTGCCGGAAGTTCGTTTTTCGTCCCTGTGAAGCGAGACAAAAGTGACACTCTTTTCTCCCGCTTTACAGGGAAAAAACCAGAATTTTCGGGCTAGGTAGGGAAAAAAAATATGTGCAACATGGGATAAAAGTACTACTATCTGTCCTGCATGTGAAATGGCCAAACATGTGACACAAACTTATATAAACTTATACACAAAATACTATAATTTATAAGAGAATGAGAATAAATGAATGATTCTATAAAGTATTATGTGACAGTACATATTATGTCGATCACATAGTTTTTGCATCAATCAATGTCAATTTATTAATTTATAAATAATATTTTTTATTTATTTTTTTTTTACTCGAATACTAGAACAGAAAGTCACATATATTATCTTTTTGTATATGTAAATATACACATGTATATTTCTTTAGTATGTTTAATTGTTTAGTGAATATTCTTTGTAATAAGACTAAACAGCTTAATACTTTTTCCTAGGTCATTAACTTTGTCCTTTTTGACCTTTTATTATAATACATTATATTCAACACTTTCTGACCCGACAGACATGGTCCTGTCTATGCACCTTTAATTCTAACTGGAATAAGTATTTAAAAAATATATATGTATATTTCAAAAACACAGTTATATAATTGTAATGCTTTTTGATTTTGACATTCAAATGCGGGAACTGTCTAGTATATGAAGTGTAAATAGCCATTAAGTTTTCTGAAATTTTCCGATTTTCTGGGCAATTATCTTAATTTTTCACCTAAGAACCTACAAAGTTTTGGAATTTAAAAAAAAATGAATGAATCCATACAGCTGTTTTCAAGTTATAGTATGACCAAGGGAAATAGAGAGATAATTTTTATGTATATAGATATATAAAACCAGCAAAACTAACACGACATAACGTGAATATACCTACGTCAATTCAATTGACTATTACCCAGTAGCCGAGCTCTTGAAATGGTAATGTTGAAGAAACTATTATTAAAGTTCTCGATATTGTTATCGGATTGCATGACGACCATATCTGTTTCAATTCGTTATCGTTGCACGTATGGAATTATTATTATTTATAAAAATCCTAATTTTCAATTTATTGCGTATTTTAATTCGTATTATTTGTAAATATTTAATTAAAATTAGCTTGAAAGTTGCGAGACTGCACTTATCAAAGTAATCGCGTCTGCTTAATATTCTTCAAATTTCGTTGAAAGTCGAGACAATTAGAAATTTTCGTTACGACTCGCAAAATATTGAAGTCCAAAATATATGTGACCTGCATATATTTGGCGACTTCCGAGCAAGCTTACACCTAAGATTAAAGTTCATCAAGAATGGCTTTACCGCTTTATAATATATAATAATGTACTGTAATATATATTATACTGGTGACCCGCCCCGGCTTCGCATTGGTAGTAAGTATAATGTTCTTAGTAACAACGAGAGGAGTCGTCGGTGTGAGATCCATGCTTGAATTTATTTTTGCGCGCGTTAAGTTTTATTGTGTCATAACTCCTATGATAGATATTTATTTAAATTATATGGTGTAAAGGATTATCAACAAGTCAAGGATAATTAACGCATTTACGGTGATGAGAATTAATACTGTCCGTCTAAATAGCTTATCCATTACCTTATTGTACGTGACGTGACGTGTTTTAAAATTAGAATGGGTTTAGTAAGCTATTCTTAAAATATATAATTTCTATAAAACAGGAATAATTCCACCATACAGTTTTTTAATGAGTATTTACTTCTTTATACGGGCCTATAATAATGAAAGGATGCCCAATCTTTTAAATAATAAAATCGTTAATATCGATTCACAACATGAAATATCACAAAACAAAACAAAACAAAAATTAACAAAAAATATCCGCCGAATTGTAAACGCCGCAATTGAAAGCGGTTTCAATGTGTGCAAGTCAAGCGATTTCACCTGAGTTCAAATTTGATACTCTTCATTGGTTGGTATATGATTACAGTTCCGCTTCCACGAGTAATGCGTGATACATACAGCCTTTAACCGGTCCAAAAAAAAAAAAATTTGCTAACGAAAAAAATTAATAAAAATAAAATTAAATTATAAAATTAAATTAAAACAAAATATTAAATTTAACGCTGTGTATATTGAATATACTTTGTCTTACGTGAACTACACGTCACATAGCTTTGGACGTGACGCGAAATGAATATATCAGATAGTTATACCCGCAAACTGTGTGGAGAGACCAGGATCCAACACCCGGTTTTACCCAAGATTAAGGATAAATGAAAGGTTTATTTTTACATTAATATATCGTTACCTAAAAAAACGACAACCGTTCCGATAACGTGGTGCTAGTAGTTGCCTTAACACAAGTTGTCGGTTCGATTCCCACTCAGGGCAGATATTTGTATTTGTACAAATATTTGTTTCTGGTGTGGGTCTCTTGTGGGTCCCCCCACTGTGCCTCGGAGAGCACGTAAAAGCCGTCGGTCCCGGTTGTTGTCATAGATATCTGATAGCGACCGTTACTCATGGTAGGGAAATTTTCCGCTGACCCGCAGTGGAGCAACGTGGTGGATTAATCTCCAACCTTCTTCTAAATGAAGAAGAAGCCTTCGCCCAGCAGTGGGACGTTTACAAGTTGATTCAGTTTAGTTCAGTTCAGTAACTAAAATAAAAATTTATTGAAAATTGTTTTTGGGTTTTCTGGTAATTATTTCTACTTTTTTTAATCAAATAAATTCCTTGATATAATCAAAAAACATATATTTCTAAAATCAAAAATCAAAATCAAAAGACTGAAGCAGTGAGACAGTGCCAATAAAACCTCTGAGTCCGCATTTAACCTCCTTCGAGCCCAACGACCTCTTAATTGCCATTGTTCGTATTGCCTCGATAATTACATGCAGCTTTCGTTTACTAACAAAAAATATTAAATAGAACAAGTGCTTATTTTCGTTATCATTATATATTTACCCGACTGCGACAGAAGGAGGGTTATGTTTTTCGAGTGTATGTATGTATGTATATATGTATGTATGTATGTATGTATGTATGTATGTATGTATGTATGTATGTCCATTTCTTTGGCACGCCCTACAGCCTAAACGGCTGGACGGTTTTTGACATATGAGGTGTCGTTGGATTAGTCTAAACTGTAGTAGTGACATAGGCTATATAAATTTTCAAAATGGCGCCCGCAAATGGCGGAATGAGGGGGGGGAGTTGAATTTTTTTTTCTTATTGTAGCAATATGGGTATCAAATGAAAGCTAGTAAATTGTTTTATTCTTTTTAGTTTATAATAAGAGTATTTTACGCAGTCGGGTTTTTTGATTTTTTTAATTAAGCATACTTGTTTAACTTATTAACTATTTATTACAATTAGAGAAGTTTCACGCTAATTTCCTTTTTTCGAATACGATAGAACTAAATCTTGCTTTATTCTATTAGATGTGGCGTGAGGTTTCACCCAAGATGCACACAAAATTCTATTTCTCTTCTAAAGACTCTATAATTGGTTTTTCCTAAATGTCTTTCATGTGCAGGCATCAGGTGGTTAGAATTCTATTATATGGTATAGATATAGATAATTTAAAACTTCGAAAGTATGTGTAATGTGTATGTATGTAAGTACGTACTCTAGTATCGTACGTTATTCCCCAGTAGTTTCTCACTTTCAGACAACCGTTTAGGTATAGTGGTGCGAATAGTCACTTCAACGCCGGCGGTCGGACGGCCGGCGACAAATATTTGCTTCTTGTCTAGAATCTAGGTGTATCCCTTTTGGGCCTCCCCATCGTGCCTTGGGGAGCACAAAAAGCCTACGAAGCCGTCCTGGTTGTTATCATAAACATCTGATAGCGATCGTTACTCATGTTAGTGAAAATATCCGGCAACCCGCAGTGGAGAAACGTGGATTAAGCTCCAACCTTCCTCCTATACGGAGACGAGGTCGTTAACCCTTTAACCAATCACTGCCGGGCAGTTCAGTTCCTCAGTCCGCCCTGGCTACTAGGATCGTGATGATAATAGTCAGTCATATTCGCAAAATAGACAAAATACGAGTATGTCGTCAGTATCGGTCATCGTCTGCTCGTCTAACAGGAACTAATGGGCCTCATCGACTGTGTGGCTTTTTCCATTTGTGTCCAGACCCAGTCCACCTTTATATCGATGATATAAATGTATTGGTATCATTTTCATAGTCGGGCGTAGTAACAAATTGGATTTTGACTATTTTACCGTCAATTTCTAGACTTAACCTTTAAGCTAACACTTATATGTAATAGTGCATAATTTTTTGATTATTTAGATAATTTAAAAAGATTTGCCTCTGAGCAAATATACTGGATATATTTTGATCTGACCTGTAAATGATTCTTTAATCGAGTCAAACTTGATTTGTTTAATACATATGATATTATATTTACTGAAACTTTCATAATATTGCATATTAAAATTATCTATATCGATATAAATTAGATACTTATTTAATTATTTGTATATTTTACATTCATTAATGTAATTGACTAATTAGCTGGTAATCGATACCAATTACTTTTCTTAATTAACATGTACTAATATGAGTACTACAATGATATTTCCGCAATATATTTAACACCACGAGGTTACAATCCATTCATTGCGAACCGTAAAATAATGAACAGATCCTAAATGTAAAACAATAAAAATTGATTAGATAAGAATAGATTAGATTTAAAAGTATTTAAACTTATGAAGAAAGAATGGAAACATCCACCACCACATCAGCCGTTGGATGTCCACTGCTGAATGTAGGCCTCCCCCATCATCTCTGAGGGGAGAGTTTGCCAATCTCAGTAAACATATTATCTTACTCGTCATCATCATCATCAACATCATTATAGTTCAGAATGACCACCTGGGCTCTATATTGCTGGTCATTTTGGGAGAGATTTGCTCTCCTGCTTTATTCGCCAAGCTTGGAAGGCTTGTTGGCGAGCGCAGTGTTGTGGCAGAATATGGTGACGTTGTTGCCCATAACCACCTTGGTTGGTGTACAGTTGTTCGCACCACTATGGCCGTAGTCGCTTTTTACTAAACCACGGCAAGAAAGACGTCGGGACTATTCTCTGCCGGTCACCGCACGATATGACGCCGATTACATTGTTTTAATTTTATACTGGATTACAATTCAACAGTTTGCATCGGATATATTATAAACCAGCAATGTTTATAATATTACGTTGACACATATAGGTAGAGCTACAAAGATATATTTATAAAGATATGCATGCGCTGCGCTCTCGTGACGCGTCGGTGGTATTTTCCGCAGCTCGTAAAATCTACATGGTCTAGGAGTTATTTGCTACCGATTTATTTCATCAATCAGCAACGTCCATTCAATGTATTTACTATTTATTCAAAGAGTCTTATCTTTCCCATAGCAAATATTTGATTACTCACTGGAAAGGATCAGCGTAAAATATTGTAATTATGATTTTATGAATTAAAAAGTGATATAGAACTGTAATACGCGTTATATTAACTGTTGGTAATTTTCGATTGTATTTTGTTGGAATCTTGTTTTAATCTTAATCCGACTCTGAGAGACGGAGCCAAAAACCTTTTAGATAAGAATCGTTTCCAAATTGAGGAATTTTCTTACATTACTTAATAATTGTAAAGAATGTTTAAAATCCAATACGGATTTCAGATGTTATCGGACTTGTGCAAATAAAATAAAATTAATGCAGATAATAAGTCAACGTTTTTCACTCTCTCGCTTTCTCGTGAGCGAGCGTGACCGTGAGCGTATGCGTGCGCGTGCGTGTTTGCGTGCGTGCGTGCGTATGTGTTTGTGTGTGTGTCTGTTTGTGTGTGTGTATGGATTTAAATTTTTACTAATCATATTGTAAATTATGACAGTGGCTATTTTATTATCTGTAAATATTGCTATATGATAACATATTGGCGCAGTGGTCATAGTAATTGGCTGACACTAACAGTCGCGGTCCGATTCCACTCATGACAAATATTTTGTGTGGGCCATACATACGCCCGACATAGGATTACTATCCTACAGGCGGTCGTTGAGTGTCAAGCGTATATTATATAATAGCGTTATATACTAATTAGTGTCGTTCAACAGACACGTCTAGCGGTCGCTCTCGATAATCAATATATCTCTGACCTTGTTTAGATACTTAGGATAAAATTTTGACATAAACTTCATTAGAAACGTGTTAGATGTATATCGCTAGTAAGAAATATGAGATATAAATAAATTAGGGGTCGTCCATTAATCACGTGATGTTTGTAAGCAACTTTTTAACTCCATTCTTCACCCCTGGTGATACATTATGAGGTTCTAGACTAACCCTCATCCTCTGCCCAAAATCACGTGTATTTTTTTTTAATAAAGTAACTTCAAATTTTCAGAATATTATCTTTAAATACCGTTGTAATCTAGTTTAATTCTGCAAAATTACAATTACACAGTAATAAAAATGTCCAGAGGTTTTTTCTGACTTTCATAAAAATAATAATTGACAAGTGTAGTGTTTAGGAACGGCGCGCTCAACGGAAAAACTATATCTGTAACTATAACTTATATATATAATATAACTTATATCTATAACTACCAAACCTTGTGATCTTTCGCAATTTCTCTGCACAACTAACCCTCGCGTGATATCTATGAAGGAATTCTCCAGTCTATTACAATGGGTCAACGTCATAATAGTTTTTTATGTTACTAAACCTACATTTCTGAAAGTTGGACGTAACATCGTGTGAACTAGCGCGCAATACATAATGTTAAGATGTTACATTGATGATATTTTGTGAAAATATATCATCATAATAAAACTGCAGCAGGCCTAGTTCTGTACGTTGAAGATATTTTGGATTTTTTGTCTGTCTGTATCGAAACTACTAAAAGCTCATTTCAGACTGTACTGTGCTGTATCAGCCTGTAATCGACCCACTGCTGAGCGAAGGCCTCTTCTCCATATAGAAGAAGGGTTGGATCTTCATCCACCACGCTGCTCCACTGCTGATTGGCGGATAATTTTCCAACCATGAGTACTGTTAGTTATCAGGTGTCTATGATAAACACCGGTTCCGACGCCTTTACGTGATCTTCGAGGCACGGTGGGGAAACCCACGAGTACATACACCCAGACCGAAAACAAATATTTGTCCCGAGCGGGAATCGAATCCGCGACCGCCGGCGTGCGGCGTTGAAGTTTTTCCGACTACTCTGCTATAGGTACTATTCAGCTATATATAACAGCATTAAAAGCTATAAAGTTACACTATATAGCATTGCGTTCACAATTCACATTAAGCGATATAATCGTAGGAAATGATAAATAACATGTGGCAAGCTCGGTTAAATATAAATAAATAAATATGTTTAACATACACACACGGTCGTCTGTCTGTCCCAATGGTAGGCAACTTAATGAATGTTTTAGGTAACAGCCGACTGATATACATACATTTTTTCTTAAATTAAATATACATATAAACGATACATATATAAATAAATATATATTACACCCAGACTCGGGCGGGAATCGAACCCACAACCCTGGAGCAGAAAGCAGGGTCACTGTCAACTGCGCCAACGGGTTAGTCGAGTTGATTGCGATCTGTGAGAGTGCACGCAATGGATTTGATTCTGGACAGTCTTGAGAGCTCATCAAGCTCGGCAACACTACAATAACGTACGTTTCCTTGAGAGAGGGGATGGAAACCAAAATGTGAAAATCACGAACGTCGTCGCGGATACAGCTTGTATTGAAATAAAGTTGCATAAAGAAAACGTATTTTTGTATAATTATATCAATTGTTAGTTTAAGTTCTAATCTTGACTCGGTCATTGAATTGGTTTGAATGAATGTCTGTTACTCTTTTACGTAAAAACTACTGAACCGAGTGAATGTGACGTAGATAGCTGGAGCCTGGAGATCGAGAATAACACATAGACTTCATTTTATCCCGACGTTCACAAGGATTCGAAAGTTACGCAGGTAAAACCGCGTGGCGCGGCTAGTAGTAATACTAAAAGGTGAACTATTAAAATTATCCAGGTTTGATTATCTAATTTCGTGTGTTTACCGTAAGATTATAAACGTACGACTCGTTATCGGAGATATCACGCGAGCGAGTTACAGATAGTGAAATTTGTGTAAAAAAACTGAATCGACGATTAGGTCAGCGGCGCTGCGCGGGCGCACCCGAGACCTTGGATATTGTACTTGATCGCTAAGTGTAACTTATTGTTAGGTACTCTCTGATGATAGAGTGTACTTTATAATAAGTAAATATACAATAATTATTGTCATATTTATTTGAAAATATTTTTTTTGTAGTCTTAGTTGAGTGATAGTATTAGGTAGTGTTTGAACATATGTAGAGATAGGCTTACCAATTTATTAAGATATTTACTATCAAAGCTTAAGTTATTTAATATTACCATAATATTAAAAAACCGCAATCTTATAAATTATTCAAATTTCGAATAATTATAAATATGTTTTACTGCAATGAAAGCATAACGTTTTATGACAGAATCTATCACAGGAGATCACAGGACTGTTTAAAAAAAAAACCTAAATTATTTTAAATCTAACGCTACCAAATACCTACCAGTTAGTTGTAATTAGTAGTTAGACGCGACAGTCATATCCCTGTTTTCTGTTTGACTTCTCATCTTTACAATTATTTAATTATCTCTTACACCATGCAAACATTATTTGCACCAACTAGTGCCTGTAGACAAAATTTTACTAGTCTAAACGTGGAAAGCGAAAATAAATGAAATAATCATTTTTCCACATTTTTTTTCGTCGTATTTGTCCGTATACTAGACAATGCAAGTACCAATACAATCGTGTATTGCAATAAATTTGCTAATTCACTGTTTTTTTTTTTCTTTGTTGTATATATTTTTTTTCCATTGGCATGGCAACATTCGTAACAGCACGTTCCTAGAAGCAAAACATGCATGTGTTTAGAAATTAATATTAATTTGATTTGATATGTGTTACATTGCTCGTGAAGTCTCCTAACAAGTCGATCGATATCCCATCACTAACAGCACCCGCTTGAATGATAGTATAAGTAACCGCACGTGGGTTGTAATGCATGCATAGTAAAGCTGGTCTGTCCTCAAGGGGCGCCCGACGCGCCGGCGGCGGGGGCGGAGCGCCTGCATGCCACACGGGCCGGCAAGCTGGGAGGTAAGCTGATTGTGCACCGGGTGAAGTGCTCGTTCAGGACTTATCGGAAACATGCTAAACATAACTGGTTTCAAATACTCGACTCAAAATTGTGAACGTAACTTTATTGCTACCAGATTATATATTTATTACTTAAAATGTAGGTTTCAGGATAAGACAGGATAGTTAAAATCGAATCGCGAAGCTATTGTTATTATGTATGAAAAAATTAGAGTTCAGAACATAAGTAATCAACGGGACCCTATTAGGTATTATGATTACGCCCTCCGTTTGTCGGTCAGCCCGTTACAGGCGAGACCTATCTTTAAATTCGATAGTTATATGAAATTTTGTAATTCCACAGAATTAATGGTACGTCTGTGTTACAAGTAATAACGTAAAAAAAAAATAAAAATTATAATATGAGAACATCTCTATATAAGAAACGTGTTTTTAGGAATTCTTAGATTAAAATATGTAACATAAAGTATTTTACAGTAAAACGGAACCATTCCTGTGTGAGTCCTTCTCGTTTCTGTGCAATTTTTAAATTCAGTATTGCCGCCCATGAATCATTTCTTGAATGACAAATTACGTAAGCGAAGATCACTGTGTTTTTATTGCTTATGAATACTTGCAATTAAGAACCAATCGAACGAGGTAGTATATTCCTACAGTTATTAAGACGAGGAAAATTATATTAATGTTATTTTATATTTCTAAACCTTGATATTTTTAGCATGTTTTTATATGTGTTTGTGCGTAGTCCCACTACTGTTTGTATACATTATAGATGCTTCATATCATCTTGGTACGCTCTTCTATGTGTGCGTCACGCTTATATAGATATTATACTTTACTGTATATTTTTTTTAATATAGCATGCATTTTGCACGTTGAACATGTTAATATCTTATATTTTCATAATATAAAATAATTGCATCAATTTTTATTGTCTTATTCCAAATAACGGAGCGATAAAAACACGTGTTGCTTGGACGACGAATGCTGCGTTACTGTCACAGAAATCAAAAGCATATTTGCAAGAACACGCACACTGCCGTACGATAAGTTGTGTTGAACTACCCACATCATCACACATCGCGACCTTGAGGAGGCCTATGTCCAGCAGTGAACTACGATAGGCTGATGCGATGCGATGCGACCCACATTGTAGTATATGTCATATTGTAAATTCTGTCTGGGTGTCACCTGATACTTAAATTGTGTTTCTATTTAATAATTTTAAAAAATATTGTCTTCTGCTTTAATAAAATTATCTGGTTTCTGGAAATGTCGAACGGTTACGTATAGGACAATAGCCGTCCCTCGCGTTTTTACCCACCTTGTTATTTGTGCTACGCTCTCACTACTATGTGTCGAACTGTAAAGTTTCATAGCTAATGCTAAGATTGTTTCTGAATAATCTAATACTGAAGAATTATTAAAATCGGTTCAGCCGTTTCGAAGTTTATCGATTAAAAACAAACATCTTTACATTTTGTAATAATACTAGCGGCCCAGACGGACGCTAACTTGCTCTAAGAAACACACTAGAAACCAATTTGCAGTGCCATCTAATAGCTAAAATTATAAGTCAATACCGTTCAGAACTTATTCAAACAGATTTAAAAAAATCCATCAAAATTAGTCAAATCATTCATGAGGAGTACAGCGACACACATGCAGAAGAATTGAACTGAACTGAGTCAACCTACAAACGTCCCACTGCTGGGAAAAGACCTCTTCTCCATATAAAAACGTTGAAAGTTAATCCACCACGCTGCCTCAATGCGGGTTGGCGGATAATTTCCTACCATTTTTTTTTTTGTTTTGGCGGGAAAAATGTACCTGAACGCACACCCCGTCGTCCCGGGAGACAACGTGAAAGTGTGGGGCCCGCACCCACTAAAATAAAATAAGATTACTTCCTACCATAGCTAATGACCGCTATTGGCTTTACGTGCTCTCCGAGGCATGGTGGGGAGACCCACAAGGACATACACCAAGATCGTAAATAAATACAAATATCTGCCCCGACCGGGAATCGGACGCGCAACCGCAGTCGTCGAGGTTGTCGAAGAAGCAGTAGAATTACATGTATGCCCCGGTTTATGTTTATTCAGTAAAATTTTTACTGACGTCTATTGATAAAGCATATCTTAAACTAATAAGATTATAATTTTTATCGCCTAACCTTCACGTTAGTCACTAAAACACCGCAGTACTCATTTGTTATAACACACTGGATAAACTAATATATTTATCAGGATCATGCTTATTATACTACTAAGAACTTGTTTCACCGGTTGCTCATAAAGTTTCTGATAGTTATCCGACGTATAACGGTATCTAATAGTTTTTTTTTTCTTTTACTATCCACTATATCTATCAAATATTTCTATTCGCAACCTGAGCAATCAAGTTGTATTTTATTAGTTGAGTTAAAACATATCGTAAGGGACTATTTTCCTCCCGCTGATAGTCTCTGAATGTCTTATCAGTAACTAACGTGCGAGATAAACTTACATATTAAAGATAACATACTTTTAATATTAAGTTTCAAAGGTGTGTGGGCTTAGTAACACTAGCTTTCATGCAGGACATATTATGACTGATTTTATAATATCCGAGAAATGTATTGACGGCTTTAAAAGAGTAACTACTGAGTTTCTTGCCCATTCTTAGCATAATCTACATCGGTGGAAATCTGAATCGGCGGTAGCATCGCATTAACTATAATCAATTAATTAAATAATAAATAATTACTCAGGAAAATGATTGTTCAAAAATACTTTTCAAGTCTACTTGAATAAAGTCATTTTTGATTTGATTACCACAGACAGAGCACAGTCTAGATGAGTGGTTTTAGAAATGTGACGGTTAACTTAAGAACTTGTTTCATAGCTAACATAAGTGAAAACGCAGGAATAGCTTTAGGTAAATTATCCATAAGGACGCTACGTACGAAATAAAATTTTGTAAGGAATGTTGTCAATTAACCGATTTAAAGAATTTTTGCGAAAATTTGTCGCCGATATCTCCATCAATTGTGAGTCGTTTTTAAAAAATATTTTTCGTATACATATACATATATTTTTTTTAAATCATAAATTCTACGGCCTCCAATAGGGGGCAAATCCTTTGTCGGACCGGAAACACACAAAATAGTCCCAAACAACCAAACCACGACGTTTATTTATATGACCTATACAAACACTAGCCATGTGTGACAGTGAATTGTGGTGGTAACCACTGCGTCAACGTATCGTCAAATATATGTTGTTAGTAATTTAAATTTTTTTACTGTTAACAATAGGATCATAAGTATAAAATATACTAACATTTTGTAGGCCAGGAAGATAAATAATTGCCAGTGATAACGTCATAGATTACAACATTGAAACGCTATCAATCAGTCGCTAATATCTTTATCGTTCCTCTGATTACGTAAAATATTGTAATATTTGAAGATATTAATTACCTTACAATTTTGCAATTGTTGTATTTCCCTGCTCTTTTAGTGACAGTTTTATATATAGCGTGTTGATATCGTATTTCAAAAGTATAAAGAAACCTCTTTAGCGGGTAGTTTACAAAAATTTTCGCAACGGACGTATTAGTTTAGGTACGTCAACAAACTATTAATTTATAAACTTCGTCTCGCTTTTTTACGTAAATTTCTATCCTTTGGGAATTTCGGTATATAAACTAGGCTACGTGTCATTCTAGATCTTTAGCTATTACGTAGCAAGTTTCATTCAGATCCGTTCAGTCGTTCCGGCGTGATAGAGTAACAAACTTTCGTATTTGCAATGTTAATACGAGTAAGCTTTGCGATGATCGGCAGAGAATAATAGTTCCGACATCCTTCTTGCCGAGGTGTCGTAAAAGGCGACTTAAATCATTAAGGGTTACTTAATGATGCAAAAAAATAAGTTGCACAAATAAGATGGTGATAGGCAGCAACGTCACTATATCCTGCCGCAAAACACTGCGCTCACGTATTATAAGTGGGTTTGTCTTATTCTAAATGTCTGTGTTGTTTTAGGGGACGTCCATTAATGAGGTGAGATAATTTTGGCGATTTTTTTCCCTCGTACCCTAGGTGTTCATGGAAAACATTATCGATTTTTATTAAGTGCACACGAAAAAGAAAAAGGTCAACGCAACCCCCCTACCAATGTTTCCACCTCCAGGCTATACATATTCATAAGAAAAACGTCATCACCGCTACATGAAAACTGTTTAAGATAATGACGGAAAAAAATTACTTGTTATTTGCCGAGACCACCCTCCCCCTACGTGATATTCTGTGAGATTTCGCTCGATCATAAACGCCTCACGTAATTTATGGATACCCCCTTAACTATAAAATAACTACTATATTTTCTATGGTCTTCAAAATTATATCGAGATTGTAATTTCGACACCATCAATTAATATTCTTCATGTCTTTTTCATTCTACGTGACATTGGCGGAATCATTCCTGATATTTTGGCACTATTAGAAGCCATTAATCCAAATGAATGAATGATTGAACACTGCTCGCCAACCCGCCTGCCAAGCGTGGCGAGTAGAGCAGAAGAGCCAGCCCCTCCCGAAATCACCAGCAATACAGAGCCCACGTTGTCGTTCTGGAGTTTGATGATGATGACTACGAGTAAGATAATATGTATACCTACATTAATATTTTATTTAAAAATCGTACAACAATTAAATGCTGGATCTGAATCTTTAAATGTAAGAACTAAACGCATTAACAGTATTAATATATAATTAATACGTGTTCACATATTCGTTCGTATCTAAAGTTCTAAACACTGAGTCACATGACTCACATGTATGTTTGTGTGTGTGTGTATTGTTCCATAGAAAACTAAGCGCCGGCGCACGTCGATATCGACGACTAATGCGGAAACGTAATTAAGGGCAAGTGTCAGTTTGCGCTATGAACTTACCTACATCGGTACTCTGTTTCGTAGTAATTACCTAACATTAACAGTTAACACGTATCATTATATCTATTGTCTATTTTTCAATTGTATATCGTGCAAAGTATTTTTTTCTTAACTTCACATACAACTCATATTTTTTTATTGTTACAACCGACTAACCGGTATCTCAGTTATTTTATTAATAATAAAATACCGTTTTAAAGAAAAGTCATTAAGTCTGAAGCTATTTAAAATTAATCTTTTCTTAACAGTTCGGAAAATATATGTACCAAGAACCCATACTACACGATCCATTCAATGATTGGGTTCCCAAAAATACCACGCTTGGTCACTTTGTTGTTATGTTTTCGTCACGTAGTCAATAATATACTTATATAAATCTCTCTTTTTCGACCTATATTTAAATATGGCGCGCTGTGTTTTGCGCTTTTTAAACTCACAGGTGGCAACACACTACACTACACTAATACTACTACTGACTACACTTTTTTAATTTTCTGTTTGGTATATTTGATTTAAAACATATTTATGAATGACTACATGAAAACTATTTCAATCGTTTTTCAATACTTTTTCAATGTTTAGTGACGTTGATTATTCGAGTTTTTCTTTCACTGGTACGCCATTGGAATGTCATTATAAACAAATATGACACGACTACACTAAGTAGTGCACCAAACGTGTAAAAACCGCACGAAATGGATTGTTTTAGAATAAATTTTATTAAACATATAACATGTTTGTCATATTCTTATGACAAATATATAATTATAAATTAGACTATAATCACAACCACGTTATCGATTGCTTACAAGAATCGATCGAGAACCACAAGTACTCAATTAATGGTTATTGGAATACGGGTGATATAGTGGCAGCAATATTATCACGCATCAATTCACGGCGAGCAGTTTGACACAACAATACACTTGACATTGTCGATAAGGACACGTAATTGCGTCTCCTCAGTCCTCAGTCGAACGAATGTCAAGGAGCCAAAGTGGTGACTTATTAATTTATATTATATGACTCTGTGTGAATGAATCCGTCATGATATTTATGTTTGTACAGATTTGTCACACATTTGCATAAATATGCAGCTAATTATATCATGAAATTTTAAATTTTTATCTTTTTAAAACGATAGTAACAGTCTCATTTATTTTAAAGTAATAGTAACTAATAAATTCGTAACGCCTTTCACTGCTTTAAAAAGAAAAAAAGCTAGATTTTTGTAATGCAGTCAAAACTGAAGCTAAAGTTTTTATTTATTTTGCCTTTAAACAATTACCTGTTCGATTTTATTAAACATTGACTTAAAATCTTTTTTTTTTTCTCTTTTATTTCTAAGAAATGTTTATCAGTATTGAAAATTGCAATTCAACGTTGACCTCAATAAGCGAACAACGAAATTAAAAATAAGCGTCGCTAGCTGTTTTATTATATCGTAGCTCTCTTTAATGTTGCATAATTGAAAAAATCTAAAATATATTTTATTACCTTTCGTTAGGTCGACAATATTCCGTCACTTCTTACAAAAATAACTAATTGTAATATTGTGATTGTCGAGCTATGATTATTAGAATCGAAATCAAAAATTTATTTTATTCAAGTGGATACGTTCTAAAAGCACTGAATCGTCGTCGTACAATGTGTTATATTACCGGAAAAATATCACCGATTCGGAATGTAGATTCTACTAAGAATAACTGACAAGAAACTTAACAGATAGTCGTTAAAAACTGTCAATTATATGTTATTTAATAAATCACATATATATCCTGTATTAAAGCGGTACCAAACCCATGCATTGTGGTCAGAATAATAAAATTATTGATATTGATATTGTTTATTCAAAATGTACATGTCCATGTGCATGTTGATATTAATGCAGCAGTGACATAGAACTCTAATATGGTGTAACTGTGTCGAGCGAGTGCGCCGACAATGGGAGCACAACCAATACTTTCGCCGGGCGGCGCGTCTTGTCGCCCGCGCCGGGCAGATATCGTTATACGTAGTCATTACTGAAATTGAATTATTATTGAAAGAAAAATCTTTAAATAGTGATTCAGATTGTGGAACCGTTTTACTATCTTTTTTTTATTATTATCATCCTAATAGTTTCCTGCCTCGACGTTCGATTCATAAGATCCCATTGCATCATATTATTAGGTAGACTATTAAAAGATTTTCAAATGTTTTTATTTTTATATTCTTCTTATTTTATTTCTGTTATAACGTACTGGTATTACAATCTATTGATTGATTGATTGATTGATTGATCAGCTCCTGCTAATGTAATGTGTGCTGCAGCTGTATTGCATACATCAATGTAAATGTATTTAAATCTTTGAGGAATCTAGAGTGGAAAACCCGCCGTGGTGGTGCCAGTGCCATCAGCCGTTGGATGTCCACTGGTAAACGTAGGCCTCTCCCATTATCTCAGGGAGATTTGCCAATTTACGCCACGCCTGGCAGGCGGGTTGGTAGTATGTTTTGGCAGGATATGGTGACGCTGCTGCGTTTCACCATCCTGGTTGGTGTACAGCTGTTCGCACCACTATGGACTTAGTTGCCTTTCACGACACCTCGATAAGAAAGAGGTCGGAACTATTCTTCTCTGCCGGTTATTCTTGACCGCAGGGCAGCTATACAAGATTTAAATAAACGTCATTAGTGTGAGTATTACGTAATTGTTTATATTAATAAAGATCGGCTAATTCAATACTTACAATATAGCTACTGTGATTAAATTACCGGAAGAAAAGTAAGACTATTAAACAGTAGCTTACGTAAAAGCATCGCGTGCGAGTCGAGTGCCGTCTGTCGGTAGTGTCGCAAATTGCGAATTGCGGAGTCCAGAAGTTGTTAATGCACCACACACTGACACTTACAACAACAACAATACCAACAGTCTTGCGTGTCGTTACGCTACCTGTATGACTTTAACCGTTATCGTTCTACTGGAATCGGTACAATGTTCTATATCGTTAAATTCCGACAACCTACAGTTGGAAGGCGTGGTAGTTTAAGCCCCAAACCTTACTGTCCTATATAGAAAGGATACTTTTGTTCAGCAATTCAGGAATGCTTACAGACTGAACTTTCACTTTAGATCATATTATTAAAATGTTAAGGCTAATTAATTAATAATAATTTTCAATGTGAACTCGTCTTCGAGGATGACGTGTACCAATTAAAATCAGCTTAATTTTAAAATCGTCGGTGTTTAGTTTATCTTCATTGCTCAAACAAACAAACAAACAAACAAATGTCACGACATTGATACACTGATTACTAATGAATCGTTCAGATATTTACGTGTACGTTTGACGCGAAGATTCCGTTGCTCATTAACACGATAAGCATTAAATCGCTACATATTACAACCTATTATGTAATCCTGATATATTTTTGGCAGGCTTGGAGGAGATCATACCCGCCGCTACTCCGCGGCGGGATGCATAAATGCATATCCCAGGGTTAAAAAAAAATTGGTTATTTTCTAAAATACTAAATTTCCTAAATACTTTTATGTACTTAAATAAAAACCAATTAGCAAAAAAAAAAAAGATCAAGAAAATAAATATAAAGATGAGCAATATTTTTTTGTAAATTGCGTTTCTTCTATATTATCCGAAGAAACTTCGTTCCTCCCTGGTGTCCCACGATACCATTCATTATGAAAGACTGAGGGATATAAGTTAATTGGTATTTAAAATTGTCGAATTCCCGATCGACTGGTCTATTATGTGCTTGTTTACGGAGGATATGCTACAATTAACCTTGCGCTGGCCATTGTCCCCGTGTCCGCTGAACGGTCACGCTGTGTGACATCATTGAGTCGCATCTCAGCAGCCATTGTTGCCGACCCACTTGTTCTCAATGACTCGCATTGTGCGCGATGTGGTGTACCCGCCGGTATTATCATTTGTTTCTCTTTGTGATATCACTAGATTATTACGATGGTTTAGTTAAAAACGTTCATTGTCGTCGATATTGACTCGGTGACCGATCTGATCTGTTTTTCATATTTACATTTATCGTGACTAATTTCTCGGCACGCCAGTCGTGTCATCAAAATAATCGTTTTCCGGTGCTGTAAATTTTAATTTGACTCGATCGTTAAAGTGTAAACGAAGTTTATTTTATGTGTATTATAAGGAGAAGTAATTTTAGTTAACAGTTATGATTACCTACAGTTTCTCGTCTGGCGAGGAAATCTGAACTGAAACAAAAAATAAGTAGCTGGTATTAAATCCATAGAGCGTGATAGTGGTCGGAAGTGCGATGTGGGCCGCCCGCGCGCTGAATACCGTCGGCGACCGAAGCGCGTGCGCAGTCACATCGAGCGCTGGTTCACCATTTACAGTGGCGATTATCGCTACAAATGGTGCCTCGTTTGTTCCAACCTTTCGCACATTAAGATGTACTAGTTTTATGACTTAGTTTCATATTTTATCTTTAAAATTGATGAGGATGAAAAAATATTAGAAATTACTTATGTAAGTTGGTTTCAAAAGCACTTTCGAATCGTCATTTTACAAAATAATTATTCTTTATTTAATTCATAAATCGTGGTTTATGTGGAGCTGTTCCGATTCGGAACGTAAATTCTGTCGAGAAGAACTGGCAAAAAACTTAATATTCACTCTTTTAAAAATTAAGTAGGTAGGTACATGGGCGACTGAGCTCTGCTCGGATGAAAACACGGGTAAAACGAATTTTTCCAGATATGAGGCGTAGTTAGATCGATTCGTTCCCACAAACCCCTACATTGCCAATTTTATCCTAATCGTTAGAGTTGTTTATATTAATATTGATTGATTCAACTTGATTATGTAAATATATTTAAACCTTTGATGTTAGAATAGAAAAATCCACCACCACATCAGTCGTTAGAGGTCTACTGCTGAACTTAGGCCTCCTCCATCATCTCTTGGGGATTGCTAATACTCGCCTACTTGGCAGACGAGTTGGGAAGCGCGGTGTGTTGTAGGTAGGGTATGGTGGTAAAGCAATGGCTTTGAAATGAATGTAGGTATATACGTTAAGTATTAGTCCAATCTTATATTTAATGCCGTGCGTTTATCGGCAGAGAAGAATAGTCCCAGTATATAATAATAGTCCCAATAGTAGAGGTGTGTTTAATTTTTTAAATGACCCGGACTCGATTTTCAACATTAGTGTAACGTGTCAAGGTAGGTACATATTAATCATCATTATGACGAATGAGTCCAACGCGCAGTCGCGTGTGCTCCAAATGCCGATGTTTGATTGTTTGCAAGCGACGCGTAGACATTGCACATAACTGTAAACTAGATTCCGCGCGAACAGCAAACATACCTATCACGTGTGTTGTAATATTTTCGATCATGTTAGCACTTTGTCCGTTTCACAAGTTATTATTTCATTTAATATATTATTGTACACCGCAAATAATTAAAATAAATAATAGTTTAAAAATATTTTAAAACTATTATTTATTTTCTATTTTTTAGTTCACTAACAAATGATGTTTTTTAATTTTATTTTTTTAACTTTTATTTATCTTTAAAAAAAAAAATAAGCCGTGAAGATGTCAGTACGCGTCCTGGTTGGTGCTTGGCACAAAAACTCTATCTCAAATTAGCTAACCCTGACAAGGATAATAGAACAAACTATTTAAATTATTGCATTGTCATCGGTCCTTGATAAGCGTGCAAAGATTTAAAATAATCCTACGATTTAATTTTTATAAACTTGCTTGTTTCTTTCATGTACCTAATTAGTTAAATGACTTCATGATTTTTTTATTAACTATGTAGTCGTTGATATACATATATTAAATATGCATAATATATGTTAATATGTTATGTATAATATATAAGCCGAATAGATTGTTCGTTAAAATTTTACGCCGCTTAAGTATATATGGAAGACTACTTAATTAACAAAAAAGTTATAGAACATTTGAATGTCAGGATCTGTCAGTTCGATTTAAAAAATATATTTTTGTCTTGGAAAGCCTGTTTATTGAGGAAGGTTACCTTAACCGTCAGTTGATCTCAAAGTTTAGAAGAAATGCGGATAAATTTCTAATTATAATATAATACTATATTTCATCTAGCAATACTTAATAAATTGAGAGAATGACTTCAAGAAGGATTTGCGTACCAGCTCAATTGGGACGTCAATCAGGGAATAATCAATAGACGTCAGTAAAAAATGTACTGAGTGAACATAAACCGGGGCACTTTTGGTAAGGATGGTAGAATCCTCTAGCATCTTGCATATATATAATTCTTCTGCTTCTTCGACAACCTCAATGATGGCAGTTGCGCGTTTGATTCCCGATCGGGGCAGATATTTCTATTTGTACAAATATTTGTTTCTGGTCTCCCTAACGTGCATCGCGGAGAGTTCCAGTTCCCAGTTCTTATCACAGATACTTGATAGCGATCATTACTCATGGTAGGGAAATTATCCGCTAACCCGCAGTGGATCAGTGTGGTGGTTTAAGTTGTTGGAAGTCCTGGCATTAGAACATTAACAGGCTGATTCAATTCAGTTCAAATACAATATTTTGTGTTGTTCAAGACTTTGGGTCTAGGAAAATATAAATTGTTTAAAAGGCCCGTAGTCAGAGTAGGTAGAGTAGTATTTTGTATTAATAGGAAAAAAAGTAGAGATTTTAAAGTGATTTGGAGATGATGGCGGGGGTCTGAGGTATCAGTTCATCTTGGAAAAGGGGTCTCTTGCCCAAAATAGTTTAGGAATCCCTGGTCTAATAGTAAGTACGATTCTAATAGATTGATTTCTAATAGATAGAAAGTACGATTATGTAATAAAAACGTCAATTATGTAGGTAAAGGTTTCAATGTTACAGTTCTGAAACGCATATAGATAAATATATAACAATAACATAACCCCTAGTGTTAGTAGATCAAACACCTCGCATTATCTCTCGGAGCCAATGTCGCCACTTCGCATAAATGCGGGCGGGCGTCGTTTATTTGTTATCTACAATCGTATTTATAGCTTTTTTTATATTTACGATTTTTTTCGATGATTTAATTGCATTACAACTATAATATACATAAGAAATGAAAAAGCAGTCCCTTGATTTAATTAAGAAAGACTAAAAAATTAGTAAAATGGATTTTGCTTCGTGCACTGTTTCGAAATGTTTTGTTGTGTAATATTTTATTTATTTTGATCTTATGTATTTATTGGAAAACATACACCGTATAAAATAATACACAATTGACACAAGTGTAACTTTTATATTGATTATATTAAAACATGGAGTGAAGTTAAAAACAATAGAAATGTCTACCTATTTACTCAGGTATAGACGACGGGACGGACAGAGAAGTCATAGAAAAACGGTTCTAAGTAAAACATATCTCTCTTTCTCTTTCTCTCTCTTTCTCTTTCTCTCTCTCTCTTTCTCTTTCTCTCTCTCTCTCCCTTTTCAATGGGTACCCATTTGAAACCCTTTATGTATGATAAGTTTATACTAAAACTGTCAAGAGCTTTTATGTGTCAACAGCGTCAGGGAACGCCCGTGTTTGTGAATGAATGCCCTTCATGAGTACGATCGACCACAAACGACGCCGCGCTATTCTGTAGCGGTTCAGGACCGGTCGTGCGAAACATTCTCAAAGCGTGCTCGGCTCCGTGACTTGCATAAGAATGTGATTTCAATAACAAAAGAATGTTTGGCGTTTTTTATTTCATTAAAATATTCATTCATCATTATCATTACATATCATAAAAAAGTCTGCTCTTCTCGCTGCTCTCTGCCGCGCCTGTTCTCGATAAACTCAAAAACTACTGCACGGATTTTCATGTGGTCTTCACCAATAGATAGAGTAATTCATTAGGAAGGTTTAGGTACCTACACAAACCCCGGGCGCAGCCGGGGCGGGTTGCTAGTTCATTTGTATTAAAAGATTTCGCCAATGTCACGTAGAATGGAAAAGACACGAAGGAGATTCATCGTTGCGCTCGAGATTGCAATCTACATTAAATTTTATAGAAATGAAATTTTTAATACCGCTTTAACGTTTTCTTACTTCTGTAAAAATATCATATCGATAATCGGCTTAAATAAAACATGACGAACAATTACAAAAATTAAAACTTATTTATATGTATTATTTTTTTGCACACTTGTGAACTTTTATAAACTTTGTAATTATAAAACACATAAAACGACTATTTTATGTAACTTAGTATGTATGGCAGTAGTATTTTACGCATCAACTGCTTTGTGTCCAGAAGGCAGAAATACTATACTCATGGTTGCCTGTAAGAATTCGCTTTCAGTGATAAGGCCGCCATTGCACATTTGCTGCAAATTTTACAATGTTAATTCATTATGTGTGTAATAAAGTATTAAATAAATAAAAATAAAATAAAACTATGACAAAAATCGGAAAATTATGACCATTCGTTAATCGTGTGATTTGTCGTTACAAGTGGTGAATACCCCTCTTTTCTCTTCACGATAGTCATTAAGGGTCATTACAACGTCTCCTCATGGACATATTCCCGCTAGATGGCGCTGTTCGGGCTTTCGACAGGTTTTTGATATTTTTGCAATGTTGCTATGCACAGATTTTAAAAATATTACACTTAGCGGATGTATATCAATGCCTATTATTTTATCACATCATTAGTTTACTTTAAAACGGAGCCATTTAGTGAAATAGTCTAATAATAATATCTGTCATATCGATTACTGTATATACGCAACACTCACGCACACACTGACATCAGAGTTGTTATCCAAATTCTGTGGTTCTTACATAAATCACGAATTGTTTACTATAAAATTGAACTAGATGGCATTGCAACAAAAACTGTTTCGTTTTGTTTCGTATTTTTTTTAATTTAGTTCGGATATAATACTCCTCCCGCTTCATACCGCGTCCCGCGCTCGTCTATTCGGTATTTTAGTGTACATATATGTCGATAGCGATAGCAACGCAGCCGATATGAACGTGTAATGTTTTACTTTCGCAGTTTCGCTCCGAATTAATTCTTTGTTGTTTTTACAAGTTTTACTTACTGAATGTGTATTCAGTTATGTCTGATTAATGGATTTTAATTTTAAACTATTATTATGTATACGTCTTCATTTAATTCATTTATTATATATTAATTTATTTACATATAAATCATATAATAATTTATATACGACCATTCTGGTGTAGTGGTGCGAGTAGTCGCTGCGCCGCGCGCCGACGGTCGCGGGTTTGATTCCCGCTCGTGACAGATATTTGTATTGGTACAAATATTTGTTTCCGGTCTGGGTGTATGTCCTTGTGGGTCTCCCCACCGTGCCTCGGAGAGCACGTAAAGCCGTCAGTCCCGGTTGTTATCATAGACACTTGATAACGATCGTTACGCATGGTAGGGAAATTATCCGCCAACCCGCAGTGGAGCAGCGTGGTGGATTAAGCTCCAACCCTTCTTCTTTATGGAGAAGAGGCCTTCGCTCAGCAGTGGATTGTTTACAGGCAGATACAATACAGTACAGTAATAATCTACACAATAACAACAGCGTTTTTTATTTACAAATATAGCTGTGCCCCGCGGTTTCACCCGCGTTAATTTGAAGGAAAAACGTACTTAAATATTTTAAAACCAATATTAACCAACCAAGGAGAAGAAAATACTGGTTTTCTCCGCAACCTGATCTCGATTAGGCAACATATTATAGTTCTCCGCGTGAAAAGAAGTCTTGACATAAATCGATTTCTAGGTATGTGTTTAAATGTTTGCCCATGTGCTTCATTAATTGTTACAGCAAACGATAACTCAGGCGACTTGTGTCTGCGCGCGGCGTGACTTACATAGTTTCATATGATTTTACATTATCTTCTAAATTATGCGTTCAAATTAAATGCTATAAAAGATAAAGTTTATTTTCATATAGTTGCCTCGTTGATGAAGTATTTTTGTATTCCTATGGATTATGCCTGGCTAATAAAAATGCAATAAAATCACCTTTTAATTTTTTATGATCATTATTTCGTTGCGGAGTTATTTTAAAACTATGATTTAATGATTTTAAGGACAATTTCGTTCAAAAAGGCATATTTGTGATGAAGATTTATTTGGATAAGGATTTATATCATGTCTATAAAACCACCTTCGCAAATAACACATTATTTTAGAACATACTTGATTACTATAAAAATGGTTATATTGAGTCAAACTCAAGAGATAGATATATGCTGTCGCGGACTTTTTTTTTGAACTTTTAATGTTAATCAATTCCGTTGTACATAATTTTTGCATAACTTTAACTGTTTGCGCAGCTTACGTAACGGAATCTCTCAAAAAATAATGTTTTTCCCGTTTTTGTAATGTTTCTTATGAATGCTCAGCTACTATTGGTCATAGCGTGATGTTATATAGCCTATAGCCTTCCTCTGTAAATGGACTATCCAACACAACGAACACTTGTCCAAATCTTAAAAACTATTAAAACTATTTTAATGAAACTTGTTCCCTATGTTGAAATAAATGTAAGCCAGTAAAATGAGCGGTCGCATATTTTCGGAGAAATGTAAGGACAAACATACATATACATATTATGTTTGAAAGCTCCAATAGATTGTCATTTATTTGATTATTTTACAGTTCCAATAATATTACACACGTATATATCTAGCATATGGATTGGATTCATTTTTAGAAAATGTCGTATTATAGTATATAGTTCAGGTGGGATGATCTCGACTCAAGGCGACTCGCGCCTTGAGTCGAGATACTCGGCGACCCGGGTTCGAATCCTGGTGTCTCCAGTTCAGTTTTTTCCTTTTTTATCCTAAAGTGCCTTCTTTTGTGAGAAAAACTATTATTTGGAGCTCTTTTTATTTTTTATTTCAATAACCAGTTCATATTTTTTTTATTATTATGTCGGTAAGATCGAAAAATATTAATCATATTTCATCAGTAAGTATGTAAATCGTATCTATTTATAAATTCTCAAAACACGATTTACCAAAAAAAAAAAGATTGGTCATTCAGATATTAAATATACTTATAATAAATAACAATAAAATAAATGTAAAACTTCATTTTGAAATTGAGTCTTATTTGCAGAGTTATAAGTTACAATCCAATAATATTGTATTATTCGTGCAAAAATTGTATTTATATTTTATGAGAATAATATTGTATGTTCATTACGGTACCATTGAAATTAGTGTATTGTTATAAATATACGTAGAAAAAATACAAAAATATATACAAGATGGTAATTAATACTCTAAACACCATTATGCACTAAAACGAAAACTGTCGTAGTACCTACCACATTACCATATTATACGGTGAGGGGGGCGATTTACGTACAGGCGTTTGTTTCTTTTTTATTTATGATGTGTAGTTTTTACAGATATAGATTTATAAAATGGGATGTAAAGAATTCCTAAAAGAGAAGTATAAAAAAAAGTAATTGACGACTGTTCTAATGTAGTGGTGCGATTAGTCGCCTAAACGCTGCGCGCAGGCGGCGGTCGCGGGTTCGATTCCTGTTCGGGACAGATATTTGTACAAATATTTTCCGGTCTAGGTGTATGTCCTTGTGGGTCTCCAACCGTGCCTCGGAAAGCACGTAAAGCCGTCAGTTCCAGTTGTTATCATAGATACTTGATAACGATCGTTACTCATGGTCATGGTAGGGAAATTATCCGCCAACCTGTTTAGTGTGCAGAGCGTTTCCGGGGTGAATCGATTTAGCTTGGATCCATTTTTAGAAAATGTCGTCTTATTTGTTTTCATGCAATTAAAAACTCTTACAATTAGAATAGGAATGTAATATTCGCCATTAATCATTAGGTAACGATAGCTCAGGCGGGATGGTCTCGACTCAAGGCGACTCGGGCGACCCTGGTTCGAAATCACCTGTCTCCAGTTCAGTTTTTTCCCCCTTTTTTATCAAGTTGCTTCTTTTGTGAGAAAAACTATTATTCGGAGATCTTTTTATTTTTTATTTCAATAACCAGTTCATATATATATATATATATATATATATATATATATATATTTTATTATTATTATATCGGTAAGATCGAAAAATATCACTATTTAGTCGTATCTAAATAATTATATTTGATAAGTAATTAGTAAATTGCAAAAAAAAATACCGAACAAAGCTTGGTCATACAGATATTAAATATGTATATATAATAAAAAATAACGATATATAATAAATAACGATAAAATAAATATAAAACTTAATTTTTGAATTGAGTCATATTTGCAGAGTAAGGTCACCTTCGATCAAAAATTTATACTAGATTCCCGATAGACGCTTCACAAATGGCCACACAAATTAGAGCACGAAAAATTGCGTGCTCTTATTTCAAATTAGTACGGTCCAACTATAGCCAACATTAAGACGTCAAAATGCCGCAGTGCGTGTTTAAAAATTGTAAAAATAACCACCGTAATGTCAAGATAACTGATGGAATATCCTTCTTTCGGTAAGTTTAAATAGTATTAAGTAAAGTATAAATAGTATTAAACAACAGAAAATTAAATATTAAAAGTAAATTAATGATTGGTTGACCAATGTTGGCGAACAGAGAACATTGGTAACAAGCGACCGGAACAGAGAATGCATGGAGTACTATATAAATTAACATTTAATATAAAAATTATTATTTAATAAAATTATTATTTAAATATATATAATTTAATATAAAATACTATTTTATATTATGCTATATTTTTGTTAAGTTAAGAAAATAAATTGTGAGAACTGTAAAATGGTTTTATGGGCTAAAGAAAAATTATGGTTTCATAAATTAATAGATTTAAGAGACATGGGTGGTTTATGTTACGCTTCAAACGACGTGTTTGACATTTGCATGAGAACCGAACGCATTATACGCAATTGTCTCCGCGTGAGTGGTGGTAATACTATACATAAAAAATATGATAAAAACTTCATATGTGCCAATGTTTTAAATACATATATTGAAAAGGATGTGTTTGCTGAGGAAAATGAACATAACCATAACATATTTTTGATGAAATCAATAATAGAAAAATTTATTGATGTAAGATTACATTATGTTTGTAAAAAAGAAACCGCTCAAATAAAAATACACTCAAAAAGGCAGGTTTATAACAAGCTTAATCTTTTTCAAGGCAATTAATAATAATTTTTAAAATGGCCTATACTTATATAAATACTAGCGACCCGCCCCGGCTCCGCACGGGTGCAATACTGATACAAATATACTACAGAATGTTTATATACAACGATAACACTTTTTTTTTGTCATTAGACAATACAAACATGTTTTCTTTAAAAGTTATTCTTGAAAGTTTATAAGAATGCGCCACCGGCGCGTCAGTGCATTTTAAATCTGTCATATCTTCGAAAATATTCATTTAAATTACATGCTGTAAAGGGCCATATTGATCTATAAATGCACAATATATTTAACGTACTTAATTGGATAAGGATTAATGCTGTATTGCTTAAAATCGCTTCGTATATAAGTCTTTATTTTTCGTAATAAGTAAAGGAATAAATGGTTACTGTGGGTTGTCCCTAAGAGATACACATATTGACCCTATTACATTATTTTGATCTATATATATAAAGATAATATTAATTATATATATGTGTATATATATATATATATATATATAATTAAACAGTACTATTACTTTCAAACGACAAACTTTCGTTTTTAATTTTTAATTAATATTTTAATTTAATAACTTAAAAAAAATATTATAAAAAATATTCTACAATTCTATGCCTCTCCGTACTTACTCTGTTCTAAGCGTTGAAATGCGATTCCAAGAACAGCGTTTAATTTACAAATAGCGTAAGTAACAATTACCAACATTATATTTACAACTTTATTTTTTAGGCGATAAGTTTCATTTTAGAATAAAATATTTTTGTACTTATTTAAAATGACTTTTTATTTTCGACCGATTTTGCTTACACCTATTCTCCAATGACATAAAATATTAAAGATAATTGTATCGCAAACGAAATTGACCTTTATGTTAAGAATGATAATGTTTATATTAAACCGGAGCTGTATAAAATTTTAAAGTCTTTTTCTATATTACGTTGTAAGAATACAAATATTTATGTGTGTGTAACTGTGGCCACTTTTACGTTGTGTTTTTGTTCGTGATCCTATATCTAGTGTAATTTTTGATCGAAGAAGGTCACATTTAAATAATACCTACCATTAAAAAGTTTAAATTAATTTAAACCTTATCAAACCATTTGATAATTTTGAAATTTGAATGTGATTTCACAATCCTCTTATAAGATACCTATGAACCTTACCTTTTCCTATAAAATTTATATCATGTAATAGCGAAGTACTTTTACACTTTAACGATAGGTGGCGCAAAAAAAATATTTTCGAGTTTCGACGCATTATTTGCATGATTATTTGGGCGACACGGGCGACATCTATCAATGCTAATGTAAACTTCAGAACTCACACATACGTAAATCTGTCACTTTTTGAATGCCGATTTTATATTATAAACAATGTAAATATTTGCCTGACATGAACATTGCCCATCTAAAAAGCTCTAAAGAAATGATAAAACAAATTAAATGTTTAAAAAAATGTATACATTTCAAGAATAATCAAAAATAAAAATGTATGAAAGTCGACCTATGCATGTCCACCTTAAAATATTCCATTTACATTTTATCCAAGGCAGATTAAAAACAGATTAAAAAGTACATTTGCACATTTTTTATTATATATATTTTTTTTTATTTTAGGTGCTTGAGGTGTAATGTGAAATCAAGTTTATCAACTTCGTTTCTTGAAGAATTACTTTTATTTTCCGATGAAATGTCAACTTATTCATATTTAACTGAATTGAATCAGCCTGTAAACGTCCCACTGCTGGGTAATGGCCTTTACTCTCGTCTTCATCTTGAAGAAGGGTTGGAGCTTCCACCACGCTGCTCCACAGCGGGTCGGCAGACAATTTCCCTACAATGAGTAATGATCGTTATCAGATGTCTGTGATAACAACCCGGGACCGCCGGCTTTAGGTGCTCTCCGAGGCACGGTGGGGAGACCCGCAAGGACACATACCCAGACCGGAAACAAAAATTTATACAAATATTAGCTCCGAGCGGGAGTCGAAACCGCGATCGCCGGCGTTGAGGCGACTACTCGCACCACTACATCAGAACAGTCGTCAAAATTATATATAAGTTACAAATGCATTAAAATAAATTTAATATAGCGTTAATTGTTTACGTTAATGACAATGTCAAACGCTATAGACGTCTGTCAAGGAAATGTCACAAACCGTATTACTATTTTTATATACTTATGACAAGTTGAACCTTATCTTTTGTTTTCTATATTGTATATTTCGCAAACGCCGCTGGCAAAAAAAAGAAACTATATTTTGATTGATATTCAAACATCCTTTTTTTTAAATACACAAACTTTCGACTGTTCCTAAAGTAGGCAATCTAATGATTGTGTTGAGCCGACTGATATACATATATTTTTTCAGACTTAAAACCAGAATCAAACTAACAACTTTGGAGCACAAAGTAGGGGCTAGTCATGCTTGTTTTGTGTCCTTGTTTTTGCTTGTAAACAAATCGCTGAATCAAAAGCGTAATATGTTTTTATTGTAGCACGTTGCTAGATGAATAAATCGTCGACAAGAGCTGTTTGAGAGGAAGGAGCTCGTTGTTGTTGAAGATATGACTTTTAATATTTTCAATTTAAATGCTATTGTTTTCTATCCTCGAATTATCGCGTAGGTAACGTTTTCACGTTTAATTACGGCCTGTCTAACATTATAGTTAGAATTTATCCTCGTGCGTCGTTTACTTTCGAATCGTTTTCTTTTTAATCGTGCGCAGCTCGCAGGCTCAAACAAAAACCTCGCCTTGTCTCACTTCCGCGAACGCCCATTTCACTCGCCACGTGCTTGGCTTGTCAACTAATATACTATCAGACGATTAAACCACCCGGGCGTCATTTTCATAAGTACCTACTGTTATATAGAATAAAGAAATGAAGTTCACTCACTCAACATTTCGTTTGGACAAAATGTCACTACATATTATAAAACAAAGTCCTCCGCCGCTTCTGTCTGTCTGTTTGTTTGTTCGCGATAAATTCAAAAAATACTGCACGAATTTTCATGCGATTATCACTAATAGATGAGTGATTCATGAGGAAGGTTTAGGTACCTATACATATCCCGGGCGCCGCCGGGGCGGGCGGCTAGTTCATTTTATAAATCATATTTTTATATAAATCACCTCATTCATTAAATTTTTATACTCATGGTGCTGTATATGCATATTTTTAATATGAGAAGATTTTTGTTTGACTTCTAAGAACTTTATTGTTTGTGTTTTTGTTATTAAACGAATATTTTCAATACATATTCGCGTGTAATGTTTATAACTATAAACAACTTTATATATAGCCGTTGTTTACGATATCGTTGTAATCGTACCATTCTACCGTACATGAGGTACATGACATTGGCGCGTTCGTCTCTGCCATTTCTGCACTATCAAAAGCCATCTAACAAAATGAATCAATTTCGTTGAATAGATAATTTATCATCTAAATTTATGATCATAACAACAATGTCCTTGTGTTCGAACCAAGGCCGTTCCGTGTGTCGTCTTGACGTGTGGATGCGGCGCGTGGGCGACAACGGACGCACATCCTCCTTAACGCGAGATACCTGTATCCTGCGGACCTTGGCTGACCGTTCCCAATTCTGTTGGGGAGAAAATTGCACCTCAATTATATCTTAGCAAACTTGCAGCCATTCTTACCAGAAGAATTAATACCAGATCCTCCTTAACGCGAGATACCTGTATCCTGCGGACCTTGGCTGACCGTTCCCAATTCTGTTGGGGAGAAAATTGCACCTCAATTATATCTTAGCAAACTTGCAGCCATTCTTACCAGAAGAATTAATACCAGATCTCTCGCGCGTTCTATGTCGGTTATTCTGTACAAGGTAATCCTCTAAAATGATAGATCTACGTGATCTGGTAGCGTCAGTTAATGGTAATGTTTCTTTTTTTAATTACATATGTTTATTACTTATTTATTAATTATATTTATTACTTATTATATATGTATATAGATGTACTTGTATTATATTGTTACTTGAATAGCGCACAAGTGTTAAAGGTTTGAAATGATTTCAATTTTGTTAAATTTTCAATTTATATCGACACGGCTTTATCAGTATGAACCAAGTTATGATCAATATAAATGTTACAGTAGAAGTGGTACGTGAAAGGTACTTACGTACGTACGTACTTTACTTTCGGTACCTACGTTTAACTCAAAATTTACTACGAACATACGTAATTTGATATATATTTTTAAATAAATGTATAAAATACGGTTATTTCGAAGTAGGTTTAAATATATACTACTCAAGTTACGTGCACTACGAATGACATAATATACCTTTAATGATTTATTATTATTATATAACGAATGACTCGACTGCGTCGCGTATGGTACTTAACTATGTTATTCATGGAAAACAAGAGAAATTATAAAAAGTCATTATCATAAGTAATATTAATTATCATAATTGAATCATTTTTTCATTAACAGTGGTAGAACACGCTCCATACGTGACAGTTACTGAAAATCTTTACCAATGAGCTCATTAAAAAGTTAATGAATTAATTCAACTATTTGCAAAGATTGCTAAATTGTATTTGCTTTTATAATTCTTTTTAAGTATTTTTGATTGAAATTACAAAAAAAAAAATCTTTCTAGTAGGTTCAAAGCGAGAGAATGCAGTCCAGGTTTAACACCTTAAACGCCGCCTTAATTTTTTAGTTTTTCCGTTTGGGCCATGGGGGACACCATGTGGTCGACACACGAATGACACGATTGTTCCGTTGGAGCCGTGGTGGACACCATATACCCGCGAGCCAGAGTCGACTTTGGGTGTTTCTATTGAGCCATCGGACACAGATATAAAGCTAATACTTATTAAACTTAACCCCCACGGCCCTGCAGTCGAATATATTGTGCTAGGTTTTTAGTAAAAATATGACAGAAAAAATATTTCAGATAAAATGTTCGACATAAGTTCTTTAAGCTGGCTCCATCGGCTATATAAGTGAGGCCCAACTGGTGCCCCCATCGCGTTCAACGTGTTAAATGAATGTATGCACTAAACGTTAGTTCTCGGGCGGAGCGCGGTTAGCGGCTCGCTTCCTACACTTTCACTGCGCCCGCGCCGCTGCGATCTAGATTACTCACTCTATTCATTGCGATTACGTGACTAACGTCCGAGGGACAGCTGGTCGCTCCCGACATACCTCGTATTTTTCTTTAGGGTGTGACTCCACCAGATGAAGATGTGCGGAGATGTGTTTTTAATAATAGAATTTTTCAGAATTCGTTCAGTGGTATCCACTGAAGCGGAGGGGAGACGAGGTGTGTGAATAACGAAATTCTATTGGTTGTTTAAACACATCTCCGCTCTGGTGGAGTCCGGACCTTATTCCAGCGAAACTAATTAAAATGTTATATTACTTGCACCTCGACGAAGAAACGGATGAAGATATCAAATATTCAAAGACACTTTTGAAAATATATTTTAATTATCACTATACAAATCTATCTTATCTTATCTCTAACTTCAAGCTGTGACTGAAACGAACTTAAAGAAAATTATTAAGTTAATTACGAAAAGACTAAAACTGGAAATTATATGATAATTTTAAAAATACTTTTTAAGTAACAAACTTAAAGAATAATTTTTTTGTTTTATATAATTCTAACCCTGTTGCCGGAAGAAATCGTTACTGAGCGATAAAGTCGTCTTTTTGTGCATTTTTTGATTTCTCTCATAATCCTTGTCTATTTTATTTTCTTTGTGATGTACAATAAAGAATATATAATAATAATATTTTGCTAATGAAAAAAATATAGTAACAGTCATATTAGAATATGTTTTTTTTTTTAGTCCCCTTATGGAAATATTCCCTCTTTTACATCCATTTTTAAATCCGATATTTTGGACAATATTTGAGAATCTTTAGAGTATTCTGTGAAAAGACTGAAAAATACTGAGAAATTCTGATAAAGTCAAATATTGTCTGAAATTTCGAACTTTTCAGTAAAAAAGGGAATATTTCCATAAGGGTCTCCAGCTACATTTTCACCGTCAGTTGTCCCGTGAGACACCGTCGCGTCAAATTCGATACCATTGTTGCAATATGCATCCGACGTGCAATACTTGCCTCATTAGGTCCTACTATTCTCTTAATTACCAACTAAACCACACTTACACATACTTCGTACCTGTTTCGTATCGAGTGCGCTGACCTCTCGCCGGTACGTTGCTACACCGCGTGTTTACTAACTTCACATAAAAAAATTAGGTCATATAAAGTAAAATTTAATTAAAGTTAGAAAATCGACAAACACGAGAACATTGCTCTATAATTTCTCAAACTACTCGCATGTTCAGTTCGAAAATATATTTAGGTGCTATAATAACAATTGTTAGCTCGTGTGTCATTTTCTCTTTTGTTTTCGAATTTTAAATTACCCGTTGAACAAAAAAGTGTAACAGAATGTACCTACATTAGATATTATCGAGATACGAGTACGTAATCGTAGTCCGTAACCGATCCCAAATAATTGTTTCTGATAATTTCGGACGATAACTGATTTTGACGTATCTGGTTTTTTATATAACATTATCCTAAAATAAATGTGTGCTATTATTTTCTTATGATATCTGAAACACGACACGACAGCTGATAAAATATTCATGATGTATCGCTCTTTATTTAAACGATATTCTTGTATTATGTAATACATTTTTATTCTAAATAGATAAATGAAAACTACATAGTCATAAGAAGTAAATCATAAGAAGTATAGTTGAAACTTTGAAAGGAGTAATATATAATATAGATTATGCTAACAGTTATTTTTATTAAAAACTGTGAACTGAACTTAATCTACCGAATTAACCGAAGTAGTGCCATGCTTCCTGCAGCTGAATGGGCCGGCGCGCCCGGGGAAGTACTTCGCTCTCATGTAACACCGACGTGAAATGACGGCACTGTCGTCGTGTTTCGTTCGGTCTGTGAGAGAACCGGTGGCCCATCCCTTCCCTTTCCTCCACAGATCCGGTGGAACATCCCTCTTCTCCCAGAAGGTCGGCAACGCACCCGCTAATCCTCTGATGTAGCGGGTGTCTATGGATGTCATTTTTACTTACCACTAGGTGAATCGACTGTTCTTTTGCCCCCTCTAATATAAAAAAGTCAGTCTGTAAACGTTCAACTGCTGGGCAAAGGCTTCTTCTACATATAAGAGACGGGTAGTAGCTTAATCCATTACGGTGCTCCACTGCGGGTTAGAGGATAATTTCCCTACCATGAGTAAAGGTCGTTATTAGGTGTCTGTTATATCAAATGGGACCGACGGATTTACGTGCTCTCCAAGGCACGGTTGGGAAGATCCATAATAACCCAACTTTATTCAAATAGGCCCCAAGAGCACCTTCGAATCGTCATTTTACAAATTAAAACTTTAAAGTGACTATTATTTTTGTAAAAGTAAAGCTACCACCGATTCGAAATATAGATTCTGCAGAGAAGAATCGGCAAGAAACTTCGCAGTGACTCTTTTGAAAATAATATATAAACTATGTTTAGTACAAAATTAGTAATATCTTGCATGAAATACAGCGCCACTAAATCCACACATCTTTATCGACTAAGTAATCCTGCACCGAACAATACGCTTTATCTATTAATTTTTTTTAAATAAAATCTTTAAATTTATGTTCAGACGTTTACTTTGCGCAGTCGGAAACTTGGGAGTTACAATTTTGTTATTCCTTCTAGTGCTTACACTGCGATTAATACTATTACTTTCTAAACATGAATCAGTGGAATTTCACTAATAAATGACTACCTATTACTTTTTATCAATGTGAGAATCGTACCACGCAGAATTGGTGACTATTCAATGTATAAATATGTGAATATCAGAGTCCACTGATTGATCATTGAATATTTGTGTTTGTATTAGTGTGTATACACTAACTTGGTTATTGAAATTCACTGATATATAACGAATACAGCTTCAATTACGTAATTAATAAAAATTCCACTGATTCATATATAGAGAGTAACCAATGTTTAACCAAACTTGGTGTAATAATTCCATGACAATAGCTATTCACGTAGCATCAGTGACTTCGCTGGACGGTAAAATTATCAGTGTGGTAATATCGTCGCAATTACAATGTAACGCGTGTCGTCTCCACTTAGGTACTATTCATTGATTTTTGTTATAATCAATAACTACACCACACATAGTCACCACTTCCTTGTAAAGATAAATATACTAATTATTATTTATCATTATTCTGTCCATAGATGTAGTTGCAATCGTTTTATTGTCATATCTTTCTTGGTTTTAATTACGTAAACAGATATTAAGTACCTCTTTATTTCAGACTATAGACCTATGGACCACCATATAACAAAAAGAAAAAAATCTATAAATTAAAAATAAATCAAAAACATAGCAAGTGGGATCGTATCACAGACAAATCATATTACATTGAAATAAAGACCTAAAGTACAAAACGTATAACTCGTGGTTTTTTTTACACCAGTAGTCAGTGTACTCGGACCATTGTTAACTGTATCATTTAAAACGCTGATAATTATTTCGTGAAACACCGTGACCGACGGCCTTCTGGTTTTACTTCGATTCATGAATCGAAACCTATTGACCTAAATATCCTATTGACAAATAACAAAAAAGAAACTATAAAAATAATCCTCGACGTATTGACGAATAAGATTCAGGTGAACTTGAAAACCATAAAAATACACGACCTTTTGTAAAATTAAATCAACCTTGATGATTTCTTGAATTTATGCATGACTTTTTCTATAAAATATAGCTATTTAAGAAACATGTAAACCTAAAAAATCCAAAAAAGATAAAGTTAAACCTATAATTTAACCATTTTAATTAAAAAAACGGTCATTTGACCGCTCTGGTAGGTTTAGTATTAAAAAAAAAAACCGTTTGAAGAAAATTTGCGCACGATTCATTGAAATGCAACGACAGGTACAGTTTTTAATGTAACCTTAGCGGTAAGAAACTGTATGGGTAATGGACGGTGGCGGTGCGCTGAATAGAGCAACCTTGCGCTGATCCCAGATAAGAGTGCGACCGTTTATCTGTGTTTTGGTCGGTTCACCTTCGAATAGGAGGACGCGAACTGTATATCACCTACCTTTATTTAAAGCCAGTATATATATAAAGATAAAATAGGTAAAACAATTTGGGCGATTCATAATAAGTCAGACAGATTCCTTAGTAGATGTAAAATGTAAAGAATTTTGTGTGACTTATATTATAAGCGTTATAAAAAGTGTGTTAGAATAAGAAATATTGTTTTATCAATTCAGTTATTAAATGACAAATTAAAACTGTAAAAACATACAACAAAATTAGGAATATTAATATCGCTGCATAGGATTAGAATCTTGACTAAAGAGGTGTGAACTTGGCATTGGCGCGGGTCACTAATCACCGCTAATTATTAGCGTGCACTTCTATCACCCATTGTGCGTTTCGCAAAGTATTGTGCGGTTAAATTCATACTGTAATCAATGCTATTCATGAAATAAACAGTCAATTTTTTAAGGAGTAAATAAATTATTCCTATGTACCTAAATATACTAAATTAGAAATAAATTCTCAATATATTTTTTATAAAATAATTTTTAAAAATTTAAAAAACTATTTAAATATTTTAGTAAAAACAATAATTAAAATATTTTACTCGTTCATTCCAGGTGGCGCATTCGAGGGCGTAGAAGACCAAGTATCGCCGTTTGGCTACGGACGCGGCGAAGGTGTGGACGCCGGCCACGGTGACCCAGAGTGGATATGTAGCAAGGAGAAGCCTCAATACGACCAGATCTTCCAGAGCCTTAACCCGATTGACGGGAAGGTTACCGGAGCCGGTACGCAAATCGCGCTCGCACGCACACACACACTCGCACGTATCCTTGCCACACACCCTCACCTCATGCACACAATAACAATAGACACCGCGCTACAGGCTCTTCTGTCTTCTACGCATAATTGTGCCCAACTAACCGAACTTTGCATGATCTTCAAAAACCAAAAAAATCCAAATGCTGACGATAAAAACTTTGATAAGATCGCCGAAGCGCTGGCGGTGGCGACTCAAAACAACAGTAACATCACACAGTTCTTGATCAACGAATCTTCAAATAGTTTAAATGTATCTCGAGCTGTTTCCATCCACAGTTTGCACGATTCTGTAACTCTCGATGATTCTAGAGATGAAATCGGTATCTCAAATTCGGTTGGAACTGACTCTCCAAACTTGAATACCGATGAAATCAGCGATTCAGAAAGTTGCTTCGAAAAATCCGTCCCTATGATTAAAGCTATCGAGACTAAGAAAAATGAAGGTGGGGTTTTGCAATCGCTACAATTTTCTATAAAGTTTATATTCTTAATGTTGCTAAATGTGATAACGATAATGATAACAGCGGAATGCATGTTTATCTCCTTAGTATATATATTTACCGGCAAATATTATATCGAGTTTAACGTACCCAAATCTCCGCAGACTTGGATGGAAAAAGCTCAAGAACTAACTTTCGGCCTCAATGAGGAAACTGTTAAGATTA
The DNA here is from genome assembly GCA_036937285.1 of Euphydryas editha. Classification (NCBI taxonomy): domain Eukaryota; kingdom Metazoa; phylum Arthropoda; class Insecta; order Lepidoptera; family Nymphalidae; genus Euphydryas; species Euphydryas editha. Next base: position 158,562 of record JAUPFZ010000022.1, on the reverse strand, counting down.
GTTCAATTTTTCAACTGTTCTATCGACAAATCGTAGTCGATATATTGAGATACCTCGCAGTCAATTCGAAAGCCGAAAATTCTTAAGGTTATGTACACAATGTTGAATTGAGTCGAATGCATCACAGTAACGGTTAAAGCGTTTTGCATGCTATTATTAAGTTTGGGCTTTGCAATGTCGATTGAGATAATCGACGGTATTTTTGTGGTGCTAGAATTAAATGTATTTATTTAACATTTATTTATTTTTATTTCCTAAGTTCTAACCAGTCTTGCAATTAGAAAAAATGCCACCAATATTTACTTTTCTTATTTATCTTTAAAAAAAAAACGATTGTTGAAATATAATATAATTGTGCTGTAGTAGTATTAGGAATGTTGAAATAAGTCAAATTCGTCATTTACATACTAGGTGATCTATAATTTAAAAAAACCCACGCCCAACATTAATAAATCAATTTTAGGCAAATTCTAACTATCTGCCTTGATGAATCCTTGTTGCATCATAAAAAAATAATTTAGATGTACTTAAAATAAACAAATATCGTGCATTACCAGAGATAACAACGGAAACACAAGTATACTTTAGTGACCTAAGATGTATTTAAATAGACGTTACGTCAGACGTTCTTATTGGTGTTTCATATAACATGTTTGATCACAGTATTTTGAATTTTTATTTTAATGGAAATATTAAAAAAAAATGCATATACATTTTTAGAATATTTTTACTAATTAATAAATCATAATATTTTATTGATTTTTAATGTTTGTTATCAATCCAATCACCCAATTTCCCCTTAATTAGAGGCGAATTCAGCTAAAATTTTGTCCAACAGCGGCCAAGACGGAGATGGTGAAGTCGAAACTGCCGAACTCAGTGCTCGGTAAGATATGGAAGCTTTCGGATATCGACAAGGATGGGTTCCTGGACGAGGAGGAGTTCGCGCTGGCGATGCACCTCATCCGCGTCAAGATCGACGGCCACGACCTGCCGTCCGAGCTACCGCCGCATCTCGTGCCCCCCTCCAAGCGCAACTGAGCGCCTCCCCCTCCCACCGGGCCCCGGCCCCACCACAGTCGGCAACTTGGAAAATGTTATTCGCGACCTTATTACGTACATATATATCTGTATTTTGTTTATATAAAAAGGGCTAAACGCCTCGTTTTGAGCGTAACACGTTTGAATTAAAAGCGGAGAGTACCTATAGGTCCAAAATTTCAATACGGGGCCCGTCACCGACTGGCATTTATACTAATCGTCGGGCAATAATTGCTTAGTCGCGGCTTCGTCCGATTATTTGTATTGAGAATTTTCGTCGAGGCGTCTCAATTATACGTATATTGTCTTAAACGATTGGAACACAAGCGTTTTTTTATGTATAAACGAACACGCGCAAATATGATAAACCAATGTTTCCCGAGCTACAGCTTCGTCCAAACAGTTTGTATTGAAAGTAATGTTTATTGATTTTTTTTAAGATTTGGTGTCATTTTTCAATTAGACCTAAACTTATGTAGAATCATATCCACGTGATTGCTAAAAGACATTAGTAGATTTGGTATTTGTGTGAGACCCATCCTTCATTGTGTGCTTTACTTCCTATTTTTAAGTTAGTTTTAGCTTTCAGTTAAATTTTTTTTGCGATGTGTGTGTGAGGGCGGAGCGATAGCGTTCAGAGTTACGAATATTTGCTTATTAGAAACAAATACATCCGTATTTTAAAACTCGTTGGGAGCTGATGTGCAATACCTCAGTGACACACTGCTTCAGTTTGTATTAAATTATCAAAGAGAAAAATTCTTATGAGATATGTATACATACACTTTAGTAATAAATCTTAAATTGTTATTACGTTTTTAATATTTTAGCTTTACGACTTAATTTATTGTTTAGGCGAGACTCGTTTGGTGCTTCAGAGTTTGATTTCTTTTTTTTTATACACGATGTATCTAATTTTTTTCATATATTAAGTACATTTTTTAAATTATTATTCATAAAAAAATATTTTAGGTCACGTTACATGTTATGCATGCTTCTTCATTGACATTTTATTATAAAAATAATACAATAAGTTGTTCCTATTAGTGATTTTCCAGCTTAACGAAACTGATCATTAGTTTTATATTGTAGATAAATTTATTCAATAAATGATGCTAAATTTACCATTAAAAACTCTTAGTTTTAATTCCACATCTCTGTGTACTTAGTCATGTCGGCCTGTCTATCAAAAACAGTTATATTGTTCTTGCATTTTTATTTAGCATTTATTTAAAATTTTATACTTCATTATTCAGTGCCTTCGGTATGGTTAAGAAATGTTCGGCTTTCAAGCTTCAACGGTCCTTGTAATCTGTATGAGGGATTATTACGCTGGAGGCTCACTATTTCGGAGAGAAATGTATGTAAATATGGAATTTTGGAAGTATTACATTTTTTGGAATGTACTTTACTGCACCACATCCAGTCCCGACAAGCTCAATAGAAGCATGCCTGCACTGGATGTGGCGTAGAATATTTTTACATTTGCTACTGTGTGTACATAAAATAAACATGAATATTATGTAAATGTATTTATCTTAAATTATACACAGAGTGTAATAAATAGTTAAGAAAATTCAGTATTTCGTGTTTTATTCCACCTTTTTATCTAACATTTATCAAAATATAATCACTGTCAGATACAGCACACACACACACAATATAATAAATAATATAAATAAAGTAATATTTTATATAGATACATCAGAAGGTTGTAATAAAATAATATTTTTTGACGACATTTATTATAAAACCAATAGTTTTCATCTTATCGTTAGCTAATAATATAGCAGTTAAATAGAGATTTAGTCGTCTCCCAAATTTAACATTCATAGATATTTTATTGGCTATATTCGCATTGTGAGAATTAAAGTGACTTAATCCAAAATGCACAACTTTAGGGAATCATGGAAAATGATAAAATAAAATAAAAAATATTTGTCACTTTAGCACTAATTACTTAATCATTATGACCTAAAACAAATTTAGTCTTACATAATGATGTAGTAATTAGTGCTAGTGACAATATTTTTTATTTTATGCAATCATTTTCCACGATTCCCTAAAGTTGTGAATTTTGGATTGAGTCACTTTAATTCTCACAATGCAATATATGTATATTGCATCGGAACCAGTGCAAGTAGTTCCCCTGCATCTTCCATTATTTTACAATTTTACCTAACTAGTGATATATATTGCATATAAACAAGGAAAAATACCCCATAAACCTAATTCAAAATATAACAGAGTTGACAGGCACATATATTTGTCTTTCCTTTAAGTCTTAAGATCCAATTCATTATAACTTGTTATTGAGAATAAAGAAATATTACAAAAATATTAGGTGATAGCAAGAATATACAATAGGTGTTCGTCACAGCACAAGGTTTAATTTAAAGACAATCTTCAATTTACTTTTAAATGAGAGGTTTCTAGAATTGCTACAGTTGTCAGTAGCCACATTGACGTAGACAGGATTGTGAAGTTATGTTTAACATTTCACTGCGGGGGTGGTTGAGGCTGGTTGTCCCCGGGGCCAGGTGGGCCAGGGGGGCCAGGTGGGCGAATCTGACGTCGGAGCTGCTCCACTAATTCAGGGTTGGCTGACTGCATGTGTTGTGCCAGAGTTTGGCCAGCTTCAATAAGCGCATTCATACCACCTGCACTATTTGCCACATTAGGAGTAGTAGTGCTCATCAAGCCAGAAATAAGATTTTGCATATTTGGATCAGCGAGCATTTCAGTAGCCATATTTAACAGTGCAGTATTCTGTAGAAGGCCGCCGAGGTCGAGTTGCCGACGATCGCCGCGCTGAGCCAGTTGCTCCTCTGCGAGTTTTAAGTTTTGTTTGTAAGATTCGTTATCAGGTTCAAGTTGAACAGCTCGAGCGAACGCCGCGCGGGCTTCTTCGTGGCGGTTCAGAGCGGTTAGAGCAATACCGAGGCGACCGTGAGCTTTTCCGTAGTTCGGTTGTAAAGCGAGTGCCGCCATGCAATCTGCTACAGCGGATTCGTGCTCTCCCAGCTTGAAATGGGCAGCGGCTCGATTACAGAAAAAGACTGAGTTTTGTGGGTCTAATTCGATAGCACGCGAATACTTCTCGAGAGCCTCGCGATAACGTTCGGACTTCATTAGCTCATTACCTTCGTTCTTTAACTTTTCTGCCTCGGCCCGGTCGACCCGCGGTGCGCCACCGCGCTGCTGTCTCACTAATTGTAGCAAATCTACGCCTCTTGTTAGTTCTTCAGGGGATAATTCAAATGCCGTCTCGATACATTGTACGCCGACTTCCACGCTCTCTCGGGAGTCAGCACTGAGGGTATCACTGTCCAGTTGTTGTTTAAGAAAGTTAACTATACTCGCCGCTACTACTTTTATTTCCGACATTTTTGATAATCTCAATGGTTAGAATGGTTCAAATTCCGACAATAATATAATAATTCACTTAATATTTTTGACTATCGGTCTGACAAATTGACAAGTCATTGACAGAGTGACAGATTACAAAAATTACGATTATTGACAAGTTGTCTATGCTTTTACTACCTATAAAATCATAGAGGTATTATAAATAGAGCAGTGAGTCACACCTCCAGCTGTCCCTCGGTTAGAAAGAGAGAGACGATGACGGTATCGGTTGAATTAAATACGACTATAATATTACTGGGCATATTACAGTTATTTCTATTTGTTTGTAATCGAAAAATTAAAATAGAAGTAAATAATTGATGTTCACAAAAAAATAAAATTATTTTATTGAGATTGAACTTAGGACCGCAATGCCCAATGGGGTACCGCGATCTTCTCTCTCTTTCTAACCGTTGGACGTTTCCGCTTACAGGCAACCGTATGTCTTCCCTACTCTATCTAATACTATGGGTCACTGAAGTTAGCCCCCCAAAAAATTTTTTTTTTTACTTTTCCAATTTTCATTTGCACATTAACGAACAAACGATTGTTTATAACGAACAATCAAGAACAAACGACGAACAAACGATATGTGCAAATGAAAATTGGAAAAGTAAAAAAAAAATTTTTTTGGGGGGCTAACTTCCGTGACCCGTCTACTATCTATAGTACCTCTATGTATAAAATACGCAGTTGGCAGCAGGGTTGCCAGACTTACGATAATTATCGTATGTCAAAATACGATAATTTCCAAATATGCGTCGAAGTGGGGTGAAAAGATTATCCAGTAGGGATGTGTGACAATTATTGATAATGTTGGAATAGGGATAGGCAGAAATAATAGGACGAAGTCGCGATGGCCGATGACCTTTTTTTTTTTCAGTAATTCGGATAGTCTTGATTTGGAGTCTTGACGACTAGGATCAAGTATGCTCACTTCATCCTAGCCTGACGACTTTTTTGTTTTAGGAATTCGTATAGCCTCGAGGGTTAAAGAATAGGTTTGGGGATCATGAGGACCTTTTTTTTTTCGTTTACAGGACATTTTGTTGGGGATTTCCCCGCGAAATTGGTAACGATTCCCAATTACGTGCGATTCTGGCAGTTGTACGATAAATTTTCATTTGGTACGATAATATTCGAATACCGGTACGATAATTCTCTCGCACTCATCTGGTAGCCCTGGTTGGCAGTTATAGCTTTGATTCCCGCTCCGACTCTGGACTTACATACCAGTTACCAAAAACTTTTTAAAAAATTATACATGTATAATTTTATGTATAATTTTTTATACCTTTTTTAAAGTAATAATATATTATAATCAAAAGTAATAATATGACGGCTGACTGGTCGACTGGTCAAGCGCAGCGGTCACGGGTTCTGTCTGTGTGTACGTGTATACATATATGTATGTATGTATATAAATTTCCTAAATTTATTTCCGCTCCAGTACCTGTAACACAATTTCTTACGAATTAGGACGGGGCTAGGTTAACGTGGTGTGATTGTTGGTTAGTACTTATTTGTTTATTATTATTATATCAGTAGTAGTATAGTAAATAATATATCAGTTGACTGTTATCTAAAACACAGGCATTATGTTGTCGTCTATCTAAAGAACAGATGATCGTGTGCGGTGTGTGTATGTTAAACATTAAAAAATAATAATAAATATAGCGTAGTATTTGTATATTCGATATCAATCGAATAACTCAAAATTTTTGAATAGTTCAAAGCATTTCGAATAATTCTTAAAGTATCAAAACATTCGCAAGTTTTCTAGTTATTCTACTATTTAAAGAATTCTTTGGATTTTGAATTATTATGACTTATCAATTCAAAAAGATTCGAAGTTTTGTACCTGAAAGTTCGATTTACAACTATATATATATACACGGTGATTTTGAAAGCGTTTTGGAAACGAAAATTTTGGATTATTTATCAATAACAGAGCCTATATATAATGTTAATTTAATTAAAAAAATTTTTTTTTTCATCAAAGTCGATATTCATATCGTTTACAGAGAAAAAGTGAGAATCGGTAGTAGCGGTATTTAATCACACCTAGACCGTTTATACTACATATAGGTACTATTTATAATATCGAGACACACAAAATCGTATTCGCCAATCAAAACAAACTTGCGCCGGAGTCGTCCAACCAATGACGGCATTGCGCTTCTCGCTTACTACAATCGTTAGGCGTCCTTGGATTTCAGTCGGTCACTAGGTCAGTAATATTATAACATCGTGACGGCATGTTAAGGACGTTTAAATTATTATTCGCCGGAGTTTGAAGATGTTCTTGAGTGTTATGTTAAGTTGAGAGTTAATTGTTTAGGACAGTAATATCTGAATCAGTAGACGATGTGCCGTTAGCTTACTCGAGAGGTATGTAGGTACCTACTACCAACACGACAGCTGACCCGCTCATTACCCGAGTGTAGTGCATACCTGGACAATAAGATTAGTGATCGGTGGATAGGTCGAGGAGAGCCTGTGCCTTGGCCACCTAGAAGCCCGGACTTAACGCTGCTGGATTTTTTCTTATGGTCGGAAATAAAAAGACTTGTTTATACGCGTGAATATGAAAGCCGTGATGATTTACGCATTGCGATAGTGGACGCTTTTAATAAAGTGAAAAGTGATAGAAACACATTAAGAAAATTAAAAGACAATTGTCTTAAACGTGGACGTTTGTGTATTGAACGCAGCGGACTCCATTTTGAGCAGTTGCTTCGATACAAAGAAGTGTAAATAAACTGTAAATAGGTCTGTAAGTTAATTATTCTGTAGATAGCTCCGATTTTAATTTTATTACATACGCCTGAAACACAGTCCGTTGATAAATTGATTTGTTATGAAAAGAATAATCGTGGTTAATAATCGAAAAAAAGTTTAAATAAAATAGGTATTTCTTTAGGTCCTAAGCCCGTGTAAAGTATGAAGAACAACTTAGAGTCTATCTACGCAAGTACTCGCTAGCTCGCGCCTATTTATCACGTCAGCCGTGTTTCATTGATGTAACATAATGAATGAATGATCAGTGCCTTACTACTTTCCAAGTCGATCGAGTAAAAATGAATATTAAAACAGAAACTTTTTTTTAGTCAACATTACAATTGATTTATCCATTTTTATTGGTACTATAGATGATTACAAATTCAAATATTTCGTTTCCAAAACGGCTATAAAATCACCGTGTATATATATTATATTTAAAAATATAAGAGATAGACCTAGTTTGTATTTTCGAAATAAGTTTTTTTTTTACTACAAATGACATTATTAATATATTTATATTATTAATAGCCGCACAATTAGCAAGTAAGAAATTTCTAGTAGAAATTTTTAACTGAATATCCACGTTTAATTATTATACTATTAATATGAACAGAATTTTGTTTTTCTGTTTGTGCAGCCTTTCTCATTTTCAGGATTTATGGGTACATTAAAGTTTTTAAGGCATGAATATTTTTGACGTGATAACGTCTTGTAAATCGATGAATGTCATTATTATCACATTATTTAAAATAATAATACTTGTCCTGTATAAATAATTTATTAATAGTTATAATATTATGATTTTATTTAAATAAGCAGTTGTCGTTAGAGCTCCTTCTAGCATGAGATGTGCAAAAGACATTCAGTTCGCAGCTGAGGCCGTATTTTTAGGTGCGGTAAAGTTCAATAGGAGTATATTTTACCAACACTCACGGTCTTGACTTCACTGTAAAAAAAAAAAAAAAACTGTGGAAACTGTATTTGTGGAAACACAGTGTAAACTAAGTAAGGTCTACAATGTTTCTACTGTGTGTTTGTTCCATTCAAACACCGTGTTTCCACAGTAGTTTCTCGCAGAACCCACGGCACGCGACATCAAATCATAGTTTACATTCGAGTTCCATAGATGGCCTTGTAGGTCGATCGCGCTATGATTTTATTAACAGAATACAATATAAGGCGGATGAATTACTTAATTTCCCTTCGCCGATAGCGAAAAAGCCTATCGCCCGCTCTTCATCCCCTTAAGTTTAGTAACTATGATAATTCCGTGGAAATAGAATGGAAACACTGTGTACTGATGAAACAAATACACGGTCAGAATATAAGGAAATCAATCGTGGTTACACAGTATCGCCACTGTGTTTTCACCGTGAAGTCAAGATCGCGACGAAAAGTAGGAACGAGGGACTCCGAAGTTCGGATACGTACGAACGATACGGTCGGTACGACGTAGTTACGTTCCCGCTGCGAATGGTCGTAGAGCGTCCGCGAGACGATCGGTCGCAATCTATAGTACTACGTGGTCGGAAGAAACGGTCGCGGAGGCGGCGGTCAGTCGGAGGCGGCGGTCAGTCGGAGGCGAGCGCGGCCCAGTGCGGGTGCGCGGGCGGCGTGGTGTGCAGCAGGCTCGGCCAGTCGGCCACGCGGCGCGCGCGCACGAACGCGTCCCGCGCCAGCGCGCGCGCGCCGCCGTCCGCCGCGCCGCACAGCGCGCCGCCCAGCCACGCCGCGCAGTTCTCGTGCGCCGGCGCCGAGTGGAACTTGAACTCGCCGATCCGGAGCCGGTCGCTGGTGATGATAATATACGATTAAATAAACTTGCAGTACAAAAAACTGACAAGGCGAGTACGGTCAAAGTTCAGCGAGTCGCTCGGTCACCTGTAGGGCGGCAGCGTGACGAGATGTCGCAGCTCCTGCGCGAGGCGCGCGCGCAGGCCGGGCAGCGCCGCGCCGCCGCCCGTCAGCAGGATGTTCGCGGCGAGCTCGCGGCGCGCGTCGATGGGGCAGAGCGCGATGCACTGCAGCACGATGTCGGGCAGCGACGCGAGCTCGTTGTCGCGCGCGAACAGCGGCTCGGCGGCGAGCTCGCGCGCGGCGCCGCTCACGAGCAGCGAGCGCTCGGCGAGCGTGTACACCACTCCGCGCGCGGGCGTCACACCCGCCGCGCCCCCCTCGCCCCCCTCGCCCGCCGCGCCCGCCAGCTGCAGCGCGCGCTGGCGCGACGGCACGAAGCACGCGCGCGCTGGAAGGGAAACAGGCTACTACATCGGAAGATATATTATATTGATGTATAGGTATACAAACCAAATTTTTTCTCACGAATTCGTTCTCAACCGATTATGGCAATCCATAGCGTGATGTTTTTTTATAACCTAACCTTCTACAATAAATGGGATCTCTATTGCGAACGGAATTTTTAAAGTGGCGGTAAGTTAGCGGTGCGGTGTCGAATTCCAATACTAGTTGAGGTTCATAGCTAGTTTTGAAATTCGACACCACAGCGATTTCTCGCGATCGCGCAAGTTACGTAATAGTTCACCAATATGTTCTTGCAGTCGCGATCGAACGAACGATCTCGTCCGTTTCCCAATTAATAAAAAGGTGGACCCGACCCGCACCTTTGATGTCCTCGAGCACGCGCTCGGGCAGGTGCAGCGCGGCGCCGTTGTCGCGGTCCAGCAGGCGCGCCAGCTCGTCGTGCAGCGCGCGCGCGCCCAGCGGCTGCGACTGCAGCGCCTGCAGCACCGGGCAGCCGTGCACCACTGCACGGGCCCGACGACGACCGGGTCAGTATTTAGTGACATTATACAGGGAACAATTACAAATGCCAATATGATATTCTTATTTACCACTTTATTAATAACGGAAGTAAAAGGTTATTTAAATAGGAGTGAGAGGAGAAATTTTTGAAATTTGCCCACAAGTATAAAATTACCTAAATTTATGCTATTATTTGAAAATCGAATTGATTGATATGAAAATGTATTTAAACCTTACGTCCACTGCTGAAGGCCTCCGCGTCCCTGCCGCCCAGCGACACGACTAGCACGACGGGCGCGCCCAGCGCGAGCGCGTGCTCTGGAGCACCCCCCCCACAACACAACCTCACCTGCGACCACCCTCGCGTCCCTGGCCCCCAGCGACACGACGAGCACGACGGGCGCGCCCAGTGTGAGCGCCTGCACTAGAGTACCCCCCCCCCCCACAACAGAACCTCACCTGCGACCACCTCCGCGTCCCTGGCGCCCAGCGACACGACTAGAACGACGGGCGCGCCCAGCGCTAGCGCGTTCACTGGAGTACCTCCCCCACAACACAACCTCACCTGCGACCACCTCCGCGTCCCTGGCCCCCAGCGACACGACGAGCACGACGGGCGCGCACAGTGTGAGCGCCTGCACTGGAGCACCCCCCCCCCCCACAACAGAACCTCACCTGCGACCACCTCCGCGTCCCTGGCGCCCAGCGACACGACTAGAACGACGGGCGCGCCCAGCGCTAGCGCGTTCACTGGAGTACCTCCCCCACAACACAACCTCACCTGCGACCACCTCCGCGTCCCTGGCCCCCAGCGACACGACGAGCACGACGGGCGCGCACAGTGTGAGCGCCTGCACTGGAGCACCCCCCCCCCCCCCCACAACAGAACCTCACCTGCGACCACCTCCGCGTCCCTGGCGCCCAGCGACACGACGAGCACGACGGGCGCGCCCAGCGTTAACGCGCACATCCGCGCACTGTCCGCCCACATCACGCCTGACACCTGCCCCCGGATGTTACTTTTTTATATAATATAATAATCCAAAAGTTTTAAAGTATCATTGAAAAAATTTTGATTTTGTTTTAAATTATGAAGTATTGGAAAAACATAGCTACCTCATAATGCAGGAAAAGTACTTTAGCGAGAGTCTCCCTGAAGAGTGTTGGTGTGAGTAAGGACTCCACCACTACTACTTTTCTCTCCTTTGGATTTACCAGCACATGTCTGAAATTATAGAATTTTTATTTTGTGTTGTATATTTGTTAGAAAAATAAGAACTTTCTATGAAATATGTAAATATTATAAATGCAATTTTTTTTTGTGTAATTGGTACATGGACAGTTGAAGATATGGATTAACATGGAAAGCATTTATTCCTGAAACCAAGGTTATGTTTAAATTAAGAGGCACAATTACTAATGATATAAATCTAAAATCAATACCTGAAGTACAATAAATGCAGCATATGAACCAGGTTATCATACAGCTCCTCCTCATTCTTGTAGTCATGCACTCTCTTAAACCTCCTCTCCGTCGGGCACCAGTACTCCGATGGAATGATACAGCGTGGAGCAGCTTCGCCTGTGAAACCAAACCTGAAGCAGAAAAGTTAGACAATATACACTAATTTGCGTACTTTCTTGTTTGTTATTGTTAAAATGTGAAGCTAATAATATGATTATTATTTAACCAATTATCATTTCAATCATTTCAATGATTATTCTCAATCAAGCTATTGCAGCTTTCTCATGACTGAATTGATTGATACGAAATATGATAGAAAGCTATTTTCGGGTATGACATGAGCTATAAAATATCACACTATGACTTACAGAAGGTACATAGTTGGCCAAAACAACAAAGAACTTACAGTATACTTAGATTATAAAGCAACATTAATACAAGTCAATTATGTCTAAAGATGTTGTACACGGTGTCAAACTGTTACCTCTCTTTTCAACTAGCACTTATGTGTATACTTTTTGAATAAAAAGGAATATAAAAAAGTAGGCAATTTATCTAAATACCGACGTTTACTTTGTTAATGTTGCATCTGTTGTTGTACTACTTGTTGGTGTTGACTTATGAATAAATAAATAAATAATAAATACTTGTTTTCTGAAAAAATATAAATCTAGATACAGCTGCTGTCATGTCATATTTTTGAATATGAAAAAAGTATATTATACGAGAGGGTACTTTTAGAAGAGTTATCACCAAAAAAAAAACATAATTTTTGATAAAAGTAAAATTTATTAATAATTTGTCTTCTTGTATAGGTATGTCAAAGAATAAATTATGCCTGATACTAATACCATTCAATCTTTTTATGCACAAAAATAAAGTTATGGAGTTGAGTTATGAAGAATAAGTAGGTTTAAGACCTGAGTCATCGATCTTAACTTGGCTTAAATAATTCTTGTATATATCACATGGCTTGGATTACTTACTTGGTATAGTCGGTTCCTAGATCTAAGACTACCGCCTGCTTTTCTTGAATTAAGGCAATTCCTTCGTATAAAGCCATTTTATATTTAAAAAGTATATTACATTTCTATGAAAGAGTATTCACTTATATTTTTATTTAAAAACTGTAATTATATTTACAAGTACAGTATATAATTGATGAAAGCAATTTCTAATTTTTAATTTCATACTTTTACCATATTTTAAAGAAGATTATTTTTTTTATGCTTTGTAATTAAAAAACTTGTCAAAGTCAAAATTTTGGTCAAAATTATAATGTCACAAAATTGTAAAGCGTAAGCAATGTTACAAGTTAAAAAAATTAATGTAGCTTAAATATCATAAAACCATACAGTGGGTACGTTCGCGGGCCCTCTTCTAATTGATAATTCATCACTTTTATAGGATTTTTTAATCTATGCATTCCACAGACCACGTGCGCGGAAATGATACTTCTTTAATCAAATACTGAATTTAACTGTCAAACTTTAGTAAATAATTGTTTGCTTTTGTTCGTAAAAGATAAACAAAATTATCTTCTTACATTTATTCACTACTTATTATTTTAATTAAAAACTGATAAATAAAAAACTATTGCGCATGTCTCATTTCCGTTTCCGCGCATGTGGTCTGTGGAATGCATAGATTAAAAAATCCTATAAAAGTGATGAATTATCAATTAGAAGAGGGCCCGCGAACGTACCCAGTGAATAAAATATCTCAGAAAATAAAATGTATGAACATCTTATGTTATTCAATAGCTTTGCATCTTAATTCTACGTTATTTTATTTTGCATTCTTATAACATAGATACTAAATAAAAACTTCATTTTAGTATTAGGTAAACTTCATTTAGTACTACATTACTTTAATAAAAAAATATAATGAAACATTTGTCAAAATTTTTAGTTATTCCAAAAATACATATTCATTTATTTATTTATTACTGTTATTTTTTACACTTCTAGGCATTTAAAAATACAAGAGCAATAAGATATAAAAGGTATATTTCTTAAAAAAATAAGATTATTGTCTAAAAACATACAAACTTATGTAAAAAAACATAAATAAATATTATGGCTTTATGAATTATTTATTATTTTACAGTAATCAATTTGCTAAGGATGAAATTATCACAAAGAGCTTTTCAGTTAGCTCATTCACAAAAAATGGATACATCGGAAATAAAGAAAATAGCAGTTAAAAGTACCATACAAGCCAACAGTCCTACTCAAAAGACTAGCTTCCCGCGTGTAGCTACCAAATACTCTAAACGACATTGTTGCATTGGATGCATGGCGAAACTTCTAGATTCATTTTTAAATAATTATTCCTAAAGGTGATAAGAATAAAATTCCATTAAAAGTGTGATTTTTATTAAAAATATCAATGTTGGTTTAAGGTGATTGAAAAAAAAAAAACTACAATGTAGGTACATGACTATTAACGATCACCTAAAACAGATAACACTTTACCTATTACTTATCACGGTTTCTTTTTGGCCCGAACTCGTGTAAATGTATTTTCCCTACTAGCGTAAAATAATTGTATTGAGTTGCATGTTGAACTCATCCTTTTGAAATCGTTGTCTATACTAACGCTATGAGGAATGATTTATACAAAAATAAAATGTTAAGGAAAAGAAATGTCAAAATTGTGTCTCCACCTCCAGTAGTTTCATGTGCAAGGTTATGTACGATTAACCATATCTTTACCTACTTCTCAAATGTATGTAGATTGAAGGTATATATACCTAACCTATAGAATAGATTTAGGGCTAATCACCAATTGCTAATAAATTAATTAGCGATAAAGTTTTTTCAGCAGAAGGTGAATCAGTCCAGTAATAAAATATAATATTATTAAATTAAATTAATAAAAACTAATATTATCGACAAAAATACTTTTTCGGTAGCCACTTATTTCAATATGTATTTCGATAACATGCAATAGTCGTCTGTTTATCTCGCGGACGGCCGTTCGACGTTGCGCTTGCCGGTACGTGGTCTCCATTCGAGAACCTTTCTGCTCTTTGGTCGTTCGGTCGTTCGGTCGGTCGGGTCGGTTCGTCGGAGTTCTACGAGATATGTGCCCTGCCCACTGCCAATTCAGCTTGCAAATCCGTTGGGTTATTTCGGCAACCTTCACTCGTCTGCGTATTTCATAATCTCTGATTAAGCCTCGCAAATAAATACATAGCATAGGCCTCGCCGCGTGACTTAGAGCTTGTTTAAAAGGCTGGCTGTGCCAGAAACGACTCAGATCGTATGTCATCACCGGCAACACACATTGGTTGAAGACTTTTGACTTAAGGCACTGAGGTATGATGGCTGAAAAGACGTTTTTTAACTTCCTGAACGCTGTCCATTCTAGCTGGATTCGACATTTGATCTCTCTCTCAAAGTTATATCTACCAAGTTCAGGACATTTTGTCCTAGGTAGGTCTACTCGTCAACACCTTCGAGAGTAGAATTTACATCTTATTTCGGGGTAGGCACGACATGAACATTCGACAAGATTTTCGTCCATGTTCGTTCGTTGTAAATGTTTATTTCAAGACCCACTTGTTTGGAATATCAATCAAGGTTATTGAGCATAATGTTGAGGTCTTCCAGGGATTTCGCTATACCCACGATATCGTCGGCAAATCGTATTTATGGGATATACTCGCCGTTTATATTGATGCTGAATCCTTTCCATTCCAGGAGCTTAAAAACGTCGTCTAATGTAGCGGTAAGCAGTTTCGAGGAGACAACATCTCTCAGTCTCACACTTCGCTGCATTGGAATCGTTCTCGTGCTATATATCTCCTGTACTCGAACCGACATACTAGCGTTACTGTACAAACACTGCAAGATGTCGATATACTGGTAGTTAATGTGGCACAGCTGGAGAGACTGCAGCTCCGACCAAGTTTCGATCGAATCGAAGGCTTTCTCATCTTTACTATAATACAAGTATTATAAAGAGGTAGAGTTTGTGATCCTTTCGCTGATAGAAAGGTTTATTATTATATATTATTATCTAATGCTATAGACTACTTTTTATTTTGGTAAATATATTTTTTTAAATAATAATTATTATAATCACAATTAATGTAAGTAATTGAAGTCGACAAAAATTCTATAATATGGCGTGTGCAGCCTTAACGGTTTTAAATAAATCAATGAAATCTATATAAAAAAATATTCATTACTCGGAATTTCCTTCGGGTTTTCCTTCCTGACGCTATAATTCCAGAATGCACGAACTGATTTCCACGGTTTTGCATTCGTTGGAAAGGTCTTGGGCTCCGTGAGGTTTATAACAAACGAAATTCAGGAAAAATTTCAACAGAAAAGCAGGAAAACAGGGAAAATCATTTTTCACATACAGCGCCATCTCTAATAGATAGGATGTACTACAAACCAATATGGTTTTGCATGGTGGTGGAGCAGATGGCGCCAGTCATTTAGTGGCGAAACGGAGTTCACCGGGTTTGCTAGTGCGAAATAAAAACAATAACTGGTAAAATTATTGCGTTGTTGCTGCTGCTGGCCGTGCGAGAATAGTAGGCGGGGCGTATGTACCGAGAAATTTTAAACTAATAACATCGGCATAATTGTACTGTACTGTATCAGCCTGTAAACCACCCACTGCTGACCGAAGGCCTCTTCTCCATATAGAAGAAAGGTTGGAGCTTAACCCACCACGCTGCTCCACTGCGGGTTGGCGGATAATTTCCTTATAATGGGTAACGATCGTTATCAGGTGTCTATGACAACAAACGGGACCGATAGCTTTACGTGCTCTCCGAGGCACGGTGGGGAGACCCACAAGGACATACATTATTCCCAGAGATGTGACTTATTTAAGATACAAGTATCTGAAATACAGATACAAGATACAAAATACGTATTTTGTATCTTGTATCTAAAATACTTTTTTAAAATGTATTTTGTATCTTGTATCTAAATTCCTTTTGTTGGGTATCTTAGTATTTTGCAAATACTATGTTTGGTAAAATACTTTTAGTAATAGTTATTCTATGCATTCATTCACAAAATATGGCATAATCCAGTGATTTTAGGCATTTTAAGCCCCAATCTGCGGATAAATTCTAAGTGAGCTGAATTTTTGTATACACTTTTATTACGGCGTTGTAATGAAGATGTGAAAAATCGACATTGTAATCGTGCCGGCTAAAAAAGTTACAAAGGTCAAAAGGTCACAAAAATCAGTTTTGTTGCAAATATCTCGCGACCTATTGCTCGGAGGTCATTCCAGGTCATTATAAAAGTTATTCATCATAAAATTATCTACAAAAAATGTTTCATGCATTTTTCTGTAAAATTAACCGTTTTTGGAGTAGAGCGCTGAGAAAGCGACTAGAATGTACTCACATACGGTTTTGTATACCATACACCAAGGCGTAAACTCTATTGATTTTTATTTGGAGTTTTAACACAAAAACTTTTATTAACTATTACTAAACTTTATTAAACTCTTATTTAGAAACTCTGGAAATTATACTGAGTCAATTAAAAAATATTTCTTGAGTGTTAAAGACTTTATTTTATTAGTTTCATGCTCTTCAACAGTTGATCAACCAATGATGAAAATAATAAAGATTTCGATTTAAATATAGGAATAAGACCACTCGACGTTTTGTCAGCAACTGTTAATGATATAAAAAACTGAAGATATCGACAATTATTGACAAAAAAAAATTGTAAGTATACTTACTATATATTATTTTTCTGAATTTATCATTCAAATAAAAAATTATTCACTCTTAAAAAAATCTATTATTAAATATCATGGATTATTCATACGGGGAAAACCATGTAAAAAAAAAAAACGAACCTTGGATTCTTCTCGAGGTAGGTAGTGAGGAAAAGTGCATGTAGTCGCTTTCTCCGCGCTCTACTCCAAAAACGGTTAATTTTGGAGAAAAATGCAAGAGGCATTTTTTGTAGATAATTTTACGACAAACAATTTTTATAATGATCTATATTGACCTCCGAGTAATAGGTAGCGTGATATTTGCAAAAAACTGATTTTCGTGACCTTTTGACCTTTATAACTTTTTTAGCCGGCACAATATCAATGTCGATTTTTCACATCTTCATTACAACGCCGTAATAAAGGTGTATACAAAAAATCAGCTCACAAAAAAAAATTCCGCAGTTAAAACCTAAAATGACTGGGTTGTTTCTATGGTGACATTAATTTTAAATGTTTTTAGAGGATTCTGATTCCTCTGTTGCAAGTGGCGAAAACACAGGGTCTACTGGTAACACCGCTGACTTAAAAACACTGCAATACCTTAACAATAAAGATACCAACTTAAAGAGTTTAAATGCTTACTCTACAATAAGAAAAATATTTTTCAAATATAACACCTGTTTGCCAAGTTCTGCTCCTGTGGAGCGACTCTTCTCTTTTGGAGGTATGATTATCAGGCCTTATCGAAGAAAAATGAGTGATAAACTGTTTGAAGAACTGGTTTTACTTAAGTCTCAATTAAAACCTTAATAATATAATATTTTATCTTCTCACTTTTACGCGATCAACGCGATGTAGGTATTTGTAAATAATTCACGTAAAAAATTAAACTTACATTCAATAAAATGTTATTTTCTTACAAAAGTATTTGTATCTTTAAAAAGTATTTGGAAGATACGTATTTTGTATCTAGTATTTCAGATACCATTCCAGAAAGGTATTTGTATCTGGTATCTGAAATACTTGATTTTAAAGTATCTTGTATTTTGTATTCCAGATACTTTGTAAAGGGTATCTTGTACATCACTGATTATTCCGTGCTTGGTTTTAAGAACAAAAAAAATGTAAACATGATTCAGAAAAATTATGACGGAATTTTAATCGGGCAATCTGTAGTTGAGTAACTTGGTTGATTAGGTCCTGTATCATTCGCCTTATTTTAAGACAGCGCATTTTTTGCGTAGGTACCTATCTAATTGTAAGTATTGAAACTTAACCTCTATACCTAACCACCTGTGATTTCTCACAACTCTTGTTATGTATTTGGTAAAGATAAGTAAAACACATTTACAGATCGATTAAACTGGATAATAAGCGTAACATATTTTTTTTTTTTTTGAGGAATTTTGTATATGACGTAGGTACTGGACAACCTTCGCAGCTTTACCCGCATGACGTCAGTAATTACTGCTTCATTGAAATAAGTCTTTTGTCTTTTATAAGTTACGTCTTTTCATAGTTTCATGTGATCTGTTCTTTCATAAATGTTTCGGTCATAGTAACATCAGTGCAACACGGAGCAACCATTGTTGGGAAAAAGTTGATATTTAATGTGAATAATTGGTCTTTGCGACGATTTCTTCATATCTATAGTTGTCATCGTATTTGTGTTTGTGTGTAAGTATTAGTTAATTTATTAAAAAATTAATAATATCCTAATTGAATCCGTGTATAACTTTATTTATCAATCGATGACAGTTCAGCGGTTTTTGCATTGTTCAGATTATGAACCAACGTGGGTATAGGGACCAACGATGGGTCAATATGGTGACGTATGTATAGTATACAAAAATCAATCGTTCACACGAGTAGGTATAGTATTCAACTTGAGAATAAAAAATAAAACTTGCACAATTTTATTACACTGTCTTTTGATTTATTTAATTTAACCTTGGATTTTCTAAACCTTAAACTTTCATCTACTTCGCAACTGAACTTACGATGAAATAAAACGATTTATAACAGTTTCAATGATGTATAATTTAAAATAAAGTTCCCGAAACCATTTCTCTTTCTAGACATTTATATTTTAAATAAAATATTTGTATCGAATAGTTTTCATAAAGCGTTTCACATCATTATAATGTACAGGTGATAAATAAATAAACATATATAAAAACAATAGTAACTATTTACTAATCATTTATTTTACATAAATTCCGCTATAATACATATTTACAAACGTAAAAACGAATCGAGATTGTCACATTATAAAAAAAGCTTGAGCAAGACGGCTCTGCCGCCTCATATCTACCTACACTAGTTTAGTTGAGACTCGACCGCGGGACACTCTCCACTTAAGTGCACACAAAAACCATTATATCAACATATCACGGGCACCGCAGACACGACAAGGGCTTCAGCTAACAATAAGAGCAAACATTTCGATCTGCCAGCGCGACTGCCCAACTTAGTACGAAGAGAAACTATTACACTCATATTAAATGTCCAATATTATCATCAGTCGGTCGGACAGATCCAAATGTCCAATACTCATTTAAACGGTAGCTTATCTAGGAACCTTTTGCTACTAACGGGATCCAAGCCTTATAAATAAATACAGGTCAATTCACTTCGACGACGATATGTGGCGAATCGTCTCAGACACTACAAACTGACAGTAATTAACTACCCTTTACCGCAATCTAATACGAAATATTGCCATTGCCAGTTATACGGTGAGGATAAACTAACGATTTATTTTAAATAACAAATGGTTGAAAAATATTCACGAAAATTATTTTAAAAAGAGAGACAACAATAACAAATAAATAATTATTGAGATATTTTTATTGAATAAATAATAGTATTTTATTCGTATAGTATTTAATTTGTTTTATACTGTTTAAAGAAAGTGGAACATAAACATCGCTATAGAAAATTTTAGAAGGAACAATGAGCGACAATATTAAATTATGTACCTAAACATTGCTTAAACACTAGCGAGATTTATGTTCCACGTCCTTCATAGTCTGAATGCGGCTTTTTGTCGAGACATTTTTGTCTTTCTATCGATACGATCGTAACGATAGAAAACACCCTGGTGGGCTCATTAATTTTCGTGTTCAGTCAAGTAGCGAGAGTATTCGCCGCGGACTCCGGGGTCGACTCTCGACTCGTATCACGACTCGGACGGCGGTCGCGAGGAGACCGAACGAACCGATCTTCGATGAGTCGGTCCGAGCCGCGATACGAGAGCGCGATGACCGAGGCCTCTCAATATTTATACTAAACGCAAACGCATTAAATGATCGAGGTGATCAATCGCGCCTTGAAGTTGACTATCCTCTCGGAGGTTTGCGCGATACGAAGGATGAGGTCCTGGATGAGGTTAGCGATGCCTCTGTTGGCGATGATGAACAGACGCGTGATGGGGCCAGGGACGCCCTCGGTGAGGTTGTCTCCCTTGGCACCGCCGTTGTCTTCACCTTCCGCCGCGCCGGCGTCACCTGACGACGAGCCGGACGAGGAACCCGCTACTAGCTGGAATATTCGATGTTTCTGTTAGTGTTATAGTCATAACGTTTAAATTTCACTATTACTTTACAAGCTATATATCTACTCCAACATAAATATAAAAAAACAAAATCAAACTAATATTAAACAAATTTTTGTAACATAATTAACCCAAAACTATAAAAGTTACGAAATGTATACATATAATTAGTTACACCTTAAATAACAACTGTGCAAAGAGTATTACGATAGAGTGATGTTAAAGATAAAGCAGAAATAGTTAAAAGGGAAAAGAAGGAAAAAGGGCGGGAATTAAGAAACGAATTAATGAGCTACGTTCGATAATAGAAAATGATCTACAAAAAGCGTCTTCCTCGTTCATCTCGGCAACAGCGCCATCTACAGTACGATCTACCGAGTCCGTCTACTATCTACTGAACTAGCGGTGCCGGTACTTGTGGCGCGTTGGGGTCCAGCGTGGCGGTGTGCGAGGCGGTGAGGCCCACGTTGAGCGAGTCGGTTCCCGTGAACAGCCGGAACGCGGAGCCCGCGGCACGCGCCATCACTTCCGCCGGACGCTGCAACACCAAGTCTCCGCGCTTGCTAAACGTCTTCTTTCTCTACCTACCTTTATCGTCTCTCAATCTAATCACTTCGTGATCCCTTCCGACGTTGGAAAGACGACTATAGTGAATATTGTTTGAAACTGTTAGATTGTAAATGAGTGGGTAGTGTATGAGTAAGAGAAAAAATAGATGAGGGGACTGTTAAAGAAGAAAAGAAAACTGAGAGAGAATGAACTGCTGATGAAATATTCGATACATACTCTCACGATGTCAAAAAGGAAGTTTCCGGAGCCGCCACCTGAGGCAGAGCTTGATCCGCCGAAGTTGAGGAATCTGCGAATACCATTATTTTATAGAATAGGTGTTTAGAAAAATCATCATCAGCGTATTATTCATTTAACACTAGTTTACTCGGAGGCCCCGTCTGTGTATATTTCGGTTTCTTCTTCTTTTCAGCCCTTGGTAGTCCACTGCTGGACATGGGCCTCCCCTAATCGACGCCACTCCACCCGGTCCTGGGCCCTCTGAATCCAACGGTTTCCCGCTGTCTTCTTCAGGTCGTCAGTCCACCTGGCAGGAAGGCGGCCTGTGCTCCTTTTACCTAAACGTGGTCGCCATTTAAGGACCTTCTTTCCCCATCGGTTGTCAGTCCTGCGAACGATGTGGCCAGCCCATTGCCACTTCAATTTGCAAACTTTGAGCGCTATGTCGGTTACCTTCGTTCTTCTACGGATTTCATCATTTCTGACTTTGTCACGTAGAGAAATACCGAGCATAGCTCTCTCCATTGCCCTCTGAGCGACTCTGAGTTTGTGGATTAGGCCCACAGTAAAAGACCACGTCTCAGCACCATAGGTCATCACTGGCAACACACATTGCTCGAAAACTTTCGACTTCAGGCACTGAGGTATATCAGACGTCAAGACGTGTCGTAGTCTCCCGAACGCTGCCCAGCAGAGTTGGATTCTTCGAGTGACCTCCCTCTCGAAGTTGGACTTACCCATTCGGATCGTTTGTCCCAGGTAAACGTACTCGTCTACAACTTCGAGAGCAGTGCCGTCGACAACCACTGGTACGGGTGTGACATGGACGTTAGACATGATTTTCGTCTTGTCCATGTTCATCTTAAGACCCACCCGTTGTGAGGCACTATTGAGGTCGCTGAGCATAATGCCGAGTTCCTCCAGCGACTCCGCCAGGATCACTATGTCATCGGCAAATCGGAGGTGTGAGAGGTGTTCGCCGTTGATGTTAATACCACGCCCTTTCCACTCCATCAGCTTGAACACGTCTTCCAGTGCAGCGGTAAAGAGTTTTGGGGAGATGACATCCCCCTGCCGTACGCCGCGCTGCACATGGATGGGGTTCGTACTGCTGTCGTGTACTCGGACTTTCATGGTGGCGGCATTGTATACACACTTCAACGCCTCGATGTACTGATAGTCGATCTGGCACCGCTGAAGAGACTCGAGCACCGCCCAGGTCTCGATAGAATCGAAGGCCTTCTCATAGTCCACATACGCTACGCAAAGCGGCAGGTTATACTCCTCGGTCTTTTGTATAACCTGCCGAAGCGTATGCATATGGTCTATGGTACTGTAGCCTTTTCGGAAACCGGCTTGTTCGGGAGGCTGGAAGTCGTCTAGTCTGCGCGCTAAACGATTAGTAAGGACCCTCGAAAACAGCTTATAAACGTGGCTCAGAAGCGCGATGGGCCTGTAGTTCTTCAGCTGGGTTTTATCCCCCTTCTTGAAGAACAGTACCACCACGCTTCTGCTCCACGCCTCCGGGGTACTTCCAGTGTTGATGACGGAATCAAACAATTGCTGGAGCGCTACTAGGACGGGTTTGCCGCCCGCTTTCACCAGCTCGGTTGTGATTTCGTCATCCCCCGGAGCTTTGTTGTTCTTAAGCTGTTTGAGTGCCCCCCCTAATTTCGTACAGACTGACGTCGGCCGATTTCGGTTTAGCAATTAATTAATTTTCTTTTTCGGATTATCTTTGAAACGAATATTTCTATAATTATCTACTTGCTTTCAGAAATGCTTTAAAGTATAAAATAAAGAAAGAATCGTCCAGAAAAACTAGCTAAAGAAAAATAATAATTAAGCGTTGTCCATCAAACTCTTATAATTTGGATACGGGTTTTAAGTGTTTTTGTTATTTTATATGTGTAGTTAGTCCATAGATAATATCTGCGAGTAGTTTCAACTTGATCAGATGTTTGATTTATCGTATATCAGTGAATTACAATAGACGTTACGTGAACGAGTACGCTATTCTAGTGTCGATAAAAAGATCATAATTTCGTGCGAATTGAAAAGTTTGCAAAAACAAGCTGTTCTCTCGATGCATTGTTTGCCAATGTCGTTGCAATATCAGTGAAGGGGCGACTTGTAACAGTTTACTCGGAAATATTTGTCAATTTATTATTCACTTTGTAAGTATGTCTTTTAAAATACTTTTAATTAAATGGAATTTGCTACATGTACATTTAAAAGAATTTTTACGACAGTAAAATAATCATATTTTAACATAAAAACGTATAGTAATTAAATACTTAAATAATTTTATCTGTAATCCATTTTGCTTTTTTCGTTATATCCTAATGGAAAGAACACTCTACCATACGGACGCGAGTCAAATTCCGAGATTGCACCGCTTAAATTTTCATTTTGCTAATAGGTCTTTCAATTTATTTCGTTCGGAAATATCGTTCAGTAAAACATCATGAGGAAACCTGCATGTTTCGGGGGACTAATGAGACATGTATACCCACCGACTTATAGGGAAGGAGCGTGGCGGTTTAAGCTTTAATCTTTTACCTCGCAAGATAAGAATCCTATACCTGCTGTGACGGTATTTTACCTTTTATTTCTGTTTTCTTCGCTTTCGTCAGCGTCGTCTAACGTGATCTCGTCGATGGTGGCCGAGTTGGTCTGAGCCGCGGTCTGCTGGTCGTCGCTGGCGGCCGCCGCCTGGCCCTCACCGAAGGCGACGCGCACTTCGGCCTGCTGGGACTCGGCTCCCGACAGCAGCTGGTTATCGTCGGCGATCGCGTTCTGCAAGACGCAAATTGAGATTAGCGCTTCGTTCCGAACTGGCCGATCGTGATCATGAATGGCAGTGGCTTTGGATGGGGTGACGGTGACGTGACGATGACGATGGAGGCGTGCGGTCTGCGCGCGCCCGCTCTGCCGTCTTCCTGGCAGGCTGATAGTGCGCGAAAGTGCGTCGCTCATACCGGCAGGAAGAATAGTGCGCGCTTGCGCCTGGAGGGCGCCGCGGTGGTGGTGGTCGACGAGGCCACCTTGTCGTCGTCATCGTCGTCATCGTCGTCGTCGTCATCGTCCAGTTCGATGGTACCGCCGCCGCCGTTGTTGCTGGCCGCGCCGCCGCGGTTGCCGAGCAAGGCGCGGAGCACGACGGGCCCGAATATCTTCAGCACCATGCTGGTAATTTGCTGTACCTTCTGTTCGATAATCTAGAACATACGCCACCCTTAGCGAACCATTACCGCTGCTCTACAGATTATATTGTGCAGAAGCGTTTACAGTCAAGCCTGGTGGGTGTAGTTTTATAATTATGTTATTAGTACAAGCGCATATAACGACAAGCTGTCGTCGTAAATAATGTCAAAATAGAAAAATATATATAATGCCGAATGCCTCCAGGCACTTGTGGAACATCGTATAATAAAAATTTATTCAAGGTTAAATTACTTACTTTCATTTTAATATAATATACGTTGCTTAAAATATAAACAGAGCTCAGCTGTTGTCAATAGTATTATTATAAAATTTGTTACACCACGCCTACCTTTCAAAGACGGCAGTCGACCCATTTATCGTCCGGTTGTTAGATACATATACTTACCGACATTTTATTCTATAGTAATTAATATAGAGGAATATAATAATACAATTATCCAACTCATTAAAACCGCTTCCAAAACATTCGAAAGCAAATGTCGACTCGACTGCCTTATTCGTTGATGTTAAGTGGAAAAATATAATTTCGAAAAGTACGTATATTCGTGAGATGCTATATATTTTCAGTAAAATTTATTCCTGAATTGAAGCATCAATTGATGTTTTGATACGCTAGATGGAGCAATAGTTAATACATTAAATAATCACAGCAGATGTGTTACCTGTGTGAGGGTGGGGAACAGCTGCCTCAAGATGCCGATGGTGCGCTTGTTCCGTTCGCTCAGCTCGGAGCCGGGCGCGCCGAGGTTCAGCGTGGATAGCGTCTCCTTTAAACGACAAGCCTATTAGCTCACTTGGAGTTTAAATATAAATTACTTTTACATTAAATAATTTAGTCGTTGCTTTGAAACAATAAACTCTTAAACTACTTATAACTGGTTATAATAACATTATCAACATTCATTTATTAACAAATAATATTTAATTAGGAAACTAGTTTAGCTATGTTAACGCGGATAGAACCGTGAGGGACGTCTAGTTTTATTTCGTTTCATTAAAAATCAAAATCAAAATCAAAAATAACTTTATTCAAATAGGCCCTACGAGCACTTTCGAATCGTCATTTTACAAAATTAATATTGTAGTGATTATTATTATTTTTTATAAAAGTAAAGCTACCACCGATTCGGAATGTAGATTCTGCAGAGAAGAATTGGCAAGAAACTCCGCAGTTACTCTTTTGAAAATAATATGTAAACTGTGTTTTAGTACAAAATTAGTAATATCTTGCATGAAATACAGCGCCACTAAGTCCACACGTCTTTATCAGCTAAATAATCCTGGACCGAATAATAAGCTTTATCTATTAACTTTTTCTTAATAAATTCTTTAAATTTATTATGAGACAATTCCAGAATTGTTTGTGGGATTTTATTATACATGCGAATTATAATAAATAATAAATTACATGCCATTACAATTAATTGCATAGATATTAATGAGCTTACTTTTTGTAGGTACCTATTATGATTATATATGGTTATATGGTTTTTTAAATGACCTTCATATAGATCAAGAGTATAGTTTTTGCTCAGGTATTATTAGAATGAAACCCGTTTTTTTCGCCTGATTTATCGAGCTGATACGCATGATAAATAAGTTTGTAATAAACAATATTAGCTAAAAAATCAATATAAATCACTACACAATATAGAACAAAGTCACTTGCCGCATCTATCTGTTTTCTGTGCTATTAACTCAAAACTACTGAACAGATTTTCATGTGGTTTTCACCAATATACAAAGTGATAAATGAGGAAGGTTTAAGTGTATAATTTGTAAATGTTTTGTGTAAATTGATTGAAACATGACGATAATTGTTGAAAATGTCGAAATAAGTCAATTCGCCTGGGCGCTTTCATAAAAAAAGTTGCATAATCTTTTTGAGATATAATAAAACAATATATAATGGACTTATTGTGCTAAAACCATTCTAACTTCTAAAAAATGTTCATGTACAATGCGTTAATTGAAAAGCTATTTAGCCGGATACAGTATTAATCATTATCAATTTAAATACATTATTAAGTATTTCACGCAAATTATGATAATCCCTTACACCATAAAATTTAAACGAATATCTTAGGAACTATCACAAAATGGAAACTGATCGCTGGTGAAAATAAATAAATCTGAGGAGTGGCTTGATCCAGCCACCCCTGCGTCGCACGCCTCGCTGTCGCTACGAACATTATTAACTAGCTATCCGTCCGAAGCCGGGAGCGTCTTTTTTATTGAGCAAAAAATGCTAAATAAAAAAATCTTTCTTGTAATGGACACTTCCTTTCATTTTCAAAATATTGTATAGCGGCCATTCTAGTAAAAATTCAACGAAAAATTAAATGATCTAATTGTTATACTCGTATATAACCATTAAACAGACGGACTGAATCACGGACAGAGGGTTTACAAAAAGGGTTCCACTGGGAACCTCCTTTTTTTTAATTTTTTTTTTTAACGCTGGGAAATGCATTTACGCATCCCGCCGCACAATGTGGCGGGTATGTGGGACTCACTGACACGGCAGAGCGTGCCAGAATACCTCACTAAAACCCAGCGGTGCCCTCATCGTCGTATTGGGGCGCCACGGTATCGCTTTGGCATGCAACCGTGACGCCCCGACGGTAGGCCCGCCTCTGCGGGCCGCCTTCGCTTATAGAGCGCTTTCCGGCACCTTGAGCGCTCTATTGCCCTGGTGGCGAGTGGAAGGATGTAGTGCCCTCTCCCACTCTATTGCGGAGGGTGGAGGAGTGTATATCGGCGTCTCCTCCTCCCCGGTCGTCTACTGCGGAGCGAGCCAGCGTGTGCGGTTGCTCTTCTTTAGTGCCATGACCTCCTCGCAATATGAGGTCACGGCCGACCAGCACCTCTCGCTGCCAAGCATGCAGCGGACCACACTCGACAGCGAGAGTTCTCCGCCTATCACTACCACCAGGGCCCTGCGCTACTGGGAACCTCCTGGTAAATTCGATAAACAATAAGCATTAAACGCTTCTTCTTATTCGTATCTGAGATTGACTAAATATGTAAACCTAACTATTTGTAGCCGAAGGGTATTGTTCTCGGGGGACACGCAAAACAATAGTTTGTACGCAACGCTGACCCGCGCGACCTGTTGCGCGTGAGACTCGCTTGCAGCTTGAGGATTCATCACAACTCTCCACTAGCACTAGACTAATATAGAGATTGTATTCTTTAAATGCTAGTACCCTAAACTGTTAATATTAGATATATTTAAATAACAATGTTTCTTAGAGAAATATTGTAATTTGTCAATATTATATACATATAGTCGACATCTTCATTTCATCATTGTCTCAACAAAAATAGTAAATTCGCTTTGTACAGAACACTAGTAATAAATATGACGATGTTGATGCTTAATAACAATAACTATATTTGTTATCATAGGATTAACATAATATAACAAAAACTTACTAAATACATAAAGACCGAAGTCAAAGAACTTCTAATGTCACTGTAGAGGTCGATTACGACTATTCAGGTATTTTATGTTTTTGAAAATTTTTAGAGTTTTTCTTTATATGAATTCGTTATCATCATATTAGCCATTAGATGTCCACTGCTGAACGTAGGCATCCCCCATCGACCTCCAGAGCAATTATATGAGTTACTTTTAATAAAATAACAGATTAGAATTCATGATGGAAATTGTACCCATGCAATGAGCAAAAGTTTTTAATGTAGTAAAAACTGCATTTCGTTTTAACTGTAGGTACTATAGTATAGAAAAGTGTACAAAGCACTTGAAGAGTTAATAAAAATGTATATAAGTGCTGGGGTTAATTTATTTCGTGATGCTGTCAGGCACATTGTTGCGTTCTCGCTGCTTGAACAACGAGGGCGCGCCGTGCGCCGTGTGCGTCCGCCACAGCTAATTAATTATATACGGAATTTGCACGAATTACTTGTAGTTCCGCGAGCACTCGCTTTTGTATTGTAGAAAGAGGAAATTAGGAATTATTATATTCTTAAATTATCCTTATTCTAGAAAAAATAAGGATTCATATAGACTGCATTATTTAATTTTCAATTTTGAAAGACGCCAAGTGGTAACGACAGATTAAATGAAAAGCGAGTTATTATTATTTGTCACAAAGCTCAATTTTTACATTTCATTCCATAACTGCATTTAGTTCAACTCGACGGTTTCCAGTGTTACCTCGTTAAGAAATATATGTGTTATACCGTCGCTTCCGATTCCTTCTTATGTGTTTTTCCTATTATTTTATCATTTCTTTCAATTTTAACACCACCACCACCACAGTGTCACCATCTAAGTTTTTGAGCAGACTTTGCTTTTTATTACGTTTGTTGTTTGCCACGAGGCAGATTTGAAGTAGGTATTAAGCTTCGAATAACATACTTGTCTTAATAATTTTTTTTTTTATATGAAAAGTCTTTATTATTATTTAGCCATACCTGTGCACTAGCGGCAGGTGCGATGATTTCGATGATTTCCGGTCTGTTGTCGTCAGCGGGTGCGGGGTCGGGCTGCGCGGCGGGGTCGGGCTGTGCGGCGGGCGCTGCGGCCGCCGCCGCCAGTAGAGCCAGTAAACATATTGCACTCTTCATGTTTATTTTCTATTTATAGACTTCTCTTCAGCGTCTCTTTCGTCTCTTCTAACTTTACGATAAATCTGCAAACGATATGTTCAAATTAATATTTTGTTATTTTTAATTTATTTAATAAGTAACATACGCATTATTTAAGATAATTAGCGCTTAGTTTTTCAAGGAGAAAATGTGTGCTGAAAATTGCACGGTCTTATAACGACTAATGATATATTTTTTTAAATAAATTTTAATTTCTGACCCGAAAAAAATATAAGCGTGAATAGTTAATATTTAAAATAATAAAAATTCTGAAAATATATAATTTTTACGAAGGTTGGCACTACGTAGTTTCTGGTATGTTGATATGACTTTGAACTGATTTAAACTGAAAGTAAAGCGGATGACCTTCGAGTTTCTTTATTGTCGATTTTTATTTTTATTGTTAATTTAATATTATTATAAAATTGTAAAGTCGTGGTCGGTGAGTTGGAAGTTCACTGTAACGATACATTTGATTTTATCTATTGAGGATTTCCAACAAGAATTACATTATTAAACATACCAAAAAACACGCACTCGTACAGGAACTATTTAAGTACCGATTTAATTAACAATCCGACAAAAACGAAAAAAAAATTACAAATATGTTAATTGTAATTGTCTATGATGCTGTATATAAACAACAACAAAACCAAAACCTTTTTTTGTTCAAGTATTTTGAATCGCCATTTTACAATATATTTATTTATTACTTAATTATTAAAGTATAGTTAATGTGAAGCTACCACTGATTTGAGAAGTACATTATGTTGAGAAGAACCGGCAAAAAACTCAACTCTTTACAAAAAATGCCAATATATTATCTAATTATTCATTAATTAATTAGTTTATTTAATATTTAATCACATGTCCTGCAAGAAAGCCTAAAGCTACTAAACGAACCACTTTGTCATTTATATAATCTTGTACCGTAATTAAAATAATGAAACGGATTACCTAAATGTAAAAGTGTGAATATGCGTAGCGTGTTTCTTATCTATACGTCTTAAATCTGAACTAAATAAATAATTTTTTAATCATTGTTTTGTTTATAACATTAATTAAGTACTAAGTATTTCTGCAAATTGTTAAAGGGTTTGAACATTATATTGGCTGTACGTTGTGGGTGAACGCGATATCAACCAGAACGTCCAGTCGTCTGATATTGTATAATAAACTGTGTTTTATTGGGTATTCACCTCGTCTCGTATTACGCAACATTTACAACACTCCACTCGTTGACCTATTGCTGTGTTTTGATATTGAAGGCGTCTCATTTGAAGGACTTATATAGTTAAGTACGCTCTTAATAATTCGAGATTAATAGTATATTCTTTGAAATTAATAACCTATTACTAGAAAAAATTGATGATGGCTCGCGAGCTCTGCTACTACTTTTATGGATGTATTGGTGATCGATTTTATAATGTTAATTACTATAGGCTGCATTATAAAATTCCATTTACAATTTTTGAAGCAGTTTTTGAGCAAAATGGTTCAGATTAATGTCCACAACGTTCCACTCACTCATGCGCAGCGTAAAGAGTTACGCTAATAATATTAGTTTTTATTTAATTATTAAATGTTATCTATATCACATCAGTGCATTTATCACCGTGTAATTTATAATAAAATCTTTAAATGTTTATAGGTTTTATTCAGCTCGAATGTCACCGTTGTAAAATATATACATGTGGATATAATCGTAATGTAATTTAAGAGTACAATATAAGTGAGTACTATAGCCGTGCGGTGACCGGCAGAGAAGAAAAGTCCCGACCTCTTTCTTAACGACGTGTCGTAAAAGACGACTAAGGCAATAGCGGTGAGAATAACAGTAGACCAACCAGGCTTGTGATGGACAGCAGCGTCACCATATCCTGCCACAACACACTGCTCTCGCCAACCCACCTGCCAAGCGTGGCGAGTATTGGCAAACCCCCCAGAGATGAGAGGGGAGGCCCACGTTTAACAGTGGATATCTAATGGTTTGTGAGTGTGTATAAGTAAGTACAGTGAGTGTACATACAATAGAAGAAACCTAGAAGATAGTAACTAAAATCTTTTGGGCACTTTATACTCTAAAGGTCGTAAGACTATGTGATTTTATTTAATTAGCCTTTAGACCTTTTTTATTTAGTGAACTTGGGACACACCGAGCTGTCTAATTTCGACAGAGAATTGCTCAAGTTTAGATATTTAATATGCTAATGTATTTGGACTGGCATCAATTCATTTCTGGCGCTCGGTCACCGAGATCACACGCGCGAGATAAATGGCTTGATAATTAACATTTCATATAAAAGATTAGATATCAGGGTTAATATATTGCATGCCTCATATTTTTTTTAATATCTTAAGTTAAAAGCCAAAAAACCAAATTAGATAATTTATTATTTCCGTTTAAGTTATTGCTACCGTAAATGCAGTAAGGTTTATTTTATTTTATTTATTTATTTATTTAAATAGGACACCAGCAGTACACACATGATAACATTTTTGTAATAGACAATGCAAATAGTAATTTCTACAATGAATTAAATATAAGTGAACAAATTCAAAGAAATACAACACAATTTAAATTATAGAATAAACAATCACAAAAAAAAACAATACTAGATTTGGAATACTAATTGGACTGATTGACCTTGAGCTAAAATATTATAATAATTTAAGTTTTAATGTCATAATGTTGTAATATATTAGTTCTGTAACAGTTAAATGTGTCGTGAAATGCGTCGATGTCGGTGATGACGCCGCATACTGCGTTATACTCATTACACATTCTTGTAATCGAGGTTTGTGTACCCATATTAGTTCTGGAGTAGGGACCACGAAAGAGTTTAGCAATCGGATGACGAAGTAAGTTGAATGGAACACTGACAGAAAAGTACAACAGCAAGTTGCAACAGCCGGTCCGCCCGTTAACCATTTTGTGGTAAAGGAGGAGCTCGTGGACTTTTCTTCGAGGTGTAAGAGCAGGCATTTTAAAGAAGGTTCCTGTGGGAGATACCGCTGCTCGTATACGCCAGATGTCGATTGGAGGACCTCTGGATATTCTTAATTCATTGCGAGTGAACCGAGTAGGAGGGGTTTCAAATTGAGCTGGCATATTCCATTCGACTTCGCTCCAAACTGTTTAAAAGTATTATTTTGGTGCAATAATGAAATTTTTGGCTGTTGCGCTTAACGAATCCCAAAGTTTGCGCAGATTTTTTTACCATGATAAACCGACTTTACAAACAATCAATTTTTTTTTAATAGATCGGCTATGCTTCCGAGTTCTTTGTGTAAACATAATTATACCTTTGGTTTCTATAATCTATCTCTAATTTTACATTACAGTTAAAACTTTGACGTAAACTCGATACGAATTATTATAGACACGTATTTAGATCTGTTAGACACAATTGTACTGTACTGTACTGTATCAGCCTGTAAACAACCCACTGCTGAGCGAAGGCCTCTTATCCATATAGAAGAAGGGTTGGAGCTTAATTCACCACGCTGCTCTACTGCGAGTTGGCTGATAATTTCTCTACCAAGAGTAACGATCATTATTAGGTGTCTATAATAACAACAGGGACCAGCGGCTTTACGTGCTCTCCGAGGCACGGTGGGGAGACCCCCAAGGATATTCAACCAGAACGAAAACAAATATTTGTACAAATAAAAATATCTGTCCCGAGCGGGAATCGAACCCGCGATCACTGGCGCGCGGATTGAGGCGACTACTCGCACCACTACGACAGAATGTTCATCAACAGACACAATAAAATTAATATAGAGTAATGATAATTAACAAAAATTGCGATCAAAAAGTTTATTTTACTGCTGCTACCACATGAGATCTAACGTCGTGATATTTTTAAGCAATCTAGTTTCTGTATTTCTATAAATACAAGTAATAACACGGTGCGGTGTGATTTGTAGAGTAATTAATAATTTACCATTGTGAAGGTAGAGTACGATCGATTCATTGTATTATCGACGGGTTTTTATTATAACGATTTTTGCAATCGATGTAATTGTCGACCGACGTACTTGTAAATTGTAGTATATTGAGCATTGAATACGCTTTTAAATTTGACTCGAATTACCGTGTCTTGTTTAAGGCTTAGAGATAGTAACATTTTCTAAATCGTCTAATAAAGCTTTCGACAAACTTTTACTTTTGTTCATTATCTTCCTTAAAGTAACACGAGATGTTTTATAGCATACCTACCTCCTTTCTTTCTTTCTGTATAACATACTTTATATAGCAGTAAAAAAAAAAAAAAAAAAATATACCGGTAAATTTTAGAATTATTGCAACTCAAAACAAATTCTTCTCATTTATCTTTTAAGTTAACTTATATTTGTATATTATATTTTTATTTTGTAATAAAATAAACAATATTAAATATTAATTGATTTTCTTTAATCGCCACTTACTAGTTGGCTCCAAGTCGTTACATGTTAGTGTGGTGAAAATGTCAACAGATGGCGTTAGTGGTATTACATTATAGAAACGTTGAGGTTTACTCGGAACAAGAAGTGAAATTATAATATTAACGCAACCTTGCCTTGAATGTTGGGCAAATATTGTAAGCTAACAGCTTCCGGGAGCCGAAACGAAACCTTGCAATTTTGGTATTATTTGTTGTGTTCAATTATACAACTATTCTAAAAGAGCAAACTTTAAATGACAACGTGAGTTTGATGATAAAATATGGAAATGTGAAACATATGAAGTATTTATATTGTTCTAAATTAGTTTCAATTTTCGGTAACTGAAATAAATTCCCATTTTTAATCTATATTTTTCACAAAAAACATTTATTAACAGGGAGAAGAGAGTGTCATCATTGCGAAGTTAATAAATTTTTCCCTTCGTTTAGTATGTTACTTTTGCAATTTTATACTGACAATTATAAATATAGTTTTTGGTATTATTGACTTTTCGTTGTATAATTGTCAATTAATTAATGCTTATTGGTATATTAAAATACTGAACAGTTGTATGATGTCACAACGAATTGTGTGAGAAGTGATCAATTTGATGTTGACGATGCTCTGACCGCGACCTCGATTACTGCCGCAGTAATATAGCTATTATCCATATTATTACTAATGTAAAGGAGACATTGAAGATGTCATGAGTGACTCGATGTCAAAATGAGATAAATATTTGTATTTTATGAAATTTACATACGAATCATAAGGGTTTGTTTAATAGATGTAATATTTATCTATATATATAATAACTTATATTATAAGTTATTTTGACAGTTGTATGTTTATTGCCTTATACGAAATCATACATATTCCTAGCAAGTAACAACTTGTGAACCATGCGATCCGTTATGTGGAAATGCGACTTAGCAATATTTAAATCTTACATATACCATCCAATTTTTAACTTTAAATCAAAAGAAATTAGGTATATTTTCATTCGTGCTGATAAAATATAGTACAAACGAGACGGACAAAATCATGTGTCGGTTTCTACATCGGTCTAGCGAAGGATTATTTTCGAGTTACAAAACCGCCTGTTATGTGATACGGTTATGAATAATGACATTTCCATTAGTGACGAACGAACTGACACCGCGCACGTACGCGCTTCGACATGTGCGCTCGAGGAAAACTGTTCACGTTTATGATTCAAATTGCAGTTAATTTATGACATTATATTTCTTAATACAAATGAATGGAACTGATTTCGTATATAATATTTGAAATAGTTAATTGTCATTGATTTACTGTATCAGCCTGTAAGCCAACCACTGCTGAGCGAAGGCATCTTTTCCTTATAGAAGAAGGGTTGGATCTTAATCCACCACGCTGCTCCACTGAAGGTTGGCGGATAATTTCACTACCATGAGTAACGATCGTTATCAGGTATCTATGATAACAACCGGGACCGACGGTTTTACGTGCTTTTCGAGGCCCTGTGGGGAGACCCATAAGGACATACACCAAGACTGGAAACAAATATTTATACAAATAAAAATATCTGTCCCGAGCGGGAATCGAACCCGTTATTGATTTACTGATTTTAATACTATACATATACATCAATATTTTTACCGCCCGATGTCTGTTCATTTCAGATACATAATTAGGAAAAACGAATTATAGTCGTTTTTATGAGAGAAATCAAAACGATTATTTTTAGAATATTTTTCTGTGTGACTGTATGTTTGTTCCAGAAAAATCGGATGACGTTTTCACAGTTTGTAGGATACACTTGATACACCGTTTAAAATTGGAATTATTACCTTTCTAAAAATTGTAACGAATTATATTCCACGCGTATGAAGTCGCGGGTTAAAGATTGTGTACTTCTAAAGTTAAACAAGTTTAGTTATAATCAAAATCATTTTTTAATTTTAAATAAGCTGAAATATTTATTTAAAAAATACTTATAATTAACATCCCTTTTTGGGTTTTTACTACTTTTGTAACTGTTTTTATCAAACTTAGATAATGAACTAAAGTGGCTAAAACCTGGCTAATTTAATTAATTTTTATGTGTTTGTTTTGTTTTTATAACCAAGCAACTATTAAACTACAATAAATATGGAACGTGCGGTGGATGTTACATACTCAGTTGCCTCACCGTTGCCTCAGCGCTCTATCTGCACGATTTATCACAGCATTTATGTATTTCGTCATTTAAGGAATAAAAACGCTTTCCGTATATTTAAACAAAACCGTCCACTTAAATTTTTCCTTAAAAGCAGCTATAATTATTGTTTAAACGAACGACACGGCGGTTAATAACCGTTTAACAAAATGACATACTGCTTATTTAACTACAGCCTATAAATGACTTTACTTTCGTAAGATGTACTTGCGTTAATATTTTAACAACCGCGTTTTTAGTATCGTTTTATGTTATGTTTTAAAAGCGCTCTGTTAAGCGTAAAACTGTAAATTTATTCCTCGTAAACATATGATAAGTACCTACAGTAAAAAATACGCAATTGGGATCTAAACTAGATTTTTAAAATATTTTTATAATGTTTTATACTTAATTTGTGTTATACACTAATATACTCGTAAGGTATAGTTTTTATTTAGATAGCCTTTTGAATTAAAGTGGAAAGTAGTTAAACCTTCTACAGGGAAAATTTGTTCTAAATATTAATTAGTCAAAATGAACTCTAACAAAACAATTTAGGTTAAAATACATCATCAAATCTATTTCGATCACCGTAACGAAAATGTCCTTCTAATTTAAGATATTAAATCAGAACATAACTGCAGTTAGCTTACCTTAAATTTATCAAATAATAACGCTTGGTGAAGAGGAAGTCAGTTTTATAAATTAATTACAAAACAAAAATGTGTTTTTGCAAAAAATGCAATATATAATTATAAATATAACTTTAATTATGACCTAAATAAAATGACAAAAAAGTAATTAAAATGAATATAAAACATTTTTGAATAACAAATATAAATGATATAAGCAAAACTTTATATGATAAAATTACGGAGCGATTGATAACAAACACGAGTAATATTTTTTCCACCCGAGTCTGGTGTGTTATGATAAATAAGTTTGGTAATTTAAACAGTAATTAAAAGTTTCAAAAGTCCGAAGTCGATCAGAACTCGGGCAAGTTGTCGAAACGCCGCGTTAACCTCGGCCTCGATAAACAAATAACCCCTTACATTTGAAAGCATTTTTGATACTATTTTAATATAATTACGTATCCACAGACGTACTTATGTAGTCCAATTCATGTAACTTCATACTTGTACTGTATATTTAGGATGCAAGTACCTCGTGCTAAATTGTTTTCATTTTTGTTTTCAACAAATGTTCTTAGCATATAATCTCATATCGCTACATACATATATCTGTAAATGTAAGTAAAGCATACATAGACATACTGGTAAACATACGTTCACATTCATTTTAGCGCGCTTGCACACATGCGCATTTTAACTCTTTTAGATATACTATGTTATACACTATTATAATATTTTTTATTATTCCATACATTCCTAGTAAATGCCCTGATTACATTACAATGGCGACTTAAATATACTTTTATAATTTGTACTCTCCAATATCATCCTTTGATTTATCCTCTACTTTTCATAATTAATTTAAAGCATATTTATTGATAATATGGGTACCGAGATTATGATACTGCTATTTTGGTGAAAACCACAGTTGGTGATGTGATTTTCGTTTTGATGTAGAGTCAAAATCTGACGCATCCTCTATTTGTCATAATGTTTAATTGTCATAATTTTAGTACTTGTGTTCTCGAGAATTCAAAGAGTTCAATCAGATCAATCTAAAGATAGATGGTTGTTTTTAAGGTTTTGTGATGTTACTGAATCGCATTGAGATCGAGGTTTAATATCTCCGTCCCAGGTCGGTAAATCGATTGTTCTACTAGGCCCATATCAACTTTTATCCGAGTGGCATTCTCGGTAATTGCCGTTTGTGCTAATTAATATTTCGCTTCTCAAGTAACTAATTTAAATTTCGTTATGATACGAAGTTCTGAAATCAACAATAATGTAATATAAATTATGCCAATCGTATATAATATATAAATTATCTAATAAACTTATTACAGAATAATATTTTGTAAATTTGAATTACTTATGTAGGAAATAAATAATTTATTAGCATTTTTATGTTTCCGCGTCCTTTACTCAAGTAGGTCTTAAAGTGGTGATGGTTCACGGAATCGTCTGAATTGTGTCCATGCATGTACGAGTATTTACAACAATCAAACAATCCTTTCCGAATGTTTCCTGCTTCTGGTTTGAACGTCTCCAGCACTAATAAGGTAATAAGTGGTCCTCGAGAGTTTGATTTTACTTTTTTTTTTCAGCACCATGGTATTGGAGATTTAAGCTTCTTTTTGAGATGAGTACCGACGCGTGTGCTTTAGGAAAATAATATTTTACTTTGTTCTCATACACAAAGTTTTTAAACAAATTTCTTGAAGTACTATTCTAGTGATTATTGTTAAACATATAACTCATGTTAATCGTTTTTATTCCTATTATTATCAATTATAGATTTTTGCTTGTTCGTTTTAATCAACAAGAATAAAAATTAAAGTTTTGTTTGCTAACAATGGCGAATAAAATACAAAATTATAAACTAACTATTTTTAATATTAATGCTACCGATCGAAAATTCTTTAGTAAAAACATATAAGGTATTGTGAGTCGCTTGATAAATGTTAATTTTAGTATCGCATGTCAATAATAGGAGTCGCAAGATTAATGCTAATTCCAATCAAATATAATAATTCAATAAATTAATACGTACGAGTACGTACATACTAATTATAGTTTAACCTCGATGCGCAATTACCTATGTTTCATGTGAAAATTCTTTTTTAAATTATTTTTATAATTATGTGAACAAAGAGAAGATAGATGTCTAAAAACGACCCTTGTAGTCACGCCAGCGGCTCGCGTAACAGACGCAAGTTTACGCGCGCCCGTGAGTCCGCTCGCCGGAAGCGGCGCGAGCGCGAGACGCCGTCAATTACATCGCGAATTATAACACCATTGTTCTATACAAGCGCAGACATGCGACACTCTGGCGGCACTAATAACGTTATTTATTAAGTTACCGGTGCATGTTTTGTCAAATGGCGTTATAAAACATATATTACCTTGCTACCTCTATATAATCAAACAGCTGTCATCTTGTGTGAACGACGCGTAACGAAGGACATAAGTAGTTGTCTTGTTTCAAATTATATTATATTAAATAACGAAATTCATTGTCCGTATGTTTGGGATTATTTCATGAAATTCGTCTTGTCGCCAAGAGACTAAATTATACGACACTTCGCAATTTTCTAAACTAAAGTTCCCTGATTGACAGAACTAGATTTCCGGTGAATTTTTTATCATTATTTATGCGTATTAGTTATGAAATCCTTAAACTTAACATTATTATCGTTATGACTCATGACAAGAAGATAATAAATATTAGTTTAATATCTGAAGTATTACGTATATTTTGTTGTAATAAAATTTATTTCTTTTTCTGAATATATAATTTAATAATATAAGGGCATGAGCGTAGCCACGATTGTCTTAAGGGGCTGGCGAAACAAAACCAAGATTATATATGCTGCAAAACCATTGCCCAACCGCAAAAAACAGTGATGTAAGAAAAGTCCTCTTATGTGAATTTTGTAGCGGCCTGAAATCTACAAATATTTATATCGAAAATCTGTAAATAAATATCGAGAAGGGAATGAGATGCAATGTAACTTTGCTTTTTTCTTATTATTGTTTTATTCGTCGGTTCGTACACCATGCCAGGGTATGGTACCTCACTACGCCCATGTTAAAGGATACCCAATAACAACATCGAGAACTTACTTTTAAATTAAAACTTTACCGATATTTTTTATCGGTTTAAATATAATTTTTTGTTTCGAACCTAATGTCAAGTTATATCGACAAGACAGCTGTGATTGACGTTTTGTGCATATATTAAAATGTTTAAAATTTAACAATCAATTTAAATTAATTATTTATACGAGTAGGTACATATTGCATGATAATGAATTAAAAAACGACGTTTTAAGAATAGGGGACACGTTACCTCAAAGTTTATAATATTTTATTTATACGACATGTATTAATAAAACGTGGACTTGTATGTTTTGAGTATATAAGTAATAAATAGCTAATATTTTTTTTGTTACACAAAAATACCTAAACAATTTTTGACAAGCGCTTATGATGCTCCTGGAGTTGCAGGTACAGACAACTTTAACCGCATACCATCAGGCGGACCGTATGAAAAAACAAAAAAAATCCTTTTTTCTACTTATTACGAAAATTTCAAAAAAGAATTATTAAACGATAATTGATCACATTTGGCAAATTATTTTATTTACACATAAGATTGAGTACAATAAAGGACAAAATTAATTAAAAGCATCTATAAATTACAGAAATAAAAATGTGTGAAGCTGTTTTAAAGATTTTAAGATTTTAGATACAGCTATTTCAATTTATTCTAATTTTTTAATTGTAATTTCATATCTTATCAGTCTTTATTCTATATTTATCTATCTATTATTTTTTTAATATAGTATTATTTATTATATTGTGGAGCGTGTATATTTATAGATTTTAGTATTTTTTAAATTATATTCGTAAATGTACTCGTATTTGTATCCGAATAACTATTCGGATAGCGCGCGATATCTGCCGATATTTTAATTATTCGCTCGAGCAGTTGAACGTGGCATTACTAATTTTATACCAACTGGGAGTAACTGGTCGGTAATAGCAATCGTTAAAGTCCAATATGTTTTCGTACCGCTGACTCACTAGTCCGTGTATCCTGTTTTTCTAGTAATAAGTTAAATGTATTTTGTAAGTTGTTCAGCCTCGCGCTCCCGAGGTATCTAGCTCGCGCCGTATCGGCTACGGCAATCATTTTATCTTTCATTCCGAGCATAATATGATTTTCGTAGAAATAAACGGACATTTTACATCATAATTATATATTGCATATTCATCCTTATTCGTTTGGATTATAGTTTTTTTATTTTTTATTTTTATTTTATAGCGTACATCAAACCTTGATTGAGTTTTAATATGTTTTAATTTTATTTAAAGCTCATGATCGCATGATGATATTTTATAAGTATTTATAAACTTGCTCATATTATTAATTTATTAAGTGTGACATTTGAAATTCAAATTAATTGATATAAAAAGCAGCATAGTAAGTTAACTGCTGTATAGATATCATTTATTAATAATATTCTGTGAGACCTCAACGATGTTTCGATACGGTGCAGCAATAGGGTCGTGAAGTTGATGAATCGTAAAACTGATACGATGTGGAAAGGACCCGATTATTACAAACGTGACCACAATTGGATCTCTTAACCGCATCCACATATCTTTGATGAATGAATACAAATGTTGGTGTTTAAATCTTCTTTATTTAAAAATTGCTGCTTTTTTTTCATGCTATATTGTTACTCTCAAGGTCAGTGGGCGAGGCCTATGTTGAGCAGTGGACATCTAATGGCTGATATGATGATGATGATGATGATGACGATGGTGGTTGTTATTTTAAAATTCGTATATGTCAGACCAGGGAGGTCAGGTCAAGTAGACTATAACATTTGTGTAACCGAAGTAACAGTCAGTACCAGGGACTGATATCCGGTGTCCATCCACATACTCGAGTGTTTGAATGAAAATAAATATTGAATTCGAACTAAAGTTTAGCTTATCGCCGGCTTTAGATCATTTTTTATTTTTTCAAATGCTTTTAACTAACTTTTTGTGTAGAAAAACAATAAAGCATTAACCGTCCTTCCAGAATTGAGGACACATGCATTACTTATCGCGCCACAATTAAATGTTATTTAAGAATACTCGTAATTTATAAACATAATACAATCATTTCATTATAGTGATAATTATTTTCGACTAATATGTAATTATTACGGAGTTATAAGTGTTTATAAATTTACGGTTTGTGAGGAGAATATATCTTCGATGTACCAAACATAAATATGAATTACTAAGATTATTATATGAAATGCGCGCTTAGTTCACGCTAATAACTAACACATATAAATCACTAACTCAACATTAATGTCTAAACATATTTTAAAATATAATTAAAATTATAACGTATGTGGCTGAGAGTTGTTACATGCAGGAAAACAGCTATGATTTTTAAATGTTATTTTTATGTTAAAGTAGCTCTAAGTAAGTAAAAATGAAATCGAATCTGTTACACGTTTTAGAACTTTGATAATACAAACAAAGACGGACATAGTTTTGAAATATGCAACGGACAGTCCTCTTTGCCGGGGATGTCTAGTTGCTGAAGAAACAGCCGCCCACGTGATCCTGGAATGCGAGGGAGTGGCCACACACCGGGCAATTATCCTTAAAGAAATAAGGACGCTCCGAGACGCCTGCGAACGCCCCAGGAGGCTTCTGAGCTTCTGGAAGGAGCTTGGCTGGCTGAATTAGCCAGACCTCTTTCACGCATAATGGACCAGAAGCGAGTCTAGATGCGGAAAATTGAGCCCACAACAAATACCAATACCAAATACCAATAGTTTTGAAATATTTTTAAATTTTCTTATTATTTTTATTATAGATATAATATGAAAAAATATGTTTTCTATTATTTATTTATTTTCGAAATTTTTATAACGATTCACTTGAATTTTTATTTATTTTTTATTAGAACACGTCCCCCAAATGTTGACCGACAAATGTTGTATTATGTGAACGATTCAAGTAAATATAACGGCGGGCGGTAACGTGTTATCAATATTGGCGAGTTAGCGACACTTCAAGCTCAAAATTAGATTTCACGATAAACGAAATGATTTTATAGACATTGTTAAGACATGATTTCACGCGGAGTTAGGAAACAATTTTGTTATTGAATTAGTTCGAAAGATTGAATTAACGACTTACTTTGAATAAAATAAGAATCGATAGTAAAATTTGAATAAATTAACATTTAGATTGTCTTACTATAAACATAGAACAATAAAATATTTTTACATTCATACTTTATACATTCATTTCAAGGACTTGTATCTTTTTTGTAATTTTCTGTACGTATAATAAAGAGTTAAATAGATAAATAAATAAAATAAAAATAAATTTATTTCTATTATATCCTGAATAATTTAAAAAAAAAATAAAAAGTCACTTTAAATAAGTCACTTTAAGGCATACGTTCTTAAAAGTCATCCATTAATATTTGACTGTAACGTGAGTAATGTATAACAACTCAATCAGTATTACAGTTGTGCATTATCTGACAGTGTTAACGATTTTTTGAAGTAGATCCTAGTTTTCCAGAACGCCAATTTCCTTTTAATGAATGTGTAACAGTTTTTCTGATTGAAGTGGACTTGCTGACTCGTTTATCACAAAGCGCCGCCGCCGTCACCTCTCACTCGCGGCCTTGTCGTTAATCTACTTCAATTACTATGCTCTATATACTTAACTTTCAATCAAAAATTTATTATATGTTTATAATTATTTAATGTGTTAAAAACATATTCGGTAGTGATTTTATGCTCACTTGAAGGTTATTTAAATCATAAATTATAGTTATTTTTTGTAAGCTAAAGTTCATTATATTGTCAAATTCATGTTATGTTATTATATAAAATTATATGTAATTTTATAATAAATTAATCATTATTAAATAAATAATTTTTGTTATATGATATGCTACGTTTTATTAAATTTATGATTAATGAGTATTAAATTTTATCTCTTTTTGGATAATAAAATAATACTATTCATATTATTACGAAAGGATGAGTATATTATATAAATACGTAAGAGTTCAGATGTGATAGTTCGATGGTTTCGTAAGTGTGAGGTGACGAGGAGGCTGTTTCGGTAGCGCCGGACCGACGTTGCGTTATATCTAATAGAAAAGTTTTGTAACTAGACACGATAAAATATAATTTACTTTAATATTGCAATTTGCATGTATGTTAAAATGTCAATTAGATTCACAGTGAAAAACCTATCAATTTTTTTAAGAAGAATTGCTAGTGAAATAAATCAAGTTACAGAAATGTACTAAATAGTTTGATCTCTTAGCTGAAACAAATAATTATATTAATATCTAGTTATTTTGATAATAATATTTATTAATGTGTTCACAATTTGGCAGTGAACATAACACATCGACGTATAAAATTAATTTATAATATACGAGTACATATATTAACAGAGATTTATTATTATTATGTTTATGTGTTATCAATATTTATATATTCATCAATGGATATCAATTATCAAGAACAAAATTCATAATGTATTTTTTTGCAAATAGTACAGCTATGTTATCCAGAAGTATCATTAAATATTATCAAA
Organism: Euphydryas editha; assembly: GCA_036937285.1. NCBI lineage: Eukaryota > Metazoa > Arthropoda > Insecta > Lepidoptera > Nymphalidae > Euphydryas > Euphydryas editha. Next base: position 114,313 of record JAUPFZ010000022.1, on the reverse strand, counting down.
AAGAACAACGAACAGTATCCATTAATATAATTAAGAGTAAGTAAAGAAATCACGATGAATATTCTAGTTCTTATTAAGCAAAGCGATTTCGACCAACTATATGTAACCTTTGCAATTTGATTTTATTATATCTAAATGTGAATAGTCGTTCAATCATATATCCTTAAATAATTTGAATATAAATTTTGTGAAGGTCAAAAAATAAACATTGCTGTAAAATTATTATTTCAAAGTAGCCGCTATTGAAAGGATTTTAACTCAGTGTGCTCGTGAACGAATGCAATCGACTACGAATCAGGGTCATATTTTAATTTATTTCGTTTTGCCGAAAATAAAACAAAACTTATTAGAATGTAACGTGGAAAAATAGACAATTCACATTACCTTTCACGACGCGAGTAAACAAATTATTATGTCACAAGATTTACTACATACCCGTATCGGTTTGCTATAACAACTTTTAAACTTTCGCGTTGCGTGTTGTGTGTCGCGGTACAAATAACAATAATCACGAGTTGAGGGTGGATGAAGAAACACTTACCCCGACGGCGGAGTCGTGACATCGCTGGATCAGTCTGCCTGTGACCACGGCTAGTGTAACCTAGCCGAAACGTTAGGCCTCAAGGTAATATATTTTACCGTAAAGTTAATTTCGTGTTAATCCCCGTATGAACATTTAAATACTACATACCCGTTTAGATTTCTGTGTGTACGTGTAACTGTTGATTAGATGTGTAAAATTTATTATTAATAAAAAAGAATAAAGTCATGATATTATCTGATAAAGTTTATATAGAAACCTAATTGTTTTCGGTGTTGCAATAAACAAGATCGGTGTAACTCGTTTATTGAATTACACAAATATCCCGATACAACACAGTTGTTAACTAACATACACCAATGGTTCCTTTTATAGCTCATTATTTGTTTACCGATGACTGTAGGTCAATGTATGTGTGTCGCGTCAAACGCTCTTACGTAAGAAACAGCAGGAAGTGCCTGTTTATGTAACGACCCACGAGGAGTTGTGGTCGAACAGATTGTATTCAAATAAATCGCGACCACTTTTCACCAAATACGTTTATGTAAAGAAGTTAAACAATTCATAATTAACCAATACAAGCTTTTAAGCAATCTATGTTAATTTATATTAACATAATATGCATAAGTATATGTATATTTATTTTAAAAATTTTAATAAAAAAATATAATTATATATAGGACTTATCTTCTTAATGCCTGTATCTTGCTTGTATTTTTACGAGAGTATAATTTCAAACTTGGATATGATACAATACTGAATAATAATCGAATTAAAGTTTTAATGTTAAAGACGATTTTTACTTTACCAGAAAATTTAAAGAAATAGTTATTTAATAAAATATTTTTACAATTACATAATCAACATCAAGATTACGATTCAGTGCGCGCGGCGTATGAAACGTTTGAGCGGTGAGTGGATTGAAGACCAGTTCGCAATGACCACGCCCGCGCATTAACTGCAACCTACTAAAATTAAATTGTCAGACCTAAAGTAAACGTAATATCATAATAATAGTAACAAACTATGTATAAGCAACTTTGCTTTAATATGAAAAAATAATAAACTTACAATAAAATTTTATTATTTACGATTAACTAATCATTTAGTTTTAGTTTTAAATTTCTTAACTTAAGTTTGATTTTCATCAAAACAATCATCAACTTATACAAATGTAGTATTCTCGTAGTTGAAATAGTTTCTATTTGAATTATTCTTTCATTTTGTTCGAATCAGTTAAAATATTATTAAAATTTGCCATAAAACTTAAAAATTATTTTCAAAACTCGATATAAAGTGTAATTCAGGGCGCTTACCGGATTATTTTCAACGGACTCACATCCCACGGCCTCGCCTCGACCAGCCTCGTTCTAGTTGAGGTATTTTAAGCTCTTCAGATCGAGTTGTTCAAATAAATCTAGGGTAAACGATCTGTCATAACATTGTAATCCAATACAACAATAAATTGGAGACAAATCAAGGCGAGATAGAGGTCAACTTACGTAAACATTAATGTACTGAAAATTATTTTTTACGTAATGATATATATTTTTAATTACAAAGATTTACCATAAAGAGTTGTTATTTCTATTGAAATTATTTCTATGATTAATTTCTTCTATTTCTAAGTGTTTACATAATGCATACCGCGTGGTGTCATTATATATAACGATATATTGAGTACGTTCCAACAGACGACAGTACAAATTACGGTGCAATCGATGACGTCACAACGACCACACGACAGCGACACACCTGTACTATATTCTATATGATTAATCACTATCAGCACTATGTGCAGTAGTCAGGTATAATTATCATATTTTATGTATACAAAATTTAAAAAATAAATAAAGTTGTTATTTTAAAACCCTTTTTAGAAAACGGTTTTTCGACACAAAAGAAATATTAAACTATAACTAAAAATATACAAAAATTTAAAAACTAATTATCATATGATAAATACAATGTTTGATAATATAAACCTTAAAAGTTCAGGTATGTGTTTATAGACAATTTTTTGTGAAGTACGCTTCATATATTAGACATCAACGCGTAGCATTAAATGATGCTCGTCGCACAATTCGTAGCGCGATGCTACGAATTTAAAATAAGATTTAAAATACACACACAATTAACATAATTATGTTTTTATTTATAGATGTAGCGTTTTTTTTATTAAGTGATATAACTAATATAAATGCCATTTTCAAGTCAGATTAAGCAACTTTTTTAACATATTTAAATGTAATTAATGTGCATATTAAATACCTTTACCTTGACTGAGTGTTATGACCCTCCACTCGGATGTCACACCCTCAGTCAACTTACACAATTCTGCACCGGATCAGATGAATAACGTAAAAAGTGGTTTTCCTCAATCCGGTGCACTGACCTTACTTTCGAAACACTTTATCTTTTAAACAATGAAACAACAAAAGTTAATTTAATTTCAATTCGAATGACATAAAAACTAAATCAGTCTTAGTATTGATCACTTCCAACGAGCAACGTCACGATGAGAACATCCGTCAGGTTTGATTGTCTGTTTATCACAAGTTCTCAGTCATGACTCCATCAGGACATCAGAGACAAGTGACACATGTACAATGTCTCAATCGAAAAAAAATTATGTTGAAAATTAAAATATATATTATTGTTTAAAAAACGAATAAAGTTTTTATTACTTTTTTTTGTATATAAATTACGCAATGTTCTCAATAATTATAAATTAATACTGTTTATTTCTTTTATATCTTAATCTTTACAGACGTAAAAATTATAAATATCAAGGGTATATTAATATTTTTTTACGTGGATAATTCAATAGTCTCTTTATCTCCTTTTTTTTTAAATATTTGTTATTAGTTATAGAAATACTAATTTAATTCATATTTATATTCTTTTAACTGATTGAACTGTACTTGACCAGCCCGTCAATTATCCACCGCTGGGTGAAAGACCTTTCTCCATATAGAAAGGTTGGAGCTTAATCCACTACGCTGCTCCACAAAGGGTTGGCGGATGATTTTACCTACCATGAGTAACAGTCTCTATCAAATGTCTAAGATAATAAACGGAACCGATGGCTTTACGTGTTATTCGAGGCAGCGGTGAGACCCACAAGGAAATACTCCTACACCCAGACTAGAAAGAAACATTTGTACAAATACAAATATCTTCCCCGAGCAGGAATCGAACCTTGACCGCTGTCGTTAAGGCGATTACTCGCACCACTACACCAGAACGTTTGTGCGTTTATAGTCTAGAGACTTCTAGTGATGATATTCGTTATTCGACACACTTCGAAGAAATTATATACAACTCTTTTTAAGCCGCTAGCGTTAAGCTCTAGTTGGTAACATACATGCATAATAATTATGTACATATACAGAAACACACAAACAAGGCGAATGCACTCGGTCGCGGTGTGCGTGGGCGTCTTATATATAACATCAGTGTACTATTAATAAAACGATTATTTGTAACTCTTCCACGCTAAACTACTAAACGACTGTAAAAAACATTCCCAGGATCGGGAATTATGCAGGTAAAAATGCGAGGCGACCTTGGTTGATATTATATAAATAAATCGATAATAAATTTTTATAAATGGTTTCAACTTGACTTTGACTTTTTGAATTAAATATTCGCACTTAATTTAGTATAATAATTCAGACTCGACAGTCGACGGCCTCGGAGGAATCATGTGTGATGATTGCCCAATTAATAAATATACATTATATTTATGCTTCTCATAAGGAATGATAAATACGAACGCTAACCGTGGAACAAAATATTTTGACACCTTTTGTATGTTATATTTCGTGTATTATAAGAGGTCAAAAATATGGTCAGTTTTCTAAGAAAATATGAAGGAGTTTTTTTAAATTATCTTAACATACGGTTAAGATTAAATTAAAATTCGTTTTACTACTCAGTTTATTAAGCCCTGGTAATTTTTAAAAGTGATTTCTAAGTCTCTCTCTATTTCACGACTTTTGAACTATTTTTATATATGGTAATTCAAAATACTTTTTACTTTATTAGAGATATGATATATTATATTTAACGATATCGGGTAAACGTTATTAACACGTATAATTATAAAGATTAATAAATAAAGTTATAAATAATAAATAAGTTATAAGAACACCCAATAAGGTACGCTTCACTATAAAAACGACGGTCGAAGTCATACAAAGTGTGTCAAACGAAATGAAAAGTGTTTCGATCACATAATACGTACGGAGCGACCAGCGACCAGCTGCCCGCTCTGTTCCTTATCCACAACTCCTTTCCCTCTCGCGCGCGGTGCCGACACCGCGTCACCGCGCTCGCTTATCTCAACTACAAACACTTATCTTTAAATATTTTTACTACTTTTAACATAGACTTTAGTTTGATAAAAAGTACAAGTTAGTTTATAGAATACAGAGTTGTGAGTTTTTTTTACTGTAATTTTAAAATCGTAAAATAATAATCATTAAAATTATTTTATATAAATATGTCATTTATATTTGATTAATTATTATGTTTCTTATCCGAAAATATTATTTCGTTAAAATTAAAATATTGTTTTTGTTTAAATTAAACTGGTATTTAAAAAAATGTAACGAAAAATACATTCAGTACACGGACAGCAACGCTCGTCGCTCGATAGCCTTGAATAATTGAACCTTTTCAAATTATTGTTTCACGCTTATTACCGAGTTTAATTTTATATTACAATATTATTGACAATTTAACACTGCACTGGTTTCGCAAGACCGTCAATGCCAGCTCGCTCGGGTCGGTACTTGTCATAGTTTTAAAGGTTTTAGGGAACACCGATATTAACAACAGCAGTTCTGTCAGCTGTTCTGTTCGGTGACGTCAGTAAAGGTTATATAGGTTGAGGTCGTGAGAAAAAAAAAGTATTTGAGAAAAAATGACACAGTTATGTATGAATAAATTTAAATAATTTATCTATTAATATGAGTACATATGAAGAGGTTATATTCCAATCATATTAAATTAAGATGAATGTTTATGTTTACTTTTTGTATTATAATTTACTTGTAATGAGATACTATCAGACAGATGAATGTTATACGTTCGACTGATAATGATAGTAAGTGCTGGTTGTACGGTAAGCTGGTTGTACGGTCGTTTTACTAACGATTGTAATTTTTTCTCGCATGTACTTAACCTTATTGTTTTATATATTTTTTGGACCGCTTAAGAATGTAATATGTCTTGACAGTATTCTACTTGTGAGGACTTAGACCAGCCCCTTAATAAAATGGCTTACTCTGTAGAAACGGATCACCCTAACCTTATTGTTTACATCTTGATAAATGGAATCGATCTGCACTGGTTTTAACCAGTTCCTTATGTACCAATTAACGATTTAAAGATGTTTCGTGTTGCAAATAGATAGTGTTTGTTTAAATGTACTCATCTTAGAAATGTTTTTAAAGATTAATGAAAGGATGAAAATGAAAAAAAAAAAACAGTAACAATAAATGGTAGAGGCAGCGTGTCACGTGAAATAAGAATAGTCATGTTTGTATATATCAGTTCGGGATCTATATAGAGACTCCTTACGGATATCCTCTGTAACAATAGAGACTACCACAAGTCCATCATACTATTATAATACGCAGCTCATTGTGAATATCAATTAGGCGTGCAGTTAAAGAGAAATTTCACGCCAATTAAAAGGACGCGTATACGGAGCACTCTGCCGTCCACTGACTAAGCAGCCGTTAATCACTGATTGACCACTTTGATTGATTTGATCACTTCTAAATTTTTAATACCAATAACTATCAATTTGTTTTTAATATATAAAAAATCAAAAAGTTCGCTAAGTGATGTATTTTTTAAAATTTTATCCCTATCTAAATAAATTTTACGCTTAACTTACGCTTTATGAAAAACGGAAATAAATAAAAATATCAAATAAAGTATCCTACCATCATCAATATTGATATCATGGTTTTTAAAAAACCTATTTTTAGACTTAACGGCGTTTAGCTCTACCCTGACGAGGATTAAGATTCAACTTCAACTTCAACTTCTTTTGGTTTGATGGCTTTCACTGGTGCTAAAACAGCACAGATGATTTCGCCAATGTCACGTAGAATGGAGAATACACGAAGGAGATTGATCGGTGCGGTCGTGATTATAGCCTTCGTTAAATTAAAGAGGGAAAAAGAAAATAAATGGAAAATAGTAGTAATTTAGTTTAAAACCCTTAAGACCTAGAACAACACAAAAATTTAAGTTAGTAAAGGATTAAGATTCATATAGCTTAGAAACTCGATTGACACGTCGACTGTCACTGCAAACTATTATTAGAATATTAATAAGAGAGAGAGAGAGAGTTAGTACATATTATATAGAATTTATTCGTACATACCGTGTGTATTATTATGATTTATTAAACGTAATTACACGTGTCCGTGTTATTGTATTACAATTAAGTGAGTAATTTTTTAAATATCTTGCACTGTAAGGTGAAGGTGCATTTACAAAAACCGTGTGACATTTCAGGTTAAATGGCAAAATATTTCTTACCACGTATAATACTTTTATACGATTTATCATATACGGTATATTTAGGTATATTTCTCATTTGTCCGTGTTCAAAACAGCAACGAATTTGCGGTTGTACAACGATATTTATATTAGTTCTTACTGGAGTAGGCTCGAGGCTGTATGATGTAGAAAGCGAACGCTTCAGGCTTTATTTGAATGCAAATTATATTTCTTTATTAAGAGTAAATTAATTTCGTGATAAAAGCGTTTTAACCTTGATATAGGAGATATTGGAAGTGTTTTGCGAAATGACTTTTAAGGGTACGGTAAAAAGTGAGTGTTGCACGAAATTATGTGAGTGAACTTTGAGAGTGAAATAAGAGGTCACCACTTTTAAACTCTTTGGCCTCCGCAAAGTTAAAATACTTTATTTCGCCGATTTTTTAGGTACCGTTAATATTTCTTGAAATTAAATGTAATGAGTTCAAAAATGTGTAATTACATAACATATCGCTGCTTGTTACTAGGTATTTCATTTAAAACGCTGTCGTAATACTTATTTCATTTATAACATTTTTGACGGACCGAGGTCGACTAGACATTTTAATAAAAAATTCCTTCGCTATGTGTATCATATCAAAAATTTCCACTGAAGCAATTCAGTGCAATGTTATTTATAATATTTTATTTGGTATACATTTTAAAAATGGTTATTGACGCATGTTTTAAGTATGTTTTGAACAATCCGAATATCTTCCAGATGAGATTGTTTCTACAGTTTTACATAAATTACTTTTATACATCAGTCAAGTATATTTGTAAACGATTTAAAAGATATATTACGCGGAAGACAAATGTTGATTAAACTTTAAGGACAAGGTGGAGTTCATTCTTGTTTATTAATTTGGGATATGTGATAATATTCATACTATTGTATGAAACATAAGAAATACTACATAAATATATTTTGACCATTATATCAAGAAACTAGATCCATTCCATTTACTTCTTTATTTTGATGAAAATCGAAAAAAAAAATAGAAATATCAGTTTAGTAAAATTACATAAAAAATAATTATTATAACCGTTTTCCTATTATAATATTTGATTCATTTATGCATCGGTGTTTGTGTGTCAGTGTGCTACGTTAGCGGCGGGACAGTTGTGTGCGTGCGGGAAAGTGGTCGCCGTGACGCAACGCGCGTGACGTAACGTGCGCCCGCACAGCCCGCCCGGAGCGCGGACCGTTTACACCTCTCATAGTCATTGCATCCCTTAATTTATGACTCTAATTACATATGTCCAAATGCTTCTTAAGTAATACCACTTCCATTATTTGAACTTTTATAAACTATAATTAAGTATATTAATATTATAGTATTAAATAAGTTATTGTTATTGATTGTTATTTTTTGTTTAAATTAATTATCTTTTAAAACGTGGACTAGAAGTTAATATTTATTTCTACACCGGAATTATATATTTATCATATAAACGATAAAATATTTATGAAATGCTTTAACTGCTCGATTTGTTTTGTAACAGCAGCGGTTATGAAAACCAGTTATAATTAAGAAATGTAAATTTGTGGGTTTATGTTATAATAGCTTTTAGAACGAGTAAAAGTGAAAAAATATGCGCGTCATTGTGTACTCGTTTGGACCGGTGACCGTACGGTGACCCTGTACCGATTTTTGTTTTTGGTATGTTCTTGTTAAAATTTGCAAAAAGTTAATTGGATTATTTAAAGATAATACAAAGTTATTTCAGACTTTTATAAGTTAAATAGTTTTGTTGCAATTTTTTTTCAAACTTTGTATGAATTTATAAATAGCAACACCGTAGATGTTTTATAATACGCTTGTTATCGCAATAAGTTATTAAAAGTATTCCAATTAAGTCAAAACTATAACAAAAAAGTGTTCTACTATGTGCTCCTTATTCCTCATTCGCACGTTATCTTAATTAAAATCGGTAAAAAATTGAATAAATTTAAAACTAACATCACTTTAAGAATCTGGATAATAAGCAATATATTAACTAGTTTAACGTTATGTTGATCTATAAATATATTAAGTTAATTAGCTACGATATTAGATTATTAAAAGCGTAAACAGGTGTATAAAAACTATTTTGTAATACTTTGTATACTGAATATCATTCATCATTCAGTAATATGAGGAAGTTTCCTGTTGAAAATACCTTCGGAAAATACCTTCGGAAAATTCCGTGAAATCACAGAAAATATTCACGGGTTGAAATTTTTAAATACAAAATTCTATAGAGATGTCGTTTAAAATGTTTCTGCAAACTGATTTATTGTAATCATTGAAAATCCAGCGTGTATAAACTACTAATGTACTGTATCAGCCTGTAAACAATCCACAGCTGAGCGAAAGCCTCTTTTCCATATAGCAGAAGGGTTAGAAGTTAATCCACCACGCTGCTCCATTGCAGGTTGGCGGATAATATCTTTACTATGAGTAATGATCATTACCAGGTGTCCATGACAACAACCGGGACCGACGGCTTAATGCTCCGAGGCACGCTGGGGAGACCTACAAAAACCGGAAACAAATATTTGCACAAATTCAAATATCTGCCTCGAGCGGGAATCGAACATCGTCGTCACTACTGTTATCACTGCTGTAACTGTTCCATCATTATTTCCGTAACAGGTCTATATATTTGTAACACTTATTAATTTTATGTTTATAACGAACATTTAAGTAAACGTAATGTATTAACTCCTGGTCCGTATCGAAGGCTCGTCGATAGCTCGTGTGTCGCCGAGCTTTATGCAACAGTTCAGACTCTCTGTTGCGTCACGATCAGCTGATCTAACCGACTCCGCTCGCGATCTCTTTGCAGATAGTTTTACTATCACCGTAAGGACCATTTAAAAACGGTTACACGTTTAGATGTGACCGACTTCAGTAATGCATAATTGACGATATTAATGTTAATATTACGTGCAATAATATAACGGTATACTATTATCACTGTAACTTGAACGCGGAAACAGATGTTGCGTCAACTTTACTTGCTCAGAGAAAAAAGAAAAAATCGCTCATGTCGAGTCATCGTCCTTTGTAAGATTTTGTATTTTAAATATTATGTCATTATAATGTGAACGTAAATTTAATTATTTTTATTTCGAACGAGGCTGTATAATTTATATTGATTGAGAGAAAGTACCTGTGAGACTGGTATTTTCCTTGTATTAAGTTAGCTAAATTAAATATATTAAACACTATATTAAGGGTTATTTTACATAAACCTACGAATACAATTGTTTATTTTCATGTTAAAAAATAATTTACGTTTAAAAGAAAAATCAGTGCATTAAGTTACACAGTACCCACAAAAAATGGCTCTGTACTTTTGACCAGACTGACCTAAGTTTATGTATTTCGATGCGCTGAATCCGAATTTGAGGTCAATTTGGTCAATATACCTCTAAAATTTTGAGTAAATTGTAAAAAAATTGCCAAAAATTGCGAAAAAACGCAAACGCGTGGTGGGCATGTGTTATTATTATTAAAATCCTAAAGTATTTATATTTTTTTAAACCTGAATTACGTACGAATGTAGTTCCTAAACATATACAAGAAACGCTCACTACACACGTTCCGCAGAAGTGAGCAGTTTAAACAATAGTTATATTCATAGTCGTAAGTCATAGTGGTGGAACCGTGGCTTTTTTGATTGTCTACTATGTCTACAGCGTGCTTTAGATCCACGCGATGATCCGTTGCATGCGAGCGGGGCAAGGTCGCGGCCGCGTCCCACGTGCCGGCGCTCATTGCTCTGTTCATCTGTCATCACTGTACTTTATAATGTACTCGTACGTTTGTTGGTCTCTTCGTCCATTGTCTCGCAAGTTCAAGTGTAACGGAATTCAAACTATATCAACTGATATAAGTACGAACGTAATAATGCAATCGCTTTTACTGGTAGTCCGACAACTTTTAGTTCAGTTAATAATTGATTTTATTTAGGATCTTATATTTTTTATTGTTTTCGTGCATTTATACAATAGTTCTTTAAATATTGTTATTAAATAAAAGTAAAATTCGTCTGTATTTATCATATTAAAATAAAATAAATTGAAAAGTTAATGATACCGCATTAGTTTCGTAATATCGTTAACAGTTCTTGTTGTTGTAAATAAATAATATACTGTGATGGTAGAGTCACAGTTCGAACTATACTTTTGTACTTTATCTAGTCACGTGTCGTTTAGCGAAAACAAAAATAACAATGTACATTTAGTAACTACGTAAATCCCATGAATTTGAAATGTGCTGTTGGGTAAGTTCGGAGCGACGGGTCGGAGGTCGGCGGCGACACGCGACTCGCGGCTAACGACGCGCTACCGGCTGTTGGGACACACTTGACGCAACTTGTTCACTGCTCTCGGACGTGGCACACGGTGAAAGATGCTGCGACGAGCAAACCAACCTACCTTACCATATGTTTTATAAATTACTCTACTTAACGATAATTTAAAAAGGCCCAGTTAATCATATATTGACTTTGCATTTATCAAATAGACTAAGTTACTAGGTAATGAATTTCTTAATGGTACATTTATCCTTTCCTTTAATTTTCTTAAACTTATTTCAAGTAAAAATAAATTATTGGTTATTAGACTTCATCTAACTTTATTCAATTTATATTATTTGATCAAATCGTCCACGCCTTGTTTTGCAATAAAAACTGTAAAAATTGATTACCATTTTCAAAACCGTCGTGTTTTTTTTTTTCGGAAATGCTGTCGTGCATAAAAAATAACGCTTAAAGTTCAGGCGGGTCAGATTTTGTAAATTTCTATAAATGGACACGGTCTTACTTAAAACACTGTATTGTTACAAAAGCCGTAAATATCTGGTATTTTTTTTCAACTTTTATTGAAATACGTACTTATATTGTCACTTTGAAATAGTTTATGGGTTTGCGCTAGTGTTGAGAACTAGTTGTTTAATTTAATAATTATTTTACTATGGCGATAAAACTATATAGACTATAAAAATCACGCTACTATGTATAGAAGCGGTCTAGTAAATGTAATGAGAGTGAAACCACGCTCGTTATCTAGTATAAGATATTTAGCATAAGAGTCCGCCGCTGAAGGCTTCAGGCAGCCCAGTTACTGCCCGAATCGCGGGTCAAGAGCGCGTCCTCGCTTGCGACATGATCTCTGATCGTGAAAAAGAGTATCGAATCGCGATTTTGATATTTATCGATGTCACTGTCTCGACTGAGGGTTTTTAAATAACAATATTAACGCTACTTTAGCGAGTTTATATTTTTAATTAACTTAATGTTACTAGTATAAGTTTATCAGTTTTGATGGTTTATTTATGACAACATTTTAAAATTATTATTTTATTATCTTTCATCGTGTGCTAAGTATCGTATATCCGCTCGAATTATGAAATGGTTTGCAAGTAATCGCTTTAAACGAGCTTTAAGTGGTATTTCATTAAACTATACACATACTTATAAATATTATTTATTTTATTTATATATCCATTATATATATAAATATGTTTATTGAGAAATAAAATACGTAGATACTTCAGTTAAATAATAATGCATTCATCAAAGACATGTTAGAAAGAAATTGATTTTAAACTTTCATTATTATCGTTTGCTCTTATCCAAGTAGAGACGGAGAGGGTACGATGATAGAGTTTACAATGAATAATTTACGTAATAAGCGTTAAAATCCTTCGATTGAGATGCGGATAGATAAGATTATATCCCTAATAGTACAATATATTTGCAAGGTAATTGATGATATCGTTTGAGAGATATGTAATCGTTCGCTGTGGGTGTCTAATTAGCACGTTGGTCGTGTGCAGCGCGTGTACAGATCACTCTGCATTTATTTACATCATTTGATAAGGCTGAGGACTTTAACTAGGTGCTTCAAGGTCAGTAAGAGCCTGTGTAAATGTAAGCAACAACTGAATAAAAATATTTTTGAAGTGAAACTTCTTTAGAATCGTTGTGATTTGAAACGAGATGCGACGGAAAAAACGACAGGTAAGAGACACAAATACAAAAATGTGTAGGAGAGAATGAGATAGTATGATGTTGCGTATCCTAGCAACGCGTAAACAACGCGTAAATAAGTAATAGAATGTTTAACTATTAATATTAATAAATTTTAAATTGAGTTTGCCAAAGAGGTTTCACTTCTGACATGTGTACTCCGTATACACGACATTTTTTTCCTTTTTCTGCAGAATGATCGTCAGATTGTTCCACTGCGAATTTAATTACGCCATTTCTCCGAGATACGTTTTGTCACATTGTTTCTTTCGTTATCGAATAACATAATATTTTTCGGGAAATTATATATAAAATATAAGGGTGTTTGCTATGATTACCGTTCTGGCGTGCTGGTACGAGTAGTCGCATTAAAGCCAGCGGTCGCGGGTTCTATTCCCGTTCGGGGCAGATATTTGTATTTGTACAAATATTTGGTTCTGGTCTGGACCGTGCCTCGAATAGCACGTAAAGCTGCCGGTCTCAGTTGTTATCACAGATACCTGATGACGATCGTTATTCATGGTAATTAAATTATCCGCCAAACCGGAACGGAGCAGCGTGGTGGATTAATCTTCAACCGTTCTTTTATATGAATGATTGATGAATGAATGAAAAATGTGAAACGATTTGATGCTGCGACCTTTTGGTTAAAACGAACGTGTACTATCCACTAAGTCACCTTCTATTGGTTCGACTTTTTGGATTTGGATTTCAAATATTGATCAGTTAACTATAGTTAACTATAGTGTAGCAACCAATGCTGGGCATACGTCTCTTCTCCACTGAAGGAGAAGGTTGGAGTTTAAACCGTCACACTACTTCACTGCAAGTTAGTGGATATACATACATACAATAGAATTTCTTTTAACACTTAATTATAATAATTAATATTTTTATTCGACGTCAAGAACGAGATGAAGTTTTAAGACAAATGAAGCATTTAAAAATATAACGGTAGCAGATCGAATTTGAACCCGTCACTGCCTTTTTTATCTAACAGACCATTTTAGCTCAATGCATTATATTATTTTAGTTAAATACTTATAAAGTACTTTTAATATAAGAAAATTATGAAGTGCGACACTTAAGTAACTATATGAAATGAATAAGAAAAGAGAGTGTCAATGTGTTACTTAAATATCTCTATATATACACGAGTTATGTCAGCTATTTATATACAATAAGATATAATTCACGCCGTGTAAGACTAGTAACAGCTCTGACGTCGCTGAAACTATTATGTCACGAAAAACAATGTAAAACAACTATCACCATTTCCGTTTAAAACTATTATAAATAGAGCCGCTGCTTTAATGCGCTAAAAATTGTCGATTTGTCGTCGATTGTCTTTTGTGAAACAAAAACATCTACCTAGAAAAGGAAAAGAAAAGAAACAATTGTAATGGTTTTTTAATCGCGCTTGCATCTTAATGAATTATTTATTTTTAATAGAGATTACGGGATGTATTAATAACATACTTAGCGAAACTGATACAGTTTTTCTGTCTTTGATCCTAAAACTCTCTTCGACTCTTGGTTTTTTTTTTCTATTTATCGTTATCTGAATCTTTAGGAGATATTATCATAACAATATGGTCACGTTAGAAGGTTAATAATGTCCTAATTACAGCGATGCGTGTTGCAAGCCGGTTGCGATGCTTGACGCGTATTTTTACACAATTCGTTCGCGAGGAGGCCTTACTGCGGCCGTCGACTAACTTGCTTACAAATAACTTATATGAATCACACACGGGATCATTTGTTGTATGAACTTGGATTACCTTCCCTCATAAACTTCGAGGAAAATCTAATGTGTAGATATTTTACGGTACCCATTTTTTAAATTTGCTAAGTAATCAGAATACGAACTAAGAACAATATTTTGGATTTTCGAAATATAAAATTGGTCACTATAATGTGTGATGCAGTTCGATAAATTACAACACGCATTCTTCGATAGTCGCTCGCTTGTTGTTTGCGTAAGAGGCATCGCGTTTGTTTCTTTAATAGAAGTGTAATTGAATATCAAACTCGCATAGAAAGGTGGAATTACATAACTCGGAACTAAATCTGTACGATGCTAACGAATGTAAACAATATTTGCTTTACTTCGGAGTCGCTTCTTAACTCTGTTTACCATCACATAAGTAGCTTCTATTTTCCTCAAGGCGACGTGACTCGCTTGTTTTAAAATCACCATGCTTGCGCGTTAGTTCGTAACGACGGTTTTGTTATGGTCGTTACGAGTTCGAGCTGGTCGTGCACGTTGTTTTGTTTTGGTCGAAACTTTCAGCGCATCGCAACGCGTCTGCGGTCAGTTGGTTAGGCGGTCGGTTAAGTAACTGACTCTCAATTCGTCGTCACGTCCGAAGCTAGAAGACAGTGGAAAGTAAACGGCGAATGTGTGCCGATACGTATCGACACACGTAACATCGAGCGATCGAGCCTCGCCCGAACCGTCGAGTCCAACGACTGTTCCGCCCACGGCTGTCTTTATCAGAACCATATAATCGAATGTTTCGTCGATCATTAGTTTCATGTCGCGTCCTTGACCGAGCGCTCGTCTTAATCGTTCAGATTCGCCGCTCCGTTGGACACTCCTTTCGTGATTGTCGTCGGTTCCGCGGGAAATAAATTACAAAAATAATCATGGAATAAATTAATTAATCATTGTTTCCTAATCGATACAAACAAATACATTGGGTTTTTACATATTACAATGACATCATTACTTTTATGTATGTCATGGTGGACAAACTCCAACACCATAACTCAATGTCAATGCTTTTTTTAAGACTCGACAAGATTTAATATTGATACTTTTAAATAACTACAATATCTAATTTCACAATTGATACAAAACTTAGTTAATGCCGGAACATGTATGAAAAACATATGATATCATATGATAAAGATATTATGAGAATATTGATATTTATATTGTTACAATTTAGGCGCAATCGCGCTTAAATCGATACGAGATAAAACGACAACTGCGACAGATATGTAAGGCAGTGTTATGCTCACGTGAAGGGTTCGGACAACCTTCAGTTCGTTCCCTCAGCAACACTTCACCGACACCGATCGCAAATTAGTTCGTAATCACAAATAAAATTCACAATATATGGATTATTGGCGTAAGTTCCGCCGAGGCTCTAGCCGCTAAAAATCCGGCAAATTAAAATATCGAAACCGGTGTCGAAACGTGATGTGGAGCAACGGTTTGTGATCGGCTCTAGAGCATCAGCGGTTACGCAAGCGGTAAGCGCGCGGGTACGTACCGGGTGTGCGCGTGCGGCTGGAGCGGCGCGGTGGACGCGTGTTGGCGAGTCGGGCGCGAGTCACGGAGTGCACAGTCGCACGCGCAGCACCGCCGCCGTACCACCCTTACCCCCTCTCTCCCCGCCCTTTACCCGCCGCGCCCCTCTCGACTCTCATAGCGCTCTCGATACCCTCTTCCGCTGCCTGAAAACTGAGCCAAGTTCCGCGCTCGGTCGCCGGACGGTCGGAGTAGGTGCTTCATTGCGATTTCTTTGATCTAGTCATCGGATCGATGACTGAAGCATATTGCACCCACCTTGCTCCTATCTAGCACTGTATTATGTTCATTCTAATTTTTTCACCGCCACGGACTTATATTTGAACCGCACCGTCTTTACAAACATCTGTATAACTCTACTTTTATATTATTTTTACTTGAGACATTAAAATAATAACTGATTCGTTTAAAGTACGATTACTTAGGAATGCAAATGAAATAAGTACGATGGTGAAATATTTCACACAATTATCTTATTCGTAAGCTTGACATAAAAATGACACACGGGGTCGCCCCGAGCGCAGGGATCTACCGCGGCCGCGGCCCCTGACCGCCACCGCGCCGCTCACCTGTCTTTATCTTCTATTAATAATAATAATAATAACTCTTTATTGTACAAAAAAGCAACATAACATACAAAAAAAAGGAAATAAGTACAAAAGGCGGCCTTATCGCTAAAGAGCGATCTCTTCCAGGCAACCTTAGGGCAGAGGAAATGGTATGCTAATGGTATAGGTGTACAGTTTTATTAATAACATATACAATACATATAGACAATAGAAAAAAATAAATAAATATATATATATATATATACGTACATATATACATATAATAAAATGGTAGAAAAGTCAAAACTGTACATGGAATATTTTTTTAAAAGAATACTTGGGGTGTGATCTACAATCGATACCGAAGCCAAAAATATAGTTTTTAGAATTTTTGTCTGTTTGTCTGTTTGTCTGTTTGTCTGTTTGTCTGTATGTATGTCCGGGATAAACTCAAAAAGTACTGCATGGATTTACTTCAAATTTAGCACGAATATTATTAAGAAGTTATTAATATTATAATATGTAGCCTATGTTATACATAGGCTACATATTATCACGCTATCACCTACGGGGGACGAGCAGTGAACCTTTATTTGTTCAACGCATTCTGTAACAGCGTGTAATCTAACGACGCATATTTGAATGTTGTTATTATGTTAATAACCATGCTATAAGCTATCTTCACACTATAAAAACCACGAAATATAAGTAACTTAGGCTGATAAACATTATTAATGTAAAAATGAAAATAATATAAGAAATTAATATAAGTAGTATCAAGACAATTTTAGAGCAGCGCCATCTATGAGAGTCCAAAAACATCAAGTCGAATTACGTGTGTAAACTCTTTTTGGATATAAATAATTTTAATTTGATCATGTTGGCGAGGTTAATAGTTGTTTATAAAAGTCATAGATGGAGTTGTGCATTTTAATAAAAAATGTATCGTTGATTCGTTTCAGAGATGAGCAAGACAATTTAAAAAAACGTGTTTATATAAGTTTTAAGCTGCTTCATCTACGTCTTATAAAATTCATCGAGTTTTTCTGTATGTAATAACAAACAGAACTCAAAAAGAACTGCATAGATGTATAACAAAATTTAAACTCAAAAACGGCAGGCTATTGCTGTAAGCAATTTGAGCTAAATAACGAAGAAAGAGGAAATTTAAGCATGCCATATATATCATAAAAATAAGAAATGCTTATGCTTCTCCGGAACCTATTTCCTCCAAAGTTGTGTAACGAGACCCGCCTTAAAGTCATCTCGCTCCACAAACACACCATTGAGGCGGAAATTCTTACGGGTTGTGGCGTCGGCGAGGCAGTATTTATACCACGCATTCCCCTCATACCTCATAACTTCCCGTTCCAGTTCAAGCGCGTAGAGTTCCCCGTGAGTGTTTGCTTCGCAATGACCATCAATAAGTCGCAGGGGCAGATACTGAGGGTAGCTGGTGTCGACCTCAGGACGAGCTGCTTCTCACACGGGCAGCTGTACGTCGCTTGCTCCCGCGTCACCAGTCCTGACTCTCTTTACATTTTGGCTGCGGAGAGCCAAACTACTAATGTTGTTTATCGAGAAGTCCTATAAATATGTATTTTTACCCTATTATGTATTCCTTATTTATTATTTTCTCCATCCGTTTCAGTCACAACTTATGACTTCATTCAGCAGAATCACCATAAAATCATTTATTCAAAGCAGGCTAAAAATAAGCACTTTTTGAAAGTCAATTTTACAAAAGACAGTCTCCCTCTGTTACTGTACTTTCTGTAGATATGGAATGTAAAGAAGAAACGGGTAAATGAATGTTATTTTAAAAGGTATAATCGTAGGTATTTTTGGTGCTGTATAGCGTTCACGCAGACGACGTCGCGGGCAGCAGCTAGTAATACATATAGATAGATGTAATAAGGAATTGTATCATATGATTTAAAGTGACGAGAGGAAATGATTATACGAGCGTGACTGAATACATAAAAGTAAAGGATTAAAATTGAAGAAAATGGTTTTTTACAGATTTCTTAAAAAATTTTAGGTATTGAGCACGTCTAATGGACAAGGGTAGGGAGTTCCAAGTTCATATATAATAATAAAAATATAAATTTTGTTGTCTTTCATTTAAGAATTTTGTGATATAATATACGTAATAGAAATTATAGCAAGAGTCTAAATCACTAGACACATTTTTATTTTCATAATTTATAGAAATTTCTGTGTTTGCTTGAACAAGTTGAAAGTCTTAGCTTATACAAAAAAAAGTACAGTTTATATAAAAACCATAAAACATAACTATCCTTAAGTAACATATACCCTTCACTTCTTAAAATCGATTTGCTCTGTAGTTATTGTAATTAGAATGAGTAGGAACTAAAATGCAGACGAAAGTTATATTCTCGTACGAATTAGTGACTATACAACATTGTCAAATAACTATAGTTCACAATGGAAATGTTAGTCGAGTTTATAACGTTCAAATAAGAATCAGTAGTCGTGTTCATCTTCCACATCAATCTTCAAGACTTATTCTTCAGTTGAACGGGACATCAAGCTTGACTACCCGGTCTTTGTAGTAGTTAGTTCGTAGTATTTGGGTAATATTAACAGCGGCGGCCTTACCGATTGCGAGGCTCCGGACGGCAGGTCTTTGCGAGGCCTTTTGTCCTTAGTGAAAAGGAAGTGATGCGAAAGTAGGTCTGATTGTTTGCTTTAGATATTTGTGATCTTTAACGAGAAATGCTAAAGTTATACCAATAAAACTTTATTTAAATTTACCGCTATGTTATAACCTGAATTAATAATTAAAAATATATATATTATATAAATTAAATATGTATAAGATTCCTAATATATCCATCTTTTCCTACTGTCAAAAAAAAATTAAGGATCAAAATCCAATGTTTTTAATTAAAAAAAAAAAATATACTTAATAAATCTTTTTTTTTTAAATTTGCTTGGGTTGTTGCGCGAGGCCCCTGCAAGAGCGAGGCCCCGGGTGATTGCCCTGTTCGCCACCCCCTAAGGCCGCCACTGAATATTAAAATATTAAAATCGACTTAGTTAAAATGTTGCGCAAGACTCCACGTTAGCGTGTTAACATTAGAACAACAGGATGTCAGATAAGTCCTGATTACTGAGAGTTCTCGCTTCCTCTCGCAATCTACTAACTAGACCAAATATAATCGGAGATATCGTTGCATGTTATAAGGTTAATAATTATGCGAAGACTGATTTGCGAAATGTTTCCTGTCGTTACAATGCATAATGAAATTATTCTTAATATCGGTCGTGTGTAATAACTCAATCACTTTTGAATGCCTGAGGAATACGTTATAATAGATGTAAAGAGAGGTTTATTTTACAGTAAAGTTACTCAAATGAGTAGCACATATTTACTTCAACTTCGAATCGGCACCAATCTGAGAGAGAAGATAGTTCTAAATTAAAAAAAAAAAACTCGAATTTATTTAACCTCAAATAATTTACTATACTAGAAACTACAGATTAAAAAAAAACCGATCTAAATCAGACAGTGGTAACTTTCGCACTATATCACTGGGCGTCTTATCGAACCTTTGATAAGAGCTGTACAAGATCTTAATTTACTGATTTTAAGACAACAGAAGCTTACTTTATGTAGAAAGTTAATTAATAAGGTGTTAGACCTGTCTGTTATATTATAAACCAATAAAAATATTATCTTACAATAATGTAATTATTTTATGTATATAATTTGTTGAATAAATCGAGGTGCTGGGCGCGAAAATTTGGATCGTCTATAAAATATAAGGTTAGATCATTTTCAACTAATTATAAAAAAATCTAGGCAGCAGTTACGGGGTCAGCGGTCTAGGTGGGTGGTGGTGTGTTCGGGGGTCTGAGCGGGGGTCGGGGGTCGCCGCAGGGTGAAGGTCGGCGCTGTCACTAATTGTAATTGCAATCAATATTATTGTTTACGCGTTTCTCTCACTGAGCCTTGGCTTCGTTTTCTCACTCATAAAAACTATTATTCAGATTTGTCATAGTCCCGCTACATGCGCTTGAGTAATTAGGATATAGACGATTGCGACATGACGCTTCGATCAAATGTAAACATTTCAATTTTCATATCGATAGACTTGTAAAACTTGAACCTTGATACACGATGGCCGCTATTGTAATTATAATCATGAATCGGGTGTGGAAACACACACAGCACAAGATACATAGCATATATAGCCCGTACAAACCCTTGTTATAAGTGGAGATGGAACCCACGACCGTTAGGGTAACAGCTATTTGCTGTGACCACTGCGCTAACCCACCGTTTAAATAATGGGACAATTGTTATAAATGGCGGATATCATGTACTAGTATTAAATTCGTGACAGTATTATAATTATGATTTATGTACTGAGATGCTGTGAATTGCTCCAATAAATGTGTCCATGCATTATTAATGAAATTATTTGAATTTTTAGTATTTATGTCATCATCATCATCACATCAGCTATTGGATGTCCACTGTTGAACGTAGGCCTCTCCCATCGACCACCAGAGCGACCGGTTCGAGGCAGCTTCCATCCAACGGCTTCCGGCGACTGTCTTCAAGTCGTCTGTCCATCTCGTAGATCGTATTTATGTACTTGTTTAATATTAGTTAACATTATACTGCAGTTTTTATACTCTTAAATTAAATTCAAACGGAGTGATATGTTTAATGATTCATATAAAATGCCAAATGGAGGTGTAATTCTAAAAGCTCTTCTTGAAATTTTAACTTCTTTAAATTTATTGATTTTATTTTATTTTTATTTATCGTCATAGCGGCTATCATTGAAAGATTGGAAGACCTGCAAAAAGAATAAAATAAAAATGAAGAATGCTTTGAAAATGCATCTTAACAGTGCCAAATTAAGAGTTAAATTCTGTACAGTACGGGATTGTGTCAGATGAACGAAATATGCTAAACATATATACTCATTATATATATGGTAAAATGCCCAGTTATTGAAACTGATCCAGTTTCTGACACTGAGCTTTATTTTGAATTTAAAAAAAAGAATTAACTTAAGTGGGTTAAATTTTTTTTAAATTATAATAAACTTATCATGTACCTATACTTGAGTCAAATTCGATGTGGAATTTATGTAAACAAACCAAATGTCATCGTATATAGGGTTGTCATACTTTTAGTAATGAAAAATTGTAATTTATCACCAATTTCCTAGTTATAAATTAATAATTTTACTTTAACATTGTTTCCTAGAACTTAAGTTAACCGCCAAATACGTAATATACAAGAAAATTAGCTTATTACAAAAATTAAGAAATTTGTAATTACTAATATACATCTAACAACCCTAAATTTTTGTACTGACAGGAAAATTTCGCAGATAAGCAACATTTGGTCTTTTTTTGATCAGTCGTTATATTGTTGAAGGTAAATTGTTATCGATTTTTATACACAATTTTAAATATTATAATTATTATGTTTATTCAACGTAAGTAAAGTAAAATAAATAATAAAAGAGAATGAGTCTCTGAACATAGATATTTAATCATATTAAATCTATTTTAAAACAAATGTTGTTTTATTTTGAATGCTATTCAGGGATAGTGTATCTGTTTTTAATATAGGCATATACATATTTATGAAAATATTTAGAAATCATTCAGTGGGAAATTAGTTATACCCACGTTAACAAGTAAATTTTACTCCATAACAGATAATTATAGATAATATTTATATAAATATATCTAACTCCCTGGATTATTTATTTCATGTTTTATGTAGCTTGTACTACTGTGTATAAATATGAAAAAATATAATTATTATAATTTTTTTCCAATAGGCTGTTAACATCTTCCTATGGTTGGTTGCTAAGCAACGGTTTGTTTGTAAACGTTCCATATCGAATTTGGCTTAAGTATAATTAACGACAAGAACAATAATAATGAAACAAAAAACTTAATGAAAAAAAATCTTTAAGTCTCGAGTATCTGTGGAAACCATTTTTTAGTTATAGTCTAAGCAAATCACGTAAACGCGTCCGACGATTCAATCAGTGAAATAATCATTATGAAAGTATAATATATAATACGAGTAAAATATATACAAATTGGTTAACAATTATCTATTACTTAGTTTAAGAAATCAACATATAAAATTAAATTAAATTTTATTAATATAATATAAGTGTGAACAGAAGCAAGTATATATATTATATACTAGCTGCTGCCCGCGGCTTCGCCCCCGTGGTGTATTAATCAAAAGTAACCTATGTTCTTCAGATAGATATACGCTATTCCGGACTTTATTTAAAAAATTTAATGGCGATCGATTCCGTCATACATGTTATCAAATAGTATTAATCGCTCTGTAAACACTAGAAGGAATAACAAAATTGTAACTCCAAGTTTCCGACTGCGAAAAGTAAACGTCTCCTTTCTGGGTTATGGTATTCGCATGTATAATAAAATCCCACAAACAATTCTGGAATTGTCTCATAATAAATTTAAAGAATTTATTAAGAAAAAGTTAATAGATAAAGTTTATTATTCGGTCCAGGATTATTTAGCTGATAAAGACGTGTAGACTTAGAGGCGATGACTAAAACACATTTTACATATTATTTTCAAAAGAGTAACTGCGGAGTTTCTTGCCGATTCTTCTCTGCAGAATCTACATTCCGAATCGGTGGCAGCTTTACTTTTACAAAAAATAATAATAATCACTACAATATTAATTTTCGAAAGTGCTCGTGGGGCCTATTTGAATAAAGTTGTTTTTGATTTTGATTTTTTTGATTTTGATGGTTTTTGCGTAATTTAAACGCAGCACAAGCAACGGAAGCTCTAAAAATGAATATTTTTTCTTGTTTTTGTAACATTTCTTATTAGTAGTCAGCTCCTATTGGCCCTAGCGTGATTTTATATAGCCTATAAGCCTTTCCCGGTTAATGGACTATCCAACATAAAAATAATTTTTCAATTCTAACCAGTAGTTCCTGAGATTAGCGCGTTCAAACAAACAGACAAACAAACTCTTCAGCATTATAATATTAGTATACATGTAAAGGAATGAGATTCCTTTGAGTTTTTATTTAAACTATAGTGTGCCTCTTTTATATAAATAAAACATTTATAAGCCTTTTATTTATGTATATTCCATAATTTATGACGATGGGGACGACAGAAGTTTCAAAGAAGTAAATGGTATTCTTTGATCCTCTTTTTAAAGGATTCCAGTGATGGTAGACGTCTAATGGGCAACAGTAAGTAGGTATTCCATAAGCGTGTAGCTTCAATACAGAAGGACTAGCTGTAAAAAGAAGAGTGACTACGAATTTTTAGGTAAGATTTTCACTAGAACGAACTGATCTATTATGTGAGTCACAAAGAAACTTAAAACGCTCTTTTCAATAGAATGATACAACACAATGAAATAAAACAGATTAAAGAAGCGATAGTATATGAGTATTCCTGCGCAGACGTATAGGAAGCCACTCGAGCTTATTACGAAATTCAGAGATGTATCGTTAAGTTAGTATTTACAATGTATAAATGTATCTCTTCTTAACGTTAAACTAATGTGTAACAACGAATCTCTGTCGCTGTTGACTGCAACTTGATCAATAATAGCTTGTTTAATTAAAAGTGTATAACGGATTATATCGCATTTTTTTAAAACTTTACACTTTAACAATATTTTATATTATTTCCCGACGTTTCGGACCCTTTACAGTTTACAGCATCCATGGTCTCGGGGGACTAAGGTTATGGGTGTCCGAATAACCCCGAGACCCGAGACTATGGACGCTGTAAAGGGTCCGAAACGTCGGGAAATAATTTAAAATATTGTTAAAGTGTAAAGTTTTAAATAAATGCGATTTGGCGTAGTGAGGGTGTCATTGAAAAGGAAGGATCCTTCGACCAGACGGTGTTGTGTCTGGTGGGCTACGCGCCACTTAACGTTTGTTGTCGGGTTCTTGTATATATATTCAATCGCTTTGAAAACTTTGATAGCGTGATGTAGGATGCGTCAGTTCATATGTGGCGAGATAGTTGTCGCTACACGATAAAATACGTTTTAGACTTTTAATTAAATGAGTAAAATTTGCGTAAATATAAGAGAATAATAGCTCGTTTTATTTTATTTTTGTTTTGTTCGATTAGTGACGCAGCATCCATATTAGCATTTTTATACGGTGATATAACAAGCTGAAGTTAGATTGCTTCACCGACACACGGGTCGACGGTCGGAAAGGTTATTTGTAATTTCTGACGCATTTTGTAACAAACTCTTTTGGGAAATCGCTACGTTTGACGCTGAGTACGTAAAACTCTCAGAATTTTTCGTTGACTAGCTGATACGAGCGTATTTTACGTGCAGAGGAAAAAACCTGTGTAGTGGTGCGGGTAGTCGCCTTAACGGCAGCGGTCACGGGTTCGTTTTCCGGCAATTCTCGGCAGATATTTGTATTTGTTTCTAGTCTGCGTGTATATCCTTTTGGGTCTCCTACCGTACCTCGGAAAGCATGTAAAGCCGGCGGTCCCGGTTGGTACCATAGACACACGATAGCGACTGTTATTCAGTGGAGTAGCGTGGGGGAATAAGTCTCCAACTCTACTTTATATGGAGAACAGGCCTTTGCCCAGTAGTGGGACGTTTACAGGCTGATTTAGTTCAGCTCAGGAAAAATAATCATAACAACTCCATGGCATGAAAAAGAATATCACTGAACACGTAGAGCTTATAAAACTACGTTGTTTCTTAAAGCGTTAATAACTCTATATTACGTGATTTTTTAGATAATGATCTAGTTTCTAAGTTATAAAACTAAAAAGAGTTATTTGAAATCCATCCAGTTGTTTTTCCATGATGCGCACACTACCGTACTCGTAGATCTCTATCAATTCATTTATACAGATATCTTACATAAAGATGTTCTCGTTTCAATATTTTTTTTCGAAATACAAAAACCATCTCCTGGCGATCGATACGTTTTGTTATTTTATACATATACTAGCGGCCCGCCCCGGCTTCGCACGGGTATTTAACTAAAATTTCAAAAAATATAAATTTATATTCTTAATCACCTACACCTGCGTCGATACTGGAAAATATTTCATAATAGACGGATTGAGTTGTCGAACATAATATTTTAGCCCGCGACTTTGTCCGCGTAGAAGTCGAAAATGGTTATAATAGGATTTTTATTTGTTTGTTTTTTTACGTTATTAATTTTGTTATAACATATAAATTATTATGTTAAAATATTTGAATACTTTAAATAAACATTAAAATAAAAATTGTTATATTTTATAATCACGAAGCTCTGCCTTTGATCTGGAGAAAGTTACCCCCGGGTATTATCTTTTTACAACGAAATCGAAATACTAAACCTTCTGTAGTATTTCTTTATAAACATTTTTTTTTTCGTTCGTGGTGCTAGAATTACCAGGTTATTCTGGAATATGCCACATACAACTGATTGTGAGAGAAGCAGCTTTCGCTTAAGTATACTCCCGCTATAGTAAGAGTTTGACCTTAAGCTTTGTTTATGGTAAATACATACTCATATACACTCATACATTATATTATTATATGGTTCCCGGAAATCACCATTTCCTATTTTAAGCAACAGGTCAGAGAACTGTCAGGCAGTAACATCTCCGCTTAGATGGACTCTCATATTTATGGTAAGGCTCAGTTTCGTCACTGCAGGCCACAAATGCTCCTCTACTGTAGTGTATTGTATCAGCCTGTAAATAACCCACTGCTGAGCGAAGGCCTTTTTTCCATATAGAAGAAGGGTTGGAGCTTAATCCACCACGCTGCTCCACTATGGGTTAGCGGATAGTATCCCTACCGTAAGTAACAATTATTATAAGGCATCCATGATAACAAACGGGACCGACGGCTTTACGTACTCTCCGGGGCATGGTAGGGAAACCCACTATACACCCAAATATACACCCACACATGAAACAAATATTGGCACAAATACAAATATCTGCCCCGAGCGGGAATCGAACCCACGACCACCGCCATTGAGGCGAGGCGTTAAGGCGACTACTTGCACCACTACACCAGAACGGTCATCAATGCTTCGTTCGTTGTATCGTTGGTATAATTACACCAGAAGTCAATACGATTTTGTCTCTTAGATTTGAATTCCCGCAAGTAATTATTTTTTAAATTTTAATTGACTCGGCACAGTTGGTAGTAACCCTGCTTTCTGCTCCAGGATCGTGGGTTCGATTCCCGCCTCAAGTCCGGGTGTAATAATTATGTATTTATTTCTATATGTATATTAAAAAAAAAATGTATATCAGTGGGCTGTTACCTAAAACACAGGCATTAAGTTGCTTACCTTAGAAACAGACGATCGTGTGTATGTATGTATGTATGTCAAACATATATTTATATTTAATAATATTATAGTATAAGATAGCTTTTATCTCCTCCTTCTTAGTTTAAGTGTAAGATAAAGCTAAATGGGTACATTATTTATAATGTTTTCTGATCTTGTTTCAACATTAGTCCGTGGTGCCAATCTGTACTAATTGGGGTGTTAATGCCGTATAATTCAAATATGTTTCCAAGTACACTTCGGTATCTTCTTTATCTGTATCATTGTGAACTAAAGATGCCTTGCTGATGAGTCATTTAGTTTAAAACCCTTGACATAACACAACACCAACATTGAAGTAAAAAATATTATATAAGACACTATTTTACAATACGGCAATCACACGGTATATTTACAACTCAATTTTGTTACGTTTAATATAAAGTCTTGCCTGTTCCATCAGGAGCACCCAAAAAAATATATCACCTACACGTCAATACTGGAAAATATATTTTGATTATAATAGACGGATTGATTGTCAAACATGTGTCAAAATAAAATTTAATTTAAATCAAAAGCATTAAGGAGTATTTATATCAAAATAACTTTCAACCCCGTTTTAACCCCGTTAGGGAATGAATTTCGATAAAATACGAAACACGTCTTCAATCAATTCTGTTAAAAAATATTTATGCAAAATTTGAAGTAGATTGGACCAAGGAATCACGTTGTCCCATACAAACTTTGCTTCCCTTTTTCATCCCCTTAGAGGTAGAATTTCGTAAAATCCGTTCTTAGCTGACCTCTAATTGGCAAAAGGAATATTCCTACCAAATTTCAAGTTTTTAGGTCTCATAGTTCCAGAGATATCGTGATGAGTGACTATATCTATAGAAAGTCTCCTATATATATATAGATTGTATATTATTAGATAAATAGAAATATAAAATATTTAACACGTAAATGTTTTTAATAAGAAAGCTCGCCGTTAATCATAAGCACTTGACTGAATGTGCAGCGATGTATTTCCGGAACACATGTTACATGTATGTGTTAACATTTTCTGCATGCAAATTAAATGATTTAGTCATCTTTGCTGTTTGTTACATTATTATTAGTACATAAACATTACGCTCGAAGTATATTTTATAATTTAAATAACATAATTTTTTTTCTTTTATGCATAAAGTTTAAAGACTAGTATCAAATAGAAGTATGAATGGAAATTATCGTGAAATTTTTAATATTAATCATATAAGCGTTATATTCGCTATTTTTAATTTCTTTAATACGACAGTTTTGGTGCAGTGGTGATGAAAGTTTTACTAACGCTAATGGATACAAATTCGTTATGCATTAAGCTCTAACCCTTATGTACAAGAGAATATTCTTTTCGCAAAAGTGTGACACTTGCAACATTATTCAAGAAACTGAACCGCAAGTGACGATAGGTGTTAAATCTCAGAATATTTTTTTCTCTATTATTTCAACTACAATAACGTTGGTATATTTATTAGCATTAGTGACGAAATTAAACAAAAATCATTTTGTCACTTATTTTAATGTTAATTAGTACCGAGACGCGATCCGACCGACAGCGACCTCACAAGTATTGCATAAAAATCCTTTGAAACACGTATTGATCTATCTTTATTTGAATTAATGATTATCGTCTACTGACTCAAGAATTCTTGGCATAGCGAGCATACTATAGAACATTCGAGCGTAGATTAAACTCAACTCTAGAATTAATATATTTTTTACTAGAAAACTTTAATAATAATCTTTTATTAAATAATGTTAGTAAATATGCCAGAATGCTAATACCGGATATAACTGACAGTCAGCAGTGGAACAGGAGAACGGATAAATTAACAAAATAATTGTTACTCAGCGGACCATACAGACCCGGATCTACGATTTTTTCTAACTGGCAAGAAACTTGGTAGTGGTACCATTCTCTCTGGCGTTAACATATAATGGTTAAAATAGCTCTATATGGCGTAAGGTTTCTTTTTAATTTTTAACCATAATTATTATATATGGTGTGAGTGACTAAATGCCTCATACATATTTAAAAGGATAATAAATATCTATTCTAGAAATAATTTGTTTAACTAAACCTACTTGAAAAATCTGAAGTCCAAGAGACTTCACAACTAACGAAATAACCAACAGAATTAATATGTCTTGGAAAAGATGACTTACTTGACTTTTTGACTTAAGGTCCTATGTCCTCTAGATGGGGCAGAGGGCGTCCACAGTGCGTCGCCGCTTGGAAAAGATACTGGTCTCGAAAAGAAGTAGTGAAGAACCCTGATGTACCGTTTTAATATAAGAAAAAAATATTTGATTCATGTATTTCTTTTTTTTTTAATTTATTAGTCCACAAAACTGACTACAATCGTTTAATAAAAAATTGTGTGTGTCAGCTCCGACGCACGACTGGAGTTTACTCCTTAAGTACGATTGTCTAAACATACGCAAAAAGAGTTTATCCAACTGAAAATAAGATTAATACCATATGAAAGGGTAAATTAACAAATTAATGAAAATAATATACATATATAAATATATATTTATTCATTTTATATACATTTATTATAACTAATCGGCGAAATATTTTACATTAAACTTTTCACAATAGTCAATTTCAGATGTGCACAAATATTTCATTAGGAATGTTGATAAATTATGTAATTATTATTATCTGACAATTATCATTTATTTTTTTAATATTATTTTTCAATATTAATTAGAGCAACATTACTTTCGCACCGCACCATAGGTGCGCGCGCACCGAAAAAGTAACGAGGTCATTCATAAGTAGATTTTACCTCTCATATTTTTCTCATACCGGGCGCCTTATATATGAAAATCGATTCTTAAGGAGTAAACTCCAAAAATAGACATATAAAGTACAAAATGTAAAACATGTATGTACAATTGAGTCTACTAGAAGTGGACATAGCATGCATTTAAAAAAAAGGAAACCGAAAACAAAACAGGTAACTTAACTACAGTGCAAAATCAGAAGCAAGGAATATAACAAAACTAAGTCACAATTTAAACACATAAAAGGTAAACATTTCAATATAAAAATGGCAAAATTAATTACAATGGTTACTTTAAAAAATTTGGTAAATCTAAATACAATCTAAACACGCAGCTCATTATGCAGCTTATTTTTAATTGTAGGTATACTATCACAGAAGATATCTATAACGTCTCTCTTTTCATTTGCGAAATGCTGCATTCTATAAATCGGACTATGTCTACCAAGGTTACTTTTTATTTTGGGCAAACTAAATGTTTTACGGTTATGTAAGCGGCTACCCTCACGAGGAACAAAAAATTGAAGGCGTTCAACCAATTCAGGTGCATCGATTAACCCTTTTAGAAGTTTAGACAGGAAAATGATATCCGCGATCCGCCTACGGTCCTTTAGCATTACCATGTTATAGTAAGAAAGACGAGCTTCATATGTAAATAATTCCTTACACTTGAAGTCACCGTAAGCTAGATGGAAGAGGAATCGCTTTTGGATTCTTTCAATTCTGTCGGAATGAACTCGATAGCCCGGGCTCCACACAACACTACAATATTCAAGAAGGCTACGGACAATACAGTTAAAAACTAGTATCGATAAATTGGGGTTATTGAACATTTTCATCTGTCTATAAACTAGCCCCGACAACTTAGAAGCTTTCGTCGTTACGTACTCAATATGCTTGCGAAAACTTAAAGTTGAATCTATTATGACGCCAAGATCCCTTATAAAGTCAACTTCAGTAAGGTTTATATTGTTTATTTTGTACACGCCGTTAAACTGATTTTACTTCCTTGTGAATTTTATATGATAACATTTGTCAATGTTTAAGGACATGCCATTTCTGATGCACTAGGAATTAACGGCATCTATGTCATTCTGTAGTGCACGTGTATCATGCTGGCAGTTAATGACTCTGTAAATCTT
The DNA here is from genome assembly GCA_036937285.1 of Euphydryas editha. Classification (NCBI taxonomy): domain Eukaryota; kingdom Metazoa; phylum Arthropoda; class Insecta; order Lepidoptera; family Nymphalidae; genus Euphydryas; species Euphydryas editha. The sequence continues at coordinate 83,001 of JAUPFZ010000022.1, read as the reverse complement.
TAAATCATCAACAAACAGTTTCATTTTAGAATGTAAACAAAGTGTTAAGTCGTTAATAAAAATCAAGAAGAAAGTGGGACCAAGATGTGAACCCTGTGGTACACCGGATGGTACCTGTATTTCATAAGACTTAAATCCAATTACAGCAACAAGTTGAGACCGATTCTCTAAATAGGACTCGCAACGAAGTAAAGAACCGTGAATTCCCATGTACTCAATTTTCAACATGAGAAGTTTATGATTGACCAAGTCAAATGCTTTGCGGAAATCCATATAGATTGCATGCATTTCACCAGCTGAATCCACTATTTCTGCGATATCGGAAATATAGCTAACTAAGTTAGAGGTCGTAGATTTGCAAGGGCGAAAACCATGTTGGTTGAAATCTAAGAATGGAGCTATGTGAGAGTAAATTCGTTTTTGAACTATACTTTCCAAAACCTTACCAATAACCGACAAAATGGATATTGGACGATAATTAGTAATATCCTTAGAGTTCCCTGATTTATAGACCGGTGTAACATAAGCAACTTTCCACCTGGTGAGAAAAACACCTGAGTACAACGAATGATTATATATAAGGGTAAGTGGCCTAGTTAATTGACGAGCGCATTTTTTAAGAAATAATGGAGCAAGGAGATCTGGTCCGGCTCCTTTGCATGGATCCAAATTAGAAAGCTGATTAAAAACTTCTTCCTCTGACAACCTACAAACACTGAATGGCATATTAGAAATTTCGTGCACAGGGGGAGGGGTGGGATAGTCTTCCGATTGACAGTCACTTGGGCAAGTATAGATTGATGCAAAATATTTAGCGAAAGCATTGCATATACTCTTACCACCTTTGGCTACGAAATCTTTGAGAAACATTTCATTTGGAATAAAGTTGGCGCTATTTTTGCGTTGTTGCTTAAAAAAGGTCCAAAAATAGGAAGGTTCATTATAAATACATTCTGAAACACGATTTTTAATTTTTTTATAGCAATCTTTTATCATTACCGCGCATCGTTCACGCAGTATCATATAAGGATATTTATCCATTGAATTATTATTCTACCCGTTATGACATATGGATGCCAAACACGGCGCTTAACAGAACGCAATTGACGCAAACTAGAGACTTATGAACATGGTATAGCAAGGAGCATGCTCAATGTAAAAAAAAAAAAAAAAAAAAAACTCAAAACAATTCGGAAGCAAACCGGAGTTACGGATGTGACATATTGCATTAAAATGAGGTCACATGATGAGAAATAAAAAAAAAGATAAATGGACCAAGGACGTAACAGAATGGTGTCCAATAAAATACAAAAGAAAGAAAGGAAGACGTCGTAGGTAGGAAGACGACATAAAAAGAATAGCAAGAACTACATGGAGAAGGAAGACGCAAGATCGTAATTTATGGCAAGCTTTAGGGGAGGCCTATGCTGGAAAGCAAGACAATCTTGGCGAAACTGGTGTCAAACAATAAAATTTAGTATTTAAGAAAGAAATGTATTTTTTAAGATTGTTAAATAAAGGCTACAAACAAACTTGAAAAATCTGTCGCACCAATCGACACACACACACACAACTTGTTGACATTACTGCACTTGTTTTACTTGTCTTATTATGTGATGTATGGAATTATTTAATGATGTAACGCCATACGAGGCTGTGAAATATATCTTAATGTCGATTCATCGATGAAAATAATATTACATAATCGATCAATGAGGCGAATAAAGCGAACGTCGACCGAGATTTCGAAACCTACATAAGATGAACTTTTTCTAGGTTGAATTAATCAAAATTATAGTTCTATTATATTAACCAACTAATATATTGCTTCGCGTCTACGTTTAGTAGCAGGATATTTAACAGCCTATTTTATTTATATATATATATATATTTTATTTATTTAACTAATTTGTATCACATCGGATTTGTTACAAATGTAAATGAACGCTCCTCGCTCAACGACCCCCGAGTACTGACGAGAATTAACGGTGAGGATGACTCTCCTGTGTCGGCGATCAGGAAACGCATATCGCTAAACAAAACCACAAAAACAACTTTTGTTCGGCTAATGTAAGCATTTGTCGTGAGAAATGATCTAACCAGCGACCGTTAAAACCTTAGCAAAGTCCTTTGACGTAAAGAAAAAATAAATAAACAAACAAACAAGTTGTATATTATGCTATAAAATATATTTTGACTTTTTTTTCTTCTGCGCTACTATGCCTTGTGATAACATCATATCTCACCACCACTAGGTAGACTGATAGAGATATCTTTTAGAGATAAGTTCGACGATACCGACTTCCATTGTAAACTTTAATTGTAAAAATGTTTTAAAGTGCAATAAAGAATATAATAATAACAAGTTTAGTTTTAATACTCGTATATTAATATAGAATCACAGTTTATTTTTAAATATAAAAACGGGTACATAGCATGATATACTCGTAGATATATATTTTGAACATATTACACGGTCCGTGGTCACGTCGAGATTGAGTCTCGAAATATCGTCAAAATCGTCAAAAAAAACTATATCGTGGTATGTACCCGTTTTTATGTTTAAAAATAAAAGATGTTTTAAAACTGTGAGTGTCTAAAAAGTTTAATATAGAATCAGTTCGAAGTTAATTTATAAATATGTATAATATTGTAAAATTTCGAAATAAATATTTGTAAATACCCAAATGCCATTTTAAGTAACGGATTTGGATATGGATTTACCAAAGTGAAAGTTTCGTAAGAGTCTAGACCGAGTCTGGGAGGTTTTCCCGGTATGAGACATAGACGATAAGCTCAATTATTAAACTTGTCTATTAAAATATTAACAGTTTCGCAATGTGTTCGATGTAACTACACAGGGAAGTTTTCATAACTTTCATTCGCTATGCTAGCTTCGCTTTACTAAGATATGTATACGTGTCTTTATTTTACTTAGAAATCTATGTGTAGTGTCTCGGATTTCCGAATATTTTAAAAATATGTATACTAAAAAGTATGATTTTTTTTTATGAGTATTTCATTAAACTCGGTTTTTTTTTAAAGTTATTAGATACATTTTTTATTTAACGATTGTAATATTAGGTTTATGAAATAAATGAGCGTTGATTGCGCTTCTCGTATAACGATTTATTTGTGACATTTGAGCGATTCGTGTATCGATTTAATTAATCTTAATTTACCGTTGTCACAGCTAAGCGCGAATGCTGCAACATATCTCACGCACTTAGCACCTGTTCACCCGCGAGCGTGTCAATGTCACGTAAAATTTATTATTTTACGTTGCTGAGGTTAATGAAAGTACTCTTGACGACTTTTATATGACAGGATGTATTGCGCAACAAATAATTCATTTCAATTATGTTATACTCCTAGTAAGCATTTTATCTAAGTGATACAGTCTGACCTGCGTCGAAGTTCGAAGACCCAATGAAACAAACAATATAATGATAGCACATGTAACATTAATATTAGATTCGGACACAACGGTTTCAGCTGTTGACGAAATAAAACAGTTTAATGATGGTAATTATAGTTACGCTTACTTGCGCAAGCTTTACATAATATTACAGTGATGTCTAAGCTCAGAGATGGTTACAAATTACCATTTTAATATTAATGCCGTGTATTTCTGCAGATAATTACGGCTTCTGTAATTTTCCATAGAGCTATTAGCCGCGTTCGATACGACGTCACACTTTCAGTTACGTTTGGAGTCGCAATCGCTTCACATTAACTATTGTTTGTTAAATAGAAAAAAAAAGAACATTTTATAATTATTTGTGTTATAAAATCGAGTAGCTGCTGATTATGAGCGCTCTTTTAATATCGTTTAAGGACAAGTTACGACATTGTTCATTTATAAAGAGTGTGAATTCAGCGCCTCGTTACAGAGTTTACAGAGTGGCCTGTACACTCACCGGTGTTGTAGGTTTACAGCGAGTTTAGTAATATTTCTTACTTAACATTTTCATGTTTATTACTATTCTTTACTAAGTGACGATCATAAAACTTACTCGTTTGTTCGTTACTTGAAACATTTCTAAGTTGTTTGATTTTTGTTGTCTTTAAATTAAATTATAAAGTTGATTAAACAGTTTTAAATATAATCATTTTAAATACTCTTATATCGAAATATTTATAATAACTTTACGTTGCAATAATTATTGTTAGCGGATTCCGCGGCGGCTTATTAAGTATTAAAGTAAACAACAAAAAATACGATCGACTCACAAAATAGAATGTTCTTATAGCACCGCTAGCTTCTTGCGAACTGTTTTCAGGTATTCATTCATTCTATGATTTTTGTAAAGAGTATTTATCATTGTCGTTTCTGTAATGTCTCGCGTACCAGTATCGTATGAAGTCACCACTTCATATCATAAAGTAACTTCTAGTGACCTATGTCTAAAGGTATTAATCTCTAGAAGAGGTCGCTCTTGTAGAGAACCATGTCCTAATTATTAATTGTTATTTTTCTTGTGATGTAAAATATAGACTATCAATAAAAGACTAAGTTTCGTGTTGGCGCAGTGGTCACATCAACTGACTTTTGCGATAGCGGCTGCGACTTCGATCCACATGAAAATTGTATGTATTGGCCGTACAGACATTTGAAGTAGTCTGAGGGTTTGTGTTGATGTTGTGTGTGAGTTCTAACCTTAACAAGTTGTATTCTCATGTCTCTTTGTTTATAATTATATTAAGATGCAGCTCTGCTTCACGGCGCCGTGCCGTGTACGCGAGAGCAGAGCGTGTCGAGGGCGCGGAAGTGAGCACGAGTTGTATAACTACCTCAGGTTATGTTTCAGACATTCTTCAACTGATTGCTTTGTTACATTCAGGTGAGTTGTCACCTACAACACGCCATAGATAGAGTTCCTCAGGGATACATTCAAGCTATTGGAATCTGCGAGGAACGTGTAGTAAGCTTATAACTATTAGTCGACGGCCGTACTCCGAAATCCTCTTGAAATTTTCATCATATCAGCCATTGGATGTGTACTGCTAAACGTAGGCCTCCCCCATCGACTTCCACACCACATCTATCACCATCACAAGCAGAAGGAATCATCATTAGAATTCCTTATTCATCATCATCATATCACCCATTAGATGTCCACCGTCGAACGAAGGTCGAACTAATCGAATTCCAGAGCATCTGATTCGAAACAGTTTCCATCCAACGGCTTCCGGTGACTCTTCTGAAGTCGTCTGTCCATCTTGTGAACGGCTGTCCGATGCTGCGCTTGCATGTGGTCTCCACTTGAGAACTTCTGCTCGGCTTCCAGTTCTACGAGCTACGAGTATGTTCACTACCCATTGCCACTATAGCTTCCAAATCCGCTTATATTAGGCTTAGTTTATTATTATAAAATATATTAAAATTTGTAAGTTTTAATGTTTTAATATTTTAAATCCTAATCAGAGTTCCATTAAATTAATTATAATTTAATGGAATAATTCCATTAAATAATTTTAATTTAAATAATTTAATGTTTTTTTTTTATTCTTATCGTATCCGTATCACGTTTCTTGCTTGTTCTTTAAAATTAATTGGTTTGATTAAAATATAAAACAAATCGAGCCATTAATGTTTCAGTCCCTGTGACATCTATCGGCTACTGAACTCTAAAGTCAGTGATAAAAATATATGCAAAGGAATGAGATTCCTTTCAGTTTTTATATAAAGTATGGTGTACCTATTTTATAGCAGTAGTGACATGTATTGTTTATGAAAATATTCTGACACTCAATTGTGGTCAATTATAAAAGAAATATTTAATTTTAATTTCATTTAAAGGAATCGGTTAAATAACTTTGAATGTCGTTTCTTTATTTTTTCAGGTAAGATTTTATATTTCATTTTTTTTTGTGTCGTAATGTATAAAGAAGAATTGTAAAATAAAAACTTTGTTTTTTCACAGCTACACATTGTTTAATTTTCCGGTTTCAATTCAGAGTATTCACCAAGATAATCGACATTATATACATATATATAAAATCTAAATGAAAAACTCTTTATTGGAGTGAGTTTTAAAAGCACTTTTGATTCATCATTTTACAGAGTAATTATTTATTATTTAATTTATTATAGTTAATGTGAAAAAACTGATTTGGAATGTAGATTGTGGTGAGAAGAAACTGAACATTTGCTCTTTTAAAAACCGTCAATGTCAACAATGTCAGTAGTTAGTCGGTCAGTCGAATGTCCTGCACAAGGAATTTATATCATAACTGGAACTCAATGAAATTGTATATTCAAACATGTACCATGAAACCACTGATATAAGGTCGACATTTGTTTCTATCATAAAAAATAAATAATATAATAATAAAGTGAAAAAATCGTTCCGGGTATTTCGTTGATTACTGGTATTCTTATGAGTTGAATCCATGGTAGAAAGAGATGCAATCCCTCTCTTAGGAACGTTTTTTGAGTGCACGTGTGCGTTCCAGTTTGTATAAAAATTCCTTGGTCCTGCATAAAAGCCAGCGCTGCTACCCACTTGCATATCATTTATAAAGTCTTATACCAAATAATATGTTTTGGCTATTAGAGTTTATAATATAATTTATTTTATTTTTTTATTTACTTATTCGGGAAACATACAGTTTAGTTTTACAGAAAAAAAAAGAAATTTCAATTATACATAGACCAATTAAGTTTCCACAATTTACTAACACTTTAGGCACAAGCAATTTAAAAAGTTAAGAAATTTTACAAAATGATTATTAAACAAAAACAAAATATTAAAAATAAAAATAAAAAAATTAAAAATGAAATTCATTAAATTCAATTAAATTATAGCAAAAAAAAAAAAGTAACAACTATATACATAATTATATTACGATACAATTAATAGTGACATAAATTCATATTATATTATAATAAATTATATAGGTTCTTTTTCAATGTTGAAAGAGGACAATCAAATATGTCAACATCATTAAATATCTTATTATAATTATTACATGCACGGTAAATGAGAAGATTTTGAGCATACTTTGTCCTTGTAAAAGGCAAGTCAAATAAAACATGGCTGCGACTATTAAACCTGGGACACTTGAAACCAATTCTTTCTAGTAAATATGGGCTATCTATATAGTTATTAAGAATTTTAAAAAGAAAAACCTGGTCCTTATGCATGCGACGAGCAGCCAACGAAAAAATTTTTGGCGCACTTTGGCTATGAACAGGGAACCTATACTGTAGGTGTCTAACGAACTTTCGTTGTATCTTTTCCATTGAATTTACATATATATCATACTGAGGATTCCAGACTGTTGAACCAAATTCCAGAAGTGACCGAACAAAACACACGTACAGAAGATGCAACGTAAAAATTGTTTCGAAAATTACTACCGACCCTGAGAATAAAACCGAGCATTTTATTAGCCTTTGCCACAATATAGCCTACATGGGAATTGAATGTTAATTTGGTATCCAGAAGAATACCCAGATCCTTTACTTCAGAAACACGATTGATAATATCTCCATTAAGATGGTAATTGAAGAGAATTGGTGATGTTTTACGCGTAAATGAAATAAAACTGCATTTTTTTACATTCAGACTTAGCTGGTTATTAATGCAGTATCTACAAAACTCATTGAGATCCTCTTGTAAGAGTATACTGTCGGACTGTTTAGTTATTATAAATTATAATTTTAATTATTGGCTGTTATAAAATTGTTTCTGGGACTTTATTAAAATTCAGCCAAGCCCGAATTGTCCCTGAACCAGCAAGTTTTGTATCGATTTAATAGTATTTAAATTAGCAAAATTAACCTTGTTTTATACTTTCAAATACAGGTTTTGTAAAATTAATGTTTAATACGTAATAGAAATAGAAAGATGATGATAACGCTGTCTTTGTTTATAACGTTTAGACTTTAGCAATAGAAACAGCCAGTAAAAGACCAATTGCTGGGTATAGAGCTTTTATTCTAAGAAGGAAATGGTTCAGAGCGTTCAGAGGTTAAAGCGCTACGCAGCTGTAATGTGGGTTTTTAAGCGTATATGTCATAGAAATTTTTAAAAAATATATATATTTTTCCTCACCATCAAATTTGCAATTATATTTAAAGACAAATGCGGCACTTGAACGCAGCGGTTGACGTGGTGGCTCGGGCTGAGATCTTGGTTTAAGATTATCAACATGATAGGTAAGTTGTTTGTTTGGGCGTTGTATCAAATTTGTGAAAAGGCCTTCTTAAATAATTAATTATTGCAGTAGAGTACTCACATATTAAGATTCTGAGAGAAGAACTCAAAAAAAAAGGAATGTGTTTCTAACTTTGACTACAAAAAAGCATCGGCTCTTCATATAAGCACGTTATGCACTACCTTGGATGTCGTTGAAATTCAGAGTTCTTGTATAATTCAGCTGATAGGAGTATAGCGCCAGGTGCGGTCCTCCTGTCGGAGTAAAAGTAAAATTCTCCTCCGTGTCGCTAGCTGCACATGACAACACTTGATAGCTATGAGTTAACCAGATGGAGCAAGCGAATGAAATTTAATATACAAACATACAATCAGTCTTATGTAATCATAGTGATTATTTTATATTTCATTTCTGATAATTATGTTAATAATAATAAACAGAAATGCATCGAAATGTGTGTCTTTCGATTTATTGTCATGTGTGTTTTTTTTTGTTAAAATTAAATTATAACATAATTGAATAATATTATATAATATATATATTTTTTTATTGAATAATATACATATATATAACAACACTATCTGCGTTCATTGTCGTATTTTCCGTCATCTTTTAAAAAGATTCTCGTAAATGTTATTATTATATATTTTTTTCTAAGGTTTTTATCCATAAAACTAATAGCAACCAATAATTAAATACTAAATTTTGGTAGTCACAATATAAAATGTTACAGATTGTTTTACAAATTAATTTAGTAAAACATCACGATCATGCGTTCTAATATGGCCTACACATCGTCGCAAGTCTGCATTCTCTCTATTATAAAACATTTAATAATAATCGCTAATGACTCACCAATTGTCAAAATTAATCTAACCTTATTAAACTAATTATTTCATCATAAAAAAAAATATCCAAAAACTATTTTATTTTGTGGAAAATTTATTTATATCTTTAATATATAGATAATTTAATTTAAATATTAAAGATAATATAATATAATAAGAAAATAAAATGGTTTTTATAACATTCAATTACCGATGCATTAAGGTGCGCCGCTCATTTCAGTCAACGTCATATTTGTCTGAGTTTATAAAATACATTCATAAATTCATTCACACATAGGCATTTATTCTATGTCCGCTAATCAAAATTAGTACGATTAAATGATACATACACTATGTCATCATCATCATCATTTCAGCCTTCATCATCATTGGATGCGCACTGCTGAACGTAGGCCTCCCCCATCGACCTCCAGAGCGACCGATTCAAAGCAGCCTCCATCCAAAGGCTTCTAGCGACTCTCTTCAAGTCGTCTGTTCATCTCGTGGACGGCTGTCCGATGCTTCGCTTACCGGTACGTGGTCTCCACTCGAGAACCTTTCATCTCCATCTGCCGTCAGTTCTACGAGCTATGTGCCCTGTCCACTGCCACTTCAGCTTGCAAATCCGTTGGGCTATGTCGGCAACCTTCGTTCGTCTGCGGATCTCATCATTTCTGATTCGATCTCGCAGAGAAATACCAAGCATAGCCCTCTCCATTGCATGCTGTGCGATTCTGAACTTGTTTAAAAGGCCCATAGTCGGAGACCACATCTCAGATCCGTATGTCATCATTGGTAAAATACATTGGTCGAAGACTTTCGACTTCAGGCACTGAGGTATCATGGATGAAAAGACGTTTTTTTAACTTCCCGAACGCTGCTCGTCCTAGCAGGATTCGACAATTGACCTCTCTCTCGAAGTTGGACCTACCAAGATGGACATTTTGTCCTAGGATGTACTTGTCAAGAAGTTCGAGAGTAGGCTCTCGAACCGATATCGGGGTGGGTACGTGATGGACATGATTTTTGTCTTATCCATATTCATTTTGAGACCTACCCATCGGGAAACTCTATCGAGTTCACTGAGCATAATGCTGAGGTCTTCCAGGGATTCTGCCAATAAGCACGATATCATCGGCAAATCGAAGGTGAGTGATGTACTCGCCGTTTATGTTGATGACGAATCCTTTCCATTCCAGAAGCTTTAAAGCGTCTTCCAATGCTGCGGTAAACAGCTTTGGAGAGATGAAAAAAAATTGTGTGATAAATATAATATACATAATATTACGTAATAAATTACATATCGTATAATTAATTGATAATTATACATAATAATATAATTGTCAATTAAATATAAAATTTCAAATAATCTTTGTAATTAATAAGATCTCCGTTAATATTTAAGTTAACATTCGTAAAAAAAAATTATTTACAACATAAAAATATTTACAACAGAAATATAAAATCCTAATAACACAAATATTCTCATCTAACAATTTCAAAACTATGTCACCTTCCATTCACAGTAGGTTAAGCCGACGTGAGCTTAACATTTACATAACTTTATAGAGAATATCGATAAAACATAATGTTATAAGTTATTAATGTTTATGATTATTACAATTTACTAATATTTCGATATATTCCGATGACTAAAGGTTATATTTAATTATTTATCTCTAAATGTTTGATAAAAATGATAAAAATGCTTTTCTGTAGCCAAATGTAAAAAATATTTTCTAACTACTTGTATTAGATAAAATTATTACCATTATAAACATTAATCATAGAAAATATGAGAGTCATTGTTATTGTTGTTAAATAATATTCAAAGAAACAGCCGCATTCGTCACACCTGTTATTTGATGTTGTATCATTCGCAATTACTCGAGAGAAATGTACTGTAAGCGCCCATGTGATGCGAATAACCACACTCACACTGACTCATGTGGTCAGCTCGTTGCGTGTTGTTACACACTGAACGCTTCTTCGGGTGTGTTTTATTGTATAATAAATAATAATTATGTTTTAATTTTTGAAATAAGCTTTGATTTCCAGGCCTTTCATAAGTATTTTTTTACCTGAAAGCAATAATCAACACGTTATAGTAATTTATATATGCTTATAAAGTTTGGTTTTTATAATATATATTAATCACTATTCGATAATTTAAATTTGATACAAATTCATAATCAGATCTAGCATTACTGATGAAACAATATAAATGTTACAAAAATATGTAACAAAAATATGAAAACACATTCTTTTTATTAATTTTTTTATAAGATTGCGACTAACGAAGGTGTGCAGGAGCCCTGCGCGGCGCGAGGTTTATTTGCTCATAATTATTAAAGTAGCACTTCAGACCGTTCTACGAGGCAAGGTCACGGAGCTGCCTTTTAAATTATTATCTAAATAAAATGAAAAATAAGTATAAGTACAAGTACCTATACGTGAGGCATGATTATTAAATACAAATATTTCTATAAGTTAATATTTTTACAGCATGACAAATACTTACATGACTTATACTTAGCAAAAAAGCGAATTGATTACAAGTAGTCACACGTCTATCGGTATTGTTCAAAGTCGGAACATCGTCATTGTCCGATCTTAATCGTCGACCGCAAGATGTTGTTACTCCATTGTTCCATAACCTACCCGCGCGGCCAAAGAAATAACAGGCAAACTTACACCGCTCCGATTCTTTTAATGTTTTTAATTGTAAAACCAGTTCAAATTAGATTTTAATATACATCATAGTGTAGCTAGTTAAGTGATTTAATAATTAAAAGTGTCAGTTTTTTGAGTTATTGAACTATACAAGTACAATTCTAATCTGAAGTGTTTTGTCGATTCATATTTAAAACGAATCGCCCAGTCGCTTATCGCCAACCGGTTTGAATAGACCCCGTACCACGATACTCAACTTCTGACGACCGCTGTCGCTTACGTATCGTTTATATATCGCTTTGTATCTTGGTACCGGAAAAATGATCTGCGCCGGTTGCCGACAGAAAACTCGGCGAGATGAAGCGGTTATAACCTGCACATCCAAGCCGTGTATTCAAACCTTCCATGCGGCCTGCGCGAAAGCTGAACGCTTCACAACGGAACAAGTTAATTCATGGATTTGTCCAGACTGTGTCGCAAAATCTAGAAAGGGTGGTGACAATTCCCTCACTCCGGTTCGCTCAATGACAGACTGCGTTGCTTTAAAGAAGAAAAGTCAACCTCGCACAGGCACCTTCGCGAGCTCTGCCGGTTCTACGCCCCCCAACACCGCCGCTGCCGGCTCCGGCGCAACCGCTGCTTCTGTTCCCGCCGCAATAATCAGTGCCGCAAAAATTACCATCCCGGTCAACTCCACACCTGCTCCATCAGTTGGTACAAAAACTACAAGCCCCGTTTCCGAGCTTCAAACACTTTCTTTGGAAATCAACCAGTTACGACAAAGTGCATCTGAAATGTGGGATTTTCTTAAAAGTCGACTTGAAAATATTAGCCAAAAGATCGTTGATTTCGACGTGAGACTTAAATCATTAGAGTCTTTACATACAGAAAATATTGAGTTAAAAACAACAGTCTTGGATTTAAAACAACAAATAAATAATCAAGCCCAGATGCTCTTGAGAAACGAGGTTGAAATTACAGGTGTCGAGGAGCTCCAAAATGAAAATCCCTACCATCTTGTGTTGACAACGGCTGTAAATCTTGGTGTCGCCTTGCACGATTCGGATATTGTATATGCTTCTCGTGTTGGCGCTAAACGCAGTGACATAAGCAACAAGCAGCTGCAGCGTCCCCTGGTGGTGGCGTTTACTCATCGTGTCAAACGAGATGAGTTCTTGAAGCAGGCAAAGGTACGTCGTAACCTAAATAGTAACAATATAGTTGGACAGGGTCCTGGGAGAACCGTGTACGTTAACGAACGGCTCACTCCTGCAAACCGTCGTTTATTTCGGAGTGTCAGAATGTTCGCTAAAAGCCATAAATATAAACATAGCTGGACCCTTAATGGAGCAATATTTGTCAGGAAAAGAGACGCATCACTCGGTAGCCCTGCAATACGAATATACAACGAAGAAGACCTCCTCAAGCTATCCCAGGTCATTTCAACAGATCAAGCCGCATCTATCGAGCAGCCTGCGACCCCGCTGCCGATTGATCACAATGATGACTTTTCTTCTTAGTGCACACATCCTTGTCCTCCCTAACGTGTTTTGCGACTTTGTATACGACTCTGATATTTTGTACTTTTATACACCTTGGCTCATGTTCTGTAATACACACACTCATATTGCCACATATACACTCCACAACATCATCAATATCGGATCTCGAGCGGAGTTTGTAATTGGTAAAAAAGCCCGCACGGAATTGATCTTGCTTCAATTTTTCATCAATGAAACCTGTATGGCTATCTTCCGCGTACACTGTGAATCATCATATCTACCAACCATGTACCCATGGCTACCCTAGACTTACTATATGACGTAGATAACTCATATAAGTTTAAATGCCATACAATCTCATATCCTGAAGAATGCTCCAATATAATTTCGAGCTTTTCACTAAAAATCTTGAGCTTAAATATAAGAAGTTTGCAAAAAAACTTTGACAATTTTCTTGTTTTGCAAAAACGTTTGGGTATTAGCTTTGATGTGATTGTTTTTAGTGAATGCTGGATAAATGAAGATTCTACAATTAATCAACTTGAAGGCTACTCTTCTTTTAACTCTAACAACTTCATAAATAAGTCTGGTGGTGTGGTTGTTTACGTAAATCATAGATGGTCCCCAGTTTTTACAGAACTGGATATAGATGAGGCTAACTGCGTTCTTGTAGAAGTCCCTAACTCCTATAAAGTACTTGGAGTGTACAGGTCACCAAGCTTTCAGAATACCGAAACATTCATAACATCCCTTGATTCTGCTCTTAACTCTCTTTCCAGGGCCCCGTGTTTTGTTTTGACTGGGGATCTAAATATAGATATAATGGATACGGCAAATGCTAATGCTCAGACTTCGGAGTACCTATGTACCTTGGCGGAACACGGTCTTATCTCCTGTATTAACACTATTACACACTATAAAACCTGCCTTGATCATATATTTGTGTCCGGACACTGCCGGGCAGAATCGATTGTCTGCTCCACCGAGCTCTCTGACCACGACGTTACTATGGTAGGGATATCACTCAAAAAGGAAAATAATGTCCGAAAACGTAATACTAAAACTGTTATTGACTACGACTCGGTAAGGTCGGAACTAAATCTAGTTGATTGGTCCTTCGTTTTATCCAACCGGGACCTTGAGGATGCTGTGGAGACATTTTCTGCAAAGGTCTTAACTGCTGTATGCAACAACTCTAAGATGGTAAAACGCAGCCGGTCCAAACATATTCTGCGACCGTGGATGACCCCCGGGCTTTTGAGATGTGCCAGACACAGAGATAAACTGCATTTGGCCTCGCGTAAAGACCCAACGAACGAAATGAAAAGACTGGTTTACAATCGCTACAGGAACTTCCATAGAACTCTTCTGAGGAAGCTCAAATCTGATTACGACCGAGAAGAGTTGGCCAAAAATATGAATAAGTCTAAAAAACTTTGGGGCACAATCAAACGTATTACTCACAGCGCTTCTCCAGCTAAATCAGCAGATGATCTTCTTAACATTAAACCTACTGTTCTCGAATCCCTTAATGAATGTAACACATATTTCTCGAATGTGGGATCCCAACTTGCTGAATCCATACTGAGCGAACTACAGGTTACTCAGGAGACCCTGGCCGGAAAAATAGGGCCCGCTAAGTGTAATTCCATCTCTGGATCGTTTTACTTCGCCCCTACAGATGCTGTCGAGGTTTCAGATCTCATCAAAAAGTTAGACTCGAGTAGCGCTCCTGGTCACGACGGTATATGCAATAGTCTCCTAAAGGCTATTGTTGATACCATATCGGAGCCTCTAGCTGCACTTTTTAACTTGAGTATGGAGTCGGGTTTGTTTCCTCAGCAGTGGAAGACGGCTGCGATCGTGCCAATACATAAGGGGGGATCCGCAGATGTGCCGAGTAACTATCGACCCATATCTCTTCTTGGAGCTTACTCCAAATTACTTGAGAGAATAGTCAGCAAGCG
This sequence comes from Euphydryas editha, assembly GCA_036937285.1. Taxonomy (NCBI): domain Eukaryota; kingdom Metazoa; phylum Arthropoda; class Insecta; order Lepidoptera; family Nymphalidae; genus Euphydryas; species Euphydryas editha. Next base: position 67,866 of record JAUPFZ010000022.1, on the reverse strand, counting down.
GCTTGTCCGCTTCCTTGAGAGTAATCAACTCCTACAAGATCGTCAATTTGGCTTCCGCCAGGGTAAATCCACAGAGGATGCGGTGAGACATCTGACTGATATCATTGTATCTCATTTGGATGAAGGCAGGTGTTGTATCGGTGTCTTCCTGGACCTGGCGAAGGCCTTTGACACGGTTTCGATTCCCATACTTCTGAGGAAGATGGAATTGTTGGGTGTACGTGGCACTGCGCTGGATTGGTTCTCTAGTTACTTGACGGGAAGAACTCACAGAGTCAAAATTGGTAACAATATTAGTGATCTTAAACATGTATCATTTGGCGTACCACAGGGTAGCATACTGGGCCCTACGCTGTTTATAGCGTACATGAATGATATTATGTCGCTTGAACTTCTTAATGGTAACGTATTGTGTTATGCTGATGATACAGCCTTGGTTTTTCACGGTGACTCGTGGCAGCAGGCACGGGATATGGCAGTTTTGGGACTTCGCCGCATATCCACGTGGCTAAATAACAACTTACTGACTCTCAATGCAGACAAAACCAAATTCCTTAATTTTTATAAAACAGCTGCATCCCAGCCCCCGGAGTACCTTAACCAACTTAAAGTTCATAGAATATCGTGTGGGATTCAAGGGAATTTGCAAATTTCGGACTGTACATGTGGTCGTATAACCAATGCCCATTCACTTAGATACTTAGGCGTCATATTAGACGAAAATCTTAACTTCAAAAATCACATTTCTATGACAGCAGGCAGGGTTCGTAAACTTATATACACGATGAAGCTGCTAAGGGAGGCAGCCGACGCTCAACTACTTAAAATGGTGTACTTGGCACTTTGTCAGTCTATATTGAGTTATTGTATACTTGCATGGGGTGGTTCTGCTAAATCTAACTTAATACTTTTGGAAAGGGCGCAAAGAGCGGTTTTGAAAGTGTCCTTGCGAAGGTGTCGACGGTACCCTACTTCTGAACTCTTCCGAGAAGCTCAAGTCCTGAGTGTACGGAGGCTTTTCCTAATGCGTGCTACCACATGTGTCCACATGCAGAGTTTGAGATCTCTGGAGCACGATAAAATGACTCGTGAGCGAATTTATAAAATGCCTAAACCTCGTGTTAATACGGCCTTTGCAAGGCGGTTCCCTAGGTTTCTTCTCCCGCACATATACAACAGATTATCAGGATTCTGTGATTTGAGGTTCTGCTCTATTAATGAGGCTAAGTCTCGGGTTCATAGGCTCTTATTATCTTGGGATTATGACAGGTCAGAGGAAATACTTCGTGTATAGGTAATTGTAGTGGACTGTAATTTGTTTGCCGTCTGACCCCAAGAGACTGACCACTCGTAGGGCTACTAATTCACTAATTATTTTTAACTATTCTGCTCGAGCTCACTTTAGTTGTATATAAACACACACACACACACGCACACAACACACACATACACACAACACACATACATACAACACACACACACAACACACACGAACAACACACACACACATAAACACAACACACTCACACACACACAACACACGAACAACACACACACATACATACAACACACACATACACACAACACACACACATACACACAACACACACACATACACACAATACACACACATACACACAATACACACACGTACACACAACACACACACACACACATAAATACGCATGTTTTAAGATATATCGTCAATACTGACACCATTCAGTTTAAATTCAAGCAAATAATCTGTCTCAAACTTTTAACTAAATATTCATTGATTTGACTGTTAATTTCATTGCTATCAATGTAGTTCTGTTCTGGCTCACTATAGCTGTGTTTTGACCAATTCACATGCAAGTTAAATGTATTGTACTGTAATTCAATTTATTAATAGTTATGTGTTTATTGATTTATTATATTCTTATTGTCTTCATAAGCCGCACTATGTCTGGTAATCATTTGTGTTATTGAATCCCACGACACAGGCATTGCCTAGTGTGGGAATCACTGTTCTTTCTGTGTAATGTGTATTTCTTATAGTTAAATAAACTTTATATATTATATTATATTATATATATTATAAGCGATAAATTATAACAAAATAATATAACCAAAAAACACTTCAGTTTTATTTAACTTATTTATATTATTAAATAACTTTTTGTTTAAAAAATTTCACAATCACTTTCATTTTCAACGTCGCAGATCTTCCTTGTCTCAGTTAACCGATTGGCCAACCCCAGGTAGTTTTCGTAGTTTTTGGCGAGTGTGTCGTTGCAACACTGTGGATGTGCAATCTCTAAAAAGTATATTTGCTGTCTATCACACCGCGGGCACGGGGAAGCGGACTTCCAGTTTTGAAATAATATTATATAAATAGGGTTTTGTTGTAACTTTGCATCATCGCGACTCACGTAACGAGGCAACGAGTTTTACGGGTGTGAACAGGATGAGATGCTTAACAGGACTTCTTCGTTTAAATTTAACTATAGATAATATATAACATTATGATTATAACACATTTTTATTTATTCTTCTGGAGACAAGATGTTCAGGAGGATACGAAAGTTACAATACGAGTATGAAAAGGCGGTAGAAGAAAGTAAAATATTGTGAGAAATCCTGCATGTATCGGAAAAATTCTGAGGCTGTATATCTGTGAACTCAAAATGAAGCAGCATAATAGGAGATTTGTATATTATTAATATTTTAATTGAGAATCTTTTCAGCATTGCATTGCATTCTATGTGTGAAAATAATGTATTTGCAAAGAGACCTTATCGTAGGAGCACTAAAGATGTGCAATGTAGACAATATGTAATGTATGTTTGTAATCAGTGTTAAAAATAATGTCTACTACAATATTATAATATTAATGGTCGAAAAAACATTTTGAGTACAGTTTCGTTATGAATTAAATATGATATCTATAGTATATAGTATAGATTTGTTGTGACGAAAATATTTAATTTCTAGTTTAACCGCGAGCCGTTTGTCCAGTAATGATCATGCATTAGCTCTGAGGTCTCCTAGATACTTATGTAATGATGACAAAGATCTGCGACTCGTTCACTACTGAGCACGACGTATAGTTTTAACCAAAGGTTGTGTTATGCAATTAAGCTCGGATCGCGTTTGCATAATGACCTACTCTATTGCGACCGACGAGACGCGCCAAACGCAAGCTCGTAATCCAACCAATAAATCATAATTTTGCAACTTAATTGAGTTCTAATACTTAGTTAACATCTAATACTTTTGGAAGCTAAGTTATAAAACTGCAACTTTTTAGCAGAGATGTTACAACAGTAAGATATTTTTTATCTAAATATTACAAACACAATATTTCAAACTTAAATATTAAAAATATTTTTTTCTATTTTATGACATTTACATAACTTTTATAAGTTTCAACTTCTAGCAGCAGGATAGTTATCGATAGCGACTAGTTGATAACTTTTGTTCATTTTACTTAAACTATGTTTTTACTAAACAAACCGCAAATATTTGGTTGATATATACTTACAAGAGCAACTTTACATTTATTTAATAATAATAAATAAATAATCCCTAATATTATAAATATAAAATGTATGGTTGTTTGTTACGCTTTCACGTGAAAACTACTTCACTGATCATCATGAAACTTTGTACACATACTCTTGGAGGTATTACATGTAACATAGTATACTTTTTTTATTAAAAAATATATTTTATTGTTTGTCAAAAAATCTCAAAATCTAGCTACTTCAATGCCATCTAGCATTCCAGTAATGAAGTTTCCACCCTGAGTACTGTAATACCGTTGCACTATATTACCGACGGTCATGTCAATATCCAATTAAATTGATTATAGCTTCAGCTGTTTGGAATCATACTTAATATTATAAATGCGAAAAAAAGTTTGTTTGTTACGCTTTCACAGGAAAATTACTTAACCGATCATCATGAAACTTTGTACACATATTCTTGGAGGTATTAGAAGTAGCATAGGATACTTTACTATACATATATAGTATACATATATATGTATCTTTAAAATACACTGACCTTGTGGTTGTGTGTTCCCAAGGTAGGCAACTTAATGCCTAAGTAAGTAAGGGTTACCTTACACAGGCATTAAGCTGATTGCATTTTTTAATAAATATACATATAAATTTTACATATATAAATAAATGAATATTGTAATATTTGCACCCAGACTCGGGGTGAAAATCGAACCCACAACCCTGGAGCAGAAAGCAGGGTCACTGATAACTGCGCCAATGGGCCAGTCGTTAAGTTAATTATTTTACAAGCTTATAAAGATATAAAAAGTACTATTTTAAAACGCACAACGTAGGTAAACACCACATGCACTGCAATATACGTGAAATAATAAAACACAGAATAATCGCTTCAACAGCCTTCGTGAATACGTAATAAATTGATTTATAATAAAAATAACAATTAAATCATATGAACGAATTTTTAAATTTAAATTTGAAAACAGCAATAATATGAAATCTAATAGCCTCCTCCATTACTATTATTATATTAATGTTTATTGTTTTGTTATGTTGTTGTTATATTTCCTATTGAAAAAATCTCATAGGATCCCATTAAAAGCGACAAAACCGCATAGAAACCAATAACTATGTATTGGTTTTCTATGCGTTTTTTGTGACTTTTAATTAGATCCTATGAGATTTTTTTCAATAGGGTTTTGCGTCAAATTATTGAGGTGTCGTTTTCTATAATAATTAAATTTTAAAATTATTCAGTATCGGAATAGCAAGTAAGAGTCCCACTAATGAGAAAAGGTCTTTTTCTATGAAGTGGAAAAGCTGGTTATAGAGTAAACGAAGCAGTATCTAATCTCTGTAAGTTTATTCTGCCACGCTTCTCTCTTGGGTTGGCAAACAAAACGCACAAGAAAATTTTTATGAAAAATATTGACTCTCCTAATTGTGAGACGGGTGGAACTAAAGAAGACTATATCACTTGTTGATGGAATGTGTCAAATTGCAGACTCAGAGACAAGTATTGTATAGGAATTTAAAACTTTGTTCGTTCGATGTTGGGGTGGTGCAAAGTATTCTATCGGATCCCTTATCAGAAGCTGCTAGAAGGATTTTTGATTTTTATAAGTTATCCCTTGGTGATTTATTTAATTAGATTTTCGTAATTGAGGTATTTTTGTTTAAGTTTTTTTTTGTGCGTGTTGCGATTATTTTGTAAAAGTTACAATGGGACTGGCGTGTCCATGCAGGACAAAAGTCCCTAACATTAATAAAAGAATTTAAAAAAAAAGAAAGTTAGAAACTTTCTCAAGTCAGATTTAATACATATTCTTTATTGCACAGTAAAAAAAATAGTTTACAATATTTATAGTTATGTACAATGAGTTTTAGCAAGGGCGAACTTATCTCTAGAAGAGATCCCTACCAGTCAACCCATGATGGTATAGAGGTATTTCTGATAGTCCAATTTAAATTATACGTTAACTACCGATTTATTAAACCTCTATTTTGAAACAGTATTATTTTAATTATATATTCTAACGAGGCGACGAAAGGAAACACTAGTCAAATATCAACTACTATATTGTCGTTCTCATGTACAAACGTAATATTTTATGCAATACACACTTCGATCAACGTTAATAAAATAATTTTAACAAGCGGGTGACTTTAATTCGCTATCGATGCTTAATGACGGTGCTTGCAGCTATCCACGATATTGTCTCGGTCTATAGAACCGTCTCGAAGGGAGGCGTGGCTTCGAACAGATCCCTTTGTTCGCGACGAGCGACGCTCCGGCTGGAAAGTGGCGTAAGTGAACTTTTAGTGTTTAATATTTTATTATTTTATTTTTATGCAATTTAATTTAATAAATTTTTTTTTCTTCTTCGAGGTTTCGCCACACTACTCCCCCGCCGAGACCGTTGCTTGCTACGGTCGATAGTAATCCGGGAAGTGCACTGTGCGACCACTCTTGGTTCGTTTCGGTGGTGTAGGCTCAGTAGTTGCGCCGCTACTTCCACTGCTCCTAGTCTTCTCGGCGTCCGGTGTACTAACATATGCTGGTTTTAATCTGTCTATCGAAACTGTTACCTGTTTCCCCTGTATTATAATTTTGAATGTCTTGTCACCTCTTTTGTTTACTTTGTAGGGTCCAGCGTATGGTGGTTCCAGTGACCTGTGAGTTCCCTGTCGGAGGAAAACGTAATCTGCTGTAGCCAAACCTTCAGGTACGTAGAACGGTTTGTTTGTGTGTCGACTACCAGGAACTGGGGAGAGTTTTGCCATGTGCGTACGCAGTCTGGAAACGAAGTCTGTGACATCTGCGCTGTTGTTGGTTGCTGGAGTGAAAAACTCACCAGGTAAGCGCAGGGGTTCTCCATACACCATTTCTGCTGCTGAAGCCTTTATGTCTTCTTTCCAGGCGCTGCGGATACCGAGCAGCAGGAGGGGAAGAACTTCGGTCCACTTGGTATTGTTGTGGCACATGATGGCAGCTTTCAACTGGCGGTGTAGTCGTTCAATCATACCATTGCACGCTGGGTGGTAAGCTGTGGTAGGGCGGTGTTCTGCTCCTAGCATGACAGCGATCTTGTTGAACAGCTTGCACTCGAACTGCTTCCCTCGGTCGGTTGTTATTTTCTGCGGACAACCGAAACGGGATACCCAGCCAGCAATAAAAGCGCGGGCACAGGTCTCGGCTTCGATGTTTGGCAATGGGTACACCTCAGGCCAACGGGTGAATCTGCAGATGGCTGTGAGGCAGTACCTGAAACCAGAAGAAAATGGTAACGGCCCTACAATGTCCATGTGGACATGAGAAAAGCGATGGGAAGGAGAAATGAATGGAGAGGTGGGAGATGAGGTGTGTCGATGGATTTTTGACCTCTGGCAATCATTGCATTCTCTGGTCCATTTCTGGCAATCTTTTTTAATACCTGGCCAAACAAATCTTTCTGTCATTAATTTGACCGTGGCTCTTGCGCCAGGGTGACTCAGTCCATGCACCATTCGAAATATTGGTTGGCGAAATGGCTTCGTTATAAATGGACGCGCGATTCCCGTGGATTCGTCACAAATTATTTCTGTGTCCGTTTCCAGTATCTTTATTTTGCTTAATTTGAGTGAAGTTCCGTTCTTTTTGAACTCCTCTAGTTCTTGTCCTTCTCCTGTGAGAGTGCGAGTGCCTTGTACTCAATTTTAACTGATCGCAGGTTGATGGCTTCTATTCTTGACAGAGCATCTGCGACTACATTATCTTTACCTGGTAAAAATTGTATATCTGTCGTGAATTGTGCGATGTAGTCCAAGTAACGGAACTGTCGAGGGGAACATTTGTCACGATTGGTAGTAAAAGCATGTGTTAATGGCTTGTGATCGGTAAAAACAGTGAATGGTCTAGCCTCGACCATGTGGCGGAAATGTCTGATGGCCTGATAAATTGCGAGCAGTTCTCGGTCATAAGGACTGTATTTTTGTTGTGCAGTTGTCAGGCGTTTGGAAAAGAATGCTAGAGGTTTCCAACCTTTTCCATCTTTTTGCTGGAGTACTGCGCCTATCGAGCTAAGAGATGCATCCGTGTGTATTGCCAAGTAGGCACCTGGATTCGGATGCGTTAACATGGCTGCGTTTGACAACATCGACTTGCATCCGTCGAAAGCTTCAAGCATCTCCGGAGTCATGTTAATGCTTTGGGATCCATTCTTTTTAGAGCCTGTCAACACGACGTTTAATGGTGCTTGTTTCTCAGGTGCCCCAGGTACGAAACGACGGTAAAAATTTATCATGCCCAGGAATCTGCGGAGTTCTTTTACAGTTTTGGGAACGGGGTATTCTTGGATGGCCCTTACCTTATCCTGCAATGGTTTAATGCCATTGGCTGATACTTCGTGTCCTAAAAAGGTGACAACGGTCTTACCCATTAGATTCCATACCCATTATTCACATTTACCGGTGTTTATCAGGACACCGTATTCTGCTAGTCTCTCGAAAAGTTGTTTTAAATGTTGCACGTGCTGGTTCTCGTCTGGAGAAAACACAAGTATGTCGTCTACATATGCATATACGAATGGCATTCCTATAAGGGCTTCATCCATAAATCGTTGGAATGTTTGCGCAGCGTTTCGTAGGCCAAACGTCATGAATGGGAATTCGAAAAGACCGAATGGTGTCGTGATTGCAGTCTTTTCTATATCAGCTGGATTTACCGGAATTTGGTTGTACGCTTTCACTAAATCTATTTTTGAAAAAATTTTGCTACCTGCTAACTGATAAGAAAAATTCTGAATGTGCCTGATTGGATATTTGTCAGGAATTGTTCTTGCGTTTAATGCGCGATAGTCTCCGCAGGGTCGCCAGCCGTTATCCTTTTTAGGAGCGAGGTGAAGTGGGGATGACCAAGCGCTGTTCGATCTGCGTGCTGTACCGTTTGCTAGCATTTCCTCGAATTCTTTCTGGGAAATTTTCAACTTATCTGGTGGTAATCGGCGTGGATGGCTGGATACAGGCGGACCTGGCGTCGTACGTATATGGTGTACCGTCTTGTGCTTCGGTGTACTTGGTGCTCCAGCTGGACGGGTAATGACAGGGTACTCACCTAGTATTCGGTGGTAAATTGTGTTACCAGCCATGACCTTTATGGATTCTATAGCCTTGCCCGGTGTTTCTTTTGCAGGTGCGGCATGCGTCGAAAGGGTTGTGAGGCCGTCAATCAGTCGGTGATTCCGCATATCTACAAGCAAGTTATAAAATATTAGAAAATCTGCGCCTATGATGGGCTTTGATACCTCCGCCACGATAAATCTCCACTTGTAGGCACGCCGGAGTCCCAGGTTCAACTCCAGATGTAGCCAGCCGAAGGTAGAAATAGTGGTGCCATTTGCCGCGAACAACTCGTAGTCCGTCTTGCTTCGCGCTTGCTTCAGCATGGCTCGAGGGTAGACGCAGACATCAGATCCTGTATCGACTAAAAAAGTAACTTTAGTGGCTCGATCGGTAACAAATAAGTGGCGCGGATTACTCTGGCGGTCATCTGTTGCCGCTATTAGTGACTGCCGTTGTCGTTTCCCGACTTAAAACTGCAAGGCTCGATACATTTGTTGGCCCTGACGCCAAAACGGTTGTGGTACCAACAGTAATTGCTCTTCGGAGTTCTTGACCGAGACCGGCTTCTGTATCTATGAGCGCTAGATCTCCTCTCTCTGCTACGTGGTAAACGGTTATATTTATAATGTGCATTGCGTACCTGGTTTGCCTGGAGAGGTGCTACTTGCCGGGTGAGTTCTTCAATCTGCAGCTTCAGTTCGTCCAAAGAGTTACCGGCTGATACCCTTGCCACCTGTTGTATTGGCGAAGCAATTTCATGGATCCTGTCCGCCAGATCAGCAACCGACTCCAACGTGGACTCTGCCTGTGACGCTATGACCGTCTGTATGTTATGCGGCAGCCTGCTTGACCATAGGGTTCTCAAAAAAGAATCTGGTACCGTCTGACCCGCTAAAGTACGCAAGTGTCTTAAAAATTGCGAAGGCTTGCGATCAACCAGCTCTTCGTGTATTAGCAGCTGCTGCACTTTCCTCTCCTGCGATTCGGACAGTCGTTTAATAAGTTCTGTTTTTAATTTATTGTACTTATTTTCGGCTGGCGGCGACGTTATAACGTCTTTCACTTCGGCGGCGTATTGATGGTCCAGTTGGGCAATTACGTAATGGAATTTCGTCGTGTCAGCTGTTATGCCAGATATAATAAATTGGCCTTCAATCTGGGCAAACCACAAAGCCGGTTCCTCGGGCCAAAAAGGGGGTATGCGCACGCCTACCTTAAATACGCTGTCTTCTAAAGTTGCAGGTAGCGCGACGTTTCTCGAACGTTCTCGCCCGTTGGTCGATGCTGCATCATCCGTAGGGTTCATGTTGTCAGGGTACCTTTTTTCTTTGCCGGGTTCCCTTTTCGCTTCGTCGGGGTCACCAATATAGAGGTATTTCTGATAGTCCAATTTAAATTATACGTTAACTACCGATTTATTAAACCTCTATTTTGAAACAGTATTATTTTAATTATATATTCTAACGAGGCGACGAAAGGAAACACTAGTCAAATATCAACTACTATATTGTCGTTCTCATGTACAAACGTAATATTTTATGCAATACACACTTCGATCAACGTTAATAAAATAATTTTAACAAGCGGGTGACTTTAATTCGCTATCGATGCTTAATGACGGTGCTTGCAGCTATCCACGATATTGTCTCGGTCTATAGAACCGTCTCGAAGGGAGGCGTGGCTTCGAACAGGTCCCTTTGTTCGCGACGAGCGACGCTCCGGCTGGAAAGTGGCGTAAGTGAACTTTTAGTGTTTAATATTTTATTATTTTATTTTTATGCAATTTAATTTAATAATTTTTTTATTTCTTCTTCGAGGTTTCGCCACAATGGTAAGAGATTAATGTTAGCGCGGGGTTTTTTGTGCAAGAGAAGAAAAGAGAAAAAAAAGACATTAAAGCTTTAGCACTTGAAAAGTCAGCGGCGTTAGATCGAATTTTATTGTGTCGATTCACATTTACCTATACGTATGTTGTTGAGTTATTATGTACTTTGAAAAAAATATCTAAAACAGAACGGTAAAAGTGTAAATAAGTTAAAATACACCGGTGTGACGTAATTTTGACAGCACTTAGAGGAGTTGCACGCTCGAGCTCGGTGCGGGGTTGACGGTGTCGAGGCCACGGGGTTAAGGCCTGACACACTCGACACTGGCACACGCACGCCCGCCTGGCTTTCGTGTCTACTGTGAATAACAGAAGACTTACATAGATAATAATAATAAAATTAATAGATAATAACAATAAAATTAATCGTTAAATATAGTCAAAATAAATAATATATAAAAACAACAAAACATAGAAATAACGGACATACGTATCTGTAATAACACTCGATAATAACCGTAACAGTAAAGTAAATAACTTTAGTGATACTACATGGGCGCTTGAAATTGTAGACATACGAGTATTGTTGAATTAACTAGGTCAATGTAAATTTTTTGTAAAACGGTCTTTGTCACTCGCACCGTTATGAGGAATCTAATAAAATCTAATTTATAAAAAAAATCGTCAAACTGCTTAGGAGCATCCATTAATTACGTGAGGCGTTAAGGGGGAGGGAGTCGAACGAAATCTCTCTCAATCTCACGTCGGGGAGAGGTTGTCTCTACAAATATCGCGTAATTTTTTTTCCGTCATTAAAAAATCTCACGTGAGATTAGGGGTGGGGGGAAGGCGGTCGAGCAAAATGTCACAAAATCTCACCAAGGTGGAAGATGGTGCTGAAAAATCACCAAAATTGTCTCACGTAATTAATGGATGCCCCCTTACAGAATTTGCCAAGATTAATATAGGTATAAGCATACATGCATACATATATATACGTATATATATATATATATATATATATATATATATATATATATATATATATATATATATATATATATATATATATATATATAATTATTTATACTGACTATCTTTTATCACGATTTTAATTCAAAGTTTATTGCTTAATACATTTAAGAGCCCTTATGAAAAAAAAAAGAAATACAAATAAAATTATCATGTTTAAAATACACACACGGTCGTCTGTTCTTAAGGAAGGCAACTTTAAAAATAATTTAAATAAAATCTTAATTACGTGAGACAATTTTGGTGATTTTTCAACACCATCTTCCCCCTTGGTGAGATTTTGTGACATTTTGCTCGACCGCCTTCCCCTCACCCCTAATCTCACGTGAGTTTATTTTTATTTAAAAAAATATATAAATATATTTTTTTTTTATAAATGTAAGGGGGCAGGAATCGAACCCACAAAATGGAGCGGAAAGCAAGGTCACTAATATCCCAATGCCACTCCTAATTTGATACTAAAGAACTGTTGATACCACGTCCACAGCACTACGTTTTTACCTATACCTTAATAATAATATTTTACCTAAAATAGTACAATTATAAAACAGCGCTGCTACAACGGCCTATGAATATTCAAACGCTATTACTACCCGAACGTAATGTACCCAATTAGCCTCACAGTATTGTGCAACACCACAATATTCTCAAAACAAAATAACACTTGAGATTATTGTTTTTTAACATACGTTTGAGCCGCCGCGCGCCGTTACACGTAATATATGCAATGTTTTATAATTTACTTGAACTACTTGAGATACGTTTACGAAAATTTAATCGCTAGATGTTATCCCTCAAACCGCGGACTTTAAATCATTAATTTTTTACAACAACAAAACTTTATTAAGATAATATATCTTCTACGATTTTTCTTTAAAACATTTTATGTAGGTATTACCTTAAAGAATTCAACAAAGAAACACGGCTTACATGAAACTTTTTCTTCTGATATTGGGAAAGAAAATTATCTAACAGATTTATTAAGTATAAGTTTTTTTTTTCTTTATTTATTTAAGGTTCACCAGCAGATTTACAATTAGTTAACACAATCACTAGAGATATCATAGATGACATTCGTAAATTGTAATTCTATATTAAAGTAAATACATGCTTTAGAAAGAGTATACACGGGAAATCAAATTTATGTGTTTTTATTTGATATTTGTAAGAGTTGATACAAAACATTCTATTTAAATACCGAAACAAGAGAGTTGAAAATTTCAATTGAGTTTTGATAAAGAAGAGTGAAATTCTATTTAAAATTTATAAAGCACTTTGCCACTTCTTTGAAGTTTTAAGTTGTAACCTAGATACATATAATTATACATAGTGTAGGTAACTAATCGTGTGCTTATTTGATGTTTAGTGTGCGCAGGAGAGCCTAATAACTATTGGTCGAAAAGTCATTAAGATTAGAATACTATTTATCAGAGACGTTCAAAGGGCGCTTAAACATTTTGAAAGGAAAAGACATCAACGCGTGTGAGATCTCTTCACATTATTAAGCAACCACGCGGTTTTGATAATTATTATATTAAACTAGATTGCCATAAAAGAGTAATTTGCGGTATAAGTATTTCTGTAATTCGTCTCTTCGTGTCAATTTAAGTAAAAAGAAGACAGACTGGCTCGCAAATAAAGTATGAAATATAAAAAATGTTATGTCGCCACGTCAGAGCGTGATAAATTGTGACATACTTGTATGACAAGTCAAGAAATAGAAATAAACGTGAAAAATAGAATCTTAGTATTATTTCCAAATAATAAATATCTATACTTATAAGGAGAGAGGACACTGATAGATAGTGAAGCCACAAATGTTTTTATTTTTATTTTGTCTATCTGTCTGTTTGTGTAAATGACGCGCAACACGCCAAAACTACTGTAAGACTTTTAAATAAGGCAGCACGATTTGTATTTATAATACGAGCTTTTCTGCACGGTTCCTTAGGGAGAAGGAATGAAAGTCCAAATGTGTACTTAGATATAATTCATTAACTGTAGTCCGATTTAATGTATTATTTTTTTGTTATAAGAGAGATATTTTATATATTATCTTGTAAAAAATAACAAGGTATTTAGTTCGACAGTTTAACTATTACTTACATGATAGCCCTCAGTGTTAGGTCCAAATAACTTGAAATTTGGAATGTACAGAAATCTCCGAAATTACGGCTTATCTTAACCTGGTTGTTCTTTATTATATAGGCGTGAGTACAACTAGTCCACAATAATTTTGATTATTTTGAAAAGACATTGTATTAAGAGAAGTAATTATTAAATTGTAACTACAAGTTTCCGTCGCCGCGCAGTCAATGTTTTCTTTCTAGGGCAAGGTATTCGTGTATATGATAAAAAGCCACAAATAATTATACGCTTGCGGATAATAGATTTAAAGTAAATCAATAAGTATTAAAAATTCTATAATAAATAGAACATAATGTTCGATAATATAAAATTTGTATTTTGTACCTAATAATAATATTTGTAACAAAAAAGATGCGTACAACAAGCAGGACTAAATTTATTTAACACTTTTTAAAATAATAATGTGCGAGTTTCTTGATTCTTCGCCGTAGGATCTATTTCATAATTGATTTGTCTTAATTTAAAATACGGAACTAAAATAGTCTTATAAAGTTAAGCTTTAATTTGACTTTTTTTAGTAGAATACTAACATTTTACGACAATTTAAAAGTAAGTAGAGTACATATAGGTAATTACTCTTTTTACATAAGTAACAGAAAACTTTAATAAAATTCAGTAAACTACTGTATATTTTTTTATTAAAAAAAAGTCAGTAAATATTATTACAAGCAAATGTATTAAATGAACTGATCTGTTTGCACATCGGTCGTCCACTGCTATTGTAATAAAACGCATCTGTTTTTTATTCCCATAGGTTATTTTTACGTTCTTGTTATTTAAGGAACAGTTAAGTACATTATGTTTAGGGATTTCAATCCCACCAAACGGGATCACGCATTTCCACGTGATCACGCTGCTTTTATTAATCTGCTGTATCCCCCACGTTCAAAGCACGGATCCGCAGATCCCGCAAATTAAAGATTTTGAGCTAAAACTTTCGCGTAAATCGCGAGTAGCACGAACGCCGTAGTTCAAGACGATAAAACATATTTATTTTATTTATTTACATATATATGCAGGTGACGTTTCCGAAAATATACCTACAGCTGGAACATCTGCTACTGATACAGATCCTACTCTAACGCTAAAACAAGAATTAGAAAAACAGCTTCAACAAGAAAAAGAAATATTTAAGAAAAAGCCAGATAACAAGCAAAAGGATATTAAAAAATTTTAAGAAAAAAATGACGTTCTTCGAGTCCAATGGTATCAGAAGAGAGTACCTGATGCTCGCCCATGAATATATATATATATATATACATATATATATATATATATATACATATATATATATATATATATATATATATATATATATATATATATATATATATATATATATATATATATATATATATATATATATAGGACTGACGGTTCAGCCTACTAGCGTAGAAGCCGAGAGAGCGTTTTCTGCATCAGGATATATTATTTGCAGTTCATTCAGAATAGGGATGTTCATCGGAAAAAATATCGATAATTTTACTATCGATAATAAAATTATCGTATCGTGTTATCGATAGTTACCGATAATTATCAGATAAAAATTATCGATAGTTGACGACAGTTATCGATAATTATCGGTAAGTTATCGGACGACGAAAAAAAAAAGTTCATCACTTCTCCCTATCAACATTAGTACTTAATAACAATCGACTGACACATAACCATAACTATCGAATTACAATTATCGATACTTATCGGATCCAAAAACAATTATCGATAATTTTGTTTGATCAATAATAATCATCGGATCGAATAATTATCGGATCACAATTATCGATAACTATCAATAATTATCGAATGAAAAATTATCGAGTACTTACGAATTATCGATAATTATCGCACACCCCTAATTCAGAAGAAGGCTCGGAGATGATACAATAAATGCCATTTGCTTCTTAAGAGTGTGTTTTCAAAAGTTATCACCATAGGATATCATAGTAATAGCATCTAAATGAAAGTTGTGATTTGATTATTAGTCATTATATCAATAAGATTGAATTAAAAATATAAAACTGTTGTTAGGAGTTAGGGTAAAATGAAACAAAACTATTAAACTATGCCAAACATTTAAAAATAAAGTTAAGAAAACAGATTACTAATTACTTATGCTTAATAGAAAAGATATAATTTCAGTTGCTTAATGTAAAAAACGCTTAAAAAAAAGTTAATTTTTACACCAAAATCTGTAGTTTCAATTTGATTTTATAACATAATTTCAAAGATGCGGGATTCCGCCCGCGGGATTGAGTAATCCCGCATATTAATCTCGCGGTATTGAATAAGCTGCGGGATTGCAATCCTTAATTCTGTTCCTTATCAAACCTTGATCGATATTTATCTTTAGTTCAATCTGGCGTGGTTACGGTGAATACATTCTATTGATACTGGTTGTTGTAAATGTTCACTAATAGACATCACAGGCATATTTATTTATAGTTTCATAAAGTTTTTGATGTGAAACATCTATAGCGGCGGCTTAGACCGACTGTTAAGACACCTTGATGATGTTGTGTCCAACACTTTTGTAATATACTGTACAATTGTCAGAGTAATACCGTCAGAGGCAACATCGAATACAACTATTACAGAAGTCACTGATTAAAAGAATTGAGTTGTCTTAATTTAAAAAAAAAGCAATTTAATTTTGAATTTTTGTATTTAATGAATATAAATATTTATTAAATAAAAAACAGTCATATTTTTATTGACAAAAATCTTAATATTTTATTTTCCATTATGTCATATATTACCTGTACAAAATCACATCTGCCAGCCATCCCGCGACGACTCACAATTTTTTTTGTATGCATGAATTAATCTTATTTATTTATTTATTTCACAACCATAATGTACATTATATTTATTAAATACAAAAGATAATTATGGACCCCGCAGCGGCACGAAATATTTAGGTAGAGAGGAAGCGCTTTGTTAGGTAAATATAAATGAATTATTTACATTACTTTTAATATATACATATAATAGGTGTAGTTATTGTTTATCATTAAAATATTCATCTATATCATAGTAACATTTATCAATTAATAGCTTCTTTACTATATTTGTAAATTTATCTATTATTTATCTTTATTTATTTATCTTTTATCTTATGACACAATTACAGCGGAATTACCCACAGACAAAAGTCTGCAAATAAATAACTTCTAATTGTAGTCTAGTTTCTCTCGTTCTGTTCTCTAGTTTTTTCATTTTATTATTATTTTTTCTTATTAACATGTAATTGTTGGGGATATAATTATTATTGTCTGAATATGTTTTTTTTGTTAAAAGTTGAAACATATATGTATCAAAAGTTATATTTCTATATCGTCTTTTCCCCCATCTTGTTTACAGTTGATACTGTTTCTGGTATTACCCATGCGGTTAATATACGGAACGTCCCAGACTTAAAATAATAATATGATATTATATTTGAAATAACAAAGTTGACTGAATGACTTTATATTTATTATTGTTTTTTTTAAAATTGTAAATCGTGTTTTTTGGAAATTATATTTAGATACGAATTACATACAGATGAAATAAATATAAATATTTTTTTTCGATCCAACCGACATAATAAAAAAAATGAACTGGTTATTTAAATAAAAAATTAAAAGGGCACCTAATAATAGTTTTTCTCACATAATAAGGACGTTGAAAAAAAAATGAACAAAAAAAATTATTCGACTAGAGACATCTGGATTCGAACCGGGGTCGCACAAGTCACCTCGAGTCGGGACCGTCTTATCTGATTTTTAAAACATCGTAAATGGGAGGCGAAATTTATCTTCGTGTTGTAATTGTAGCAGTTTTTCACTGCATGAAAACATGGATAAAACGTCATTTTCTAAAAATGAATCCTATCTATTTATCGCCCCCGAAACCCCCAGAATACTAAATTTCATGAAAATCTTTGAAGCCGTTTCCGAGATTCAGGTTATATATATACAAGAATTGCTCGTTTAAAAGTATTACATTGCTAGCACTTCGTTGTTATTGGTGCTAGAGCTACTGAACTTTTTTTTTTCAAATCAATTGATTTTAAACAAAGTATTGTATATTATATATATTTTATATATTTTTCCAGTTGTTTTTATGTTATATTACACTATCGTGAGTGTATTAATTAGGCTGAATTAGTAGTTTTTTGAGTAAATGAGAGACAGTTAGTAAAATACAGAAAAACCATTTTTGTTGACGTTTAGTAACGCCTTATAATAAAATATCGTTTTCATTATTTATTTAAATAAAACTTTTTTGTCTTAATGCTTTAAATGACAAATTTAGCTATTAACATAATATATATTTTCATGAATAGTTGATCTCATATATGTACTGTAAAAAAATATTAAGATTACTTTATATTATATTACTGGGTGGATATCCTTGTGGGTCTCCCCATTATGCCTCAGAGAGCAGCTGTCGTCGAGTAAAGTTGTCGGTCCCGATTGTTTTCATAAGCACCGCGTTTGCGATCGTTACTCATGGTAGCGGTTATCCGCCAACCTGCAGTGAATCAGTGTCGTGGATTGACCTTCTCATATATATATGGAGAAGAAGCCTTTGTCTAGCAGTGGGATATTTATAAGCTGATTCAGTTTCGTGCTATTGTGATACTAAGCCTTAAAACTGTATATAAATTAAAAACCAAAAAATTATATTTCGTATACGAAGTTAAGTTCTGTACAAATGATGTTTAGATTTAAAATATTCAAACATAGTTCAGGGACCCGTGCCGCCCTTCTCTCCTTTCGAGTACGAATATTAAAACAATATTTTGAACGGATGTTATGTGTATTATGTAAATAGCGCCAAAACTAACGTTAAGCTTTGTCGCTTCCTGTATTTTATCTGATATTAATGTTTTACTTGCAGAATTATTATCTAGATTGTTACATAATACGATGATATATTTCAGAGATGCATCGCAACGAGACGTTACGGAGGTGCAGGTGGCGAAATAATTATCATTTGTATCGCAGCCGGCGCGGTCAACGACCCGCGACTTACTATCACATTTCTCTCTCTTCCTAGTGTTACAGCGGAGGTCGGGTGCTTTCCTAACCTAGATTCGACAAATCCTCTCATTGTGCCTTGTTTTTGTCAAGTTTCTAATGTTTAAAATATATATTGTATATTAAAAAATATTATAATCAAAAATGTAAGTATATATAGAATATAATTTGTTAAATTTTTCTTATTGCAATGCGTTAGATACTTAATAATATTGTGTCTCAATTTGCCTTAAAATCTTAATTTATTCTCACTGTTCTTAACTAATATTTTTGTTACTCTTCTTGAGTAATACTAATTTCATAAATATTTATATTTTAAAATTTTGATGTTAACTTATGTTATATTAACTTACATAATATTATTAAACTTTTTTTTGTATTTATCAGTATTCTACTTGTTGGTGTTCGAATAAATAAATGTCTCATTTAATTTTCTAATATGTGTCCAGAATATACTCACAGCAGTGTGCTCTATTTACTTTGACTGTCACTCGCGGCACAATAAGTAGTTATGCAGTGTACTTAATCAATAATAATTATCATTACTAGGAAATTATTAAAGGCGAAATAAACTCGTAAGCTAATCGCTTTCCTGCTGAATAAAAGTATATTAATCGTATTTTATGCAAATATTAATTATGCTGTGAAGTACTTTGTAATGTCGGCGTACATTTTAATCGTAAAATATTATTTATCACGGATTATTAACAAGAGGTCACGTGCAATATATTATTTTGTTGAACAACCACAGTTTTGTACATCATTAACATACTCTAATATAATATATACTTACAATTATATAATATCCCAGTGTTGTTTAGCCTACAGCTCTAAATCTAGGTTGTCTGGTCTCCCTGTCGGGATTTAATACTCCACCTGCTTGTATCTGCTTAAACTTATATACATTAATTGAATACTTTATATAAGTATTTTATTACATTATTTTATTTCTTAAACAGGTGAAGTGAAATAATAAAAATAACGTAAAAACAGATTTGTTTGGTAACTTCGGTGACGCCATGACATACCATTAAATCTATCAACATTGTAGAGTCACGCGCAACCGCTCAGCTCCCAGGTTGCATTCCAATTCAATCACCTAAAATCCATTTGTCATAATAAATCAATTACTCTTTTCATTTCTGATTGTTTTGGAATAGTTTTATTTTTAATTAAAAAACAATTATTAAATATCGTTACGAAATATTCGCTTATAATTTATGATCTCATTTTAGAGTCTCTTTATTAGAGTTTATTCATCACATAGCGACGTAGCTGCTTATTGAAATAATATTCATCTTAGGAGCAGTATTTAGAAATATTGCACGTAATTATCATATGTAATTTACACACTTTTATAAATATTTAATCTGTTAACGTGGTAGTCGCGACGAAACTATACGCGTTTTTACTGTACTTCGATTAATTAATAATTATAATAATTATAGTAATTTATTCAGAAGGCAGTGAGATGGCACACATTGTGAGGAGGTTCGTCAGCTCGGAGCCCTAACTACCGGTGGCCTTAATCTCGACCTGCCACCGGAATAGGAAAGTAAATAAAACTTTCCTACAAAATATTTTAGATTTTACAATGACGAGGTGAATTTTTAGAGTAGGTATTAAATGTAGTGATGAAAGTGTGATGTATGTGCGATGAAAACTGACATTTAGCAACCTTTTTTATTAATATTATTGACATTTAAATACTTATATTTATTTTAATTGCCATGTAGTTATGACGACCGTTCTGGTATAGTGGTGCGAGTAGTAGCCTCAAAGCTGCACGCCGGCGGTCGCGGGTTCGATATACGCTTGGGACAGATATTTGTAATTGTACAAATATTTGTTTCCGGTCTCGGTGTATGTCCTTATGGGTCTCCCAACCGTTGCCTTGGAGAGCACGTAAAGCCGTCGGTCCCGGTTGTTATCATAGACACCTGATAACGATCGTTACTCATGGTAGGGAAATTATCCGCCAACCCGCAGTGGAGCCTCGTGGTGGATTAAGCTTCAACCCTTCTTCTATATGGAGAAGAGGCCTTCGCTCAGCGATGGGTTGTTTACAGGCTGATACAGTACAGTACAGTAGTTATAAGGCATTCGACATTGTTTACTGTGTTATTGTTTTTACTATATTTTTCATTTGTCTTTGTATTATTCGATGTTATTTTGTGGATCAATTTTTTAATTTTGTATTCTAGGTTCTTAATTAATGTAAATGGTAAACCGGTTCTAATTAAATAAATAAATAAATAAAATAATAAATAAATAAGCATTGAATTACAATGCAAGCAGTAGGAATTATAATTAATACAATAATTATCATCATATCAGCAATTGAATGTCTACTGTCGAACGAGGACAGGCGAGGCGAGGCGAGGGAGGCCTACTCCCTCATCGACCTCCAGAGCACCCGATTTGAAACAATTTTTATTCAACGACTTCTGGCGACTCTTCTGAAGTCGTATATCCATCTTGTGAACGTTAGTCTGACGCTGCGCTAATCGGTACCATGTACATCATGACGTCATGATACATGTAGATCATGATCTACACTCGAGAACCTTTCTGCTCCATCGGCCGTCAGTTCGACGAGCGACGTGCCCTGCCCACTGCCACTTCAGCTAACAAATCCGCTAGGCTATGTTCGCAACTACTATTACTTATTATATTATTGTTTTTTGTTTTAACACTTTATACATACAGTATTATAAAAAGACACATGTCATTGAAACACAAGTATAAAGGCTGTGCTTATCCCTAGAAGAGATTACTGCCAGCGCACCCGAAAAGGAAATATTACAGACAGAAAATATAAGATGGTAGACGTACAATTTGCAAAAGAAAATATTAAATTTTTAATAATAGCAAAAACCAATAAAACAATACAAATCCATATTACATACATATATATAATTAAAGGTGAAGTTGAAGGAAATATTGGAGATTTTTAAGGGAATTTATTTTTTGTGCTTGGTCTTTATTTGTTCATCATAAAGCGTTATCGCATCGGCTTTAGGTACTATTGTAATGTATAATATAATATAATTAGTATAGTAGTTATCATAGAAATGTTCAAAGTTTCCTTACTCTATATTATAATTAAATTAATTCCAATTTGAATAATATTATCATAATATATTTGACGAGGGTAAGATTATTTTATTAGATTAAATTCGCTTCTCAGTGCATTACATACGTTTCCCTTTCCTCCGGGCTCGCGGCCTTCGCTCGCATATTATGATGTTCCAACGACCTCGCGTCGTCGACATCTCTATTGCTACTACTAGTTACAGAGGAAATACTCAAAATTATTAAAATTATTGAATATAATTTATTACAATTTCCTTATGAAGGTCCGTCTGATAGTTTCCAGGAACTGTTAAATTTAATATAATACGAGTATAACAATAGAATACAAAGAAAAGCAGTACAAGACTATACAAATGACAAAGATATGTGACGAAGAAAAGTCCCAACCCTCCCGACCAACCGGGATGGTGATGGGCAGTAGCGTTACCATCTCCAGCGACGACACACTACGCCCACCAACACGCCTGCCAAGTTAGACAAGTATTGGTAAACCCCGTCCAGAGATGAAGGGGGAGGCCCACGTTCAGCAGAGAACATCCTACGGCTGATGTGTCAATAAGTGTTTAAGCTGTACTTTGTGTCTACAACGAATTTTCATGACAAAGATATTGTACCGGACGACACAGAGAATCTTGTGCATCAGCAACAATTTTACACAAACAAAAAAGTATTAAAAAAAAAGAGTATGTGTAACATTTACACGCGGCTGAAGTAAAACTTCTTACGATTAAGTTAAAAATAAATAAATCATGTTAGAATTTAAATAAGTATAGGTTGATAATGTTGTTATATTATTCAGTAATATATACAATTACTTACTATCGAGCATTATACATAATAAAGAATTAGTAAACCTCTACGACCGACCTCCTACTACTACATCGTACCGAAGAAATTGATCGTTGTAAAAGAAAAGTTTCGTTTGAATAACAGACTCAGAATTCTAATTCCCCTAGTTTCCCTTTTCCATAATACACTTATAGATCTAACTAATTAATACTGCTTTAGAAACTAATTAATATTGCTTTAGAAACGTTTATAAATGTGTACTCGATGAATCTTTTTTGCTACAATACCCAAGTTAAGCAGTTTCAAATTTACTAGAAAATTACGTGTCTAAAACATTTTTGTTCGTGATTTAAGATGGTATCGCTAAGTCCTTGTTTGTGATGTTATCTCTGTCACTCGTCTCGTGAGATAAATGTCTCTCTATTATCTACAATTACCGAGACATTGAGACGCATGCGCAGTCGCGCTGCTGACAATTACGAGTACTAGAACGAACAGAACGTAAAGTTACTAGAACGAATACTTACATGGGTAACAAACAAATATAATATACTTACAAAAACTATTATAATACTTAAGCTGATATTGTAAGATATAAAAAAATTGATATTAAGTTCATAGAGTGATAAGTGGTGAAGGTGGTCCCGACAGTCCAGTGGATCGAGTCGAGACAGCTGAGTGTACAGAACAGGTGGTTTTTCGTGGCTGAATATTAAAAGTACTTGATTCGTATAATAGATCTTACTTTCGGCGATAAAAGAAAACATTAGGAGAAAATCTGTGATATCGGAGCGTCGTGGTTACATCACAATTATTAACAGAAGAGGAGACCTATGCCAAGCAGTTGGAAATTTAAAGGCTCTTAACGGTACAGTTCACCGAGTCTGTCAAATGGTAAACTGTTTTAATTTTGAATGAACTTAAGACAAAAATATAAGATGGTGAATAGTAAATAATATTCATATAAATCAAAAGTAGGTTTAATAAAAAAAAAAAACATTCAAATATTAATATTAAATTAATCAAATCTAATTAAAATACTAGATAAAGTCAAATATACGTCTCTCATAACAAATAATACAATATCATTTTTCGTTAAATCTACAATCTCTATTCACAATTTAGCCAGTACACGACCACCTCTCGGTAGCGTCTATTCCGGAATGTTCCTAACAGCGCCCAAGCTAACTTTGACATCCATCAGCTAATGCTCCATGCGTCAGCTCAATGTCAAGAGCAAGCTTGTACAAGTAAATTGTTGTCTATGTCACGTCTTCAATTATTTTGTAACAATATATATCCAAAAATAAGATCAGGTAAATCTCTACCATATTCATCTTTTTCGTCTTACAATTAGTAAGAAATAATTATTTTTCCTAATGCCATGATAACTGCTTGTATATGTAAAGTCTTTTATTGTCTTCATTTGTGTAATGTTTTATGAAAATGTGCCTATTAAGGTAGTTTTTAATTAAAAAAATGCAGCAGTAATTATTGTTTGGTAGAAAGATTAAGGGCATTGTAGCGTAGAATATGAGATAATATCGCATGCGTACAAACATTATTGCCTTATTACGCATTTAATAGGAATAAAACATTAAAAAATAAAGAAGATGTACATGTCCTGATGTGGTTAAGTGGGGCAGAGGATTGCGTGCGCTGCGTCCGGTTGCCTCACACGCGGTGTTTGGGTCGGAGCGAAGGTCGCCACTTACATGAAAAAAGGTTGAATATGGTAAGGTTAAGTATATATTTCTAATGAAACATATACAATAGCAAAATACAAGACTACAACTCGGGCCGTGTTTCAAAATACGTTGTAACAACGCTCAGTTCTACATCTTTTCTCGACAAACTTTGATGCAAAAATTACTTTGAAGCGAAGTCCCTGGCCATACCTCGGGAAGCTCGTAAAGCAACCAAACCCGAATGTTACCTCCAACACCTAATAACGATTGTTAGTCCTAGATAGCTTTTAGGTTTCGTAGGAAAATATTTATCCATTAACACGTAGCAGAACTGTGTGGTGGAAGCTTCAACTCTCTCTCCTATATGAAAAAGTTCCCCCTTGCCCAGCAATGGAACATATACGGACTTATCAGTTTAGTTCTGTTTAGTATGTCTTGATATAATTGCGTTCAATAAAACATACTCGTCCGCGTTACAACGTCAGAAACAAAAACCACACAACCATCAATTTGGTAACCGTAATACTAAACGTATGTAACAGAAAATAAAAGAGGTCAGAGCGATTTCTAAAATTTTGATACTAATAACATAGTTATAATAAAGTAGGTATATGTTTATGTGCTTATAGAACTTACATAATTAAGATAACGCTTGTAAAATCCATGTTTCATAAGATATGTGTAACGAATGAAACGGCAGTAACGCGTGAATATTAATATTAATCAGAATCGCGAGTGTCGTGGTGTAAACACGCCGCGATTCATCGGACTATAACAATGAGTTCATTTGATAAATCCGCATCGTTTGTTACAACAAGATCTTAAGCTTTTGGTCACTAACAATATGACTTGTAAGATGTTAAATGGGATATTTTCCATGTTGGTCGTTACTCGTTCTGAGTTCCCGGTGCGTGTGACCATGTGACCATGACGCTTGCAATAGTGCCGAAATATCGGGAACTCGGAATGACCATCGACAAACATAGTTTACATCTTAATAATCATATTATTACCACATTTTATGAAAGGAGGTAAAAGATAATATTCTTAGGTAATTGCAACGTTTTGTGGTTTTTTATATTCCAAAACGCGACTCGTGTATTTTTTCTATATGACCACGCATTGCTTTTTACGGAAAATACCTACCTTCTATGGATTTATCTTTAAATCTCTCATCTCTTCTATGGAGCTATTATATTTCTAAATATTTTATTTTATAAATGGGAAACCCATGGCCAACTTCCAAATTAATCTCTTCCAAATTCACAGATTAATCTGCTCTTTAATCCGTATTAGTTAGTTAAGTAAAATAATTTAAATTTAAATGTATATATATATATATATTTTTTTAATGAATCGGGTATTTTAATGAAAGAAAATCTTAAAAAAAAAATCTAAACCAAGTGCAATATGAAATTTTGCGAACACATCTTAAATAATTTGTATCTTTGATTTTTTTCTCTAACGTGTAACTTATTTTTTTTTTGTGGCCATTTATAATGTGCTTTTAAGCCTAAGATACCGCACAAGTGTTCGCTCTTTTAACATTAGAGTTGTTGCCTAATCTAATTGCAGTTTTTGCAAGGATTCGAAAAAAAATACAACCACGGGCCAAGTTTACAATAGCATTTGAACGACAAAGATGCGTGTGGTAAGAATTTTGAGATAATTATCTCGATTAAACGCAACTCCGATTCTCTGGACTTAGTTCCATTATTATTGTAATGAAATTAAATATTAATAATGAAAAATTGTTATTTTACTAAGTATATATATCGGGATAAGTAAAATTACGAATCTTTCAAACTGAAACTGTCTAATGAACCATTACGAAGCCAATGGCTTTGATAGTTAAGTCTCTTGGTTAAGTTAAAGACGCGTTGACGCAGAGGTCGCAGCAACTTGTTGCTTGGGTCGCGAGTTCGATTCCCGCACGTAACTAATATTTGTATAGGCCATACTGATGTTTGACGTAGTCTGTACGTTTGTGCTTGTGTGTTTCCGGACCACCGACACAGGATTCATATCCTACTGGGAGCTGATAAGTGTGAGGCGTTTTTTTTTACTGTTGGTTGGATAGGCAAACTGGCAAACGTTCCACCTGATGGTAAGTGGTTGACGTCGCCCATGAACATAAACTAGTTTACCTGGAACTAGCCCAGCCAACTCATTTATGTGTTGCCTATCCAGAGACATAAGGTGTTAAAGTCTCGGTGCCAGTAATTACACTGCCTGTCTTGCCCTTCTCTCCGAAACACAGCAAAGCTGTTTCACGGGAAAAACAAGCATATTAGCGTTTAGCGTTAGCGCACAATAGCGTTTATTTATTATTTATTTATTTCAAAATAGTACACCTTTGTTGTGGCGGTGACCGGCAGAGAAGAATAGTTCCGACCTCTTTCTAGCCGAGATGTAGTAAAAGGTGACTAAGTTCATAGTTGTGCGAAGAACTGTACACCAACGAGAATAGCCATAAGCAGCAGCGTCACTATATTCTGCGACAACACACTGCGCTCGCCACCGGCCTGCCAAGCGAGGCCAGTATTGGCAAAACCCCCATGGGGGACGTCTACGTTCAGCAGGTTATATCCAATGGCTGATATGATGATAATTTTCTGGTTTTATTTCCCATAAGAATTAAATTCACTTACATGAGAAATGTCATATAAATAAAACAGTGGATACAACGGTGGACTACTTTAAAATATATATCACAAAAATTGAGGTAAAACTAAAATATATCCTCACAAAGTGTGATTCGAGAGGGCAAACTCCAAAGTAAGCAATTATATTGACGTGAAATGAACAACTGGAAGTGGCTCAGAACGCTTGTGAGCGTAGTTGCTGTTTATGTTAAGTACATGATTTTTTAATAGTTTTTTAAATGTAGCAAGGGATTTCGATTCTTTTATATCTTTAGATTCAGGGTTTAGGTATTATATATTTTAGATCCTTCGTACATAATAGTTCTTTTACCATTATTTGTACGTGGCAGATATAAATTTATGTCTTTGCATTTTCATTTTATGTAATTGAGTTTTCTTCGTAAAAGTTGTTTTAGTGTGTCTTTATTGAAGATTTTCCGAATTAGTATGCAGGTCTAATATTTATAAATTTGAGATATCTTCATTATTTTTAGTTAAATTAAATTTTGTTATATTTTCTTGAACTGAACTGAATCAGCCTGTAAACGACCCACTGCTGGGCAAAGGCCTCTTCTCCATGTAAGAGAAGGGTTATATTTTCTTATTCATTGTAAGCGCACCCGTACCCGAATCTGCTGATCATATCCGACGCTACACGGTCGCCTGGTAGAGATCACTTAGCGATGACGCTGACAATTGTACACAGTTGAGACTCATTTATTACCCGACTGCAACAGAAGGAGGGTTATGATTTTCGAGTGCATGTATGTATGTATGTTCATTTCTTTGACACGCTCTACAGCCCAAACGGCTACTCGGTTTTTGACATATATGATAATAGTGACATAGGCTATAAAAATTTTCAAAATGGCGCCCGCAAATGGCGGAATGAGAGGGGGGAATTGAATTTTTTTTCTTACTGTAGCAATATGGGTATCAAATGAAAACTAGTAAATTGTTTTATTCTTTTAGTTTATAATAAGAGTATTTTACGCAGTCGGGTTTTTTGATTTTTTTAATTAATTTTGTCACATATATTGTATTTGTCCATTTTATTCAATAAAGTATACTCACTTCGTTACACGAATTTTATAACTAACAAATATTCTGAGCGTAGCTCCTAACGATACGTCAAATGAGATTTGAACATAACGCGCTGTCGCACAGAAGGTCGAACGCAACGCAGTCTCCTGCTTTTAACAAGGTTTTTGTTCGAAGTCATTAAATATTAATATTTATAGCCTTTCGAATACTAGGTCGCTTAATCTGCCTATTAAGCTAAATAGAGCTTCGTTCCTTGAATACATTTATAGTACAAATTAATGGCGTGTTTTTAAAGCAATGTATTGCAACGAGACGTAGATCGATGTTTCTTGTGGAAAGGAAGTGCTAAAGTAGATGCTCATTAGAATATTTTGTAACTGTGACCTTCTGTGTCCGGTGCATTTACTTAATTACCTCGCTCAGTAACAGGTACTCATGTCTAATACGTTCACGTGTATTTTTATCTTCGTTATACATATACTAACTTTGTCCCGTGGTTTTACCTATGTAATTCAAGATCTGATTATCTCATCTCCTGAAAATAACATATAAGGATATAAGGCTTAGCGTATGTATTACTACTAGTTTTCAACTCTCTTCATACCAAGTTTCATTGTAAGCGATTATAGCGTTAGTGAGTAATAACATCCATGCATAGGTACATCGAACTTTATAAGCTATCGCGTTTTCAATGTTTGTATGAATGCGGATTAATTGAGATAAATCAAGTTTTTTAAAGTAATCTTTGTTGTATTATTCATTTTCATCATCGAAAACGATTTAAACTATAGAATATATTTCAATTAAACGAGGAAGTAGTTGTTTTTTTTTCTATTACTAACTTCATTAACTTGAATGCTCTACTCTATTATAGATCACTCTATTATTTACAGTAGCGTATCACTCAACGTCATCACGAGTGAAACCGCAATTGACTATAGTCAATAAAGCCAAAAGCTTTCTCTAGTCAGGCTTTTATTGAAACTTGATAAACATAGGTCGATAAAGGTTATAATTTAGATACAATGGACCAGTTGACAATAGTGAATGCAACCTCAATCTCGCGAGATGTCTTCCATATTTTACGACATTGTATCTTTTACAATTTTTGTATGTTATCGCGATTTTACGAGATATTGCGAAATTATGTGATCACGGCTGCCTTAATATGCTGTTTTATGTGATGCTATATTCTAACACTTACCGCAAATTTTCTGTTACAGAAGAGTCATCAATAAGGAGCGACTTATACGTAAGAGATGACAGTGAACTTAAGTTAAGGGTAACGTCAAAACTCCAATAAGGTTCTTAAATGATAATCCATTACCTGGCTATCTTTTGCACTCGGACCAGTTCCGAGACAAACCTGGAATGTTACGTCTAGAGATACCTGGACTGTAGCAGATACCATAATTACAGTTTATTTATATAAATTTAA
Source organism: Euphydryas editha (assembly GCA_036937285.1). Taxonomy (NCBI): domain Eukaryota; kingdom Metazoa; phylum Arthropoda; class Insecta; order Lepidoptera; family Nymphalidae; genus Euphydryas; species Euphydryas editha. The sequence goes on along the minus strand of JAUPFZ010000022.1, from coordinate 38,534 downwards.
AAAAAAAATTCTATAAATAAAAATAAAATAATTTACACGAAAGTAAAATAGGCCGAAATTATGCTATCAAGTAAGAAAAATTTTAAGAGAATTTCGAACATAAAAAAGTTTGCCCGATTTTGTTCTTTTCCTTCAGTTAAATAGTAAATTTAGATGAGATTAAGATTTAGTCTCAAACCCTCAGAAATCTATCATTATAACAACCATCGTTTCATGAAGCCTATAAGATCTTTCTTTTCGTATGTCTGCCTAAGATGGTCGTACGGTTCAAAGGTACTACACATTCCGGTTTGAAATTATTTGGATCTAATACTTGAGAGCTATTTTGTCTGTAATTTCTGAACAGCTGTCAAAACAAAATCCTTGAAATATTTACGGGAAAATCGATAGAATATACTCTTTCTAACAAAAAATAATTAATTAATATTTATGTGTGAATGAATTATATTTAAGTACATATTTTGACTTTAATCCCCCTGCCGAGGTAACCGAGCCCGATGTCGCGATAAAAAGTGACCAGTGTCTACCACGTAGTGTGAACTCCTTTTATGGTACAAAATTAGAGCAGTCACGGTTTTATAATAAATGTATTATTAGATAATAAGAAACGTTTCATACTTCATAATCATCATCATATCAGCCATTGGATGTCCACTGCTGAATGACTTCCCCTATCGACCTCCAGAACGACCGGTTCGAAACAGTCTCCTTCCAACGGCTTACGGCGACTCTGATTAAGTCATCAATAAAATTAATACAGCAAATTAGTAACGTTTTCATTCAAATTAGATTTATGAACTCGGTTCGGTCTAATATCTCGCGTGAAGCCCTGGTTGTCGATAAAGTGAAGACCACTGCTAGCGGATCAGACGTACGCGGTGCCATCCCGTGTGTCGTTCCGCGGATCAGATGGACGGAGGCTAGGTCGCCGTTGCATCAGCGCGCCCCTCCATCGCGCGCAGACGACGGTGCGCGCGCGCTCGTCCGCAGTGCTCGCCTCGCCGCCATGACTACCGCACGCTCGCTCGCGCTCTCGCTCGCTCTCTTCGCTGCGCTCGCCGCGCTCGTCGCGCCCGCGCCCGACGCGCTCGCGCGCGTGCGCCGCCAGCTCGCCGACGACAACACGCTGCAGCCCATCGACGTGAGTACATACACATACATACTTAAGCCTCTACTAGCCTCTAACGCTAAAACTAATGTTCTTTTTGATTTTATTAAATTATATTGGAATCATAATAATAAGCATACATATACTATTTACTATAGTACCTAAACAATATATTAATTATCTTATATTACAATCATGAAAACATTACAATTAATAACGCTTACAGCTAATATGATTTACATCTGAGATTTTGTTTCAATTTGTTTCTTTATCAAAAATATAATATGTACTTACAATTAGTGTAGGTAAATAGTGAGCGGGTACACTTGGTATTCTGATTTTCTATTACTTATGTCAGCTGTGAGTCGTGTTAATTTTTTCGTTTTCCTTGTAAAAGTAAAGCTGAAAATTTAAACAAATTAATGAACTTAATAGTTTTTAATGAGCTTTTTACATAATTAAAATTCCCTCCATTGTACATTTAAAGATAATGGCTTATTACATAATACTGATTCCACGGAGTTGCACATCACTCCAGTTTGTGTTACTTATCTGAATATAAAAACGCCTCATTAACGATGTTATAACTGAGTCAGTGTAACTGCTTGGAATAAGTATAAGATTGTATATCAGGAAATCAAACAATGTTCAAACGTGTACCTCTGTAATGTGTACATATGTACGCACAGCGCGGCGCGTGCGGGCGCATGCGCACTGCACTCGCCGCGCACGCTCCTCGGCCGCCGGTGTGACGTAACAGACGTGTGACCGACCGATGACAGCAGTTAATCAATATAATATTCAAATAATATCGAACCGTTGCTTAATGAAAGTTTTTCGAACAATTCTCTTTCGCAACACCCGCGCTCTCAGCCGCTCATCGGTCATCGGTCACACGTTATCGCAATCGCCGGTAGAGCCGCGCTCATCACGCAAGGCGCCGCAGCCTCCCGTCTCGCCGCTAGGCACTAACGCCCAGTATCGTCGCTAACTTTGCACAGAGACTAAACCTACAGAGCAGGAAATGTTATGACAATAGAGTGACATAACACTACGCATCCCGCATCGCTCCGCTCGACTCGTTCAAGCTTGTGTACATATCGTTCCGTTCCGCTTTATCCTCCTCGTTAGTATTATTTGCCAGTCAAGTCGCGTCCCATATTTTTTCATTTAACTTGTGTTTTCAAGGTCTCCCATGACACTCACACGCATATTTTTAAACGTAATACAACCTAAACATCTATCAGAAACGGCAATGCGAAAAGTATTTGTACTTTACATTCACATTGATATGTATGAAACCGGTCCAGTTGACGCGTAATTTAGGTCAAAACTAGCGGCTATTGCATAATTAAAACAAGCATTTACATTATGCTAATAATAAATTTTATAGAAACATTAAATCTTTGTTTCGATATGTTTATGAGTGAAATAGCATAATTAGGTGTTTCCCTATTGTCTTACGTTAGAATACACTTGAGCGGTTGTCAAATTATTTTAATTTTAAATTATGTGAATCGTAGAGGTCATTTGTATTGAAATCTCCTTATTAAGTAAATGATTTTGAATACTAAGTTAATAGCCCACAATTAGTTAAATTGTTAACGTAATGGTGTCATGCTCGGTTCATTAGTAGAGACTTCACTGAGATTAGTTGATCAAAATAAAAAAAATATAAAATAGTTATATTATTAATATCACAGCAAAACTGTAATACAATAGACGAAATTTTATTTATATTTCTGACAGTACTTTACAGTAACAGCTTGTTAATGCTTCACTGCTGGCCAAAGAAACCTTCTCCTGTAAAGAAGGGCTGGAACTTCCGCACTTAATTCGCACCGCTGCTTATTTCGGGTTTCGGTTCGGGGTTGATACACGTCTCTCGAAAATTCTTTCGAAAAATGTAGTTTCATTTTTTCGGTGTTTTTCTCAACACCGGCACGATTTTAATTTTAAAGACAATTTAAACTGAACGGTGTCAGCCAGAAGAGTTCTGTCTATTCTATCATATTCCATAGATAATTGAACTGTTTAAATTGTTTAAGCTTAAATCCTTTCTTGTGTATTTTCTATTAGACACAAAGACATCTATGAGACGCCCCTCCCGACTTTATCTGCGTCGCTATTAATGGCTATTGTCCTGTCTAATCTAATAGAATCTAAAATACTTTTCTGACTTTCCCTTCTCTACTCTGATCTGACTTTATATTCTGAAATACGGTTCAACCAATTCAGCTACAGCTGAGAGAACCTCAATTGTCGTGAGAATTGAGTTCTAACCTTCTCCTTCACAGGAGACCTTTGTAAAGCAATGAAATGTTTACATACTCATATTACGTCTATGGTAACGATTATTACTACAGTGAAAATCTTTTGAGATTTCCTCATACTTTGGGTCAGTTAAAATTTAGAATAATCTTATTGTTTACTGCTCAGTTAAAAGTTTTCTCGAACAAAACTTGTTGTTTAACTAACCTTGATAAAATTTATTTTTTGCTTATAACAATTATTTAATATACTACACACAGCCAAAAGTTAAAGTAAAAAAAATGTAATTCAAGGTAAACGTGAAACAAAAATAACTTCCTATACCCGTACTTTTAATATAGAGTAAATTATAATTAAGCGAATCGAATCACACCGAAAACAAAGCATAAATCAATTAGCCGACACGATGGCCCTTCGCAAGAATATTCCGCAAATCTTATAGGAGATGAACAATAGTTGCATTGTGCCGTATTGGGTAAACGAGAGAATAACTGCCCCGTTTCGTGCGGAAACAATCGAAAGTGCCGGCGCGGCGCGCTCGCGTGTGTTCCTCGACAACTCCCACCACCCCCGCCACCCCTCACCCCGTCTCCGCGTTCCCAGGGCTCCGGCTCCGGCGCAGATAGAGCGCTTATGAAAGTGCATTGAAAGGTTTTTGCAGCAGTTCCCGCGGACTTGCGTAACTGCTGCGATCGATACGCGCCCGATTTGACACCCGACACTACGCTGTACTCACGTGTATCGATTACGACTTATGTCGATGACTCGATTGACAAACTAATTGTAAGATGAGTCTCCCGCGCAGTTCATGAACCAAACGAAACCCGACTTGTTCAAGTGTTGTGAAAGTACCAAGTTTCGTATCGTTATTACTAAACCTATTGTTAAAATGTAATGTATTTTGTTCGTATTAAGAATATCTCTCAAATAGACTTTAATCGTTATTGTGCGACCAAACGATGTTAAACTTAATTATAAATCATCTACTTGTGGCATTTACGATGAAGAAGATTTCCGAGTTCGTTGGCCTTAACTTCATATCTCTAACTCGCTAGAGACTGCAAATTAAATCACGTCGATCAAAATTAAAAACTGCATCATAAAATAGTATTGATAAACTATCATATGTTTTGTTTTTATTTTGCTTTAGACTTTACAGTCTAAAGACAATTGAATTTAATTGAAATTAGTAAATTGCGCAATAAATTACTCTTTATAGTTTATTGTCCATTTGCGTGACCTATTAGTAATTAAAAGTCGAATAATAAAAATGACATTCACCGTAAAACTAGCGACATTAACTACACTTACCACAGCAAGCTATTTAATATATTACTCTTGCGACACTTTTATGGAAACACATTTCATATTTAATAGTTATACGAATTTCTATGACTCCAATATTAATTAACAAACGAGGTCAAGTGATTCAATAATTCAGTAATCACGTTAAATGTAACAATAATTGCTCGTCGACGCCTCGTGTGTCGAGCTCGGCTCTGTGTCGCGCGGCGGTGCGAGAGGCGGGCGGCCTCGACCCGCGTCTGATGGCCTGAGCCTGCGATCCATTACCATCTGCTAAGCACAAGTAATCGGCATGCACTTGCAGCAATCATACTTCAAATAAGTAAAAACGGTTATAAGATTACTAGCACGTTTCCATTAACAGGCTACACGCGTTCCAATACTAAAGCATAATATTGTATTTTAATAGGTTTTTTTTTTCTGATGAAGATGGTTTGGAACTGAAGCAAATATCATGTACATCTCAGAAATTCTATCGAACAAGTAGATTTCCTTCCGATGTTTTCGTTATAATGAGTACTAAGTATAAGATGAATTTTAAAGACAAATTCAGCACTTGAAAATTCAGCGGTGTTGGTCTTGATCAGAACCTGCGAGCAATTGGTCATTAGTCATCAATTCACGAATTACATCGATCTCGGCTATCAAGTATTATATTTAAAGTTGTTGAATATAGTGTAAACCTAAATTCAACCATCTATACTTGTAATAAACCTGTGACAGCTCCAATTATGTACATTGTAGGTATTATGAAATTTTATTTTGTCTATATAAGAATAGAAGGTTCAGCTGCTGTAACAAGAACAATAACTTTTTAGCTGTCAAGTATTTGTGTTACGAGTAATTACGAACCTTAGAGGCAGTAAAACTAAAAGTAAAGTTGCGGCGGCGCGCGAGCACTCGACATTGACACGACACACTCGCTGCATGACGCTAAGCAGTATGTTTTGCGCAACTCGGTACGGACATCATATTAAAGCCCAAATATCATTCCAAGCACCGGCGGCGTTCATACACGTATATGCTACCAACGGGCCGAATTATCAGTCCTGTGACCTTCGAGTGACATGCGCGGTTTGCATAACAAATACGGCCGCAAAGCACAGATGCGGACGAAACAAGCCTGTCATAAAAATATCACGAAATTTGATTTATAATATTCATCATTAGTCTCATATTTAGAATTCGCATTTTAATCATATGCACGAAAACTATATTCTTTCCTACTTATTGTTAGTTTATTATGTTGAAGTAAAATGGTGATGGTGCTATGTGGTGATTAGTTATGGTGTAAGGTTAAATTGTAGTGTGTGTAGTGCAGTGGGAGTGACGGGTGTATATGTGTGCAGGATGCAACGAGCGACGACCAGGCACGCGAGAAGCGAAAACTAGAGGGTATCACGGAGGCCAAATTCGGCGTCAAGAACGCCATCCTCGGCTTCGTGTTTGGAGTGAGTATATCGGTGATCGACTCGTGGTTTCGTAACCTCTAGGATAGTCAGTAACAGTTGATACATCTGTTATAGAAAATCAACTCTTTGATCGACTCAAAAACGCGTCTGGTGGAGACTCTTGACCGGAAGAACATCGAGATCAACAAGCAGTACGGAATCGAGGCTCCGAAGGATGGCGGACTCGCTTCTCTGAGTGGATTCGTGGGACAAATCATCGGGCCTAAGCTGCAGTTGCTGGGCCCTAAGATCCAGGCTGTGTCGGGACTGCTGGGTGGTGCGTCGGGCGGTAGCAGCCACTCAGGTGGGGGCTCCGGTCTGGGCTCCATCCTCTCGCTGGTCACCTCTCTATCGGGCTCCTCGTCCGGGGGTGCTGCGGTCGGTGGCACCGTCGAGACCATTGACTCTTCCGAGGAGAGCGACTCTTGATCGCTTTCCTCTCCCCTTGTGACTCCGCTCCGTCAGTTCATGCCGCGCTAATCACACAGTCTTGCCAGATACCCGCGGGTATCGTTCCGTATCTTCGTTTCGTACTTGTCGGTGTTAATGCTTCGTGACATCTACCGTGCCACCGCTTTACGCTTGCTAGGCGCGGACGGAGCCGAGTCACAACCCGCAGTGTACAGTCCTAGTTGCGTCCGCGCTTTAGATCCGCGCTCTCGGCGCACTGTATTTATATGTAAATAGTTTTAGGTGAGTTATGGTGATTTATTAAATAATATTATGTTTTGTAATACCAGTTTGTTTCTTTGCACCGTACCCCTCGTTTGCACGCACTGCTTCTTTCTCGTAAGATAAATATGTAGATCGTTACGGGTTCGTGCCGAGTCAGTGTTTTTGTAAGAAATGGAAATGGACTGAGAATGTAGATAGAAATATTTACACATCTAAGAAAATTTTACACAGAGCATTATGTAAGTGTTTACAAAACAGATGAGTGCATGTCTTACTGTAGTGCATGTTGTAGTTAGCATCGTATGTAGTGGACTACACCCAGCAAGCAACACACACTATCTATTAGGGATGGCGATCTAAGATCGATTAATCGAAGAATCGATTTCTCGAGCCAAAAAGATCGATTTTTTAGATCGATCTTTAGTACTGAATCGATCCAGTGAATCGATATTTCACCCTCGATAATCAACATTAGATTTTTTATGCTTTAACAAGGAACCATAAAAATATTTTTAGTTAGATTAAGAAAAATTAAAGAAACTGATAAAAAATTCACAGTTACTTGAACATGTACAAAACATGTATGTATACAAAAGTCGAGGTTAATGCTAAAAGCATTTTTACAATTATAAAGAGCACCAATTTATATTTAATTATTCTAAACGCTTGTTGGCATTTTCAAATATATATTTTATATAAAATAAGGTTATTATTCTAAACAGATTTTGTTTCATGTGCTGAACTAAATCGGTTATTGTGGTGACTTTGTGGCTTTTCATATAAATTTTTATTGATATTTTTATGAAATTTGATTTTTTATCGATTTTTGAGAAATCGATCTTTTAGACCTCGATTTTTTTAAGAATCGATTCATTATGTTGCGATTCGAATCGATTTAAAAATCGACCTTTTTTTAGAAGAATCGTTATCCCTACTATCTATAATACAGAATAGTTCAAAAATCGGTTAACATGTAAGGTTTTTTTTATAATGTTACATATCAGAATGTTTGCTTCATTCTCTTTTTTTTTCTTCATTAATAATTCCTTACCAAGAAGTTCTTCTTCCTAGTCTCTCTCTATCCCTTTCTAGTCTCTCTCTACCTCTTTCTAGTCTCTCTCTACCTCTTTCTAGTCTCTTTGTAGCTAATAATTTTATGTGCCACGTTTATGGTGAAACTGTTTACAAATTACTCGCTTAAAATTACAAAGGAATGAGTATAATGTAATATTATTCAAAACTACAAGAAGTGTCTATGGCCTTTTACGACATGTTGTAAATAATGCGCATTTTTTTTTTTTTTACTATATAAAGAAGTGCCTATTCTGTAATTCTTACTCATATACGAAGAAAAATAAGTAATTCATAGAAAAATAATGTTACATTTTAATAAACGTGACCTTTGTTACAATCATATACCTATAATAATATTTTGTTTATCTTTTCATTGTTAGGGGGCATCCATTAATTACGTTCTGGTGACGACCGTTCTGGTGTAGTGGTCCGAGTAGTCACCACGGTCGCGGGTTCGACCTCTGCTCGGGACAGATATTTGTATTTCTACAAATATTTGTTCCCGGTCTGGGTGTATGTCCTTGTGGGTCTGCCCACCGTGCCTCGGAGAGCACGTAAAGTCGTCGGTCCCGGTTGTTATCATAGACACATGATAACGATCGTTACTCATGGTAGAGAAATTATCCGCCAACCCGCAGTGGAGCAACGTGGTGAATTAAGCTCCAACCTTTCTTCTATATGGAGAAGAGGCCCTCGCTCAGCAGTGGGCTGTCTACAGGCTGATACAGTACAGTACATATATCCAAGAAGGTATTTTTTCAAGTACCCAGGTATTTTATGGCAAATAATATTATATATATTATTATATAGTTATAATACTAATACAGAAGTTTTCACATTTCGAAATTTAATGTCACAAAAGTCTACATTATAATTACTTGCAAAGAAATTGCAAATCAGAAAAATATCCACTCTGGGAAGATTTCGATTTTCGGCTTTCATAAATCGTGTTTCCATTATAAAAAACTGTGTGAAAGGTGAAGCACCATGTGACAGCTTTTAAAACGATTACCGTATCCTAATTTATCAGTCATCTTTTAGCAACTTTTATAATTTCAACAAAATCATGGAAATAACTAAGTAAACTAAGTAGGTAGTACCCGTGCAGTCAATGATTGGCCACAGATGACGTCACGCACTGTGATTGGCGTTTCAGTACAGTTTAAAAATATTGAAAATAACAACATTTTATATCTTCATTTAAAAATATTTAAATTATATTAAATTATTATGAGGCATTTAAATCTTCCCAAACATCACGTAATTTTTTTTCCGTCATTAATAATCTTAGATACTAGTCTTAACTAGTCTTAAATAAAAAATATTATTTTTTTTTTTTAATAAATATGATAAATCGAGCACAAATTAACTATGACTTACATTAAAAATACATATTTAAAAAAATCTCAGGTGAGATAAGAGGAGGGAGGGTGTCAAGTAAAATCTCACGAAACTTTATCAAGGAAAGAGTGGGGTCGAAAAATCATCAAAATTGTCTCACCTAATTAATGGATGCCCCCTTAATCTTAAAAATAGATATTATTATGCAAGAAATAAATATGAGTTACTACTTACTAAAAATAGTTTGAATGCATTTCGCGTTTTTGATTTGTAGAGAACAACAACTTTCTCGAGGTGTGCAAATCATTCGTATAAAAACATTTCGCTTCTGTACTGTCTGTAAATATCATATTGTTTACAATGTTTAAGTACTGGATATTATAAAGTGAATTTTACCAGCTGTAAGTACCGCTTTTCATATTACATTAAGTTTGAAAATCAATTGTTACATTAATATTTCGAAACGTTTAGTATGTTGCCATCACTTTCCGTACGAAGCGACGCACGCATAGCGCCTTCACGCACGAGTAGTGCTTAATAAGAAACTAAATATATCTAGTCGAATTTCAAACATTTCGAGAACCGTGTTCTACTGTATGTCACGCGTTCTCGTAAAACTATACAAACAATCTGTCGGGTGTCGTGTCATAGAGTTTGATGTCACAGTAGATCGTATCGTAGTTGTAGATGCACTGTTAGAGCATGTCGTTGAGTGTAACACTATAGAGGGGATCACGAGCGCGCGGCGCGGACCAGACCTTCCCCACTGCGGCGAGCTGAGCTGAGTGTAATGTCATTAGGTACCTGAGAAATAAATTATTGCGCTTCATAATTTTTGTTTGATTTATATCGTTCTTCATAAATATAATTACATAATATATTAGTGTACGGGAAGTTCGTTATAAAAAACAAAATAATATTACAATCGAGCACTATTGAATAACGTATCATTTATTTCAATGATCGATTCTTCGTCGTGTCCCTAACGGCTTTTTAACATTACTTTCAAATAGCAATAATCTGAAACGGATTTCGTATAAACATTTTCCCATCGCAGATATAAAACTATCGTTCGTTTGAATTAAAGTTAATAATTTAAAAAGAACCGGGCGTCGTGTTCCAAACAGTAAAGTTCGCAATATCTTCGTTATACGAATACACAAATTAAGCGTACCTATCGGAGAGACGGAATGCTGAGGGCGCTATAGCGGGGCGGGCGCGGCGGTCGGTCTCGGTGCTGACTCGCCTCGTATCGCAGAGTGGCGCTACGTGGAGGCGCCCGGCGAGCACGGCGCTCACTCGGGCGGCCTCGCCGGCGTTGAGCCGACTGCAGCGGTCGCCGTCGGTCACACAAGCTATCCTGGCCTCGAGTACGCCGCCCGGCCTAACGTCGGGTACGCGTATGCGCAACCTGAGGCAGGCGCAGAGGGCCTCGGGTACGGCGAGCGCTTCGAACACTCGCGAGCAGCGCCAGGCGACGGTGAAGCCCACCGACAACATCCCGGTGTTCGACCGCAACAAGGTCAGCCTGGACGTCCCGGGGAGCCTGTTTGGACCATCCGTGTCGCTCCTCATCCGTACCACTAAGATCATCGGCGATGTTATACAGGTAATGTACACGTATCCTAATCATATTTATCAACATCTAATTGTGCGTGCGTATGGTTTGACGGAATGAGTTTTGACGCAAATTTTAAACGAGTCTTTTATAAAATATTGTCGAACCCGATAGCTTGTTCTTTCGAAAAAGCCGGTTTAAGCATTTCCTGGTAAGCCATAAGATATAGAAATTTAAAAAATTTCAAAATCGGCTGTTCAGCCGGTTAGAATGAGCTTAGTGCCCCAAAACAAGTTAAGAAAAATTATATGTAATTATGAAGATTGTGTCTTCTCATTGATATACTCAGAAAATATGACACAGGAAAATACAGCCTAATATGTTTTTATGACAATAGGAATTGTACTGCACTGGCACTAAATTTTTCTTAAAAAATAAAATAAAGGTTAATTTACCGTGCATGTAATAATTACTCGTATCATAAGATATTTACTAGTATTGATATACTACTCTCTCTTTTCTCTTTCAACACTGAAAAAGAGTTTAAATAATGTATTGTAATATAATATTAAATCATATACTACATCGTATATTTACATAAAACTAAACTATATTTTTGCTGAATAAGTAAATAAACAAATGTAATATAGTCTCCTAGTAACTATTATGATTTTTTTTTTCATTCAACAATTTATTTTTATTTTTTTATTTATATGTTCAATATCTACTACAAAATCATAAAAAGCTCAATAAATATATTAAACTAAAAATAAACATTAGTAAATCGTACTTAACGTGCTTCTGTATTTGGACATATTTCAGAATTCGGCAGTCCGCTACCAGTCCTTCCTGAGGTTATTCCGGCCACTGTTCCGCGGGCCTTTTGAGATCAAGGGCCTGGATCCCCCCACAACCACAACCACCACGACTACTCGCAGACCGACCACCACCACGACGACCACTACCACCGCCGCAGCGCCACCCTCCGCCGACAACGAAATCACTCGGAGGCGATAGTTATCTATCTAAATCGTTTTGATTACAATCTAGTTACTTTGAATACCTACGATAAAATAATGAGTAGTAAAATAGTCTGTCGAATTTTGTGCTTGTTCAAGTACCTCGTCACTTGCGCTTCGAATAACACTTACCTGTAAAAAATTAAAGGAGTACAAAGGATGAAGATCGAGAAATAACGAGAAAATAATTTATTCTATTTGAAAAGAAAAAAAAAAATTGACTGCCTATCTGACTGATATTATATTATTTGTGATTTGGTATCATACTAGTTAAAAATACGACGAAGTTAGTAAGTCGTTCTAATTGTTAAATTAGAAGTTTTGAAAACTTACATTATAATATATGTTTGTATATGTTCTGTACGTAACTGTTATCTCCGCGAGTAGAAACGACGTAGCAATTAAAATAGGAAGTAATAAGATAATAAATAAATCTTAGACTTAGTTTTATAATTCCCTTGAGTACTGATTAGGTAAATAAAATATAAAACAAACGAAACGTCTTGCTTATTTTGACATCCCACGCACAGGTATTTAGGTTATGCAGATCTATCCGTTTACTGCACGCAGCTGACGACGAGAACAATCTAGGTTTGAAATTTGGTTAGCAAAATCTGTAATTTAATGAATAACATCTTTGACTTTTAATCGAGTGTTTTATAATAGTGGTATAAAATGCTCATAGACTAAAATAACCGTTTGTTAGTTGTATACAAGAATATATATATTTAATAAATAAAGAAAGCAAGGGTATAATTATGCTTACGGGTCGACGGGGTACTCTAACCGGCAGAAACGTCCGGCACAGTAAGATTATTTTTTTATTTTTTTTTGTTTATTTGTATTTGGGAAACAAACAGTACAATATCACACAAAGTTAAGAAAAATAACAAAAGATAGTGCATACACCAGTCAAGTTTCCACTAACAACTAACACATATAAGAAGCAGAGCGCAAAAATTAAAACAACAAAGTTTATAATTAGAAATAACATATTTAAAACAAGAAACACAATACAAATACAAAATAAATCAAAATTAAAATGAAATTACAATTAAAATTAATATTAAATCAAAATGAAATTAAAATTAAAACTTAAAATTGAGTAACTTAACAATTGATAAATGTTAATAGATATAAAAAGCAAATACAAGATAAAATAATTAAAATTCATTGGTTCATTATTATGTTATAAATGGTTATTATTATTATTGATTAATGTTACGTCTAAGACTTATCAGTGAACTTGAGACTATATCTATATTAAAAAAATATATATATTGCAGGAACGACAAATAAAATCATTTTGGACATATTTAGTTCTAGTACAGGGTAAATTTAAAAAGATCATTTTTACATTTAAAAAATTTAGCGACATTAAAGTTCAAACAACTTAGTAAATAGGGACTATCAGCAACATTATTAACCAGCTTATACCGAAAAATTTGATCTTTCAATGCTGTTTCAATGTAAGGCGAACTTCCAGTGAATTGACACTAGGCAAGTTTCGACATGAGTGATAAAACCTATATTTCAAAGGTTTAAGGAATTTAGCTTGTATCTTTTCAACGGACTTACTATATATTTTATATTGAGGATTCCCGACAGTACACCCAAATTCCAATAAAGAGCGCACCAGGCTGTAATATAGAATAACAAGAGTATAACAGTTATTAAACTCGTTACCAACCCTCAGTTTTTTAAAGCCAAGCACCCGATAAGCTTTAGCAACAATTTGATATATATGGCTCCCAAATGTTAACTTATTATTTAAGTAAATACCCAGGTCTCAACCCACCGTGGTCCGTGTGGTGGTGGTGGTGGTAGGTCACCGTGTATACCAACTTGCTCCAGTTTATTAAAAAGTATGTTATGGGATATTTTATCGAAAGCCGGTATATACGACGTCCATCTAGCCACCACCATCCACAACTTTCAGTACACGATGTATCAGCTCACGCACGTTAGTTTCAACGGATCTTCTATCGACGAAGCCATATTGTTCATCAATCAGAATGCCCCGTATAAATGGATAGATGTTATCGTATTAATATTATTATTTTATTTATATTATTTTATAATTTCGTCTAAAAACCTCTTAAATAGAATTCTTCAAAAGAAATATTCGAAACCGAAAATCAAAATATTCACTTCAGTGTTTATTTTTAATTGTAATTATTCAATTAATAAATAATTATTTAATTAAACAATTATTTTTTTATAAAAGTTATCAATATAGTGGTTTTATTTCCGAACTGGTATAATATTAAAATGAGTTAGAGTTAGCGCCATCTAGTGAAGATCCCAAAACCTACGCAGCACACTCACTAGATGGCGTTATTTATATATGTTTATGAATTATTGTAAATAAAATAAAAGTGTCAAGAAAATTTTGTAAAGTAGTTTTGGTTTTTTAACGATAAAAAAAAAATCATCATACATACATCATCAAATCAAAATACAAGATGATACTAATAAATCAGTATTAGTAACTCAACCTAAAGTAAAGTTATTTATTTAAAAGGCGATCTAAACTGTGCTTTCCGATGATATAATTTTTATAACAAATCTCGTGGCTCACCTGAGTTAAATGACCATCGCCTCTGATACAGTACAGCACTACAGGAACAGAAATATGTTACTACCGGCATGAAGCGGAGTAACAGGAAACTATGAATAGGAATGGGGAGTGGTTTGCTGATTTTCGGCTCTCTCATTCATAATTTGAAACGTAGCTATAATAGGTACTTCACGGTGAGTTTTTTACGAGATTGGTGTAAAAAACCCACTATGACTATTGTACCGTATGTTACTATATTTTATTGTTTATTGGCAACTGGCCATACTAGCCGTTTACAAGTCCCAGACAATTCAGCAACCACAAGCTGTACCACAATAAAAATTTCGTACAGACAATCGGCAATGAGGGTATATTGAAAATAATTCTTATAGTAACCCATTTCTATCGAGGAAACTTATTTTGGATGCAAAAAGATTCCTCAAATGAAACTAATTCTTTTATGTTTATGTATATTTTCATTCTATCTACATCAATGTCAAAAAGGGAAAATAAATTGTTAGCAGTTTGTTTGTGTTCAATTTAAATCACTATCACTACATATTATAAAACAAAGTCCTCCGCCGCATCTGTCTGTCTGTCTGTCTGTTCGCGATAAGCTGAAAACGTACTGCATAGATTTTTCTGTGGTTTTCACCAGTAGATAAAGTAATTCATGAGGAAGGTACATATACATATCCCGGCCGCAGCCGGGGCGGGCCGCTATAAAAAAAAAATTAAAAAAAATATATACGAGCGTCATCTGTTGACTGTTTAGAACTATTAGGTGGGCTGAAAAGTTCGTATCGTTTCTATGAGATGACGCCACTAGAATAAAATCCATATCTGTTAACACCTGTGAAATTGAAATAGCAACCATTGCAATTCTATCGAAACGAATTCCGAACCAAATTCTACCGAACGTAAAATTATATTTTCTACCCCACTCAAAATTGTTACTCTCTTGATTTCAAATATTCGACGTGTCTATGTATCTTGCTACAAAATTTAACAAATATCACTGTAAAACGGAAAATAAAATAATAAAATATACATTTCAATTGTATTAAACGGGAGTTTCATTTGCGTTCTGCGCGAACAATATCATTTTTTGTTAGGGGCAACCTTCAAAAGAAACGTCTATAAATTTTACAGCTGTCTGATTATTAGTTTGTGAGATACAGCATTTTGAGTGAAGCAACTTTTGTTATTTTAAATAAAATGGAAAAAAAGGAATTTCGTGAGTTAATGAAACACTATTTTTTGATGAAAAAAGTGCTACTGATACTTTGGTATCAGTAGCACTTTTTTCTGTGTGTTAAGTGGCTTTATGAGTGTTATCCGGCCTCTGCGCCGGGCGAAGCAATCTTTCGTAAGTGGTTTGAAAAATTCCGTACAGGCCATATGAGCACCGAAGACGATGAACGCAGAGGACGTCCAAAAATACTGTTACGGACAAAAACATCAAAAAAATCCACAAAATGATTTTGGAAGATCGTAAATTGAGGTTGATTTTTTTAGCTGACACTCTAAAGATATCAAAGGAACGTGTTGGACATATCATTCATGAATATTTGGGTATGCGAAAGCTGTGTGCAAAGTGGGTGCCGCGCGAGCTCACAATCTACCAAAAACACGAACGTGTCGATGCATCAGAGCAATGCTTGGAGCTGTGCAACCGCAACAGAAGTGAATTTTTGCGTCGATATGTGACAACCGATGAGACATAGATCCACTACTATACTCCGGAGTCCAGTCGACAGTCATCTGAGTGGACTGCACGCGATGAACCAAATACAAAGCGTGGAAAAACTCAACAGTCGGCCGGTAAAGTTATGGCGTCCGTATTTTGGGATGCACATGGAATAATTTTCATCGACTATCTTGGAAAGGAAAAAAACATCAACAGCGACTATTATATAGCATTATTGGAGCATTTGAAGGGCGAAATCGTGAAAAAACGGCCCCATTTGAAGAAAAAGAAAGTGTTGTTTCATCAAGACAATGCGCCGTGTCACAAATCGACGAAAACGATGACAAAATTGCATGAATTGGGCTTCGAATTGCTTCCGTATCCATTTTATTCTCTAGATTTGGCGACTTTTTCTTGTTTTCAGATCTCAAGAGAATGCTTGCTAGAAAGAAATTTAAAGCCTATTTAAATGAAGGAAGTGATCACCGAAACAGAGGCCTATTTTGAGGCTAAACACAAATCGTACTACAAAAATGGTATTGAAAAGTTGAAAGATCGCTATAATCGGTGTATCGCCCTCGATGGCGACTATGTTGAATAATAAAATCGAATTTTGCCAAAAAAAAAAATGTTTTTCTATAAAACTATACGGACTTTTCAGCCCAACACTACAAGAACAACAATTATATGAGACGACGTCTATGAATATTTTTTTGTAACTAATATCATAGCTATGATATTATTTATAATTATAATCATGCAAATTAATAAATATAAAATGTTCCCAGCTTTTTAATAATTTAATATTATTTTATGTAAAATTAATTTCAATTAATTTTAGTAATTTGTTTCGGTTTGTTTTCACATTCTAAAACTATTTCCTTTTAAATGTTAAGGTGGACATGCATAGGTCGACTTTCATACATTTTTATTTTTGATTATTCTTGAAATGTATACATTTTTTTAAACATTTAATTTGTTTTATCATTTCTTTAGTAGAGCTTTTTATATGAGCAATGTTCATGTCAGGCAAATATTTACATTGTTTATAATATAAAATCGGCATTCAAAAAGTGACAGTTTTACGTATGTGTGAGTTCTGAAGTTTACAAATTATGCGTCTAAAAATTATTTTTGAGCGCCACCTATGATTATACTGTAAAACTACTTCGCTGTTACATGCTATAAAATTTTATAGAATATAAGGTAAGGTTGCATGAAGGTTCATATCTAAGCACGAAAATGGTGGATTTACATCGTCGCTCGCGCTCGGGGATCCACAAATTTCACATACGACCTCTATGAGTAATATTGTTCTGTGCATACGAATGATACGAGTATCTAAGCAGGACGATTGTTTAATTTAATAATATAATAAATATATAATAAGTTTAATTAAGTGTATTCCGATATACTTAGAATTTAGAACAATACAGCATACATGAAACATCAATATTCAAATGCGTCGAATAAATCTAGGAAAAGAGTACGATCAGCCTTAGAAAGAACTACTAGGTGAGTGCATTCGTTAATATACCTAGGTATTTAGGGTTTAATTTCGTCGTATTAACCGCCGGCTAAAATGACGAATTGTGATGTTATTCCGAATTTCCAGACAATATTTTAAACCGACTTCAAAAAGAGGTTATAAAATCGACCTGTATGTATCTCATATTGTTGATATACCTACACATATCCCAAATATATTAGTCTATATGGGCTTCTTAACCGGTATGCCAAATTTCATAACTGTATGTAAGAATGACATGGTCCCAAATGTGATATGAAGTCGGTTTATTATGTACCTACCTACCTTTTGTTACATCTACTTGTATTTATTTGTAACTAGCTAATGCCCGCGACTTCGTCTGCATGTTTTTTTTTTTTTTTTGGAGTTTACTCCTTAAGAATCGATTTTCATATATAAGGCGCCCGGTATGAGAAAAATATGAGAGGTAAAATCTACTGATGAATGACCTCGTAACTTTTTCGGTGCGCGCGCACCTATGGTGCGGTGCGAAAGTAATGTTGCTCTAATTAATATTGAAAAATAATATTTAAAAAATAAATGATAATTGTCAGATAATAATAATTACATAATTTATCAACATTCCTAATGAAATATTTGTGCACATCTGAAATTGACTATTGTGAAAAGTTTAATGTAAAATATTACGCCGATTAGTTATAATAAATGTATATAAAATGAATAAATATATATTTATATATGTATATTATTTTCATTAATTTGTTAATTTACCCTTTCATATGGTATTAATCTTATTTTCAGTTGGATAAACTCTTTTTGCGTATGTTTAGACAATCGTACTTACCCTGGGGCCACACTAGCGGGAAACGTCAATGCCTATCATCGCGGTAGATATTCCGATAATTTTAGCGCGATAAAGTGAGTGGCTACACTTGAAAGTTCAACGTCAACGCCCATTCTTGGCGATAAAATTGGCGCTAATGTTATTTGAATTTCAAGCAAGATAGACGTTGACGGCGCAACTCTGTATTTGAGTGTAATTTTTTTTGTATAAATAATAAATAAATAAATATGTTTAACACACACACACGGTCGTCTGTAAGGTAGGCAACCTAATGCCTGTGTTTTAGGTAACAGCCGACTGATATACATTTTTTTAAAATAAATATACATATAAATAATACATATATGAATACACATACATTATACCCAGACTCGGGGCGGGAATCGAACCCACAACCCTTGGAGCAGAAAACAGGGTCACTGTAAACTGCGCCAACGGGTCAGTCATCATGAACATATGCATGCCATCAACTTCCCGGCTATCTGAGATTAAATAAGAAACATATAATAATAATTATTAATTATGTATATCTATAAACATTATTGAACGTTTTGCCAGACGACCTGAGATTGACAGTAATATTGCATTTGCAGATGGGCAGATGGCATAACAATAATAATATATAAAAAAAATATATGTTATACAAAATAATGATAATTCAGTGATAACAAATAATTCAATTCCGTTCATAAAAGTATGTAATTTATCATGAATGTTTTCTTATGACGTCAACACGTAAAAATTATTTATCGTCCGTAAACCGACTTTACAGACAAACATTTTTTATTAAGAGTTATTATATCTATTATTACTATTATCTATTCAATTAAATTGAAACAACATTTTTATACTTTACAAAATAAAACAACATACTCTGTATTTACCTGTGTCTTTCATTTATTTATATATTATATATTTCAGGCAATTGGAATAATATTAATGATACATGTGATTATATTACTGTTCAATTTTTAAGTGCAATAAAGAATAAAGAATATATTAAAGTAATTAATGTGGCTTTTACATAATTTTTCGATCTTTTATTATCTTTATTTCACCGAAAGTTAAAGTTGTTGGTTAAGTTGTTTTAAAAAGTAATAATTCCGTTATTCGTCGCTAAGCATCATTTTGTGACGCACGATTCTTATAAATTTTGAATCTCGAATCCGTAAACGTAATTACTTTTTCGTTACTCCACTCCATAGTCATAGTATGTATTTATCGAAAACAAACACGTGCGATTCCGTCGCGCTCACGGTGCACAATGACATATGTTCGTAGTGTGCTGTGTGGCCGCTTCAACGTATTAAGGGGTCTGGCCACCCTGGATTTTTTTTTCATTTTTATTTTTATTTTTTTTTAATAAACCCTGAACTGTAACGGACATTTTAAGACCTGTTGCGTATCGAAACACTCAAAATTGGCCAATTTACAGGCATCTTAATTTATATTATTACACACTTATTTTTTAATATTTTCAAATAAAATTTTACAATGTTATTTTTGAAGCCCTTTTGTGATATTGAGTAAAAAAATAAAAATATTCCGGCCCATAGTTTCGAATTTATTAATTTATTTAAAAAAACACTGCATTTTTTGTTCCGCCAGGGTGGCCAGACCCCTTAACTCTCGCGGTTATCTCTTTGATGTACCGCCACTTGAACTATCGCCCAACGTCCAACGGCAATGTGAATGCCGTTGTAAAATTATCGCGATGAGTCGTGGCCACACCTACGTTCATCGCCATAGTATACGGCATTTCCCGGTGAGTCGTGGCTACACCTACGTTCATCGCCATAGTAAACGGCGTTTCCCGCTAGTGTGGCCGCAACTATCGCCCAATGTCCAACGGCAACGTGAATGCCGTTGTTAAATTATCGCGATGAGTGGTGGCCACACCTACGTTCAACGCCACAGTCAACGGCATTTCCCGCTAGTGTGGCCCCAGTATTAAGGAGTAAACTCCAGTCGTGCGTCGGAGCTGACACACACAATTTTTTTTATTTTTTATTAAATCCTTTGGGAACTCTTTGATTTTCCGGGATAAAAATAAGCCTATGTAACTCCAGGTCCTCAACTATTTCCATGCAAAAAATCACCTCAATCCGTAGCTCTATCGCGGCTTGATGAAGGACAAACCAACAAACAAACACACTTTCGCATTATAATATTAGTATGAAGTATGAGTATAATTTATATACACAATTATATACCTATAGATAATAATTTCTACTGTGTAGCTATAATTTAAATACTGTTTTCCGCGGCTTTACCCGTGTGGATTTAAGTTTTTTTTAGTACAAATTCCGCGGGAACTGTGAATTTGTCCTGGATAAAAATGGTCTACAATTATGTTAATCCAGAGTAAAAGCTAGGTGTTGGGAAGAAAATGTAATATAAAAAATATCCAAACAACCATTTCTATTTGATATTTTCATCTAGATTTATAATAATTTATTTACCAATAATTTTTGTACATTTTGTGATAAAAAACAGTCGCGTTTTGCTATTTTAGTTTTGTGTTTGTTTGTTGTCATTTTATTCTAATTTTGTAAATCTTTTTAAAATTAATATTAGGGTCGCATTTTTTTTTTTTAATTTTTTTTTTTTCGTGTTTTTATTTTATACAAATGATTGATTGGAGAACATAAGTATTTAAGAGAAATTTCGTAATATGGGTTGTGTTTGTTGTCTTTAGGTAAATAGATAAATAAATAAATAAATATTAACCAACAATCACACCACGTTAACCTAGCCCCGTGCTAAGTTCGTAAGAACTTGTGTTACAGGTACTAGGAACGGAAATAAATTTAAGATATATAAATACATATATACATAAATACACATCCATGACCCGGTGCAGACATCTATATTCGTCATACAAATTATCTGCACCTGGCGGGATTCGAACCCGCGACCGCTGCGTAAAGTGTCCAGTTGCCTGACCACTCGACCAGCCGGCCGTATACGTAGGTACTACTATTTAACAGTTCAGAATAGAAGTCATTCTATTTTATTAAATTTTAATATTTTGTTTTGGTTTCTATTCACATCGTGAATCGTTTTAAAATAAATTTTAAGTAGGTAGTAATTCCTCGGAGGTTGTTAATCCATAAAACTGAGTTATGTCAACCTTTTTTTTTTTTGTGTACCTTTACTTGATAATATAGTCAGTCATGCCTCGGCGAAGATGGTTTCATGGTTTCAAGAAAGGCCTATATTATCACCCACTAATGTTAATATTGTCACTCACTAATGTATGTACTATTGATAAATGTTAATGTTGTCACCCACTAATGTACTAAGTTGATAAAATAAATTTATTATATATATATACAGGGTTAATTCTAAAACACCAGCAACCTCGCAGGACAAGATAGCTAACATTATGTACAACAACATTTGTTCTACGACTTTTGACATAACTCAATACATTAATTAAAAATGATTTTTTAAGTTTTTATTGTACTTCTCTGAAATTTAGAGTCTATGTTTCATTCATTATCGAAAGGATGACGCGACGCTCGGGCGCGCTTGCATAATAATAGTAATAAATAACACTTTCTCTGCCCGATAATTCTAGTTAATAAAATTAATATAAATTGCTTGGTGGGTTTGTGGGCAGTATCATAGTATGTACATATATCGCAGTGACTTAAGTGAATAATCAAATTTCTGTTTTGTCATGTCCCTGCAATACGTAAACTGAGTCCACAATCCCTTCATACTTTACCAGGCTTAGAACTGGCTATATTAAACAATAAAAAAACAAATAAATCGTATGTATAGGAGGGCAACACATCTGCATAGCCTCCAGAGGTTACCGCACAACCAGTTATGCGGTAGAAATCCGGTACCTAGTCATCAAAAGGCTTCGACTGTCCGTATGCCCGCCAATACTATAAAAATGTAGGTATGTAGATTAGGTATCTGAATTCTGAACATAAAAAATATGTGAAAATTATTAACGTAGGTAATTATTCTTTAACGTTTACTAAAGTCTAATTAAACCAATTTAATATCAAATATTGGTAGCTAGGTATTATTCACTTTTTATTGTTAAATACAGGCAGGCATAAGTATTTCAAAAGTGAAATCAGCGTATTTACAATAATTAAAAAAAAATTGACAATAAAATAATATTTTCAAACGAAATATTACCTCTAAGGTTAAAGTAACGCGCATGTCGGTGCGTATCGCGCAGATAGCGTTCAAAATAAGTCACCATCACAACGAACACACAGACAACACCTAAAAATCAGCTGTTCACTAACACGTGCTAACACTTCCGAATTAGTTTTAATTTTATTGAACGCACAAATTATTTTAGTTAACCGAATCAGTTACAAAAATTGACTCGTGCTAGTTTGTCAGATTCGGTGAGTTGACATTGTCTCACGGCTCAGTGTAGGTAAGTTCGAATATCTAGCTGCATATTGCCGACAGGCTTCCGACACATTGTCATCACACCTAGCCAGTATCCTCACCATTTCCGTGTATTCGACATTAGAATAGCGGCGGTACCATGGTTATAAAATAACTTTAGTACAAGTACAATACATCGATCGATACGAATAAAATAAATACGAGTAGCACACAAAATCATATGACGCGCGCGCATCAAGGTCGCCCGCCGCCGACTGCCGCGGCTCACGGCTGGCTAAATAGGTCAAGTTCAAAGGCGCTAGCGCCGCCCCCGTACCTTTCCCCTCACAATAGTACGTGGTAGTTATTTACCTAATCTTTGGGACGCGCGTAGAGTTTATTTCATTCGACGAAAAATTAAATTAATATTTATTTTTGTATGAATATAAAATCTAACAAATTAACAAAAGTGGTAGAACAAATGTTGTTGTACATAATGTTAGCTATCTTGTCCTGCGAGGTTGCTGGTGTTTTAGAATTAACCCTGTATAAGTATCATCAAAAACCTAATACTAATAATATAATAATAATAATATAAGGAGCAGTAGATTGTCCTACAGAATTTTTGAATTATTATTTGACGCCTCCTGGAATTCTGCCGCACAAATTATAATTACAAGTAGGTGGGACATTATATTAGTAACAAATTTAAATGTAACTGTTTTTCTACTAAGAATTCCCATGATACCCTTATAAAAGCCTTTCCAATTCAAACGGCTATAAT